>CM039131.1:17876862-18130102 GCA_022036555.1 Microstegium vimineum | reverse complement strand
ATCTGTTTGTGGCGGCTCTAGGGGAATATAAGGAGGGGGAGGACGACCAAAGGGTGTTGGGGTCGTCCTACAACCCTAGGATGAGTCCCTAATGGACTCAAGTTGATACATGGGCCATAAGCCCAAAATAAGGTGACGCAGCACCGTTGGCAGAGAAAGTCTCGGCAATAAATCATTGACTGTAGTCGCATTTGGTTAGATATAGGTACGAGTAATGACTCATTGGAAAGTAGACTTGATAAGCTTTCCAAAATGTCCTATAACGTCCCAATCGGAGTCCGTATGAAGTCGTGACAACCGTCGCAAGTTTGGACTCTTCTGCAGTCCGAATTGAACTTTCCAAAACGTGTTGGACTTGGACTCTTTGTTTCCTTGGATCCAAAGTGACCTGGTGGCCTGGTGGAGGACGTTAGGAACACTTGGAGTTGGTCCCCAATCAACTTCATTAACCATCCATGCTTTCCATATGCAATCGAACCTTCCCTTGATCCATGTAAGCAATTCTGAAAACGACAATATACATACTTTGCGGTGCAACACCAATTTATCAAACATATCAATTATAATACTCATATAGAATGGTTGCACCTTTGGTTTAGAGGTAGTTAACATGGTCAAATGTGAGCCGATGATGTCCTCATCACTATCTGGCCATTATGATATCACACCTATGCTCAACTAAGAGTCACTAGAGTACCACCGATAGATGAGGCTATGGAACGTAATATTTGTTGGCGGTCCTCATCAATAATATTTCATCGCCAATTAAGTCCAAAAAAGAAAACTAAATATGTTTACACACATACTTTTACTATTAACCTTGAAAGGATCAAGATGCCCAAGACGTGGGGTGAATTGAGATTTTTAAATTTCTAAGGCAATGATTAACTCCTAATTCTAAAGTCAATCACATCAAGTGCCTAGCAAAATATTCTAGTGTTGTATGGCACAAAGACTAACAACCTAGCATCATATCTACTCAAGCGCAATTTTGTGAGGTAAGTGCAAGAAATGAATTGCTTGAAAGTAATGTTCAAAGTAAATGAGTAGAGATGACAAAACCATGTTTTCTCGAGGTATTGAGGAGTCAACACTCCTCCGTAGTCTTTGTTGGAGCACCCGCGCAAGGATATAGCTCTCCCTTGGTTCGCGCAAGGACCAAATACTCTCTCAATGCTGATTCTTCGCCACTCCACCTCGGTAAATCACCCACAACCGATCACGAATTAGCTTAGGTAATCCACAATCACCTCTGGATGATCTCTAAGCTCTCAACCACCACCAATCTGTTGAGGTGCTATCAATCACCAAGACTAATGAGCACAAACCCTCACTTAACTGACACAAGCCTAATAAAATGGTTGGATGCACACTTGCTACTCTCTAGTCACTAATGAGGTGTCTCATCTCTGGATTAGCAAAACTCAAATCCTTATTAGGCCCCTTGCTCTCTCTCACACTCTCAAGATGCTTCTCGGTTGATCAAATGAGCAAAGGTAATGTATGGAAGCCATTGAAGAAGTATAAATACCCCTTGTCGATGGGATATCTTATAGGGTACCCAGGGATTGACTTACCTAAACTTTGGGCCTCCTTTCCTCGATCCAAAGGAAGACGGGCAGAAGAAACCAAATTCTACTCGGTAAAGACGACGAGACCGAAGTGTAGCTTAGGACTCTAAGTTTGTAACTAAGTAGGATTAGAGTAACCCTCGGCCAGTTCGTGGACTATAAAGGGCTGGTGAGGGTATCACCCAAAAACAATCCCTACAAACTACGCAACACCCGATACACAGAGCGACACACAACACCTTGTATTACGATCAAGAGCAATAACAAACGACTCAATTGGATGTAAGGTTATTACTCTACCTTGTCGAGGGCCTGAACCAGTATAAACCGTGTGTCTCAGCGTGTCCAACCACCAAGTTTTCACTATTCGCCGAGGCATGAACTACTGTCTCGGGTAACCCAGTGGCAGGCTATCGGTGGTAAAACATCGACAGCTGGCACGCTAGGTAGGGGCTTTCGGCGAATTTTTTCTTAAAAGCTTGGTGGACCACGACCTCAGGATGATGAAGCCGACGGAATCCACATTTTTCTTCGGATCATGGATCTGCCAGATCGACGACGACGGAAAGATTCAAAACCGACTCCGAGGAGAAGGAGTTGATCACGATCTTCAAGAACTAAACCAAAGGACCCAAAATCTGATGATTTCGAAACCAACTAGACCAGCAGATGAAGATGGATACGAAACCGACTCGGAAAGGGAAACGCCAACATATGCCAACCCCGAGTCAAACACGAGAAGAGTAAACACAAATCAAGTCGGATTACACAATCATACTTCAATCAGAAGCGGAAACAACTCGGAAGCAATCAAGTACTCGAGTTTATACGGGCTACACAATTCAACATTTACATACATAAATCTTATTCAAAGGAAGATGACAAAAAACATAACTCTGAAAGGTGCCCAAGAGGGAATGATTATGTCAACAACTACAGAAGAATGTATCGTACACTGGTCAAACCAATCCTCAAGAACACAAGACCAAAATATGGAACTACCATTCCAAGTAGGAAAAGAACTCGGACTTCACCGGGAGCTATCATGCAAGACAAAGAAAAGAAGCCAACAAGCAAAAAGAACTCGGAGAATGCAAACGATATACATGGCAGAGCCGGAACCTTATTTAGAGCCACCACAAATACCTGATTTGAAATCATCGGATGAATCAGAAGGAGATATCTCAGACGATGAAGAAGGAGACGACAACGAAACAAATGATCACAAAGCCGCAAGGCTGAAAAGAACAAAGCTAGAGCTGGAAGAAGAAATCGAGCTGCCCAGAGAAAACAAATCTGGAACAGGTATAAAGTAGAATTGATAGAGTACAACAAAAAGAAGGCGGAAAGAGAATATATGAAAAACACGAAGAGAGAAAGAATCGAAGAATTGACAAAAGAACTAAATATCCTCACTAAAGAAGAGAGAATCACAGACGAGCCAATGAAAGAAAACGGAGACGCCGACAAACAACCTGACGGCGATATACCTCAGGAAGGACAAGGAGATAAACAAGAACAACCGCCCAAAAAGTCGATATTCCACAAACTAGGGAAGTCAGGAATGCCACAACCATCGGAAAGACAGGAACCACATCTCGAATTGGTAAAACAAAACAACCCGGATTGGGACCAACGCTATCCAGAAGACTATGGTGAATCCGAATATAGAGGGGACAAAGATTATTACCGAAGAGACGGATCACCAGACTTCAACAGAATAGAACAATATGACAGATTTCCATGCTTTGCAGGAAGACTACAGACATTGAAGTTACCACATAAATTCAAGCCAGCAAATCACTCCAAGTACAATGGAAAAGTGGAACCCAGACAATGGATAAGAGTATATTCTCAATCCATTGAACTCGCAGGAGGAAATAATGACATCAAAGCCTTATACTTCCCAATGGCACTCGAAGCCATGCCTTTGCAATGGTTTGACAAGCTGAAACCAAGATCAATCAAGTATTGGGAAGATTTGCAGGAAGCTTTCTGCAACAACTTTGCAGGAATAATAACACACCCCATGACAGCGGCAAAATTGAAGAATGTAAAACAAAGAAAAGGAGAAACCCCGAGGGAGTATTACAGAAGGTTTGGAGAACTCAGATCTCAAATACACGACATCGCCGACAGGGAAGTAATAGAAACATTTGCAGATGGAATCATAGTTAATTGGCAGTTCAAAGACTACTTTAACGAAAACCCGAGATCCAACGAAGACTTCAAAAGAGCTGTCGAAAAGATGATATCGTCAGAAGAAAGAACTCGACATAGATTCACCCGAGATTTCCATGAAAATAAAAGACCAGATTTTAGACCAAATGACAAGAGACCAAGACAAGACAACATGGTAACAGCAACAGACAACAAAAGAAGATACAACGACAACGACAAAGGAGGGTACAACAACAATAGCAACAACTACAACAACAACAGAAACACAAACAACAGATACTCAAACAATAACTACCAGGGCAACAATTACACAAAAAGACCAGCAGAAAGGATAGAAGACCTACCCTGCTACATACATCCTAATGCGAGTCACAAGCTAGTTGAATGCGACGTTTTCCAACGAAGATTCACAAAGAAGGAAGATACACGATCAAACAACTCAGAGCAAAGAACAGATGAATCAGGAAAGGATACAAAGAAGGCAGAGGGAAATTATCAAGAACCCCAAAGACAAATAACTGTAATCTTTTCTGGAGCATCATACACAAGAAATAAAAGGCAGGAAAAGCTAGCACACAAAACCATCATGGCAGCAGAACCAGCTACCCCAAGATACCTGGATTGGTCCGAGTACCCAATTCAATTCACGAGAGAAGATCAATGGACAAGCGCAGCAAATGCTGGCTATTATCCCCTAGTAGTGGGACCAACAATAGCAGGAGTGGCAGTTTCCAAAGTACTCATCGACGGAGGAGCAGGATTAAACATAATTTTCACAGATACCCTAAGGAAGATGAATTTGGACTATGAAGGCATGATCACACCAACAAGTATTCCTTTTTGTGGGATAGTACCCGGAAAAGCTTCCATACCTTTGGGACAAATCACCTTACCAGTTACCTTCGGAACACCCGACAAATATCGAACTGAGTTCATCAAGTTTGAAGTAGACGACTTCGAATCATGCTATCACACAATCCTTGGAAGACCAGCACTCACAAGATACATGGCAATTCCCCACTACCCATATCTACTGCTCAAGATGCCGACAACAAAAGGAGTCCTTTCACTAAAAGGAGACCTAAAGAAGGCATATGACTGTGATGTACAAGCCATACAAATATCAGAAAAGCTACAAGATTACAAGGAAAGAGAAGATATTGCGAAGAAAGTTGAGAAAATGAACCCAGACGAAATCCAAATACCGGCAAAGAAACCAAACAACTCTACACCACCAAAAGAAGTAGCCACGAAGACAGTTGACCTACTAACTGGAGATCCAGAGAAAACAACAATAATCAGCGCAAACTTGGATCCTAAATAGGAACTCGCGCTCACCAACTTTTTGAGGGATAACAAAGACATATTTGCATGGAAGCCAACAGATATGCCAGGAGTCCCAAAGGAGTTGGCTGAGCACAAAATCGATAGAAATAAAGGATCAAGACCAGTAAAACAGAAGCTACACAGATTTGCACCAGACAGGAAGACATCAATCAAAAAGGAAATTACAAAACTATTGGCAGCAGGGTTCATCAGAGAAATAATCAACCCAGATTGGTTAGCAAACCCGGTATTAGTGGAGAAGAAGAACTCGAAAGAATGGTGTATGTGTGTGGACTATACAGACCTCAACAAACACTGTTCAAAGGACCCATATGGGCCACCAAGGATTGATCAAGTCATAGACTCAACAGATATCACCAAATATCACTAAGAGAAGAAGATCAAAGAAAAACATCTTTTATAACACCCTTTGGAGCATACTGCTACAAGTCAATGCCTTTCGGACTAAAGAACGCAGGAGCAACCTATCAAAGAGCAATACAAACTTGTCTTGGAGATCAAATCGGAAGAAACGCCGAAGCCTACATTGATGAAGTAGTAGTCAAAACAAAAGAACCAGAATCACTATTGAAAGACCTAGAAGAGACCTTCAAGAACCTGAAAGAGTGGAAGTGGAAACTCAATCCCACAAAATGTGTCTTTGGTGTACCATCGGGACAACTACTCGGCTTTTTAGTCAGCAATAGAGGGATTGAAGCTAGCATCAAGCAAGTCAAAGCAATAATGGATATGAAGCCACCCAAAAAGGTCAAGGACATACAAAAGCTAACAGGATGTATGACAACTCTCAACAGATTCATATCAAAATTGGGAGAAAAAAGGACTACCCTTCTTCAAACTCTTAAAGAGAAAAGAAAACTTCGAATGGACAGAAGAGGCAAATCAAGCTTTCATCAAGCTAAAAGAGTACTTATCATCATCTCTAGTAATGACACCATCAAGAAATAAGGAGGACGTGACGCTATATATCACGGCAACAAAAAACGTAGTGAGTGCAACAATCATCGTGGAAAGAGAAGAACCCGGACACATCTACAAAGTGCAAAGACCAGTGTATTACATCAGCGAAGTACTCACAGAATCAAAAGTCAGATACCCACATGTACAGAAACTACTATATGCAGTACTCATATCATCAAGAAAGTTGAGATATTATTTCCACGAGCACAAAGTAACAGTAGCAACCAACTTCCCGCTACAAGAAATACTCAGAAACAAAGATGCTACAGGCCGAATATCAAAATGGGTAGTGGAACTCAAATCTTTAAATATGAACTTCAAAGCAAGGACAACAATCAAGTCGCAGATACTACCCGACTTCATTGCAGAATGGAAAGAAATTGCACAAAAAGAACCCGAACCAATACGAAACCACTGGAAAATGTACTTTGATGGTTCACTAAAGCTTGGAGGAGCAGGAACAGGAGTGCTATTGATTTCTCCAGAAGGAAGACAGTTAAAATACGTGTTACAAATATTATGGCAAGCAACAAACAATGAAGCAGAATATGAAGCGCTCATACATGGATTAAAAGTAGCAACCACCCTGGGAATCAAAAGAGTTCTCGCTTATGGAGATTCAGCAGTAGTAATCAACCAAGTAAACAAGGAGTGAGATTGCACAAAAAACAACATGGATGCATACTGTGCAGAAGTAAGGAAACTCGAGAAGAACTTTGAAGGACTAGAAATCCACCACATCTTAAGAGATTCAAATGTGGCAGCAGATATCTTGTCTAAATTGGGGTCAGACAGAGCAAAAGTACCACCGGGAGTATTTGTTGAAGAACTCGCAAAACCATCAATCCAGGAAACTAATAAACAAAAAGAAGACCCAATGGACATAGACAAGACAAAAGAACCCGATAGCTCAAGACAAATCCTCAACATAGAAAGCGATTGGAGACAACCATACATTGATCATAAAAGTGAAAATAAACTACCCGGAGACAAAGCAGAAGCAACAAGAATAATAAGGAAAAGCAAGACATACGTCATCGTAAAAGATAAGATATACAAGAGGGCAGCATCTTCGGGAGTATTATTGAAATGCGTATCCACGCAAGAAGGAAAAGAAATATTGGAAGAAATCCACTCAGGATGCTGTGGAAATCATGTAGCATCTAGAACACTAATCAACAAAGCATTCAGAAGCGGATTCTATTGGCCAACAACACTCAAGGATGCAGAACAATTAGTGAAAACATGCAAGAATTGCCAAATGTTTGCAAGACAATCCCATGTTCCAGCACATAACCTAATCTGCATACCACTAGCCTAGCCCTTCTCATGTTGGGGGCTAGATCAAATCAGACCCCTCAAAAAGGCAAAAGGAGGATTTGAGTACATATTCATGGCAGTAGATAAATTCACTAAATGGATCGAATACAAACCACTAGTAAAATACAACGCAGAAAAGGCAACAGAGTTCATACAAGACATCATGCACAAATTTGGGATGCCCAACAGAATTATCACAGATCTTGGATCACCGTTTACAACAAAAGAATTCCAATATTGAACAAGAGATTGCAGAATAGAGATAGATTATGCATCAGTAGCTCACCCTCAAGCAAACAGACAAGTTGAAAGAGCCCATGGGCTATTATTACAAGGTCTAAAACCAAGACTATATGAAGACCTAAAAGACTACGGAGGCAAGTGGATAGAATAATTGCCAAAAGTAGTATGGGGATTAAGAACTCAAATCAGCAGAGCAACATGATATTCACCTTTCTTCCTGGTATACGGATCAGAAGCCGTATTACCAATTGACTTAATATGGCAATCACCAAGAATTGAGCAATATGATGAAGGAGAAACTGAAGAAACAAGACGACTAGAGATCGACTCAATCGAAATAAGAGATAGTTCAGTAATACAAAATGCAAGATACTTACAAGGCTTGCAAAGACATTACGACATAAATATGCATCCAAGAACGTTAAAATTAGGAGATCTGGTACTACGCCTAATTCAAAAGAAAGATGGAAGACACAAACTACTTAGCCCATGAGAGGGTCCTTTCATCATCAAGACAACAATACAACCCGAAACTTACGAGCTAATGACAGAAGAAGGAATTCAACTAAGCAATACTTGGCATATCAGCCAACTCAAGAAATTCTACAATTAAAAGCACAAGATACAAGACATCAAGAACAAACCGGCAGTTTGCACAATGAGAGGCACTGTCTCGAGTCAGTTATTTCGTGAGGAAACTTGACAAACCGACTACTTTGCACCATGAGCGGCACAGTTTGGTTCATATATATAAAGTCTACTGTTTCGTGAGGCGGCATGACAAACCGGAAGTTTGCACAATGAGAGGCACTGTCTGGAGTCAGTTGTTTCGTGAGGAAACTTGACAAACCGACTGCTTTGCACCATGAGCGGCACAATCTGGTTCATATATAAAGTTTACCGTTTCGTGAGGCGGCATGACAAGCTGACAGCTTTGCACCATGAGCGGCACTGTCTAGCATTTTTAAGTCGATTGTTTCGTGAGGCAACTCGACAAACTGACTGCTTTGCACCATGAGCGGCATAGTCTGGTTCATATATAAAGTCTACTGTTTCGTGAGGCGGCATGACAAGCTGACAGCTTTGCACCATGAGCGACACTGTCTAGCATTTCTAAGTCGATTGTTTCGTGAGGCAACTCGACAAACCGACTGCTTTGCACCATGAGCGACACAGTCTAGTTCATATATATAAAGTCTACTGTTTCGTGAGGCGGCATGACAAGCTGACAGCTTTGCACCATGTGCGGCACTGTCTAGCATTCATAAGTCAGTTGTTTTGTGAGGCAACCTGACAAACCGATTACTTTGCAGCATGAGCGGCACAGTCTGGTTTATATATCTACAAGTCTACCGTTTCGTGAAGCGGCATGACATCAAACTACTCGGCGCAATAAAGAAGAATAATCTACCTCGACGACACCGAAAGCAATCACTCGAACAAAGTGACACAATACATCAACTGCTTGAAGAGTAGCATGGACTCGGCCCAAAATACTGCAAGCCAAAAGTCCTCTCATTAAGAAGTGACATCCCAACAACAAGAACTACTCGTAAAAAAACAACAATACTACCCCGAAACTACTCAGAGGTCATTTTACAGACAAACCACGGAGGGGAGATCTACAAAGCCTAAACTCAGAGGCACAGGTCATTCTCTAAGAAATAATATCAGTATAATCATCAAGGCTCGAAGGCCGATAATATTACTCAGAAATAATTCGGGATTTCTGAAGCATCTACAAAGCCTAATACTAAGGCACAATACCAATCAAGAGAATTCGAGATAGCTCACAAGTATCCAGAGAAACAAGGTATTCATCAGAAGGCCAAATATATCAAAACCACACACCATCACCAGAAAAAGACAAGGACATCACAATATCAGGACGAAACCCGACAATATGTTAAGCAAAAGTACCATTCAGAGTATATTACAAGACCATCAAGGACAAGCAAATGTTATCAAGGATAAGACGACAACACTTTCATTTGGCTAAATATTTGGCGACAAAGCTCCTGAACCTCGAGCTTCGATTGTTCCCACCTTGTCAAGAGATCGACGTCCATCGGATCTTCGAGAATTCGGTCTAAAGGCACATCGGGAGCAATGGCTCGAACAAAAGAAACAACATTGTTTATGCAGCGCTCAAAGCCATTTTCAACAATTTCCTTAAACCGAAGAGGCAATGCAGGAATCAGAGTCTTCAGACCTTCTTTTGCATCCTCTTCATGACAAACGGCAACCACGACAGGCTTCACAGCAGCATACAAAATCTTGTATCGATCATGAACCTCTGAAAGCTGAGTTTTCAAAACTCCCTCCGATTTCAATGACTGAAAAGAGCAAAGAAGTCAAAAAGACTAAAAGAAAAACAACAAGAAAATCAGAAGACAAAAAATAGTCAACTTACAGTTTCAGCTCTTTTCTCCGATGATTTAAGACGAAGAGATAAATCTTTTTTCTCCTCATTCCAAGCAATGGAAGCCTGACCAGCAGCTACAAGAAAAGCAAATTTGTCATATATCAGACAAGAAAACCACAACAAAGGAAAAAATAGATAGTTACCAACCATCTTTTCTTTCAAATCAGATAAAGAAGCATTAGCAACTTCTCGGAGAGTCTTTTCTTGCTCCAAAGCAGCACGAGCTTGAGACAACTCAAGCTGAACCTTGTCAAGTTCAGCTTGAAGAGTAACAACCGACTGAGTTTCCAAGGGAGAAGCAGCCAACTCCTGACAGACTTCCTGCAAAAATTAAAAGATCAAAACAAAAGCACTAGCAGATGAATGAAAAAAACAAGAAAAAGGAGTCAAAAGACAAGGACATTTCAGTCCAGGATGAAACAAGCCTTTTAACTCTATCAACTCGGCTGAGCTGAACTTCTGGCCCTTGAAGAAGCAAGGGAGTCACCAAAGAAGAAACTGGAGCCTTGCCTGAGATACTCAACTCAGGCACCTCAAGAAGAGGCACACCTTTAGGAGGACTGGCACCAACAAATTCAGAAGTACTAGCAACATTGGCAGCATCAGGAGTACAAAGTCCTGCAAGAAATAAAACAAGAAGAGTCAAGATAGAAACAAAAAAAGAAAAAATCTTCCTCAACAAAGACAAAAAAGTCTTACCATCCTGGGAGGAAGCAGGAGTTTCAGAAGAAGGCCTAAAGAAAAAAAGCAAAGAATATTAGGCAAAGACAGATAAAGATACAGACATCATATAGCAAAGTTAACTTACTTGACCGACTTGCTAAAAGAAGCGGCGACAGAAGCAAAGGAAAGCTTGGGGATGTCGAAAGAAAAATCATCATCAAGAAATGAAGAAGAAGAAATCGGAATAGGTGAAGGAGTCGGAGCAGCCAAACTAGAAGAGTGACCAGCAGATGATCTACGACTAAATAAAAATTACAATAAAAAATGATCTCTAGACAGAAATTACAAAGACATCAAGAAAACAACTCACGGAGGATGAGTAAGAGGAGGATCATCATCCGAATACTCTTCATCTAGAAGTACGGATTGTCCATCTGAAAAAGAACAAAAGAGAAGAATAAAGAAGAGTTGTATACAAAACAACTCGAATGAAAAACACCACGCTCACCTACAATAATGTTGCCTATGGGAGCACGCGACCGAGAAGACCGACGACGGGTAGCAGGAGCAAGTGAAGAAGGTTGAGCAGAAGACTCAAGCTTCCTCTTCCTAGAAAACATCATAAATTGAGCAACACGAGGATCCGGGGTATAATGAACATACCCATCAATAATACAAAATCCAGGGACAAACCTGGAAGAGGTCGAAGCCACAGTGACTTCAGCAGCGGTCTCCTCAGAAACAAATACATCCGACACAAAAGACAAGTTTAGCCTAAAATAATAACCATGATCCCGAAACACAAAACAAGCCATCAACAAACAAGAACCCAGAGAAAAGAAATTGGAACAAGCTGAAAAGATTACTAACTGGAGGAGGTGGATTTCCAACATGATACTCAGGAATCTGGGGAGGAATGGCAGACACACCACTGACGACCCTCTCTAGACAATCAAATATGTCATCTTCACACAACTCAGACTCATGAATAATCCGAGAAGGATCAGAAGGACGAGTATACTCAAAGCCAAGGTTGTCCCTCTACATAAGAGGTTGAACTCGACGACGATAATAACTAGCAACCAACCCATTGCCAGTCAACCCGGATTGTTTCAAGAAACTTATCCGAGTCAGCAAAGGCTTGATTGCCAAGGACTCAAAAGGAGACAAAGGGTCGCACCAACAAGGGAAAGAAGTGGGAAGAGCAGCAAGATAAAAAGAGAAGTAAGCATCAGGCTTGGAAATATAGAACCATTTATCTTCCCAATCTTTAACTGAATCATAAAGTGTGAAGGAGAAACAAAGCAACTCCATTAAGAAGTCTGATGGAGGGAAGCAGAGTCCAGCACGGACAAAGGAAATAAAAAGAATGTATTGATCAGGAGAAGGACTGGGAATCATATGCTCACCAGGTGTCGGGTACAAAGGTAAGGGGTACCCTAAACCCTTCAATAAACTGACGCTCAGCATAGCAACCATTTTTAAGACAGGACCCGTTCAGCCGCTCAAGTCCACAAAGAAGGGCTCATCACACGAAGGCCCCCCGCAGTGGCGACAACAACCAGTCGTGGGCCAGCCCATCTTTGGAGAAACAGACGGGCAAGGGGTCGAACGAACGACCCCTCCGCCTCCGCCTCGACCCCGACTGACGGACAGGGGTCGAACGAACGACCCCTCCGCCTCCGCCTCGACCCCGACTGACGGACAGGGGTCGAACGAACGACCCCTCCGCCTCCACCTCGACCCCGACTGATGGGCAAGGGGTCGAACGAACGACCCCTCCACCTCCGCCTCGACCCCGACTAACGGACATGGGTCGAACGAACGACCCCCGGGCGGGAAGCTCGATCAGCTCACCTGTTCCCGGTATGGGTTAAAGGGGATCCGATGCACCTACCTGCCCCCGCCTAACGCCATGGGCGCCCACGGCCGCAGTCAAATCCATCAACTATCTGCCCATGCCCTGGACCTCCGTCAACTATGCCGCCGCTGTAACCACGTCGCAAGTACGGACTCTAGGGGTACCTCCTCGAGCCATGAACAGGACAGCCCTCGACTGTGTCTTTAGGGATACGACAGGGCCACGATAGTCTCGACCCCCCTCGACTAGGGGGCTCGACCCCTGCCTCCAACCACTCCGGTATGGGACCCGTCCCATCCGCTCCGTCCCGCTTCAGCTGTGGGACTCACATCCATCTTCCGAAGGTCAACCCTGCTGCACCATGATGTGCGGTGATGCCCAGTCAGCCATCATCGCGCCCTGAACACCGGAAGGACGAGAAGGCCACGCCTCCACAGTGATCGACGTCCCTTCACCAGCATGGCACCACGGACATGCCTCCCATGCTGCAACAGTTTAGGACTCTGTACTCTCAGGCCTCCCCTTGGTCTATAAAAGGGGATGCTGGGATAGAAGAAGGGGCACGACGATCCACAATTTGCACGGATACTTCGCACTCGGACATCAGCTCTGACCCCCATACACCACACACCCGATTGCTTGATCGATCTCTCAAGCAATTAACCGACCACCTAGGATAGCCTCGCTAGCCTAGGCCTTAGCTCATCCTGAGCACCCCCGTGTAAACCTGCTTGTACCCCCCTGTACGAGCACTTCGGTGCAAGATAATACAATCCATCCTCCCCCGCTGGACGTAGGGCCTTCTGTGCCCGAACCAGGATAAACCCTGTGTTCTTCTTGCATCACATCTGGGAGAGGGAGCACGCAATATACAAATTTACTAGCCGGTGGTCTTGACCCCCTGGGTCATAACACCGACAGTTGGCGCGCCAGGTAGGGGGGTTTTGCGTGTCGATCAACTTCGAACTACTCTCCCAGATGGATTCCACGATCCCATTACTTCCATTCGCCACCACCGTTTGGTTCGGGAGTCTAGAGTTCATGTCCACGGGCCACGACCACGACATGGTCCTACTCACCAGTAGTGGCATGGACAGCAGCAGCTCCGGTACGCCGGGGCAAGGAGGACCAGGCGACGGTCCCACCACTCGCGCCTTTTGCCTGCGAGGATCCCGACGTCGCCGCACTCTTCACCGCGCAGATCCCGAGGCGCCGGATGCTGTCCCCCCGGCCTCAGCTGACAACACATTTCCTCCCTTCAGGAGCCTGTTTGACCCATGCTTGTGGGTCGGGGGCGGGTACCTCTCTGAGCCTGACTTTGGCTTTGCCATACTGTCATCTTAGAGGGTCCTCGTGGCTTCTCCGACACACTCGGCCTTGCCGCCGCCGCATAACCCGTTCGCACACGGGCTCTACAATAACGCCAGACTGTGTTCTGCTTTTGTAGGCTCGCACATGCAGACACGTTGCGGGTCTCCAAGGAACCTGCTATGAACGACGATCAACCTCATCACCACCTCTCCGCCGGATGAGTGCCCGGAGCCACAACGAGCCCCGATCCCGGGTTGTCACACCTGGGGCACGTTACGGCGATGGCTGGAGGAGGAGCGCAGGGGATCTTTTCCCAACTTCTACCACGGCTACCCCAACTCGGACTCCCCCGATGAGGATTACGATCCCACCTGGGAATGCTTCCACCTCGATGGACAGGTTGATTCCTAGGACGACGTCAACAACGCCGCGGCCACAGATGAAGGAGGAGGGGGCAACGCTACACCAGCGCGAAACGCCGCCCCACGAGTCCTGACAAAGCCGATCCACCTCAGGACGTCCAGATCGCGCAAGTCCGAGAGCTGCTCACCAAGCTCGAGGAAGAGCGCCTACGACTTCAGCAGCTCGAGCACGCCCTCGAGCGAGATCGCGGGCGCCCACAGGGTGGAGGAGCTCGCGAGCGAGCCCGGGGGGTCCATCGACAGATCGTCGAGGAGGGGGCAAACGAGCGCCGCATCTACAACCGGGCCAGCCAAAATGTCGTAGCGGCCGCAATGCTGCTTCGTGACATGCCGGCGCCATCGACACCCCAAGCGCGACGCATCAGGGATGAAATCTAGGGGCTTCTCCAAACCGCGGCCGTGCAGCAGGCGGAGAGCTCGGCCTCAAGGCGCAGATGAGCTTCCTCCGAGCATCAGGACATACCCCCTCGACAAAATCGAGAGGTATCCGTCCACCAAGACAAAGCACCCCGAGGCGGAGTAGAGCGACGACCAGTTCGAGACCGCATCGTCGAGGATTGACCACCACGGGAGAACAAACGACGCCGACATGGCGACGCTGAGGCTCGAGGTTACAGCGCTCACCGAGGTGGACGCTACGATAGTGACGAAGATCGATGTTGATCTCCGGAACCACCAGGGCCACGAGTCTTCGGCAGGACCATCTGGTGAACCGCCTTGCCCGTCCGCTTCTGACCACCCACTAGCCTAGTTAAGTACAATGGCGAAACCAAGCCAGAGCTCTGGCTTGCAGATTTCAGGCTGGCATGTCAGCTAGGAGGAGCCGACAACGACCACATCATCATTCGGCAACTCCGCTCTTCCTCTCCGACACCGCTCGAAGATGGCTCGAGGAGCTCCCCCCGGACTTGATCCAAGACTGGCCCGACCTGGTCAGGATATTCGAGGGGAACTTCAAAGGCACCTACGAGCGGCCAGGGAATTCCTGGGATCTCCGTAGCTGCAAGCAGAGGCCAGGGGAGACCCTTCGCGGCTTCACCCATCGGTTCTCGAGGCAACGTACCGCGCTAACCCACATCTCTGACCACGACGTCATCACTGCGTTCATTGCCGGAATAACCTGCAAGGAGTTGGTGCGGGAACTGGGGCGGAATATCCCCAAGACCGCCAACGAGCTCATGGACATCGTCGCCAACTATGCAGCCGGCGAGGAAGCCGTTGGCGCGTTCTTCTATGCATCCCCAGACAAGGGGAAGGCCAAGGAAGGCGAGCCCGGGGGCTCGAACAACGGGCCCAAGAGGAACAACAACGACAACAACAGTAAGAAGAAGAAGAAGAAGAACCAGCCAGGTCGACGTGATGTCGAGCCCGACGATCTTGTCGCTGCGGTAGACAAGAAGAAGCCTCGAGGGCCCCCTCTCGACGGGGGCATCTTCTACAAGATGCTGAAAGAGCCCCGTCCCTATCACAAGGGACCGACCAACCACATTCTCGAGGACTGTCGCATGCTCAAAAAGCATTTCGACCCCCTAGCCTTCAAGAAAGATGACAAGAAGGGGGATCCGCACGACGGGGACGATGGCAAGAACGAGGGCTTCCCTGAGATTCACGACTGCTACATGATCTATGGGGGACCCTCGACTCGACTCAGTACGCGTTAGCGTAAGAGGGAGCGTCGAGAGGTCTTCTCCGTTCGAGCCCAGGCTCCACGATACCTCGACTGGTCCCACACGCCGATCACCTTTGACCAGGACGACCACCCCGAGCACGTCCCCAACGCAGGGGTCTACCCGCTCGTCGTCGACCCGATCATACTTAACACCCGCCTCACCAAGGTACTCATGGATGGGGGAAGCAGCCTCAACATCATCTACGTTGTGACTCTCGACATCCTGGGGATCCTGAGGACCGCGCTCCTGCCCAGCGCGGGAGGATTCCACGGGGTCGTTCCAGGAAAGAAGGCACTCCGGATCTGCCGCGTCAAGCTACCTGTCTGCTTCGGTACCCCCTCGAACTTCTGAAAGGAGGATCTGACCTTCGAGGTGGTCGTGTTCCGTGGCATCTACCACGCCATCATCGGTCGACCGGGGTACGCCAAGTTCATGGCGATCCCGAACTACGCCTACCTCAAGTTGAAGATGCCAGGGCCCATGGGGGTCATCACCGTCGGCACCTCCTATGAGCACGCATAGGACCACGACGTCGAGTGCGTAGAAAACGCCGAAGCGGTCGAGGAGTCGGCCGTCCTCGCGGCCCTCGACGACATCTCCAAGGAGATCCCCGACCCCAAGTGACACGCCGACAACTTCAAGCCTGCGGAGGACACCAAGACTGTCCCGCTCGACCTCGGCCACGTGGATGGGAAGGCGCTGACGATCAGCGCCACTCTCGAGCCTAAATAGGAAGCCCTGCTCGTCGACTTTCTCCGTGCGAATGCCGATGTGTTTGGATGGAGCCCCTCGGATATGCCGGGCATTCTGAGGGAGGTCGCCGAGCACTCCTTGGACATCTGAGCCGGATCCAAACCGGTGAAGCAACAGTTGCGCCGTTTCGACGAGGAGAAGCGCAGAATCATCGGGGAGGAGGTCGATAAGCTGTTGAAGGCCAGATTCATCAAGGAGGTGCATCATCCCGAGTGGTTAGCAAATCCCGTACTTGTCAAGAAAAAGAATGCAAAGGATAGGATGTGCGTAGACTACACTAGTTTAAATAAAGCATGTCCCAAGGTTCCTTTTCCTTTACCACGTATCGATCAAATAATAGATTCCACTACGGGATGCGAAACTCTCTGCTTCCTTGATGCGTATTCCGGCTATCACCAAATAAAGATGAAGGAGTCCGATCAGCTTGCGACCTCCTTCATCACCCCTTTTGGCATGTTTTGCTACCTAACTATGCCCTTCGGTTTGCGAAACACCGGGGCCACATATGAGCGATGCATGCTCCACGTCTTTGGGAAACACATAGGGCCGACCGTCGAGGCCTACGTCGATGACATCGTGGTTAAATCCAAAACAGTCAGAAACCTGGTCGGGGACCTTGAGATCGCGTTTGGGTGCCTCAGGGCAAATCGCATAAAGCTAAACCCTGAGAAGTGTGTCTTCGGAGTTCCTCGAGGCATGCTTCTAGGGTACATAGTTTCCCAACGCGGGATCGAGGCCAACCCTGAGAAGGTAACCGCAATCAGAAGGATGGGCCCGATCAACGACCTTAAAGGCGTGCAAAGGGTCACGGGGTGCCTCGCCGCCCTCAGCCTGTTCATCTGAAGGCTCGGTGAGAAGGCACTACCCCTCTACCGTCTCCTGAAGAAAACGAAACACTTCACATGGACCGTCGAGGCCGAGGAATCGCTCTCCAAGCTCAAAGCCTTGCTCACCTCACCACCTGTCTTGGTGCCCTCGAGCCCGGCCGAGCCCCTCTTGCTCTATGTCACGGCAATTACCCAGGTAGTCAGCGCTGCCGTAGTGGTCGAGAGGGCGGAAGAAGGACATGCCCTGCTGGTTTAGAGGCCTATCTACTTCATGAGCGAGGTACTTTCCGAGACTAAGACGAGATAACCCCACATCCAAAAGCTGTTGTACGCCATCGTCCTCACTCGGCGCAAGCTCTAGCACTATTTCCGGATCCACCCGGTCACTGTGGTCTCATCTTTCCCCCTCGGGGAGATAATCCAGAACCGGGAGGCGTCCGGAAGAATCGCCAAGTGGTCAGTCGAGCTCATGGGGGAAACCCTCTCCTACACCCCTCGGAAGGCCATCAAGTCTCAGGTATTGGCAGATTTCGTTGCAGAATGGACCGACAACCAACTACCCCCGACGCAAGTTCAGATCGAGCTCTAGACCGTGTACTTCGATGGATCGTTGATGAAGACGGGGGCAGGTGCCGGATTGCTATTCATATCACCCTCAGGGGTTCACATGCACTACGTCATCCGTCTCCACTTCCCCGCCTCCAACAACGTAGCCGAGTACGAGGCCCTCGTCAACGGTCTGCGTATCGCCATCGAGCTCGGGGTCCGACGCCTCGACGTTCGGGGGGTCTCGCAGTTGGTAATCGACCAAGTAATGAAAGATTCGAGCTGCCACGACCCCAAGATGGAAGCCTACTGCAAGGAGGTCCGAAGGATCGAGGACAAATTCTACGGCCTCGAGCTCAACCACATCACCCGTTGGTACAACGAAGCTGCTGACGAGCTGGCCAAAATCGCGTCCACTAGAGGTACAGTCCCTCCCGATGTCTTCTCAAGGGACCTTGACAAGCCATCCGTTGACCTAGGCTCGGGGGCTCCCGCCCTCGAGCAAGGGATCGATCCACCCCCCTCGACCGATCCCCCCTCGAACGGGGAAGAAGTCATGGAGATCGACGGAACGGCCGCAACACCAAGCCCCTCGACGGACTGACGCACACCCTACCTCGAGTATCTAATACGGGGCGAGCTCCTAGAGGACCGCACTGAAGCCCGACGCATAGCCCGACGCGCCAAAACCTACGTGTTGTATGGGGATGGCCGTGAGCTGTATCGACGCAGCCCTACCGGTATACTTCAACGCTGCCTCGCCCTCGAGGAGGGGAGGGCACTACTGAAGGACCTACACTCGGGGGCTTGCGGCCACCACGCGGCGCCAAGAACGTTGGTAGGAAGCGCCTTTCGACAAGGCTTCTACTGGCCGACAACCGTCACCAACGCCACCAAGCTCGTTCGATCTTGCAAGGGATGCCAATTCTATGCCAGGCAGACCCACCTACCCGCCCAAGCTCTTCAGATGATACCCATAACTTGGCCATTCGTAGTATGGGGGCTCGACATGGTTGGCCCCCTGAAGAGAACCAAAGGTGGCCACACCCACCTCCTCGTGGCTGTAGACAAGTTCTCAAAATGGATCGAGGCTCGACCCATCGCCAACATTCAATCTCGACAAGCCGTGCTATTCTTCACCGACATCATCCACCGCTTCGGGGTCCCCAACGTCATCATCACTGACAACGGCACCCAGTTCACCGGCCAAAAGTTCCTGGACTTCTATGACCACCACCACATCAGGGTGAATTGGTCTGCAGTCGCCCACCCTCGAACTAACGGCCAGGTCGAGCGTGCCAACGGTATGGTTTTGCAGGGCCTCAAGCCAAGGATCTTTGATCGGCTGAACAAACATGGCAAGATATGGGTCGATGAGCTGCCCGCTGTCCTATAGAGTCTCCGAACGACACCAAGTCGAGCCATGGGGTTCTCCCCGTTCTTCTTGGTCTATGGGTCCGAGGCCGTCCTCCCCACTGACCTCGAGTACGGGTCCCCTCGACTAAAGGCCTACAACGAGCAGGCCAACACAGCAGCCTGAGAGGACTCCCTCGACCAGCTCGAGGAAGCCTGGGACGTGGCCCTCTTCAAGTCGGCAAAGTACTAGCAAACGCTGCGGTGCTACCATGACAAGCACGTACGCAAAAGGGACCTCGACGTCGGCGACCTCGTACTGCGCTGCCGACAAAGCAACAAGGGACGTCACAAGCTGATGCCACCTTGGGAAGGACCCTTCATCGTGGCGGAGGTGCTGAAGCCAGACACTTACAAGCTGAAGAACGAAATGGGCGAGATGCTCACCAACGCATGGAACATCGAACAACTACGTCGTTTCTATCCCTAAGGCCTCGAGACCTTGTACATTTCCCGCATTATGTACACTTATCACATTATGAATGAACAAAATGTTCTCGAAATACATTTCACATTCGTTCATAAGTTTAAGGTAGCCTCGAATCTGCTTTGGCAAAGTCAAGCCTCCCTCGGGGGCTGACAGCCCCCTCCTAAGTCCTCTAAAAACCTGAATGTTTTTTCGAAACTTGGCTTTCCCTCTCGATCTTCGCCTCGAGTACGCTTCACGGCTAAGTAAAAAATGCCTCGAACTCCCTAAGGGTCGAGGGCTGTCGAGCCGGGGACTCTCCTACGCCTCAGGGCTATGGTATCCCCACTCGCTCCCCTCCTCCAGGGATAAGAGCGTGCGTCGAATACTTAGTCCACAAGCAATGACTTAGGCAAAGAGAAATAGAGACAACTCGAGAAATAAAAACAACCAGATGCATCCCAAACAAAATGCATTAAAATTAAGAAGCCCCCAGGGGCTCAACATCGTATCATTACAAAAGCTAAACTATTACATGGACCTTTTTGTCCAGATTTGGCTCGCAGGCCTAGAGCTACTCATCGCCTTCACCGTTCGACGGGGGAAGCACCTCGACCTCGAACAGCTTCGCCAGCTCACCACTGGGCACCTCCGCGATGTCGATCAGCTCGTGGCATCTCGCCACGTTCTCTTCATCAGTCAGCCTCGGGTCGGTGACGAAGCCGCTGGAGACGACGTCGAGGTCGTAAATGTAACCCGAGCGGACGACCGCAAGTGCCCGCTTCACGCCTATGTGAAGGGCGGCCCAGACCTGCTCCGTTATTCCATCAGACGCGGCGAGGAGCCAGCGCAAGAGGGCGTCTCCACGCGCGTCTCCCGCAACCGGCAGCTCCGGCTCGATCCCCAGCCTGTCGTAGAAGGAGGAGATGGCGTCCCTGAGCCTCTCGTTCAGGCTCGTCTCTGCCCCAAGGAGGTCCTGGAGACTGGTCAGATCCTCGTGGAGTCGGGCCTTATCCCCTTCAACCTCTGCCAAAGCAAATAGAAGGCTGCGTCAAAACCAAAAAGCAGGGGAAGGAGCGAAACCAAGCGAGCTCAACGACATTTCCAAAAAACTCACCGTTGGCGTATCCCTCCAGGACGATGTAGTCCTGCTCAGCCCGCTGGAGTTGGTGGCGGACCTCGACAAGCTCTGCAGCTTGGTTGTTGTTTTTAGTCCGGAGGTCCTCGATGATCTGGCTAGCACCGTCGAGGGCCCTCTTCTGGTTGGCTGCCACCTCCCCCAGAGGGGTGATCTGGGCTCGAGCCCTCTCCTCTGCGACGCCAAGCGCGCCGCTGTCGCGGGAGATGGTGGCGACGTCCGCCTGGAGCTCCTGGACCCGCCCCTCGAGGGAGGTGTGGTCGGTAGCTGCCTGCGTCAGGTCGGCCTCGAGCTGGCGGACACGGTCCGCCGCTCGGGCCAGCTCCTCCTTCAGCTGGGTGGACTCTTCCTCCGCCTTGCGCCGGGCCTCCTGGGCAGCATCCCGCTGCTGCCCAACCTCGATAAACACCTTAAGGGCGGCCTCGACCCTCGACTCTGCCCCCGAGGCCGTCTCCCGGGCAGCCCGGGCTCCTTCCTGCGCAGCCGCCACCTCGGCCTTCGCCTGGGCGGCCTCGGCCTCGGCCTTCTCCAGCGAGGCGCGGAGGACAGGGAGCTGGCCCAATGACTCTTGCATCCGAAGGATGAACTAGGACTTGTCGTACGACCTCTCCCTTAGTGCCTACCAGGGACAAAAAGGAAGGTCATCAGAAAGGAGTAGCGAAATAACCGAGGTAAATCGAAAAGGAAAGGACAAAACTCACCTCCATCCCCCGGAGCAAATCCGCGGAAGCGACCTCCGCCGACACGCGCGCCACGTGGGCAAGCCATGCCCGGAACTCCTCCAAGTTCTCCCACTTTCCGAGCTCAGCTTGGTCATCGAGCTCGAGGGAGGTGCACCCCGGGTCTTGGGGGTCCGCCAGCTTGAGGCGCTCCTTCCCCCAGAGCTTGCTACGACGCTCGATCCTCCCCTGGACCTCTTGCATGAGGCCCTGGCGCATCTTGGGGTCGCCCCCGTGGAGCCTCACCCTCTCCACCAAGGTGGGGAAGGAGCTCGCCCCGTCGATCCCGGTACTCCTGGCCTCAGACGACTGCCCGGCCTCGACGACAGGCCGAGCAGCCGCCTTGGACATTGTCGCGTCCGACGCGCCTTTCCCGTGCACCACGACGGTGGTCCCCTGCGGTTCCGACTGGGGGCCGTCGCCGCAGGTATCTCCTCCGGGGCCATCAGCTCCGCCACCATATCGGCCACCTCTTCAGCAGTGGCCGTTGCCGACATCCCTGCCATCTCCGCCGTGGGCGTTGCCTCGACCTCCTCGACCCGTCTCCCCTCCGCAGGCTCGGGAACTGGCGCCGAAGTCTCCTCGACGAAGGCCTCCGTTGGCGATGGCTCTTCCGCCACGACAGCAGCCGCACCCCCGCGCTCGAGCCGCAGACACGCCTCCCGCGACGCGAGGCTCTCGGGCCACCTTCTCGGCGCCGGGGGAGCCGGCGTCTCTTCGTCGCCGGTAAAGACCAGGTCGACCGCCTCTACCCCGGTGACGACGAGGGGCTCGACCCCCTCGGCCACGACCGTCGTCAACACCGGCTCTACGTCTTCCGAGGCTGCTGGTGCGCCCCCCTCCGACGGGTTGGCGAGCACGACCTCGACGACTACTCCCGCGGATCCCGCCGGTTCGACGGGTCGAGCCACCTCCTCCGCCTGAGCTAGCTCCGTGGCGGATTGCGCTTGCCCTCGCCCCATCGCCTCCCACGCCTTGGCCGCCCACACCTCGCCTGGGGTGGGGGTCGAGGGAGACGAGGTGGCGGAACTGACCCCGACGGCCATCTTGACCGCGGCTTCTGCCCTTAGCCTCTTGGCCGGAGTGACGGTCGCACCCTCCGCCAAGCGTTTCGACCTGAAAAAGGAACCCATACGCGACAGTAAGCATAAAGTCATAATCGGTGGAAAATATTTGGACCAACAGAAAGCGACTCACCCTAGCGGAGTCGTGGGGGTCTGACCGGTGGATCCCAAGCCGCTCGGGGGCTTCTGCGGGGCGTGACGGGAGCCACTTCTCCCGCCAGCGCTAGCCGTGGCAGGGGTCGAGGCCGCTCCCGCCGATGTCTCCTGGGCAGGGGCCGCCGACGTCCCCGTTGCCCCCCTCCTGACCTCCTCCTGCGCCGATGGGCCCGACACCCGTACGCTCGACCGGGTGGGCACCGGAGGCGTGCTCGACCGACCCCTCGACGGGGATCGTGACGAACGGCCGCGTACCTGCCGCGGCACTTCACCCGAGGAGCCACGGGGCGTTCGCCCCGCGGCTCAATCTCGCCAGTTGGGGCTGACCTCGACGTCGACCCCTCTCCTCCTCCGGTTCCGGCAGCCGCCCTCTGCCGCTCGGGCACCGCTTGTTCCTCCTCGAGCCCTCCTTGTGGCTCGGCCTCCCCATCGCTGCTCTCCTCCTCCTCCTCCTCATCCTCCTCCGAGGGTGACTCCTCCTCGGAAAGGTTGGCCCGCCTCTGCCGGGCCCGGCGTTGTTCACGCTCCTGTTTCTCTCGGGTCCTTTTGCCCTTGTCCTTCTTCGCCTTGTCCTTCTTCTCCTGCTCGGCCTGAAGGCGTCTCGACTGGGAGTCGCCCCGCTCCTCCTTCACCGGCGGCTGCGACTTCCGGAAGATGACGTCCCCCTGAGGAACACAAGGCAGTTAGGACGCAAGCAAAGAAGGTGAACAAGACGGGCAAAAAGGACATTAATAGAGAAAGGGCGTCGTACCGGCTGGACATGGCCCTGGTCGGGCATCATGGGGACGCTGGCGACGCCCCCAACTCGAACGTGCCGGTGAATGAGGCGCGTACACGGCGAACCACCCTCTCGAGGGGTAGCTCGTCCTCCATGAGGCGACACCCCATGAGATCAACCCCCAGGTGCATCTGGTCGAGGCGTAGCGGGCGAGCCATCAGCGTCACGACCCGCCGCTGGTGGAAAGCCGACGCAACGATCGCCGCCGTGAGTCCCGCCTTCTTTAGACGGGCGATTGCGCCGAGCAGGTGGCTGAGGCGCGACTGCTTCTTCTTCTCGACGCCGTACCTCCAGTGGTCGGGCCTCGAGTCGATCGTCCTCCCGGTGTAGGCGGGGAGCAAGCCGTCGTCGTTCCTCAGGTAGAACCACCTGGAGTGCCATTCAGAGTGGCTCGATGTGAGCTTCGCCGGGATCCAGCTGTCCGCCCTCTTGAGGGCGATGCTGCAACACCTCGTTCTGACCATCCTGCAGTTGCCGAGCCCGGTCGACGCATGGAACAGGCTCGCCTCGAACAGGTGGAGCCACAGGTCCCAGTGTGGCTCAATCCCTAGGTATCCTTCGCACACGGCGGTGAAAACCGCCGCGTGACAGATACCATTGGGGGAGAGGTGCTAGAGCTCCACACCGTAGTGGTGGAGGATCCCGCGCAGGAGACTGTTGGGGGGAACGCCCAGCCCCGCCGGGTGGAAGGCTTCAAAGCTAACCACGTAGCCCTCCGGCGGGTTGGGCTCAGCATCCTCCCGCGGTGGCACTACCCACTATGGCCGGTCGATGGAGGTGATGGGCCGGAGGAGACCGCTCTCCACCAGATCCCCCAGACGCGCCACGGTCGCCGAAGACGGGGGCCAGGCATCGGGCTGCACAGGCTGTAGCTGGCCATGGGGGCAGGGAGGCTGGTGCGCTCGAACGTGGGGATGGATGGTATGTTCCCAATCTATCCTCCCTACTCTTGCGCGCGCAGAGGTCCGGCTCGGAAGGAGGCAGGGAAGGGAATGGCGAGAAGGAAGCAACCGACTCCTCACTTCCAGTATTTATAACCGGAAGCCCAACCGACGGATCCAACAGACAGGCAAGTGAATCTCCGCATTTAATGCGCCCACCTACCACCTCCTCGTATTCCTCCAGGATAAGGCGCACCCGTCGCGTCATCGGGTTCCACAGCGCACTCCGCGCCGCGCCCTATGCCTGCTACTGTTGCGGCCGAACGGACATCTCCTAAAAAGGCGCGCCTACGGCGGACAACGCGCGACGGTAAGCGTTATCTTTGGAGGTAAGCAATGGACATCGATCCGTCCGTCAAAACCTCGAGGGAGCGAAGGCTGGCCCTCGGACAGGGTTTGACAGCCACCCTTGAGTACCTGAGGACAGAAAGGACCTCGGGTTATGGACTCCGGTCCACCCTCAAATCTCGAGGGGGCGAAGGCTGGCCCCACGAACAGGGTTCAATAGCCACCCTCGAGTACTCGAGCCCAACGGGCGGATCCAACAAAAACACAGGTATGTCCCCGCGTTTAATATACCTACCTACCTACCCCTTTTGTATTCCACAGGATAAGACGTCACCTTCGGAGGCGAGCGGCGAACGTTGACCCGTCTGTCAAAACCTCGAGGGAGCGAAGGCTGGCCCTTGCATAGGGTTCGACAGCCGCCCTCGAGTACCTGAGGTCAGGAAGGACCCAGGGTTATGGACTCCGGTCCACCCCCAAAATCTCGAGGGGGCGAAGGCTGGCCCTAGGAACGGGGTTCACAGCCGCCCTCGAGTATGCGAGTCAGGGATGGCCCAGGGGGGGCCAGGCGCGAGCCCCTAGCTCGAGAACGAACTCTCGAGGCCCCCGGGACATATCCGAGGCATAACCACGGAATACCCAAGGATCCCTATGCCAGGAGGCATCGAGCCACCAGCTCCCATCGAACGGAGTTGGCACCTAGGTAAGCCACACGGTCTTGCTTAATGAGAACGCCTCAGGGCTTCTATCGACCCCTATCAAATGGGGCATAAGTTCTCACTTGGATTTTTACTCGTACCAGGCACGGTTTCTACGGATTTCTGCCCGACACCAGCTCACAGAGGACTTCGAGGCTCGTCCTAACGAGGATAGCATGATGCTCTTCGCCCCGCAATCCGAACGCAAGGATCCGTGGGAAGGACGCTAGGAGGTAGTGAAAGCCTAGCCACGCAGGGCTCGAGGGCCCGACTACGTACGACACCCCTCGACGAAAGAGGGTCGAAAACACTCGTAACCTGGCAAACAGAGTTGACCTCTCGGTAGGGGCACTGTGACTCCAGTGTAACGCTCGAGGGAGCGAAGGCTGGCCCTCGGAAGGGTTCGACAACCGCCCTCTAGCACCTCCTTTTCAAGGAAAGGAACGCTCATAACCTGGTGAACGGAATCAACCGCTCGGTAGGACGCCACGTCTCTAGGTAACCCTAAATCCCCCCGATAAAACACACATCAAAGCCCTCAGAGGAGTTCTTAATCACTCCTCTGGGGCCTCGGGGGCTACCCCCGCGGGGTGCGCTCGCGCGCACTCCGCGGAGAATCGAACCTCTTACTAACTCTGCAGGTCAATGCCAAAAGCCCCTATGCGGATTCTTCTTATCCGCACAGAGGCTCGGGGGCTACTGTCGGGTACAAAGGTAAGGGGTACCCTAAACCCTTCAATAAACTGACGCTCAGCATAGAAACCATTTTTAAGACAGGACCCGATCAACCACTCAAGTCCACAAAGAAGGGCCCATCACACGAAGGCCCCCCGCACCGGCGATAGCAGCCAGTCGTGGGCCGGCCCATCTCTGGAGAAACAGACGGGCAAGGGGTCGAACGAACAACCCCTCCGCCTCCGCCTCGACCCTGACTGAAGGACATGGGTCGAACAAACGACCCCTCCGCCTCCGCCTCGACCCCGACTGACGGATAGGGGTCGAACGAACGACCCCTCCGCCTCTGCCTCGACCCCGACTGACGGGCAAGCGGTCGAACGAACGACCCCTCCGCCTCCGCCTCGACCTCGACTAACGGACAGGGGTCGAACGAACGACCCCCGGGTGGGAAGCTCGATCAGCTCACCTGTTCCTAGTATGGGTTAAAGGGGATCCGATGCACCTACTTGCCCCCGCCTAACGCCATGGGCGCCCACGGCCGCAGTCAAATCCATCAACTCACCGTCCATGCCCTGGACCTCCGTCAACTGTGCCGCCGCTGTAACCACGTCACAAGTACGGACTCCAGAGGCACCCCCTTGAGCCGTGAACAGGACAGCCCTCGACTGTGTCTTCAGGGATACGACAGGGCCACGATGGTCTCGAGCCCCCCTCGACCAGGGGGCTTGACCCCTGCCTCCAACCACTCTGGTATGGGACCTGTCCCATCCGCTCCGTCCTTCTTTAGCTGTGGGACTCGCACCCATCTTCCGAAGGTCAACCCTGCTGCGCCATGCTGTGCGGTGATGCCCAGTCAGCCATCACCGCGCCCTGAACACTGGAAGGACGAGAAGGCCACGCCGCCACAGTGATCGACGTCCCTTCGCCAGCATGGCGCCACGGACATGCCTCCCATGCTGCAATAGTTTAGGACTCTGTACTCTCAGGCCTCCCCTTGGTCTATTAAAGGGGACGCTGGGATAGAAGAAGGGGCACGGCGATCCACAATTCGCACAGATACTTCGCACTCGGACATCAGCTCTGACCCCCATACACCATACACCCGATTGCTTGATCGATCTCTCAAGCAATCAACCGACCACCTAGGATAGCCTCGCTAGCCTAGGCCTTAGCTCATCCTGAGCACCCCCGTGTAAACCTGCTTGTACCCCCCTGTACGAGCACTTCGGTGCAAGATAATACAATCCATCCTCCCCCGCTGGACGTAGGGCCTTCTGTGCCCGAACCAGGATAAACCCTGTGTTCTTCTTGCATCACATCTGGGAGAGGGAGCACACAATATACAAATTTACTAGCCGGTGGTCTTGACCCCCTGGGTCATAACACCGACACCAGGAACGGAGTAGCCAGAATACACCCGCCCTTGAAGCAACCCATGCGCAACAAGCAGATCCAAATCCGCCTCCTGAGTCGACGGCTTAGGAGACTGCTTCATCTGACGAGACATATCGATGAACTCAGGATTCTCTATACGATCCAAGACGGTATCTTCGTCCACAAATTTAGCCTTGCCCTTGCTCTTTTCTTGTTTTTCTTCAGCATCCGAGACAAATCAAAGACAATCAAAGCAGCGGCGGCAGCTAGGGTTTGCAAGCAAGGGAAAGAGTTTTTTACCGCAAGGTAAAAGAGAAGAGATAATGGAAAGATAGATTTATAAGGAGATATTACCCGCAGCGGAAAATATAGCAAGTGAAAAAATTCCACCAATCATGGAACAGAACACAAAGCAGCCAGATAGACCACATCCTTTTTCAAAGAATACAAACAACTCGCGGAACAAAAGAACTCGAGCATTACAAGCAAGACATATACAAGAACTCAGAAAATATAGACAACAAGTCTTTGGTTCTTCATCATACACATTTTTTGAAAGTACAGACCAAATACAAAGTTACATCGCTGAAAGGAACTAGTACAAGTCAGTAACGAGGAACCCAGTCGAATTCAAGGCTAAAACCTCGAGAATCAAGATACATTATCGACAAACAGAGCCAAATAACTCAGATGTGCTAGATGCCCAACAAGACAAGGCACACCTGTTTGCCAAAGGTAGTAGAAGCAGAGCCCAAAAGACATTCAAGATTCATAGTTCCGATAGGTCCTCGACACAGAGAAGGAGAATCAACACCAATAGGCACCAAAATGACACGACACAGGATCAACTCAGGAATGCTTCCTCAACCAAGACCGTGAGATCAGCCAAAGACATGTAACTAGGACGCTGGAAGATGAGGCAGCGCAAGATGCGACAACCTCATCACAAGAACTACACCATTTGCCTCAAAGCCGCCCACAGCATGGTACTACCTTGAAACTAGCCACCTGCTAGTTTCTATCACAAGAACTACACCATTCACTAGATTACAACCAAGAAAGAGAAGAAAGAAGCCCGGGGGCTCGTCAAGCTTGCCAACTACAATATCCATGATACAACAAAGATCTTTACAAGAGAAGGAAGAAGATATATGACAAGACAACCATACCACAAATATTTATAGAAGAACAAGGGGTTCACATACACCAAGTCCACGAAGAAAGGGCAACAACAAACATAATACATAAAGGGAGCAGTAAAGGCAAAAGATTCTACAAGGACTACATTGATGAGATAAAAACAACTACAATAAAGGCAGTACATCAAGGTACTATATAGAGTATCCAGAAGAATATTCCAAGGACAATCATACAACCAGCAACAACTCTGCAGACCACAAAAACAACTCGGCCGATAAATTTAGAAGACTAGATGAAAGGTCTAGGAATGGCTAGAGGGGGGGGTGAATAGCTTAATTAAATTTTCTACAACAACACTTAGCAAACTTGTTAGAATAAAACACGGCTATAAGCAAGTTTGCACTAGCACTAAGGTTAGGCAAGCCACCTACTAATTCTAGTCACTAGCAAGATGATCTATGTCACACACGAGAGCTAGAGACTTAGAGCTATACTACTAAGCTACACAAGCTAAGCTAGAGGCTCTACTTTGCAAGAATGTAAGAATGTAAATGCAAAGCTAGAGTTACGAAGGTTATACCGACGTGGAGAGTAGCAATAAGATAACCAATCAATCACAATATGAAATCCTCGAAGAGAGACAATGTGACACAAGATTTTTTCTCCGAGGTTCACTTGTTTGCCAACAAGCTAGTCCCCGCTGTAGCGACACACCCACTTGGAGGTTCACGCGCTAATTGGCAATCCAATCCAAACCCGTCAAGGGTGCCGCACAACCAACACAAGATGGGGATCCCCAAGCTATGAGCAATCCACTAGAGATACCTTTCGCGAACTCCCGCGGGGCAGGTTCAAGAACCCCTCACAATCCACCGATCGGAGCCGGAGACAATCACCTTCCTCCGCTCAACAATCCTCGTCGCACCAAGCCGTCTAGGAGGTGGTAACCTCCAAGAATAACAAGAGCTCCGCGATGATGACGATCACCAAGTGCCACTAGAATGCAATCAACGAGCAATGCACTTGGATTCACTCAATCTCTCATGAATATGTCAAATATGTTTAGAGGAATGAGTGGTGGGCTTCTCACAAATGAACACAAGTGTGTGAGTGATGAGAATGTGCAAGAAGTGCCCCAAAGGGCCGGCCATACAACCTTATATAGCCCACACCCACACACTATCCGTTTACACCCTTTTTCCTCTTCTCTGCGTACCTTCGGACGCAGTTTTAACAGGGGTCCGGACCAACAATAGCGTCCGGACCCCTTCACCACCGAGCCCCAACGGCTCTGAGCCAGACTCCGGTCACAGGGTCCGGACGCGCGCTACGCGCCAACCGGACCAACAACCCTGCGTCCGGATCCTCTGTTAGTTCAAACGGCCGCTTCCCGCGCGCGCTCCAGCGCACCACAGAGCGCCACATGGATCCGGACGCACGCAACAGTGCGGGTGCGGACCAACGCCTCCCGGGTCCAGAAATATTTCCAAAGAACCCGAGAGCTCCTTCTTCCTTTTCTCCCACTCCGGACGCATGTCCAGTTCACCAACCGAACCATCATCCTGCGTCCGGATGCCTTCTCCAGAGAGGTTCCAGAGAGTGCCAGACTCCGGATGCGCGTCCGGATCCCTGCGTCCGGACTCACAACAGCGTCCGGACTGCTCCTTCAGCTAGCCAGGCCTAGGGTGTGCCTCCGGACCCATCGCCGATGGTCCGAACACAGCAAACCCTAGCATCCGGATCCTGCGTCCAGACTGCTTTCTGCTGCCCAAACAACTCCTCCAACTTCTCCAAGCTTCCAAGATCCAACACTAAGTCATCCCAACACTTGTGCACGTGTGTTAGCTTTTATTTCACAATTATCTTGGATTAAGTTGGTGTTTCACTTGGTTCAATTGATTTTAATGCAATGCATATGAACCTAGTGACACATGATAACCGTAATCATACTTAAGAGCTCCCTCCTTGATAGTACGACTATCTATCCTAAATGTGATCACATCCTCTATGATGTCTTGATCACCAAACCGAAAATGGTTCCTAGCATTCACCTTTCCCTGCACACCATTTTCCTTTCCACCACCATGCTAGAGCTTGTGCCATCCACACTTGATCCACCTTGCTCCATCACATGGTATGTACCAACCTATCTCATGATTCACACTTAGAGATCCAAGGTTAGTACTTAGGTGGGTTTCATCAATTACTCAAAACGCATACCATGTGATATAGGCAAGAACCCTAAACTATACATTGTTTACATCTATTATGAACATCCAATTTACTCATGCGCTTCTGCTCATCAGCTGTCGTAGGACACTCCTTCTCGCTAAAACGCATACCATGTGATACAGGCAAGAACCCTCTCTTGGATTGTTCCATGTTGAACCGTTTCAACACCTTGTCTATGTATGTATCTTGGCTTAATCCTATAAGCCTCTTTGATCTATCTTTATAGATCTTAATGCCCGAAATGTATGTTGCTTCTCCTAAATCCTTCATAGAAAAACTATTATTCAGTGAAGTCTTTACAGATTGCAACAAAGGAATGTTATTCCCTATCAATAGTATGTCATCCACATACAAGATTAGAAATACAACAGCGCTCCCACTTTCCCTCTTGTAAACACAAGGTTCTTCTTCATTCTGACGAAAGCCAAACCCTTTGATCACTTCATCAAAACGAATATTCCAACTCCGAGATGCTTGCTTTAATCCATAAATGGATTTCTTTAGCTTGCATATTTTCCATAATTTTTAGGATCAACAAAGCCTTCGGGCTGCATCATATACACGTCCTCTTCCAAATTTCCATTTAGAAAGGTTGTTTTAACATCCATCTGCCAAATCTCATAATCGAAATAAGCAGCAATTGCTAGAATGATCCGGATAGATTTAAGCATCGCTACCGGCAAGAATGTCTCGTCGTAGTCAACTCCTTGAACTTGCCGAAAACCCTTTGCAACAAGTCGAGCTTTATAGACGTGAACGTTTCCATCCATATCCTTTTTCTTTTTATAGACCCATTTGCACTCTATGGGTTTAACCCCATCAGGCGGGTCAACCAAGTTCCAAACTTGATTGCCTCCCATGGAATCTATCTCGGATCTCATGGCACTTTGCCATTCCTCAGAATTTGGGTCCATCATTGCTTCCGCGTATGTCGCAGGTTCGTCATCGTCTAACAACAACACTTCCCCACGTGCCTCACGGATTCTTGCTAACCTTCGTGGTAGTGGTGGTGTTTCTCTTGCCACAGGTATCTCAATTTGTTCTGCTACATTAGCATCACTCATAGAGTTATCCCCTATTGGCTCATCTTGAACTTCTTCAAGATACACCTTTTGTCCACTCTTCTCTTTATTGAGAAACTCTTTCTCTAAGAAGACACCGTTCCGAGCAACACACACTTTGCCCTCTGATCGGTTTAGAAGTAATACCCTAAAGTTTCCTTTGGATATCCCATGAAAAAGCATTTGTCCGACTTGGGTGTTAGTTTATCTGACATAAGTCGTTTGACATAAACTTCACAACCCCAAATCTTTAGAAAAGACAAACTGGGACTCTTACCAGTCCACATCTCATGTGGTGTCATAACTATGGACTTAGAGGGTACCCTATTCAATGTGAAAGCGGCTGTTTCTAGAGCATATCCCCAAAACGAGAGTGGTAGGTCTGACTGGCTCATCATAGACCGAACCATGTCCAACAAAGTCCGATTACGTCGCTCGGATACGCCGTTTCTCTGAGGCATTCCAGGTGGCGTAAGGTGTGGAACAATTCCACAACTCTTTAGATGATTGCTAAACTCATGGCTCAAATATTCGCCTCCACGATCAGATCGCAAGGCTTTAATTTTCTTGCCACGTCGATTCTCTACTTCATTCTGAAATTCTTTGAACTTTTCAAATGTTTCAGACTTATGTTTCATTAAGTAGATATATCCATATCCACTAAAATCATCAGTGAAGGTTATGAAGTATTGAAATCCGCCTCTAGCTGTCGTACTCATTGGTCCACATACATCAGTATGTACAAGTTCCAATAAGTCTACCGCCCTCTCAGGAAAACCTGTGAATGGCGACTTGGTCATCTTACCCAATAGGCAAGCCTCACATGTCTCGTATGATTCAAAATCAAACAAAGTTAGAAGCCCATATGAATGGAGCCTCTTGATGTGATTCTCACTTATATGACCTAAACGACAATGCCACATATAAGTAGGACTTAACTCATTAAGCCGATGCCTTTTAGCATTAATATTACAGATATGTTCATCATCAAGATTTAAAATAAACAATCCATTCACAATGGATGCAAAAGCCACAAACATGTCATTCTTTGAGATCACACAACCATTGTATTTACTCGCAAATGAATAACCATCCTTCATCAAACATGAAGGTGACACAATGTTTCGACTTAAACTAGGAACAAAATAAAAATTATTCAATTCCATGATAAATCCTGACGGGAGGTGAAGTTGCATCGTCCCAACGCTCAACGCAGCAACTCTTGCATTGTTGCCCACATGGAAATCAACTTCTCCTCTTTTCAAGCTTCTACTTCTTATCATTCCCTGCATCGTATTGCAAATATGAGCAACCGATCCGGTATTAAATACCCAAGAATTAATATAAGAATCAGCAAGAAAAATGTCTGTAACATAAAAAACAAGTGTACAAGCAGCGGGAGTACCTTTACCACCGCCATCCTTCAAGGATTCAAAGTACAACTTGCAGCTCCTTTTCTAGTGACCTTTCCCATTACAATGAAAGCATTTAGCTTCAACAGCTTGTCCAACAGCCTTGGGCACAGGAGGAGGGTTTGGCTTAGAGATCTGATCTTTAGCCATCGCCTTCTTCTTCTTCCAAGCCCTCTTCTTAAAGTTAGGCTTGTTTTGGACTGCCATCACATGGCTACTGCCAGCACCTTTCTTGATATCAGCTTATGCTATTTTAAGCATGCCGCACAATTCATTCAAGCCCTTCTCCGCCCCATGCATATGGTAGTTCAAAATGAAGTTCCCATAGCTAGGTGGAAGAGACGCAAGTATGAAATCAGTGGCCAACTCTGGGCCCATTGGGAAGCCTAGCTTCTCCAATCTCTGAGTGTGACCAACTATCTTGATCACATGTGGGCTAACTATTGCGCCTTCTGCAAGCTTGATTTCGACAAAAGCCTTGGAAACATTGAACCTTTCAGTCCTGGCTTGAGTCTGAAACATATCATTAAGCGCCACGATCATATCGTACGCTGCATGATTATTATCAAATTGCATCTGGAGATCTGGCTCCATGCAAGCAAGCATAAGGCAACCCACTTCAAGATCAGCATCACATGCTTTCTTGTAAGTAGTTTCTCTGCAGCAGGTGCATTATCAGCAGGCTTATCTGGTAATGGGGTGTCTAGAACATCTTCCTTTTTCTCAGCCCTGAGAACAATTCTCAGGTTGCGGATCCAATCTGCATAGTTTGTTCCATTCAACTTATCTTTCTCAAGAATTGAACGTAAAGTAAATGGTTAATTGTTGGGAGCCATCTACAACAAAAAAAGTAATGCAAAATACTAAGACAAAAGTATCCAAACGGAGTAAAAACATATTAAAACTTTTAATAGAATCTACTCCCACTAAAATCAGCATCCCTCTATTGAAACTTAGTGATTCAAGACCCGCAACTAACAAGTCGACTAGTGAGCTTTAGCATCACCGCTAGGCGACATGGTAGATCGGTAAGCAACTCCTTGCTAATCACATCACATATGACTCTTGTTGTTAGGTGTCATCTCCATGCTTGTGTTACCAACAACTAATGCTTCAAGGTCCATAACCGTTAGGATAACCTTGTTCAAGTAACCAAACCTTCTGCATGTAAGTGTCCGACACGAACTTGTCTAGTCAAGGAAAATCATTGGCACCCTAATTTCATAGACCTACCACCGATCGTACAAGACATGTGACAGTGCAAGATTTGGGTAAGCATTACAACTTAAACATTGCTGAGGGATCGTTCTACTTCACTACCGTATATGTAGACAAAAACATTATCGCACGTGAAAGTAGAACATCGTAAGAACGACATAAACACAGATTTGACTTGGTATAGCCCATTGTTCTCTTGAGATCTCCATCTCAGTTAATCTTTTCATCATGGTGATCGCCATCTCCATGATTCAGGCATGCCATCCTCCGTGAAGAGTCCACCAAGACTATCTATCACTACCGTAACATAGTGAAAAAGAATCACATAGTCGTAGGATCATCACAGATTAGCACACAGACCATTACATATGAATGGACAATATCTGTGGCTCCAGCCATATTGTCTTAATCATGATGTGCAAGACATGAATTAATTACATACATGCATCACATACACATAAGGGCTATACCAATCATGAATACATGCAAAACAAAGTTAACCGTTTCCGACGTCTAAACATAAAACGCCGAAAACTCAATTTTCTGGGCCGAATTTCGCAAATCTAATTTTCGCCAAAACACCCAAAAGCTGTTGTTAACGAATGCAAAATTTTCTGGCGCACGATTTTTGTTTAAGGTTTTTCTTGTTCCGAGGTCGTATGCAAAAGTTATGTCCGTTTTACCGAACAACACTTTTCTGCAAAATTCCCTTCGACGACGGATCCAATCCGCTGCCGCCTCCGCATCTCATGCGCTTGGAACTTGACCTAGGTCCAATTCGATCAATCTTATTGATCTCCAACTCACCGTAATTGGGTTTACATGTATCACTTAACTCGGATGGCGGAATCCCGACCGGTACGAGTAGATCGTTACAATACCAACGTGGCAAGATCACGAACCATGATCAGAGATTGATCCAAAACCATGCATATCTCCATATGCACACACCCGAATGTATAAGGAGGCAACTAATGGCTTTGATACCACTGTAGGGTTATGAGGTTGCTACGCTAGCCAGAAAACAAAATTTTTCTACCCTATAAACCAGGAACTAGTGCTAGTTATAGATCACGGGGTTACCACTAGACGCGCAGGTGCAACGGAAGCGACTTGATGTAGTCATGCGCGTCGCAGCGGTGTCGTGCAGTTGCGAGGTCGTCCGTCTCAGCGTCTCTTACTCGCGGTTCGTCCTTGTGCTCCAGATGCAGCACCTCCGAGGAATCCCACACGTGCAGGGAAGAAGCGTCACACTATGGACTGCTAGGTCCGCGAGGAGTACTAGGCGCGAGTGTGGGGAGGGCGACGACGGCTGCCAAAGGACGTGAGTGCAACTCACCCCGCGTCTTCCCTTGCTTATATAGGCGTCCTAATGAGCTCCCACGTTGGAGGCCCATTAGCAACCCTAAACCTAGTCTAATTCGGGTCCAACCCAAATTAGGCTTCCAACCCCTTAAGCGTGCGACCCTATGGGCTCACGCACACATAGACATGGCCCAAGTACTCTTACTCGACCAATAGTTGATAGCGGCCTCTAGCAAGGCGTGTCAACTCCTATGCATACGCTATGATCATATCAGACGAACCACCACAATACAATATACTTGTTATTCCTTTGCCTCACGATATTTGGTACAACTCGTGGGTTAACACTTAACCCAAGCACTTAACCCAAGCACGGCCATGCATTTCATGATCTAATCATTTGAGTAGTCCAGTGATATCTCTCTCATATGAAGAGTGGCAAATTCCATCTTGATTCATTATGTCTCACAGCATGTTTCCCGACAAACCCGAAAGCCACCTTTATAACTACCCAGTTACGGAGTAGCGTTTGGTAGTCTCTAAGTAGGTCGTTTCACATCTTGAGTACATACGACAATCTCAGGTCTAAGGACATAAGGTACATGATGTGTATAGAGACAATATCATGTCGGGTCTGTCCAACACTATGTCCTACATGTGCCCACATTATTAGTTTGACATCTCATGTCCATGACTTGTGAAACATAGTCATCAACTAATAATGTGCTGATCTAATATTCATGCACATTCTAGCACGAACTCCGACTAGGGATAACTTTAGAATAACCATACAAGTAAATGAGTTTCACAAACAATTCACATAATTGTTTATAGATACAAGTTGTCTTTAATGGATATTCATTGAACTCATAACATGTCATGGATACAAGGAAATACAATCATCTCTATGATTACCTCTAGGGTATATTCCCAACACTAAGGACACAAACATGCACATACAAAACTATTTGGAGTTGTGCAACACTATCATGATCAAAGACATCACACTTGAAATCATGAGGCTTCGACTGTTTCCTTTCTCCCTTATGGGGAAAGTGAAGTAGTGGTTGTATCAGAATGACGAAGCTATCAACACACGGGCAAAATGCTTCACAACGTTCCTTGCTAAGTTCTTCCCCATAGGCAAAATAATGCCTTAAGGGGAGGAATTTCAAACTTCTAGCAAAATTACATGGAACCCATCCTAGAGGTGTGAGAGATGTTGTAGGAGTACATCTAAGTATGCCCACACCATAGGATAAAGAATTGACTAGTGCTCTAGAATTTCTACAATGGGTTAACACCCATGTCAAAGGGGAACATCGACATTATAGCTGGAGGTGCCTATCGATGGGGGTATCCTATAGGGTACCCATTGACTGACCTTCCGGAGCTTTGGTCCTCAATCACACGTCCCACAAAGGAAGGCAAGTGCGCAAACCGGGATCCTACTCGGATACAGCAGCAAGACCAAAGCATAGCTTAGGACTCTAAGTTTGTAACCGAGTAGGATTAGAAACAACCCTCGGCTAGTCCCTGGACTATAAAGGGTTGGTGAGGGTATCACCCAAAAACATATAAACATACTACGTAACACCCGATACGTAGAGCGACACGCAACACCTTGTATTACGAGATCAGAGTAATAAGAAGCGACCTAACTGGGCATAGGGTTATTACTCGACTAAGTCGAGGGCCTGAACCAGTATAAACCGTGTGTCCCTACGTGTCCAACCACCAAGGTTTCACTATTTGCCGATGCACGAACAACTATCTCGGGTAACCCCGTGGCAGGCTATCGGTGGTAAAACATCGACAGCTGGCACGCCAGGTTGGGGCTTTCGGCGATTTTTTTCTCGAAAGCTTGGTGGACCACGACCTCAGGATGATGAATTCGACGAAATCGTCATTTCTCTCTGGATCATGGGTATGCGAGATTGACGACGACGACAAGCTTCAAAGCCGACTCCAAGAAGAAGAAGGATCCGACGAAAAGATTGAACAAGATCTCCAAGAGCTCTACCGAAGGATAAAAAACCTCACAATTTCGAAACCAATCAAGACAAGGTAAGGGAACGGATACGAGACTGACTCAGAAAAGGAGACGCCACCACATACCGATTCTAAGTCGAACATGGAAAGACCAAACACAAACTGAGTCGAAGTACGCAACCGAACCCTGATCGGAAACGGAAAGAACCCGAAAGCAATCAAGTACTCAGGTCCGTATGGACTACGCAATTCCGCATCTACACATGAACATTTTCTTCGGAAAGTGATGACGAGGAGCGTAACTCTAAAGGGCGCTCAAGAAGGGATGATAATGTCAACAACCCCAGAAGGACGCATCGTGCATTGGTCAAACTACTTCCCAAAGCCACAAATAAAATATGAGGAACTACCATACTAGGAAGGAAAAGAACTCGGAATTAATCATGAGCTATCACGCAATCCAAGAAAGAAAAACAAGCAAGCAAGGAGAACTTGGAGAGGACGCATGGTATACATGGCAGAGCTAGAACCCTACTTAGAACCACCACAAATACCTGACTTGAAATCATCAGATGAATCAGAAGGAGATATCTCAGACGACGAAGAAGGTGATGACAATGAAAGCAATGACCATAAAGCCGCAAGGCTAAAAAAGAACAAAGCCATAGCAGAAAGAAAAAATCGGGCCATTCAAAGAAAGCAGATTTGGAGCAAATACAAAGCGGAGTTGACGGAATACAACAGGAAGAAGGCGGAGAGAGAATCCATGAAAAATACAAAGAGAGAAAGAATTGAAGAACTAACAAAGGAACTAAATATCCTCACAAAAGAAGAAAGAATCACAGATGAGCAGAATAAAGAAGACGGAGATCCCAATAAACATCTCGACGATGATGCGCCTTTAGAACAACAAGGGGAAAACACCCCTAAAAAATCAATATTTCATAGATTAGGAAAGACAGAAGCCGCTCAAACCGTTAGAAAGGCATGAAGGACACCTCAGACTAATAGAGCAAAACGGCCCAAACTGGAGCCAACACTACCCGAAAGACTATGGAGAATCTAAATATAGAGGAGACAAGGATTATTACAGAAGAGACTGGTCACCCAACTTCAACCGAACAGAACAATACGACATATTTCCATGTTTCACAGGAAGACTACAAACGTTGAAATTACCACACAAGTTCAAACCAGCAAACCACTCCAAATACAATGGCAAGGTAGAACCCAGGAAGTGGATAAGAGTATATTCCCAATCCATTGAACTCGCGGGAGGAGGCAATGACATCAATGCCCTATACTTCCTAATGGCACTTGAAACCATGCCTCTACAAAGGTTCGACAAACTAAAGCCACTGTCAATTAAATATTGGGAAGACTTGCAAGAAGCTTTCTGCAACAACTTTGCAGGAATAATAACGCACCCCATGATAGCAGCAGAGTTGAAAAATGTAAAACAGAGAAAAGGAGAAACCTTAAGGGAATACTATTGAAGGTTTGGAGAGCTCAGAGCTCAAATACACGACATCACTGACAGAGAGGTAATAGAAACATTTGCTGACGAAATCCTAGCAAACTGGCAATTCAAAGACTACTTCAATGAAAATCCAAGATCCAATGAAGATTTCAAAAAGGTCGTCGAGAAAATGATATCATCAGAAGAAAGAACTCGGCATTTCACCCAAGATTTTAACAAAAAAACAGAAGATCAAATTTCAGACCTCAAGACAAAAGGCCAAGACAAGACAACATGGTAGCAACAACAGATAACAAAAGAAGGTACAACGACAATGGAAACGATAAAGGAGGGTACAATAACAATTACCATAACAACCGAGACACAAATCAGAACGACAAATATCCAAACAATAATTAACAGGGAAACATCTATGCAAGGAAGCCAGCAGAAAGAATAGAAAACCTACCATGCCACATGCATCCCTACGCAAGGCATAAGCTAATCGAGTGTGACGTCTTTTTACAAAGATTTGCAAAGAAAGAAGAAGCGCGTGCCAACAACTCGGAACAAAGAGCAGAGGAACCCGGAAAAGAAACAAAGAAGGCGGAAGGAAATTATCAAGAACCCCAACGACAATTAGCCATGATTTTCTCTGGAGCGCCATATGCAAGAAGTAAAAGATGGGGAAAAATAGCCCACATAACTATCATGGCAGCTGAACCAACCACACCAAGATACTTAGATTTGTCAGAATACCCAATACAATTCACAAGAGAAGACCAATGGACGAGCGCGGCAAACGCTGGCTACTATCCCTTAGTAATGGGACCGACAATAGCAGGAGTGGCAATATCCAAGGTAGTCATTGACGGAGGAGCAGGACTAAATATAATCTTCACAGACACCTTGAGGAAGATGAACTTAGACTATGAAGGCATGATCACACCGACAAGTATCCCTTTCTACGGAATAGTACCCGGAAGAGCCTCTATACCATTGGTGCAGATAACCTCACCAGTCATCTTTGGAACACTAGACAAATATCGAACATAGTTCATTAAGTTTGAAGTAGCAGACTTCGAGTCATGCTATCATGTAATCATTGGAAGAATAGTGCTCACAAGATACATCGTAGTACCCCACTACCCGTACCTATTACTCAAAATGCCGACAACAAAAGGAGTCCTATCACTAAAAGGAGACTTAAATAAATCCTACGACTACGACGTACAAGCTATACAAATATCAGAAAGGTTGCAAGACTACAAGGAAAAGGAAGACATCGCAAAGAAGGTCGAAGAAATGAACCCGAATGAAATACAAATACCAGCAAAGAAGCCAAATAACTTTACACCACCAAAAGAAGCCGCAACAAAGACAATTGATTTATTAACCGGAGACGCAGAGAAGACAACAATAATCAGTGCAAGTCTAGACCCCAAATAGGAACTCGCGCTCACCAACTTCCTAAGGGACAACAAAGACATATTTGCATGGAAACCTGCAGACATGCTAGGGGTCCCAAAGGAGTTGGCTGAGCATAAAATTGAAACAAACAAAGGATCAAGACCAGTGAAACAGAAGCTATGCGGATTCGCTCCAGATAGGAAAGCAACAATCAAAAAGGAAATTACAAAGCTACTAGCAGTAGGATTCATGAGAGAAATAATCAACCCGGACTGGTTAGCCAACCCGGTTTTAGTAGAGAAAAAGAACTCTAAGGAATGGCGCATGTGCGTCGACTACACAGATATCAACAAACACTGCTCAAAAGACACATACAGACCACCAAGAATTGATCAAGTCATAGATTCAACAGCAGGATCATCACTACTGTCTTTCCTTGATTGCTACTTTATAACACTAAGAGAAGAAGATCAGAGCAAAACATCCTTTATAACACCTTTTGGAGCATATTGCTATAAATCAATGCCGTTTGGATTAAAGAATGCGAGGGCAACATATCAAAGAGCAATACAAACCTGCCTTGGAGACCAAATCAGAAGAAACACTGAAGCTTACATTGATGATGTGGTAATCAAGACAAAAGAACACGAGTCACTTCTAGAAGACCTAGAAGAAACATTAAAAAATCTAAAGGCTTGGAAATGGAAGCTAAACCCTACAAAATGCGTCTTTGGCGTATCATCAGGACAACTACTCGGCTTCTTAGTCAGTAACAAAGGGATCGAAGCCAGTACAAAACAAGTCAAAGAAATCATGGAAATGAAACCACCAAAGAAGATCAAGGACATACAAAAACGATAGGATGTATGGCAGCTCTCAACAGATCCATCTCAAAACTAGGAGAAAAAGGACTACCCTTCTTCAAACTTTTGAAAAAGAAAGGAAATTCCGAATGGACAGAAGAGGCAAATCAAGCTTTCATCAAGTTAAAAGAATACTTATCATCATCTCCAGTGATGACTCCACCAAGAAACAAGGAAGATATGATGTTATATATCACAACAACAAAGAATGTGGTAAGCACAACAATCACAGTAGAAAGAGAAGAACCCGAACATACCTACAAAGTACAAAGACCAGTATACTACATAAGTGAAATACTCACATAATCAAAAGTCAGATATCCACATGTACAAAAACTACTCTACGTAGTCCTAATATCATCAAGAAAGCTAAGGCATTACTTCCATGAGCACAAAGAAGCAATTGTGACCAACTTTCCGCTACAAGACATACTCAGAAACAAGAACGTCACATGCCGAATATCAAATGGGCAGTGGAACTCAGAGCCCTTAACCTAGACTTCAAACCAAGAACGACAGTCAGGTTACAAATATTACCCGACTTCATCGTAGAATGGACAGAAATTACCCAAAAAGAACCTGAACCAATACGAGACCATTAGAAAATATACTTTGATGGATCTTTAAAGCTAGGAGGAGCAGGAGCAGGAGTACTACTAATCTCTCTAGAAGGAAGACAATTGAAGTATGTATTACAAATATCATGGCAAGCAACAAATAATGAAGCAGAATATGAAGCACTCATACATGGACTAAAAATAGCAACTACACTAGAGATTAAAAGGGTACTCGCTTATGGAGATTCAACAGTAGTAATCAACCAAGTAAACAAAGAATGGGACTGTACAAAAAACAACATGGACACATACTGCGCAGAAATAAGAAAGCTTGAGAAGAACTTTGAAGGACTGGAAATCCATCATGTACCAAGAGACTCAAATGTGGCGGCAAACGTCCTATCAAAGTTGGGTTCAGGTAGAGCAAAAGTACCACCGGGAATATTTGTAGAACTTGCAAGACCATCAATTCAAGAAGTCAACAAGAAAAAAGAATACCCAATGGACATAGACAAAACAGAAAAACTCAACACCTCAAGACAAATCCTCAACATAGGGAGTGATTGGAGACAAATATACATCGACTATAAAAGCGAAAAAAACTACCCGAAGACAAAGCAGAAGCAACAAGAGTCTTACGTCCTGGTAAAAGACAAATTATACAAGAGGGCAGGATCTTCTGGAGTATTACTCAAGTGCGTATCAACACAAGAAGGAAAGGAGATATTAGAGGAAATCCACTCAGGATGTTGCGGAAATCATGCAGCATCTAGAACACTAATCGGTAAAGCTTTTAGGAGCATATTCTACTGGCCAACAACACTCAAAGATGCAGAACAACTAGTCAAAACTTGCAAAAGTTGTCAAATGTTTGCAAGACAATCACATGTCCCAACACATAATCTAATCTGTATACCACCAGCCTGACCCTTCTCATGCTGGGGACTTGATCAAGTTGGACCTCTCAAAAAGGCAAAAGGTGGATTTGAATACATATTTGTGGCAGTGGATAAGTTCACTAAGTGGATTGAATACAAACAACTAGTTAAGTATAGTGCAGAAAAAGTAAAAGAATTCATACAAGACATCATGCACAGATTTGGGATGCCCAACAGAATAATTATAGACCTCGGGTCACCTTTCACAGCAAAGGAATTCCAATATTGGGCAAGAGATTGTGGAAAAGAAATAGACTATGCATCATTTCCTCATCCCCAAGCAAACGTATAAGTCAAAAGAGCTAATGGACTCCTACTTCAAGGCTTAAAACCAAGATTATATGAAGACTTGAAAGACTACGGAGGAAAATGGATAGAAGAATTACCAAAAGTAGTATGAGGCTTAAGAACCCAGATCAACAGAGCGACATGATACTCACCATTTTTTCTGGTATATGGATCAAAGGCCATAGTACCTGTCGACTTAATATGGCAACCACTAAGAATCGAGCAATATGATGAGGGGGAAGCCGAAGAAACAAGATGGCTAGAAATTGACACAATCGAAGAAATAAGAGACAACTCGGTAATCCAAAGTGCGAGATACTTACAAGGTCTACGAAGAAACTATGATAGGAATACACATCCAAGAACATTAAAACCAGGAGACTTGGTACTATGACTAATCCAAAAGAAAGATGGAAGACACAAACTACTCAGCCCATGGGAGGGCCCTTTTATCATCAAGACAACAATACAACCCGGAACATACGAACTAATGACAGAAGACGGAGTACAACTAAGCAACACCTGACATATTAGCCAACTCAAGTAATTCTACAACTGATGATGCAAACAAGATACAAGAATCCAAAATAAACGATCTACAAGTCAACTCCTTCGTGAAGCAGCATGACAAACTAACTGACTGCTTTGCACCATGAGCGGCACAGTCTAGTTCAAATCTTCAAGTCAACCGTTTTGTGAGACGGCATGACAAATAGCCGACTGCTTTGCACCATAAGCGGACAGTCTAGTTCGATGACATCTTCAAGTCAACTCTTGGTGAGGCAGCATGACAAACCAACTGACTGCTTTGCACCATGAGCGGTATAGTCTGGCACGACGAACGATCTCCAAGTCAACTGCTTTGTGAAGGAGCATGCCAAACCAACCGACTGCTTTGCACCATGAGTGGCACCGTCTGGTTCAAATCTACAAGTCAACCGTTTCGTGAGACGGCATGACAAAAAGCTGACTGCTTTGCACCATGAGCGACACAGTCTGACATGCCGATAACTACAAGTCAACCGCTATACAAAGAGGCATGACATATACAGTTGACTTCTTAAAAGAGCAGCACAACTCGGCACAACAATGACTACAAACCGAATACTTCTACACCTTAAAGTGACATTGTATGCGTCAGCATTGCAATCGCTCCACGACTTACAAGTCGACAATACTACTTCAAAACAACTCGGAAATCACTCTACAGAAGCCAAACAGAGCACAAGATGAAGAACTACAAAGCCTAAATTAGAGGCACAAGGTAGACAAGTATCATGGGAACAAAAAGAACTCCGAACACTCTGAAAAATCTACAGAACAAAATCAACGCGAGTTTGGCAAACAAGCCGATCAGGAAGCAAACTACGCGGTTATTATAAATAAGACAAGCTTACATCATTTCAAAATCAAGAGGTAAAAATGGACACATATATGGAAAATTAGGACGAAGCCTGATGATATAAAGAGCATATCAAGTATAGATTACAAGATCAGACAAGAATAAACAAAAGTTTTATCTCAAGAGGAAGGAGGCAACACTTTCATCTGACCAAATATCTTACTACAAAGCTCTTTAACCTCGGGCTTCGATTGCTCCCACTTCTCCAAAACCGCGGCATCCATTGGATCTTCAAGTATCTGGTCTATAGGCACCTCAGGAGCAAGAGCACGAGCAAAGGAGACAACATTGTTGATGCAACATTCAAACCCATTCTCCACAAACTCACGAAATCGAAAAGACAATACGGGAACTAAGCTCTTTAGGCCATCACTATCATCCCCTTCACGATAGACAACAACAATAATAGGCTTCACAGTAGTAAAAAAAGACTTGTACTGACCATGAACATCCAAAAGCTGAGCTTGTAAAGCCTGCTCTGACTTCAATGACTAAAAAAGACAAAGAACTTAGATGCATGAGAAAAGAATAAAGACAACAAAAAGGCAAAAAACAAAGGAAGTTACTAAGCTTACATATTCAGCCTTTTTCTCTGAAGCCTCAAGATAAAGAGACAAGTCTTTCTTCTCTTCGCCCCAAGCCATCTAAGCACGATCAACATCTACAAATTAAATAAAAGATCAAACATGAATAGCAGAAAAAAATCTTACAAAAACAAGGGAATGTACAAAAGAGCTACCAGCTAGTTTTTCCTTCAAATCAACAAGGGCAGCAGACGAAGAGCCCTTAACAGTCTCATGAAGACCCTTTTCATGCTCCAAAGTAGCTTGAGCTTGAGACAACTCGAGCTTAACTTTATCAAGATCAACTTGAAGAAGGGTAACCGATTGGCCCTCTAAGGAAGAAGATGAGGCAACCAAATCCCGATAGACCTCCTACCAAAAGATCAAAATTAAATAGAACATAGATAAGAAAATTAAGAAGAGGGACAAAGAAAGATACCTTCAGCTCAGCACCAAAAGATGTGGATAGATCATCCCAAGAGGAAACAAGCTTCTGGACTCGCTCAATTCAACTAAGCTGAACTTCTGGACCTTGAAGAAGCAAAGGACCTACCGAAGAGGAAACCAGAGCCTTACCAAGGACACTCACGACAGGGATCTCAAGAAGACTTACACCAGCAGGAGGGGAGGCACTAACCAACTCGGAGGTGGTAGCAACATCTCCACGATTAGAAAGAACTACAAAAGACAAAACATGAGAAATTAAAAGAAAGCAAAAGGCAAATATCATCATCAACAAAAAGAACCCTACTCCACGGGTCGAAGCGGAAGCATCAGAAGAAGGCCTAGGAAAAAGAATAAGACCATCGGGCAAGGATAATTGAAGACCAGAACAATATGCAGAAAGTGTAACTCACTTGACCGATTTACTGTAAGAAGCAGCAACTGTAGCAATCGAAAGCTTGGGAATATCAAAGGAAAATCCTTCATCATATACCCAAAAGAAGGGATCGGGATGGCCAAAGGAACTGAAGCATCAACACCAGAAGGATGGTCAACAGATGACCTACGACTATAACAATTCTACAATAAGAAGAAACCTCAGAAAAATTAAAGAGGCCAGTAAAGAGAAACTCACGGAGGACGAACAAAAGGAGGATCATCCTCAGAATGCTCCTCATCCAAAAGAACAAATTGACCACCTGACAAGACAAATCCACAGGACAAGAGTAAAGAAACATAGCAAGCATAGACAACACAATTACAAACAAAAATGCTCACCTACAATAATGTTACCTGTGGGGGTGAATGTCCGAGGAGTACGATGACGAGTAGGAGGAGGAGGTTGAGGAGTCTGAGAAGAAGACTCAACCTTCCTTTTCCTAGAAACCAACAAGACTTGAGCAATCTGAGGTTCAGGGGTATATGGTACATACCCATCAGTGTCACAAAGTCCAGGAATCAACCTGGAGGAAGAGCCCGAAGCTTGAGTAACCTTGGAAGCAACCCCAACAGATAGAGGAACAGCAGGCTCAGCAGACACGTTAAGCTTAAAAGAGCGACCACAATCCTAACAAAATCACAAAACATGATATCAGTAAAGAAAACACCAAGGAAAAGAATTTGGAACAAACCAGAAACCACTAACATGAGGAGGAGGATGATCAACATCATATTGTGGAACCCAAGGGGGAATAGCAGATACACCACTCAGAACTCTCCCCAAGCGTTCAAAAATCTCTTCTTCGGGAAACTCAGAATCAGGAATAATCCGAGAAGGATAAGAAGAACTAGTATATTCAAAGCCAAAATGATCCCTCTGTATAAGAGGTTGAACCCGACGATGATAGAAACTAGCAACCAACCCATTGCCAGTCAACCCAGATTGTTTCAAAAAACTTATCCGAGTCAACAAGGGCTTAATAGCCAAGGATTTAGAAGAAGACAAACTTTCATTCCACATAGGAAGAGAAGTCGGTTTGGCAGCAAGGTCAGAAAAGAAATAAACATCAGGCTTCGAGATGTAAAACCATTTATCCGCCCAGTCTTTAACAGAGTCATAGAGAGTGAACGAGAAATAACCACTCTTCATTCCTTGGCAAAACTGAACGAGTAGGCTTATTCTCATGGAAGCGGAGGCGAAAGAAGTGCTAGAGAAGGAGACAACAAGGAGGAATGCCAAGGAACACCTCACACAAATGGGTAAATGAAGCAAGAAAAAGAACCCCATTCGGGGAGAGGTGATGAAATTGAATAGCATAGAAACGAAGGAATTCTAGCAAGAAATCAGACGGAGGAAAACAGAGTCCAGCACGGACGAAAGAAACAAAGAGGACAGACTGGTCAGGGGAGGGGCTAGGAATAACATGCTCACCAGGAAGTGAGTAATTTGATAAGATCCGTGTCTGAAGCAGACCATGAGCAACAAGCAGATCCAAATCCGCCTCCTGAGTCATAGGCTTGGGGGACAACTTCATCTGGCGCGACATCTCAACGTACTCAGGGTTATCAATTGACTCCAAAACGGCGCCTTTGTCCACAAATTCAGCCTTGTTCTTGTTCTTATTCACCATCTGAAGCAGATCAAGGACAGACAAGGTAGCGGCGGCAACTAGGGTTTGTAAGAAAGGAAAAGAATTTTTACTCCAGGGTAAAGAGGAAGGCAAATTTATAAGGTGGTAAAAAACTGCACGTTTTTCACTACAATGGAAAGAAAATACAACGATTATGAAGACCAACTGGAATTATGGAATGGACACCGAAATAAAACCAACGGTCAGATCGCACCCCAATGGACCGAACCTCACAGTAATCATTTCACGGAGAAAACAACTCGAACGTTACATTCGGTACAGACATCACAAAGGAGAATACAAAGTAGAGAGCACAAAGAACTCAGAAGAATGAGACAAAATTTATTGATCACTCATTCGGAACAAGGTTTGATTACAACATGAATATTGAGCTACACAGCCATAAGGACATGAAGCAACAGAAATACTGCTCAAATCACAACTCATCATTTTAGACAACAAGGAACCCAGTCGAATTCAAGGTTACACTTAGAAGAACCAAGATTCAATATTGACAAACAGATAACTCAGACGTGTTCGACGCCCAACGAAGCAATGCACATCCTGGTTGTCAAAGGCAGTAGAAGCGGAGCCCGGAAGCCATTCAAGATTGGCAGTCTAGCCGAGTCTCCACTAAAAGCATGCAGATCAGCATCTTCACATACCAAAATGGCACAACACAGGCCAGATCAAGGAATGCTTTGCAGCTAACAACAACAAAACAACTCCAAACATGCTTCAACCAAGACCGCGAGACTAGCTAGAGGCATGGAACTAGGATACTGGAAGATGAGGCAACACAACATGCACCAATCTCATCACAAGACCTACAACATTTGCCTCAAAGCCGCCCGCAATCTGATACTACCCCAAAACTAGTCTGCCACTAGTTTCTATCACAAGACTTACACCATTCAGCAGATTACAACAAGAAAAGAGAAAAAAGATGCCCGGGGGCTCGTCAAGCTCGCCAACTACAATATCCATGACATAACACATCAAAAAAGAAGATAGAAGATGTGTGACAAAGGAACCAGACTACATCTATTTATAGAAGAATAGTGGGCGCACATACACCAAGTCCATGAAGGAGGGATAACAACAATAATAGTAAATGAAGAAAACAATAAAGGCAAAAGATTCTACAAGGACTACATTGATGATACAAACAACGACAGTAAAGGAAGGACAAGATATCCAAAGGAATATTCTAGGACATCTATACAACTCATATCTTCTCATAAACAACCCACAACATTCGGTAAACAACTCGGCTACGAGATCTATAGATACAAATATGTGAAGGACACATATACAAGGCTCAACGAAGCCTCAATTACAATAAAAGACCACAAGTGACAAAATATAAAGGCTAAAAACAAGGGCTCAGCAGGACTACCACCAAAAGAAGACCCGACACTAGATCAAAGCCATTTTGGATAAAACATCCCAAAACCTCCACACAACATGAAGAGAGTTCTGGTATGTAAATAGAAGAACCACTCCCAACAAATGAGATTGGACAACTCTAGCCTTTCCAGCAGGAGTTCGGTGCAAGCATGCATGACCAGGAAGATGGAGCGTGCCACATCAATCAATTCGGGAGCGGCAACGGTTATATCCCGGAGTTCAGTAAACAGATAGAGAAAGCATGATAGCAAAGTCACAAGACTTCTTCTACCTACCATACCAATCTTCCTAGGAAAATCTCACCGAGGAGTTAGTCTGCCTCTAACTCCTTTCACAAGAATTCTTCTACCCACTTAGACAAACATAAGCCCCGGGGCTGCTCAGTTTCACTCAGCAGCACAACCATTGAAGAAGAAAAATAGAACTTTCAAGCTCAACTGCCAGTGCAATACACAATCAAGCACCACAGAATTTATAGCAAGAAAGGACGACCAGAAGCCAAAAGTCAAGAGAAAGGGAAATTAGAAAACGACAAAAGTACAAAAGCTGACCAAAGCAAACAGTGAAAGCAAGATTCTGCACACCCATGAAAACATAGTACCCACTCATGAACAAAAGCTGACAAGAGCAAGTATTTCAAACCCTTCTGCCGAGTTCTCTAATCCCAAAAGAACTCGGAGAAGGCTCGGGGGCTGGAAATACCTACCCTATAAAACTTATTCAGATCCTTCGAATACTTGTGCCAAGTAACAAGAGGCTCAGGGGCTACACTCAGTGAGTGCACTTCTTGTCCAAAGACAAAAAGTGTAGAAAGACCACAAGACGAAGACGCACGTGATCATCCCATGATTTTACTTCAAAAAGAACTCCACTTACTATCACATGATTCGGAATCTTGAAGAAAAATCATGAGATGCTCGGGGGCTTGTCGATGGGGTATCCTATAGGGTACCCATTGACCGGCCTACCGGAGCTTTGGGCCTCAATCACACGGCCCACAAAGGAAGGCAAGCGCGCAAACCGGGATCCTACTCGGATACAATAGCAAGACCGAAGCATAGATTGGGACTCTAAGTTTATAACCAAGTAGGATTAGAACAACCCTTGGCTAGTCCCTGGACTATAAAGGGCTGGTGAGGGTATCACCCAAAAACATCTGAACGTACTATGTAACATCAGATACGTAGAGCGACAAGCAACACCTTGTATTACGAGATCAGAGCAATAAGAAGCGACCTAACTGGACGTAGGGTTATTACTCGACTAAGTCGAGGCCCTGAACTAGTATAAACCGTGTGTCCCTACGTGTCCAACCACCAAGGTTTCACTATTTGTCGAGGTAAACATCGACAATGCCTTTCTTTCCCTCACCATTGATGAAGCTATGTCTCTCATAAAAAAGATTGTGACCAATCAAAGCTGGGGGAAGAAAGAGCAGAAAATAAGCAACAAAAAAGGCATGCATACCATGAAGGAGACGGATATGCTAGCCACAAAAATAGATATACTACTGAAAAGACTTGACAAGCATGTTGTTGAAAAAAGAAGCTATGTATGGCACTATCAAGGCCATGGACTCACAAATGACTTGCAAGGTCTGTGGAGAAGTTGGCCATTCGAGAAATGATTACCCCAAAATATGTGAAGATGCCACATACATCAACAACATGTTTGAACCATAGCAAGGTAATAATGGGTGGAGCAACCAACAACATCTACCATTTCAAAGAGGTAATTCGAACTTCAATTCCAATTATAATTTGAATCAACCTTCCTTAAAATAATTAGTTCTTGGACAAGCTAAGATCAAAGAAAATCTCACACAAAGGCATATGTCGAATGATAAAATATTAGAAAATATAAATACTAAAATAGAAAGTTTATCTTCCTTTGTTAAAAACTAGTTATTCTTTAATAAAATGATAGAAACTCAATTAGCTCAAATAGTTACCGCTAATCCTATCAATCATTCGAGGGAAATCCTAGGGCAACCTGAGAATTTCTGCGAAAATGTTCATGCAGCTATAGATCAATAAGAGGAAGAAGAGTCCTGCACTATGGACTCTAAAAGACGAGCCCTTATCGAAGGTAAATCAGTAATTATCTCATATTTGTTTTCTAAATGCATTTAAAATTCTCACTTAGCTTGTTTAAATTCTTGCATATGCATCAAAATTCTAAAAATTTCAAAAATATTCACTTTCTAATTATATATATAAAATGTTCAAAAAAATTCAATGAAAATTCATTTCCTAACTAAGAGTAATTTTCATTGCCATTCATCATTTTTTTCAATATTTGTAAAAATAAAAAATTTGATGAAATTTTGTTGATCATATTTTTCCTAAATAAGAGTCTAGCTTAACCCCCAAAGGTCATTTGAAATGAGCCGTTTAGGTCGGTTGTTGGCCATCTATAAAAGGGAGAACTACGGTGAGGCTCTCCTCACCCTTATTCTCTCCATATTCATATTTTTCTCTCATTCTGCATTGCAAGTTTTTTGAACAAAGTTTTACTGTAAGGAACCTCGACAAAAAATATTTAGCTAGTCAAACAAGTTTTTGGATGCAAGGACTGTATTCTTGCTCTTCCTTCTCCGCAGCTAAGATCTTGTTGTTCTTTTTGTTCTTGTTTCCACTATGGGGAAGTTCAGGAAGAAGCTTACAGGTATACTCAAGAGAACCATGGGGTCGAGCTTAAGTCGCTCATGTGGCAGCTCAAGTGCCCACATCATCGAGTCTGATGAAAGCCCTATGCATGTAGAAGAGGAACAAGCTACACCAATGAAATAAGAATGAGCGGAGCTGATGGATGTGGAAGATGACACACCATACCTCGACTTAGAGGGAGACCGAGAGTTACATCCACACAACATCATCACGAACCACGAGTTTGTCCACATGTCAGCATACGAACTTGTCTTTCTTGTCAAAATGGGAAAGCCATTGGGTGTGAAAACATTGATCCCATTTTGGAAGAAAGTTCTCACTTCCTAACAAGTCAATTCCTATGCTCATTGCAGGAAGTTCACAATACCTTCTATTTATTTGAAATAGAATATTTTGTTCGTTTGAAAGATCTTGCAAGAGTTTCAGTAGAGAGTTCTCAACTGACTTGAATCATGCTCTCAAAGGTTTTAATCACCATAAATTTTGGGAAGAGAGTTTGGGTCAAGTAGTGGTTGGAAAATTTTCTCATCATAATGCTAATATCCAACATCCTACTCTGAGATTCATGCATAATTGGATTGCCATGACCCTTTTTCTTAGTCAAGATATCCATTGTGTTTGAAATGATGAATTAAAATTAATCTATGCCATTGTAAAGAAGATCAAAGTTGCTCCTATAAAATAAATATTTGGTCATTGGTTATAAACTTTAAATGTCTCCACTTCAATTTCTTGTATGTCCCTCATGACTCATATTGCTCTAAGTGTTGATGCATTGGAAGGACAAAATTTTGCATACATCCCTACCCCCCAAGCATGGGGTGGGTCCCATGATTCACACCTGGATTCTAGCCTGGATGGGATCAACCCCCACAAATGCATGATACTGGAAGTTCAGGCTGGACAAGCATGGATAGCGAGGAGTGGGCACATGTCACCCACTAGAAACCTAAGTCTTCTGATTCCGAGGGACTACCTGATGAGGACATCACTAGCTTAGATGTGACCATGCCAACCACTTCTATACCAAAGGTGAAACCATTCTATATGAGTATTATAATTGATATGTTTGATGAATTGGTGTTGCACCGCAAAGTATGTATATTATCATTTTCAGAATTGCTTACATGGATCAAGGGAAGGTTCGATTGCATATGGAAAGCATGGATGGTTAATGAAGTTGATTGGGGACCAACTCCAAGTGTTCCTAACTTCCTCCACCAGGTCACGACGTCAATTTGGATCCAAGGAAAGCAAGAGTCCAAGTCCAACACGTTTTGGAAGTTCAATTCGGACTGCAGAAGAGTCCAAACCTGCGACGATTGCCATGACTTTATACGGACTCCGATTAGGACGTTCTAGGACTTTTTGGAAAACTTATCAAGTCTACTTTCCAATGGGTCCGAACTCATATTTATATCTTATATGATGTGTGCGCAATAGACAGTTTAATCCCGATAGCTTTTCTGCCAACGGTGCTACGTCACCCAATTTTGGGCTCAGGGCCCATGTATCAACCTGGGTCCATTAGGGACTCATCCTAGGGTTGTAGGACGACCCCAGGACCCTTGTGGTCGTCCTCCCTCATTCTTATATCCCCCTAGAGCCGCCACAAACAGATTGGGTTTTGTTTAGGTGAAAGTTTAGCTGCTGCTACTTCCTTGTAGACGCGTGTGTCGACTAGACCATCCGTTCTACTTGATTCGGAACCCCACCTTCATGTGTATCAGATTTGAACATTCATCTCTTATTTGCAATGGAGTGCTTGTTCTACTTGTTCTTGCTTGTTCTTCGATTGCTTGTAGGAATAATCATAGTGGTTTGGTTGGTTGTCATCCGCAAGATCGTGAGCAACCGCTGGATTTGGTGTATCGATCGATAAGGCACAACGTCCTTGGATGGTTGTAGTCCGATCGTGAACGTCGCTCTAGTCAAATCGAAGTTATCTATCTACACCGAAATATCGGGACACCCACACACTTATCACTACCTCCACTCGTTTCACCATGATAGTCTATTTCAAGCAGTCGTGAGCTAGACACCCTTAACAATTAGATCAAGGGACTTGAGATACACACGAGTATATTGGATAATTCTATAAGCGCACAAAATAAACCGTTGTAGAACTTCACCAGGAGTATTCTAGGTATCATATTTTCCATGAGGAATGAGAAGTGTACTAAGACTTAAGATCTTGCTATGATGACACAGAGGAGTCTATAATAACTAAATAGAGAGTGTCTATATAGTGATGATATCTGGTCAAGGTCTGCTAGGTATAGAGAGTTAGTCACCCCTCGCTTACAAGAGGCATTAGGCAAAACAATAGGGAGTGAAACCCTATCTTGAAGTGCACTATCATGTGTCCCACAATTTGAACTTTACCATTAGCGCGCTCACTTTGTGTGTCCGGACTCCCCGTCCATAGCACATTAGTACACTGTCCAGACTAATCTTCACCGATGCGGATCGAACCAGTAAGGTTCCAAAAAGCGCAAACACGTCAAGACTTGGTCTGGTTGCGCCATCTGGACCAATGTGCATGATCTTGACCTCCTCCAGTCATCCTCGTTCTACCATGTTGCCTAACTCAGCAAAACCGGACTCTGAGTCCTTGGTCCAGACACCCTAAATCATCAGGGACCGGTCCAATTTCCACAAGGGTTAGGAGCTTTCCAGATAGCTTCAAACACACCAAAATTAGTGCGAACCGAGACTCAGTGCTAGTCACCATGATTCGGAGCTCACACAGACACAATGTCAACCTAGGGTAAGGTTCCGGACCCATCACCGATGGTCTGAACCACCCAAAACCCATGGTCCGGAGCTCCTCTTTTGCTCCTTCTTAACTTCTATCTTCTCCCCTTGTTCTCATGTGCTAACACTAAAGTGTTCCACAACTTTGGCGTGTGTGTTAGCATTTTTCAAAACATTTTCAAGGGTTAAGTTACATTACTAGGGCCAAATGCACATGCATGTATGATTTAACCTAGTGGCACTTTGATAATCGCAATCGCAAACGATTTTTCCTTCTTAATAGTATGGCTATCAATCCTAAATATGATCACACTTTCTATAGTATCTTGATCACTAAACCAAAAATGGCTCCTATGGTTATACCTTTGTGTGAAGCACATTTTTGGTTTTTCTCTTTCTTCCTTTCCAAATGTAGAGCACTTGATTAACAATTATGGTCTCACCATCATCATGATCACTCGTCTAGCTCCATCACATGGATTGGATCACCCTAGTTCATCTACACACTTTGGCATAAGGTTAGTTTAATAGATTTCATCAATTAACCAAAACCAAACTAGGGCATTCAACCATTCTCTGCTTTGGATTATTATCATCAACCTTTTTCTTCACTTTCAAAGACAGAAAAAATTCAACCTTTAAGGATTGGTTTGAGAACATGGTGAACTCCCTTATGTACAAATGTATAAATATTGGAAGACCATCATGAGTAGCATCAAGATGAAACTACCATGGCCGACCCAATAACAGATGGCATGCACTCAATGGTTCAACATCACAATCCATAGTATCAATATAAGTTCCAATGGAAAATTTAACCCACACATTGTGAGCAATGTTTAGTGTACCACTTTGTTCATCCATTGCTAACACGACTTTGGAAACCTCCATGTAGACAAAGATAATGCATTCACCAAATCTGAACTAATAACATTAGCAAAACTTCCACCATCAATAATTAGCTTGCATACCTTATCTTGAATTTTGCATTCTGACTAAAATATATTGGACCGTTGTCCCTTCACACTATCAATAGTACCATCATTGTGTATTTACTTTGCCATCATTGATAACCTATCTGATGCATCATCTCTATCATCAAGTTGCAGCTCAGATTGAGTATGACTAGAGGAAGCACAAGAATGCATCTCGGATGCTAAAGAATCAACACTCCCATGTATAACTATCAGTTCAAGCACTATAGCCTTTTGCAACAACAACTGAGAATCTGCTTTCTTCAGTTGGTTAGAAGTAACAATTGGCTTGGTGGTTAGAGATTTTGAGCCACAAGCAGCAGGTACCATTTTCCTTGACCAAAATTGAGAAAGGAATAGGCATTGTAGGACAACCTTCGTATTGCTACATGTCCAACTAGGAAAATTATTATCATAGTTAATCCATCAATGCAAAACATCTACAACTAAAGTCTCTCACTACTACAGATTCAGTTATCACTTTTGGCCCATCACTGCCGGTTTGTTTTGGGCTGGCAGTGATGAACCTTCACTGCCAGTTCAAGCACTAACAGGCCCCAAATGATTGGGGTCTGCCACCAACCGGCAGTGAAGCTCCTCATCACTGCTGGTTCGTGGCTTGAACCGGCAGTGAAGCCTCTCTGTCGATTCACTGCCGGTTCAAGCCATGAACCGGCAGTGATGAGGAGCTTCACTGCCAGTTCGTAGCTGGAACCGACAGTGAAACGTGTACAATATAGATATGTCTATCTCCTCTCCCTCCTCTGTCCCAACGGAAACAGAACAGTGAGCTCCATTCCATTGTTGCGGCTACTCTCTTCACCTCCATTATTGCGGCTCCTCTTCACCGGATTGCTCAAGGACACTCTTGGATGCTGACATCTTCTAGATCTTGGTTAGTAACAAGCATACTTCTATAGAATTGTAGGTTTACATTGCTTTTGTGTGCAAATCCATAGTTTGGAGTTATACTATTGTTCATGATCAAGAAGAGGCTTGTTGCAATTTGTGTCCATTTTTTTGTAGCTTTTAGATCCAAAATTTCTTGGAAAAATTGTAGCACTTTGTTTTTATTGGGTAATTATTGTCCAATCATGGAGTAGCTAGGTTTGAAAGATTCGTCTTGAAAATTATAGATAAAGTTTGTAATTAGTATAATTTTTACTTATATTTAATACTCCATGCATGCGTTTAAAGATTCGATGGGATGTGGAATATTGTAAAGTTTTGGAATTTGGAAGGGATCTAAACAAGCGCCTACATTGGTGTTCAAAAAGGGTGTGCAATTAATGTTGTTTACGATGAAGTCTCCATTGTTTTCTATTTGTTGTCTCAGTTTTATAGCGTGACCAATTTTAAATTATATCGAATAATACATTATGCTTATGTGCTTCAAATAATATTGTTCAAAAAGGTTCCTATTCAAACCCTAAACCCTAAATGTCCATGACAAATCATACATTATGTTTATGTACTTCATCAAATAATATTGTTTAGAAAGGCTCTTATTAATACGTTCCTATGTTTCCTCTGCCCTTCCCATTTTACCTGTGCAGACATGGAGCGAGGGTGGATGTACGATCTGTCATGTACAGACCCCACAGTACTTGACGGGCATCGACGATTTCATCAAGCTCGCTAGAGCCAATGTTGGGGACTCACAACTTGTATTTTGTCCATGCAAAGACTGCAAGAATACGAGAAAATGGGGCGACGTGGAGCATATACGATTGCACTTGATCACAAGGGGGTCATGAGAAACTAGACGATTTGGACTTTGCATGGTGAGGTTGGTCAAAATGTTGCACAAGAAAGCAATGATGATGTGTCCATGCCTATTGTATCCCTAATGCATTATTGCATGTTCATGATTACACAGAACATGTGTCTACCAATGATGATGTGTTTATGAATACATTAGTTGACGACAGAGAGGAAAATGATGGCATTTCACAACTTTTACATGATGTGCATGGGGGATTTCTTAGTGCTTCACAGTTGAAAAAACTAGAGATTATGAGAAAGGATGCAAAAACACCATTGTATCGGACCTGCCCAATAAGCAAACTAGAAGCCACCATCATGCTATTGGAGTTCAAATCAACGAATGGGTTGAGTGATAAAGGCTTCGATAACTTGTTAGGTATACTACATAAACTGCTCCCGAAGGGTAGCGAGTTAGCAGAAAAGACTTACCTGACCAAGCATATGATTTGCCCAATTGGCCTCGAGGTTGAGAAAATCCACGCATGTTTCAACGATTGCATATTGTACCCTGGAGAAAAATACAAAGACTTGGATGCATGTCCCAAGTGTAAAGCTCCCTGATACAAGCAAGGGTCATCAAATGAAGGAAGCAAGACCAGAGGAGGACCCGTAAAGTCCGTGTGGTATTTTCCTATAGCTCCACGAGTGCATAGGTTGTTTGCAAATGCAAAGTCAGCCAAGCTGTTGTGTTGGCATGGTGAAGAGCGTAAGAAAGGTACAATGTTGAGGCACCCCGCCGATGGGTCGGACTGGAGGACTATCAACACTATGTTCTATAAGAACATCGGTGAAGAGGTAAGGCATATGTGGTTAGCTTTGAGCACAGATGGGATGAATCCGTTTGACTAGGTTAGAACCAATCATAGCACTTGGCCCGTAATGCTATGTATATACAACCTTCCACCCTAGCTTTGTATGAAATGTCATACATCCAGATGCCACTACTAGTCCAAGGGCCAAAACAACCTAGTAATGATATCGATGTGCTTCTACAACCAGTGATCGATGAACTACTATAGATGTGGGAGATGGGTGTGAAGGATGTTTGGGATGAGTACAAAAAAGAACATGTCATGATAAAGGCTATACTTATCGTTACAATCACCAACCTACCAGGGCGAGGTTGCTTGTCTAGAGAGAAGACAAAAGGATACACTGGGTGTGTTGAGTGCTTGGACGGGACTGATGCTACACATCTACCAGAAAACAAGAAGATGGTCTATATAGGACACCGTAGGTTCCTACGCTGGGATCACCCTTACCGCAAAAATAGAAAAGTTTTTAATGGGACTACTAAGAAAGGTGGACCTCCAAAGTATCGAGACGGGAAACATATGCTTCAACAAGTAAGAAAACTAACAAATGTTGTCCTTGGGAAGGGGGAAAGGGCAGTACCAGCGCCAACCGATAGTATCTAGAAGAAAAAATATATATTCTGTAATCTACCTTATTAGCCACTTTTGAGTGTACGTCACTGTCTTGATCCAATGCAGATAACTAAAACCGTATGCGGTAACACACTTAACAAGTTGATGAACACCAGGGGAACAACGAAGGATTCTCTCACGACACGCTTGGACATGCAACACCTGAGCCTCAGTACGGAGTTGCACCCAATAACTCTTGAGGATGGCCACTTGAAACTTCTAGTGGCATCATGAAAACTAAAATGGAAGAAAAGGAAATACTTATTTATTTCTTCAATGATCTCAAAGTGCCAACTGGCTACTATGGGAACCCGAAGAGGCTAGTTAACATGAGAGAACTTAAGTTTAACTATGGTTGTATGAAGGCCCATGATTGTCATGTCATTATGACTAAGCTGCTCCCAGTTGCCCTGTGAGGTATCCTCCCTGACAAGGTCCGCGCCCCAATCATAAAGTTGTGTTCGTTCTTCAACATGATCTCTGAAAAGGTCATTGAAGGGGCCAAGCTAGACCAGCTGAAGCAGGATATAGCCGAGATTCTATGCAGGCTTGAGATGCATTTCCCACCGACTTACTTTGACATATTAGTGCATCTACTTGTTCATCTTGTGGACCAAATTAAAGCTCTTGGCCCAATGTAACTACACCAGATGTTTCCTTTCAAGAGGTTGATGAAAGTTTTCAGGCGGTATGTTAGGAATAAATTCAGAACAGAAGGGAGCATGGTTGAAGGATGGTCAACGGAGGAGTCTATTGAGTTCACATATTATCTAGACATCAATCGGGTCGGAGTTCCAGTATCTCATCACGATGGAAGACTAGGGGGCAAAGGAACAATAGGTGAGAAAGATGTCAAAATAGATAAAGTGGTCTCCTTCAAAAAAGCACACTTCACTGTTCTCCAGCAGGCCGACGGTGTGATGGTATACATTGATGAGCACAAGCAGTTTCTGCAAAGTAAGCACATAGGGAGGTCACATGCTTGGCTTGAGAAAAAAACATAAGGAGGAATTCGGTGACTGGTTTCGACGCCGCATGCTAGGAATGGTGATGGGATGTCAGCTTGATCTCTTAGCCCCCGGACCTTCGACTACACTGATAATGTACCAAGGGTATGATATAAATGGTTTTAAATTGTACACAAAAAATAGGAAGGAAAGAGCACCAACCAAAATAGTGCTGTTCGTTTTGATGCCCACGATGAGTACGACATGGTGGAGGCAACATACTATGGTTTCATAGATGAGATATGGGAGCTAGACTATGGACATCAGTTGAAGGTCGCTCTTTTCCATTGCTAGTGGGTCCAGCTGGATGAAATCAACACCGACAATGATGGGTTCACTACCGTTGATCTATCCAAGACCGCATACATAGATGACCCCTTCGTCCTTGAAAAGGATGTTTTGCAAATCTTCTATGCAAGGGATAACAATACAAATGGAAGACTACAGGTAGTCATGCAAGGCAAAAGGAAGATTATTGGTGTCGAAGGAGTGACATTCGAAGAAGAGTACAAAGGTTATCAAGAAATGGCTCCTTTTGGGGCGGACGTTACCCTACATGTCCTTGAAGAGGCTGATGAACCTGCTTACCTCCGGACTGATCACGATGAGGCCATCATCGTTCCTACACCGTGATTCTATGATTAGGTAGAGTATCAAAAACTTTGTAATCCTTAATGAAATGTTGTTTTAGTAATTTGCATCGAATTTTAGATCATATGGAGTTGTAGAGATTGATGAGTAATTTTGGAACTATGTTGATTCATCTATGCCATGTTTCCAAAATAGTGACATAACTTTGTATGACATTCATGAGTTTGAGATTTACAATCAACATTGTAAAGAATAATGAGATTTAGGGGGTTAAATAGAATAATGAGATTTCAAAATGGAATTTAAAACCTATAAAGAATTAGACCTTGAGTGTATAAGAAATAATGTAGAGCTCCTCAAAACTAGCAAACCCTATTTTGGAAGATTTTGAACTTTTATTCAAAATTTTGGAGTAATTAGAAAGTGGATAATTGAATTTTAAACCCTTATTCAATTTCAAAATGGAATTCAAAAACTATAAAGAATTAGACCTTGAGTGTATAAGATAGAATTTAGAGCTCCTCAAAACTAGCAAAACCTATTTTGGAAGATTTTGAACTTTTATTCAAAATGTTGGCGTAATTAGAAAGGGGATAATTGAATTTTAAACCCTTATTCAATTTCATAATGGAATTCAAAAACTATAAAGAATTAGACCTTGAGTGCATAAGATAGAATTTAGAGCTCCTCAAAACTAGCAAAACCTATTTTGGAAGATTTTGAACTTTTATTCAAAATTTTGGAGTAATTAGAAAGGGATAATTAAATTTTAAACCCTTATTTAATTTCAAAATGGAATTCAAAAACTATAAATAATTAGACCTTGAGTCTATAAGAAATAATGTAGAACTCCTCAAAACTAGCAAAACCTATTTTGGAAGATTTTGAACTTTTATTCAAAAGTTTGGAGTAATTAGAAAGGGGGTAATTGAATTTTAAACCCTTATTCAATTTCAAAATGGAATTAAAAAACAAAACAGAATTTGACTATGGTCCCTAGCAAAATTTGTAGAGAATGAAAAATTATGCAACTTCTATTTTTGGAATTTTTCAAGTTCTAGTAAAAAATCACGAGTAATTTGAATTCTAAGGCAAAGGGCAAATATGTAAAAATGTCCCATATCACTGCCGGTTAGTAAGAAACAGACAGTGATGGAGCAGTATCACTGCCGGTTTTAAAGCCCAACCGACAGTGGTGCCCAACCTATCACTGTCGGTTCAAGCCAACTGACATTGATGTACCACATTACTGTCGGTTCTATTCACCTACCGGCAGTGATGCCCCATATCACTGTCGGTTCTAGTTATAAACTTGCAGTGATGTGCTGAAGTATATAAGACACTAGCACGCGTTCGAAATTTTCAGACGCGCGCCAGTTCCACGCCATTGCCCGCTGCCGCTCCATACTCTGCCCGACGTTGCCTGCCGCCGCCGTCCCCTACGCCGAGAGACGTCGGACTTTGCCACTGTCCCAGCGCTCGCCCATGACTTCGCCGGCCTCCACAAGGAGCTTCTTCGCTGGACTGCTGCTGCTCGATGCCTGCCCTCGAGTTCGCCGACCGCCACTGCTTCGGCGCCCGCCCTTGAGTTCGCCGGCCGCCACAAAGGAAACCGCACAACAGGGAGCCCCACTAGCCACTGCTTGTCACCGGACTACTGCTGCTTGACGCTGATAGGAGCTTGGAACCCCTCCGAATGTGACCGAACCGCCCAATTTATACTAGATTAAGTAAGAAAATCACCTGTCGTAGCAGATGGTTAACCGACTTAACCTGGCACAAACCCGATAGTCCGCTGAGTGTTCCGGAAAACCTCGGTAATTCCACTTTACATCCAAGATCGCATGATCATGTAAATACAAATCAATTACTCGGAGTTTACAACGGAAATAAATTCCAATTGAGTTCACAAATAAATAATACAAGTATGAGTTTCAAACCATTTATTGAAAACAACATTGCTTTGAAATGATTATAAAACATAAGTTTAAATACATTGCTAGCTTATATTGACATCCTCCAACAACAACATTAAGATGAGAGATAATATAGTCACCGAGCCCACCGGTGGTTAGCCACGCCTTTAGCAGCGTACGACCTTCACCTACAACAAGGTGGGATAAACCCTGAGTACTCGAATGTACTCAGCTAGACTTACCCGTCATAAACTAAAATAAATGACACCAAGGATTATGCAAGGCTTTACGGTAGTGGAATGACTTGACTCATTTTGCGGAAAAGCATAATAATTCTTGTAAACTTGAATCAAAGATATAGCAGCAACTTTTAATCATTATTACCTGTCTTCTATATTAGCTACTAGTCTATTCCAGACAAGTTGATTAAAGCATACAATAGATCTCATCATCATTCCAGGATTTCCATTAACCGGATCACCAACATTAGTTTCATAGTCGTGTAAATGTTGTCATTGCCCTAGTCAAGTTCTCTCTAACCAGGAGCGATGGAGATTCAAATCAGATTCCTACTCAGCTGAGGGGGTATTCCATACACAAACCACACTCACAAGCCACGTGAGCTACAGGTCACCGAAGACACTACTCGGGTAAAGTCACGAGATGGACAGGGACCACCGACACCCAAGGGCCGCCCGAAAGCCAGTATGTATGAAAGCCTTAGATCACGCCCCTGTGTCCGACTCCCCGCCTCACACCAGCACGATGCATCACCATCCAAACCCAACCCAAATAGTGTACCGGATTCACAGTCGGAACGACTTATGCTTCTAGTTAAGTTTAGGGCATGCGTTCAACGTGACCAGAGGGACGATAACATAGTCGAGTCACCCCCATCCAAAGTACAAAGAGTTTCCCACTGATCTTAGTTCGATTAATCATTTCGGCTATCATTCCGAGATAAGCCTTTTCATGTGAGTAGGATATTCACTTGCATATTGCAGGTAATGGGAATCACCCGACTTCTACCGAACTATACCAACTAAGCATGACTGACACGTAATTGATAGGGTAACAAGGATAATGGTAATAGTAGAGTGAGCAAGGTATTATGCAACAATGGTTTCACCCAACTTCTAAACTTAATGCATCAATAATAATAACTTAATTATATGAGCTTTGTAATGCTCCGGGGCTTGCCTGGGAACCAACACTAGGTCAGTGCATGTTAGACGATATTCGCTTGGCGAGCATCTCTGATCCAACTTGATATTTGGTGGTCCATCCATCTTCTAGATCCATCCATCAACACCACCTTTGGTTAGCTCCAATCATCATGTCCTCCACATATGCATTTATCATACCTAAATGGAATGCAAGATGCGCGTGCATGAATATGAAGAATGGTAACACAAGATACAATTACAAGCATTCACGACAAACACAAGATTATGCAAGACATACACAAGCGATTAGAGTTATTTACTAACTACCACTCGAGCATAACATAGAAAATAGAAAGCACATCAGCGTGACATACTAATGAACTCAAGTCAAGCTATTGCAAGAATTCATTCATCTATCTTAACTTAACATGTTTAAACAATAAGAACAACTTAAACTAATTAACCTACACATGCGACTTCGGGACAGCAGTACCGCAGTCACCGTTTTAATCATAAATGGAGATATACTAATCCAACAAAGGTGATCCTAGACTTTCTGAAAATAATAATAAATTATCTACAACTTTCTTAATATCATCAAAACATGAATCTACATCTAACCAAGTCAAACCGTACAAGAAAGGTATCTCTATCCACATTTGGACAGAATCTGCAACCCAAGTTCATAAGCTCATAACTGGAGATATAGACTATCTAAAAATGTGATATTTAACAATTTGGAAAGCTTATGAAAAGTACCACAATTTATCTAATATCATCAAGATATAATTCCAAGTTTAATTTAGTCAAACAGGGCAATCATTCAGATCTGTTCAGAAAATAAACAGAACATGATAGAGCACTTGTTAAATTCATAACTCGTAAACTATCAGAGATATAACCATAAACATTTAACACAAGATATATCATGAAGTTAGCTACAACTTTGGTATTCATCATTTCTCCAGAAAACAACATCTTAAATACGATAATAATTATTTAACTAGAACTACGCTTGCAGTCAAAACAACAATATAATGAATTTGTTATTTTCATAGCGCTTAAACTAGCAAACCTTAAATAATGAAATATTTATCATACATCACTTATCATCATATCATCACACCACAAAAATCTCACATTTATTTGAGCAACATAACAACATCTATAAAAATATGAAATATAAATAGCATTCTAGACCTAGCTGTATAGATCCATTTTAACAGCAAAATCATCAAACTAAAACATTCTATATTATAGATCTACTGCGTAGATAATTTTATAAGGATTCCAAAAAGTCCTAAATCACATCCATATTATTTTTCTACAATTTTATATGATTTACCAAAGATCAAGCATGGAATATTGAAAAACAACAGGAAATACATTTTTGCATCAGAAACCCTAGGTTTATGAGAAATAAATGAAGCCCATATCTGCAAAACAACGAGTCATGCCACATTTTCACAAAAACCCAACAAAGAGCTTCTGTGTACTAGATGATCCTTTTTCCTTCCTTCGTCGGGGGATTTGACGGAAACGAGAGAGATGAAGGAGAGGATGCAGGGAACTTGACCGGAGCCGGCTTGGTGGTTGCTGGGATTGGGCTGGCCTCCTGCCATGGCCAGAAGGGAGGAGGAGGAGGCAGCAGCCATGACAGCACCCCTACGCGCGGTCGAGTGGGTGACTCAGCAGGAGTCGCGGGCGGCATATCCACGGGCAGCGGCTCGGCGATCGCGCGCTCGCGCAAGGCAAGGTAGCGGCCCGGTGTAACAATCCACAATTTCCTCGAAGGGAAATCCACATAATGTGATAATCCCAGGAATATCAAGTTATCACATTATTATATACAACTGATACCATAGTCATACATCGTAGATTACAAGTTTACAAGTATTACAACTTAGAGATTCACACCCTACTACAACATGATACTAGCGGAAGACGTACGCGAAACGATATCAAAGCAGACACAACGCGCCAGCGGGTGAAGGCCCCTCCTTCACAGGCAACCTTGAGCGTAGGACAAGACCACCCAATCGTCCTCCAGATCCTTGTTGATGTCGTCGAAGATGTCATCCAAACCTGATAAATAACTTTCAGTACGATTTGTACGGGCCACTGTTTCCCACCCTATGCTTTGCGTTCGCTTTGTGGTAAGTGGAATGCAAGGGTATAACAAAAGACCTATTTATGGTTGTAGTTTTCCCATGCATAAATTAATCAATATTTCAATTATTAATAGTAATAGTTCATCAAGTTTTAACCCATTTTCATTCATCCATCCCATCCACACACATCTCACTACACTCTCACTCTCTATGCAACAAGGACAACTCCCTCTCGTCCTTGTCTCAGCGGCTCACAGTCGGATCCTACAAAACCCAGGGGGAGAGAAGAAATGACTCATCTCACTACTCAAGAGAAGCGTAGGTCACGGGAATGTCCATATCTAGGGACACGGCTATACGTATAGATCGATCAACTCTGTAGAGTGTGTACACCTGTACCCACAAGATCACCATCATCGATGTTGCGCAACGCCTAGGCCGATAACGGGCTATCTCTCGATCCGGAACGATATCATCCTGCCACTCCGCCCTGGGGCTCCCCGGCGCACCGGCAAATTGAGACTGGGAGACGCAGCACCTGGCCACCGTGGTACTGCGCATCTAGGATGGTACGGGCCTCAACACCGGTACCACCCACCCTATATCACCTATCAACCTGGCAGTAATGGCATCGCCCAAACCGGTAGACATCCGCACCCCGCTCATTCAGGGACGAGTGGTGTGCACGAAAGTTTCCAAGGCTCCGGTCCACTCGATAATCAGTTCCTAGGTAGGATCAGACATGTCATCTCCACAATCGGGGTACTCCCCCGTGCCATCACAGCACCTCTATCCCGGGGCTCGCCCCGGGATCTCCTCAAAACACAAGTACCCGCCACAGGTACCTCACGTGGGGATGCCCAGGTCGCACCCCCGGCAAGACTCGTCCCACGGACTCGTCATAGGGCCTGTCTGATCGACTCAACCCTCACCACACACCCAAGACACACGCCAAGATCTCCCCAAGTTGTTAGCATTATAACGGCACACAGTGCCTAGCCACTCACAAACAAATCATCCACTCAGCATCACATCATAGACATAATGCGAAGTAGAAGTAAGCAGCGAGCAAGTAAGTAAAGCGAGTGTCTAGCCTAGCAGCGGGTGTGCAGGGGTAAGGTTGCGATAAGGTAAACGCTTTCCAAGCAATCTACCATGCAACCTATCATTTTAATTACAGAAAGTAAAGCACTAGCATCTATGTATATGCATGTCTAATAGGATTCTACGAGGTTGGGTGGGACGTGGCACCTGTTTGTTATAGATCCATATATTCATCCACATCTTGTTGCTGCCCATGTCTCCTGCCTCCAACGGATCATCGGTTCGATCAACATCGCCCTTGATGCAACTACCTCGACAAAGTGACAAACAAGGTAGAAACAATCAATTCTTGACCAACATCCAAACTAAAAGACAGCGAGACACAGAAGAGAGGCTAACGACAAAAGATCACCAAAAGCTCGGGCTCAAAATAAAACACGAGTGGTTATCTGTTTAACATAAGCTCGACTCACAACCCCAAAATAGCCACACTTCCCGGGTTGATGGTGTCAACCTGTACGACTTCAAGAGAAAAGGGCCTAGACTCTAACTTAACTCAAACATACACCACGGCTTGTAGTCTTTCGACCCGACTGTCATGGAAATTGATAGGAGCCGAAAGACCGCAAGCGAGCGAGGAAGACAACGCAACAGGGTTCAGTCTTTGTAGCCTTAAACCCCACAAGTCACGACTAAAGAAGAACGAATAACAACGCAAGATGCAAGAGTTGTGACTTGGTCTCACAGGCTTCAACTTGCATGCCATGAAAATTGGCACAAGCCAAAGAGAATGGGACAAGAGAAAGAGAACAATCTGATCACTCTCTCGTCCATACGCCATAGTACTCGTCGCGAACCGAAGAGAGAGCGAAACAAGAGAAGAAAAAGGGACAACATCGGTCTACTTCTCTCAACCCACATGCCACAGAAAAAGGCGAGGCATTGGGAAAAAGCGACACACGAGAGAACACACAACGCCCAATCCACTTGTAGGGTACCATGACCTGCGTGCACTAAATTCACCTAGCCACCCCTAGGGCCTTAGCGGTGCGGTTGTCACCGCAAGGACCTAAGAAGCGCCACGGTCTAAAATAGGTACAAGCATACAAGGGGCTTGAGCACGAAAGAGCCAAACGAGAGAAGGGGAGAGAAAAGGATCCACCTTCCTTTGATCGACTCACCATTGTATTTGACGGCAATCTGTTGACACCCTTTTTTTAGCACGTGTCAATATGATCTAAGGATTGTGCCGATCGGCAAAAGGCTAGTTGTCGTTCCTTATCGGCATCGGGATATTATCGGTCAGATTGCCGATGAAGGCAGGAAGAACATTGCCGATGAGAGCCAAAGCCTGTTGTTGATAAGGACAGGGATCTGTTGCTGATGAAGATAGGGATTTGTTGCCGATGGAGACAAGAAAATGTTGCCGAAGAGTGATTGCCGATGGGAACAGAGCTGCCGATAGAAGTGGAATATCTGACGTCAGCAGAAAGTTGCCGATAACATTGAAGGAAATCTGCCGATGGAATGTGCTATCGGATGTTGCCAATGAAGGATGACATGGCTGACGTGAGCATACAGTTACCGATGGCGCTAAAAGGAAGTTGCGGATCGGAAGGATGTGTCGATAAGGAAACTGGTGATCTTATACCAGTATTATTATAGAAGTTTGAGTCCGACTCTTATACGAGTCGTTTATTTCCTTTAAAATAGAAGAGTTTGTTTAGGAAAATATTATTGTTTGAGTCCGACTCCTACGCGAGTCAGTTATTTCCTTTAAAATAGGAGTTTGTTTTCTTTAGGAAAGGTACGAGTCGTATCTATCTACAACTCCCTCTACCGGAGTATAAATAGGTACCCAGGGGTGCTGTAAAAGATCATATCCAAGCATATCAAACAAGTCAATTACTCTTATCTATTTTTACTGCAATTTACCCTTTTATTGCATTAGTCTTAGTTTATCTACGAGTTCTTCAAGTCTCGACGGGCTGCATCTCTTCGATCTCCGTCAAAACCTTGCAAGTTCCGTATGGGAGTAATATGAGCCTTGACATCCGGGCGCATCACTATTGTCTCGTTCCGCTCTGCTCTAGTTATCTTGATCAAGTCTGAGTTTTGACATCTGGGCGTATCGCCGTTGTCTTGTTTGGAGCTTGTTCTAGTTATCTTCCTTGTCGATTAACTGGTCAAATCGACTGGCACACCTTTGGAATATCGAATTCGGGTAATAGCCCAAGGTGTTCGCAGATCCTGACGCTTTTTGTGTCAACATCTCTTTTGGCACACCCGGTGGGACCTCACATCTTTGACCACGGTTTAAGTCCATTGCATCTTAATGGACAATACTGCTGGAATCAATCCAAGGAGTGTCATTGAAGTCTCCGAAGCAAATCTGAGAGATGATCAGAAGCAAGCTATGGAGCGGGCTATGGAGGAGTACAAGCAGTTATATCTCAAGTCCTTCAGCCTAAACAGAATCGGCGAAGCAGTCAAGAAGCAAGATCCGCCGTTGCCACGGCAGATCACTTTCGACGCCGATCCTGGTAAATTGCAAGAGATGGTTAATTCTGCATTAAATCATGTATTAATTAACCAGTCCAATGTGCTGTCCGATACTGTATACAATGTTGTTAAGCAAACTTCCAAGGAAGGACGAGCACCACATTATGTTGGTCCGGCGTATCATCAACTCGAATCAGCATCTGTTACGATCCCATCGGCGGTTCCAAGGGTGTCTTCACCGAGTATGAACCGATCTGCCGATGAGATGATGCCGCCAAGATCAAGCCCAGCAAATATATAGGTTTCATCAATTACTCAAAACCAAACAAGGTCTTTCAGCAAGCCGTACCCATCTCATCCACGATCTTCTGCAGAATGTTCTTGATTTGTTTGTTGGATGTTTCTGCTTGACCACTTGTTTGAGGATGGCATGGAGTTGCAACATTGTGTCGGATCCCTTGATCAGTGAGGAATTGGTGGAGGCCTTTATCAATGAATTGAGATCCCCCATGACTTATGACTAACTTTGGGGTTCCAAATCTAGGTAATATCACTTCATGGAACATTCTCTTTGAATTGGCTGCATCTGCTTTGCGACAGGGTAATGCTTCTACCCGTTTGGACACGTAGTCCACCGCTACTAGGATGTACTCACACCCTTTTGACGGAGGAAAGGGTCCCATGTAGTCGATGCCCCATACATCAAAGAGCTCGACTTGTAGGTTGTTGGTGAGTGGCATAGCATCTCGGGCATTGATGTTCCCGTGCTTCTGGCACCTTGCACATTTCCTGACGTAATCTTGGGTATCCTTGTACATGGTTGGCTAGAAGAACCCACTCTGCCAAATCTTAGAATGAGTTCTGAATGCTCCATAGTGACCTCCATATTCTTCTCCATGGCATCTTTCCATGATCTTGGTCGCCTCCTCCATAGGTATGCACCTTCTTAACAATCCATCATTGCATACTCTATAGAGGTATGGCTCATCCCAGAGATGCACTCGACTCTCCTGAACTAGTTTCTTCATATCTGCCCCTGGTGGGACATGGCCTACAACCATAAAGTTGACTATATTTGCATACCAGGGGTTGGAGTTTGTCACCTCGAGGAGTGTGTCATGTCTGAGGAAGTCGTCGATGGGCAAATTCTGTGCTTCTTTGAATTGCATTCTAGACAAATGAACGGCAACAGAATTTCCTACTCCCTTTTTCTCTCTTATTTGAGGATCAAATTCTTGGAGTAGCAAGATCCATCTTATTAAGCAAGGTTTAGCATCTTTCTTAGTGAGTAAGTACTTAAGAGCAGCATGATCTGTGTAGACAATAACTTTTGCTCCTACTAAGTAAGATCTAAACTTGTCTATAGCAAACACCGCGGCCAACAGCTCTTTTTCAGTTGTTGCATAGTTCAGTTGTGGCCCATGTTACGATTTTGCTAGCATATGAAATAGCATGAAGCTTCTTATCTTTGGTTTGGCCTAATACTGCACCGACAACTTAATCACTCGCAGCACACAATATTTCAAAGGGGAGCTTCCAATCAGGGGGTTGGATGATTGGAGCTGAGATGAGTGCTTTCTTGAGAATGTAGAAAGAGTCTAAGCACTCATCATTGAAGTCAAAAGGTGCATCTTTGGCTAACAGGCTTGTTAACGGACGGTCAATTTGAGAGAAATCTTATATGAACCGTCTGTAGAAGCCAGCATGGCCAAGGAAGCAATGGATTCCTTTGACATTCATGGGAGGTGGAAGCTACTCTATGACTTCGATCTTAGCTCTATCCACTTCTATCCCACGTTCGGACACTCTATGTCCTAGCACTATACCTTCACGAACCATGAAGTGGCATTTCTCCCAGTTCAGGACTAAGTGCTTTTCTTCGCATCTCTGTAAGACTCTATCCATATTCTCAAGGCAATCATCAAAAGTTTTTCCATAGATGGAGAAGTCGCCCATGAAAACTTCCATGATTTCTTCGATCATATCGGAGAAAATGGACATCATGCACCTCTGGAAGGAAGCAGGAGCACTGCATAGGCCAAAAGACATTCACATGTATGCATATGTTCCATAGGGGCATGTGAAGGTAGTCTTACTTTGATCATCGGGGTGGATTGGTATTTGATGATATCCCGAATAACCGTCAAGGAAGCAAAAGAAAGAATGCTTTGCAAGCCGTTCCAACATCTCATCGATGAAAGGTAATGGGAAGTGATCGTTCTTTGTAGCTTTATTGAGTTTTCGGTAATCTATACACATTCTCAAACCCATGACGGTTCGTTGAGGAATCAACTCGTTCTTGTCATTTCGAACGACTGTCATACCTCCCTTCTTAGGCACAACTTGCACGGGACTAACCCATTCACTATGAGGAACGGGGTAGATGATCCCTGCGTGCAAGAGTTTCAAGACCTCTTTCTTTACTACTTTTCTCATCGCATTATTCAATCTACGCTAATGTTCTCTAGATGGAAGGGCCTCAGGTTCGATAGGAATGCGATGCGTGCAAAGAGCGGGGATAATGCCCTTAAGATCTTGAAGAGAATAGACTAAGACTAATTGATGCTTTTCTAAGATGGTGAGGATTTTGAAGGACTCTTCAAGAGAGAGTTTGTCACTGATGATTACAGGGGCCTCACGATCATCATTTAGAAAGGCATACTTTAAACCATCTGGAAGGGGTTTAAGTTCTATAGAGGGCTTAGATGGGGGTTCAGATTTCTCCAGATCTATGGGTTCTTCTAGATCATCTTCTTCCTAGATGAAATCTTCAGCGTCTTCTTCTAGATTAGGATGAGATGATTCTAGAAGAGATGCAAACATCACTTCCTCTACGGGGTCAGATTCTTGGAGTGATTCCGTCATGGTGTTTATGGAGTTTGTGAGCGGAATCGAGAGCTTGATGCTACTCCCAAGATGACCCTTAAGACTTCCATCAAGAGATCCATCAATGAATCTCATGAGTGGATGTCCAATTAACAAGTCAAATTCCTTTATATCAAATATGAAGAAATTCAAGAGGACATTGACTTTGTTAATTAGCATAGGAATGTTATGCGCGATCCCACAACTCTCAATCAATTTTCCTGAAGAGAGCTTCAAGAACTTTTTGGTTGGAGTTGAGCTACCTCACCTAGGAGAGCATTAACTAAAGATTGAGACATGATGCTTACTCCTACAACAGGATCGTAAAGAGAGTCTAACTTTCCTCTATTGATTTGGCAAGGAATGGAGGTAGAGGAAGAAAGAATTTGAATTGGCTTGAATGATGATTCTGCCTCTTCTAACCACTCATTGTTCATGATAGAGGATAACTCTTGAACCGTCTCCTGGATATAGACGTCTTCTATGCGGTTAGGAATGTGAAGGTTCGGAGCTTTTCAAGCAGTAGACTTCTTTTGCATAGATATCAAGGGGGAATTCCAAGGGATGAATTTCTTCTTCCCTTGGTGGTTCAGGTTCAATAGCAGGATCTAGAGATGTAGAGGGAAGAGTTGTTTCTACTCTGGGGGTTGGTTTTTGTTCTTCCGCGGGTTCTACATAATATACGTTAGTATAGGCGGTGTTATCAAGAATCTTCGTAAGAACACTCTTCCTTGCACTAACGGGTAAACGCAGCAAGGCTCCCCCAGAAGATATGTCAAGGAGTTGCGCAGAGTCTGTGCTAAGACCATCATAAAAATGTTGTAACATTGTAGGCTCAGTTATAGCGAGATCAGGGCATGAAGATACTAGATCTACAAGACGGGCCCATGCGTCACTTAGAGATTCTTTCTCTCTTTGCGAGAAATTTATGATGTCTTTTCGAAGACGAATGACGCAAGGGATAGGGAAGAATGCCAATCAGAATTTAGGCATCAATTTTTCCCAGTGTCCTTTTGCGTCATCTACGTGGCGAGCGTACCATTGTTTGGCTATTCCCGTTAAAGAGAACAGAAATAGCTTCCACTTAAGGGTACCTGGCCTCATCCCTTGGATGTGGACACATGAACAAAGTTGTTCAAAGTCACGTATATGAGTATAGGGATTCTCGTCTTCGTCCCCAGAAAACGGTTTTTCTTGAACCATCGCTATGAGACTCGGGTGAAGCTCATAACGAACGGCAAGAACAGCCTGAGATGATTTAGGTGGCTCCAAGCTAGCGCCCGTTGGAGCACCATATTCGAAAAGTGGGGTTTGATCCATATGTGTATGTGGAGTGAAAAGATCAAATCAAACAAAAGATAAAATAGGACCAAAGGGTACTAGTTAAAACAGCTACCGTTCCCTGGCAACGGCGCCAGAAAGCTTGTTGACACCAAAGGTGGCAAACGGAAAAAGACCATAAGCGTACAGTTGTCAAGTGTAGATTTCACCGGGAGTATTCCAGGTATCGTATTTTCCTCGGGGAATGAGAAGTGAGTCAACCTTAATTATGGGTATGTCCTATGATGGATCAAGGGAGATTATGATAACTGGGTTGAGAGGTACGATATAGCAAAGATATCTAACAAGGTATAGCTGGTTATACTGGCCTTATCAGCCCTTCTCTTGCAGGAGGTGATGGTATAGATCAGAAAGAGGGCAAAACTCTAACCGGACCGCGCCATCATGTTGTATTGAGGCCCTACCTTTTAAGAACTTATCATACACACGTGGTGGAATACAAAGACTAGATAGAGTTGTCACCTTCTACTAGCATCCACAAACAATTCGTGTGATAAGCAGTTTACAAAGGTAAGATTGAGCTTAGACACCACGTCTACACTTATCTTACTACTTTAACCTTGGCCTAAGATTAAAGTACTTTAGTCAGAGCAAAGCGATGAACAAGCGCAAAAAGTTGTATAACAGCTAAACCAGATTTAGAATACTGAATGCTATAAAGAACTCAAAAGAAGTCACTTACAAGTACTAAACTTACAAGAGACTCGCATCCGCTGAGTAAGAACTCCGGAGAAGATTCCCGATAGATCCGGGGCTTTCTCCAGAAGAACCTCACTCTCCTCCAAGTAGCATAACACTACTGAAGAGCTCCGCTAAGAGACTAGAGAGTAGTTTCTCTAATGAGGCATGAATGAGAAGGGAGCTCTAGGGGTCAATTTATAGCTAGAGGTGGAGTAGGGGCTACTCTGGTGCCACGTCAGTGATCCGCATCACCTTCATTGGCCACCGTTGGATATAACCGACCTTAGAACCATCTTTGAGTGGATGGTGCTGATTTCCATCATGTGGGGAGTGAGTGAGGTGGTTGTGGGAGTTGGAATCGCCATAGGGGCGGTCGGCCGACCCTATCCCTGGCCTGTGGGCTCTCAATTTCTCTTCTAGAAGGTGCCCCACTGGTCAGGGGTTAAGTGGGGGGCTGGTGGGCCCCATGGGTGGTCGGCCGACCCCCTACAGGGGTCCATGGCCCACCACTGCCTTCTGGCTGCTCGTCCCACCTATCATATGTGTTGGATGTCGGTTCTGGGTTGATTTGTCATGCTGATATCCTTCATGTGGGCCCATGGATCCTTGTGATGTGAATCTGAACCTTTGGGAAGAGACACACTTGGATCCAAAGGGTAGAGAGTGCTCTAGAGGGTGGTTCTTGGATCATGGGGGCTTGGAAGGCCTAGTGGTCCCATAAGGTGGTCGGCCGACCCACTAAGTGGGCCCACTAGCTCCCAAATAGTCATGGAACATGTGGAACTAGTTATTTGGCACAATATGTTTATGTTATGCTTGTTTTCCTTTGATTCTGAGGATGTTGACGGTATTTTGATGGTGACAAAATAGCTCTTAATTACCATCAACAAGGATGATCTCTTGCAATGTTGGTTGGTTGGAGCACTTGTATGTGAGTATCTTGAGGATTCAGTTGAGATGATGATGGACTAGCTTGATCTTGATTTTGAATTTGAGCTTCACTACTACTTGCTTGATTTTGAGTTGGAGTACCACTAGCTTCTTCATTTTGATTGGTCACTTGCTCCTTATCTTCATCTTGTACTTGTCTTCGTCTAATGTCACCAATATCCATATCCTTCATTGCATTGACCAACTTGTCACCTCTCACATCATCCAAGTTTTCTTGTTCATCTTGAGATCCTTGTGTTTCATCAAATTCCACATCATGAACTTCCTCAAGAATTCCACTAGATAGGTTCCAAAATCTATAAGCCTTGCTTGATGTAGAGTAACCAAGTAAGAAGCCTTCATCACATTTCTTCTCAAACTTGCTTAGCCTTGTTCCCTTCTTCAAGATATAACATTTGCAACCAAAAACCCAAAATTAAGCAATGTTTGGTTTTCTTCCATTCAAGAGTTCATATAGAATCTTCTCAAGCATCCCATGGCAATAGAGACGGTTGCTAGAGTAGCAAGCCGTATTGATAGCTTCGGCCCAAAAGGAATGACTAACATTGTATTCACTTAACATTAATCTTGCCATGTCAATCAAGGTTATATTCTTCCTTTCAACTATACCATTGGATTGAGGAGTGTACTTTGGAGAGAATTGATGGTTGATTCCAAAGTCATCACAAAGTTCTTCAATTCTTGTGTTCTTGAACTCACTCCCATTGGCACTTCTAACTCTCTTGATAGTTGTTTCAAACTCATTTTGGCACCTCTTGACAAATGTCTTGAAGATATCGAATGTGTCACTCTTGTCACTCAAGAAGAATACCCATGTATATCTTGTGAAATCATCCACTATCACAAATCCATACTTGTTTCCACCAGTGCTTGCATATGTAGTTGGTCCAAAGAGATCCATGTGCAACAACTCAAAAACTTTGCTTGTACTCATGATGCTCTTCTTTGGATGAGTTTTACCAACTTGCTTTCCGGCTTGACATGAGCTACATAGCTTGTCCTTCTCAAAAGTGACATCCTTCAAACCTCTCACAAGATCATGCTTGACTAACTTGTTTAATTGCTTCATGCCAACATGTCCAAGTCTTCTATGCCATAGCCAACTCATGCTAGATTTGGTGATGAGACATGTTGAGAGTTGTGTCTCACTAGCATTAAAATCCACTAGATAGAGGTTCTCATACCGAAATCATTTGAAGATCATATTTGAACCATCCACACTAATGATTTCCACATCCTCAACACCAAATATGCACTTGAAACCGAGATCACATAATTGGGCAACCGACAATAGATTGAATTCAAGCCTTTCCACTAGAAGCACATTGCTAATGCTTAGATCATTGGAGATAGCAATCTTTCCAAGCCCTTTCACCTTGCCCTTGCCATTGTCACCAAATGTGATACTATCAAAGCCATGATCACTATCTTGGTTGATTGAGTTGAGCATTCTTCCATCACTGGTCATGTGTTGAGTCCACCCACTATCAAGCACCCAATTCCTCCCTCCGGCTTTGTAATTGACCTACAAGAGAGATCAATTCTTTTTAGGTATACAAACTTGCTTGGGTCCTCCAAGGTTAGTTACCAAAGATTTTGGTACCCAAATGGACTTCTTGGAAGCCATCCATGGTGCAACAATAAACTTGGCATGGACACCATTAGTACCCTTGGAAAGAACATAGAATGAATCAACTCTCATAGAGGATATGTCTTCTTGGCCTTCTTGTTCTTGCATGGTTGCTCATTGTGACCAACTTGCTTGCAAATCTTGCAATAGCTACTAGTGTTCTTCACAAAATGAGTCTTGTGAGGAGCAAAAGCGGCCTTGCCTTTCTTGGGGTATAGCCCAATCCGTCTTTGTAGATACATGCTCTTTGGCTACCCAGGCACATAAGCAAGCAGTCCTCACCTCCATAAACCTTAGCTAAGGAGTGATTGAGATTTGTAACCTCCTTCTTGAGGGTGTCATTTTCTACCAATAGTGAGGCATCACAAGTGAAACCATCACTAGTATATGAAGTAGGAATGATAGTCTACAAGATGGGTTAGTGGGGGAAACAATGATAGGAGTATAAAATGATTCATCAAGAATATCACAAGTAACTCCCATGTCACATGTTTGAACAATCTCTTTCTTACTTTGGTCTAAGAGAGAGGAATGAGCTCTTTCAAGCTTACTGTGAGACTTCACTAGCTTCTCATGGGCTTCCACTAGCCTCTCATGATATGCTACGGCCTCATCAAGGTTTTGCTCAAGAGCCACATTGGTCTTGCGCAATTCCTTGCATTCCTTCCTCTTCTTATCAATGTATTCCTTAGCTTGTTCAAGCATGTCCATGAGTTCCTCCCTTGAGGGTTCCTCACTATTACTATCGCTCTCACTCTCATTCTCATCATGAGAAAGTACCTTAGTGGACTTAGCCATGAAGCATGATGATGGAGTGTCAATAGAGAGATCTTGTCCTTCATTTCAATACTAGAGAAAGCCTTCTTCTTGGTAGATGTCTTCTTTTCATTATATTCATCTTCACCACAAGAAGAATCACTATCCCATGTCACTATGTGAGAATACTCCTTCTTCTTCTTCTTGTCAAAAGTGGGCTTCTTCTCTTTCTTGTCTCTCTTCTTGTGATCATCATCATCCTTGTCAGTATTGTAAGGACAATGGGCAATGAGATGATCAAAGTTTCCACTCTTGAAGCACTTCCTAGGCTCATCAAAGTTCTTGGAAGATGTTCTCTTCCTTCTTGCATGATAGACCTTCTTCTTCATGAATATTCCAAATTTTCTCATAAAGAGAGCCATTTCTTCTTCGCCAATCTCACTAGTACTTGAGTCTTCATCCTCACTTGATTCTTCAATCTTAGTTTTGCCCATGCTCTTCTGTGATGAAGTAGCTTTGAAAGCTATGCTCTTCTTCTTCTCATCTTTATTTTTTTGTTTCTTGACATCTTCTTCTTTGTTGTCCCGCTAAGCATCTTGTGTCATCACATCTCCCAAGACTTGATTAGGTGTCACAGTGTCCAATCCTCCACTTACTATCAAGGTCATAAGAGTCTCAAACCGAGATGGGAGACTTCTCAAGAATTTGTGAGAGAAATCCATGTCCTCAACCTTCTCACCAAGGGCCGTGAGATCATTGAGTAGCACTTGTAGTCTATGAAACATATCCGGCACATTCTCATCATCCTTCATCTTGAAGCTTGCAAACTTTTCTTTGAGGATGTATGCCTTTGCACTTTTGACGGCTTGAGTACCTTCAAATGATTCCTCAAGTTTCTTCCAAGCCTCATGAGCACTCTCAAGATTCTTGATTTTCTCAAACACTTTTTCATCAAGTGCCTCATGAATAGCACTAAGAGCAATATCATTGTGTTGCAACTTTTCTTCCTCTTGTGGAGTGGGAGCCGCCTCATTCACTACCTCAAACTTCTTGTCCACCACAAGCCAAACCTTCCGGCTAATTGACTTGATGTGAGTGGTCATGTTGACCTTCCAATAACCATAGTTGGATCCATCGAACATGGGTGGTTTCTTCATGTTGTTCACGTCAGCCATCTTCACACCTAAAGGACCGGAAACGGCGACCAGAGGGGGTGAATGGGAGCCAAATAAAAATTCCTTTCGGAAGATCTTGACCCTTGTCCCAAGCACGACCCAAAGCACGAACTAGGCTCACGACCCACAAGTGGGTGGATGTTCTAGGAGATGTCCTAGAACACAGCGGAGCTAGCCACAAACCCGGAGAAACAAACCGCAAAACAAACGGAGAAAACAGCAAACCACAGGAGGCTCCGGACTACCTTAGTCAAGACCACAGGACCAATGGAAGTGGTCCGGTGCCTTTTGTCCTGTGCACAGCAAGGCACCGCCGGACTAGTCTGATGCCTCCTTTGAGAACTCCAGAGCTCTCCCCAAAAACATGCAGTAAGTGCCTAAGCTCCGGACAACTAGTCCGACGCTCACCGTCGGACTATGAGAAGTGGTCCGGTGCAGACACTCGCCATAGAGCAAAAGCCACAGCAAGCACCCTGGCTTCGGACCACTCGTCCGGTGCTCACCGTCGAACCAATGGCTCTGGTCCGACGCTCTGAACAGTCAGACGGCTTCCTTGGACTTGACCACCGGACCAGTGGCCTATGGTCTGGAGCCTAGTCAAAGTGGTCCGGAGGTTAGTCCGGAGCTCACAATCAGAAAATAGTTCTTCGCGAAAACGGATTTCTCTCCGCCAAATCTTCCCAAAACTCAACCAAATGATCACCAACTGCAACCAAACTTTGTAGGCATCATCCTAGTGCAGTTGGGGAGCTATCCCGAAGAAATCATCGCTCAGTTTGGAGAGGATAAATGAGAACACTCGGATTTGGGAGAGAAAGAGGAAAACGAAAAACGCAACAAAGAAAACACCCGATCTACGCACTCGTGAGGTTTGAGGAGAATTCCTTCAGTGCAATGAAGCTCCTTTTGATTACGAACAACTTGGTTCAAGTCGATTTTGCAAAGCTACTCTCAACAAAGAGAAATCATCTCGGTAAAAAGAGAGAGCAAAAGCAAAACGGGAAGAACACAAGCAAACCGGGGACACAATCACGAAATCGAAGCCACCATGGCTTACGGAGGTTACGGCCTCCGATTCCTCACAACAAATCCAAGTTCTTACAAAGGTTGGGGGAAACAACCTAGGGATCTCAAGAACTAGAGAGAGAAAGAGAAAGAGGGGGCAAGTGATTATGGTTCAAGAGATGGGTTGCGGGATACCCCTTCACCCCCTAGTTAACGGGCTTTGGCTATTTCCCAAAGACCCCCCTAGATACATTGAGTGAACTACCTAGCCTAAGCATTGCAGTCCAAGCTCCTGGAAATATCTCCCGCATTTTGAATGGACGGCCCTGCTTCCTGCTGGGAGTTGCTGTTGCCTCGACGCAACCTCCAGGATTCCGCCACGTGCCATCCCCGCTTCCTCGGAAGCTCCGCCTAGGTTTTGAGGCCAAAACCTAGGAAACCCGCCACCGGTAGGTTTGGGCTCAACTACCAGACCCCGAGTTTTGCGGCCCAAACTCGGAAACCGATGTGGATGGTTTTGAGGCCCAAACCACCAAACCACTCGACGCGAGCCACCTTGTCTTTGCCCGGTCGGACTCCGAGTCCCCTGAGCCTCCGCTAGACTCGCGCGTCCACCATCTTGACTCGGCCCACTCGGTCTACCTCCATGCCTTCTTGCACTCGCCGGTGCCAAGTACTAGCCACCATAGCTAGTGCGCCGGCACCCATGGTCCCTCAGTCCGAGCCCCGCTTCCGCCCTTCACCGCTCTCAGTCCATCGGCGTGGCAAGCCTCTACTCGACCTTCTCCATGCCATTGACCACTGTCACTAGGCATAGCACCTGCACACCACAAGCCGATAGACAAGCACACACATGCTTTCGTAAGAGGTTAGAATAACCCGCTAACACTGAAAGACTCAAGTGTTGGTCAATCACTCATCATCAAAGCTGAACATCTTGGGTACTTATCCACCATATGTTCGCAATCTCCCGCTTGATGAGTGCATTGTCAACACAAGTGCATTTCAGATTTGAGCCACAAGGTAAAGCTCTTCATATGACCAAAAAGATAAGAAAGCCAAAACGAGGTCACTTGAGAGAAGCAAAGCGATTCCAAAACTTGGTTGCCAAAGACATGGGCAATGGCTCGACGCAACCAAGCAAAACAAAGCTAGCCCTCAAGAAGAGACAGAGAACAGGCTCAACACCGCTAGCAAGTGCAAGATACCAATTAAATCAACTATGGCTCAAAAAGACCAATCGAAACCTGTCGGAGCCAGCAATGCAAGCTAGACCCTCTAGAAGAGGCAAAGGCTCAACACATCTAGCAAAAGCTCCCCTGAGCAAGATACCAATTGGAAACCTAAGAGATGCACTCTCCCCCTTGGAAGTAGATGGCTAAAAAAGGAATGAAAATGCACATCTCTCCTCCTTCTTGACACATCACAACTCAATATCCAGCTACAAATGTCATGAAATGCAAAATGAGTGCAAAAGCTTCATACTTAGTGCTAAGACAATGAATAGATGCTCTAAGTGATGTGATCCAGTGAGAATAGGAAAAGTTTTACGTGCCCAACAAAGACTCAAGTTGAGCTCAAGATCACTTTAGAAGCTATTTTAGAGAGCATTACATGTGTGAGCAAGGAATGGGTATCACCTCCTAGAGACCACTAAACATGGCATACAAGATAGGATCTATCTCAAAGCAATCTCATGTATAGGAAGTAAAACTATCCCTTAGCAACGTTCATACAACAAGCCAATGACCCAACTGAATGAATTTTCCAAATTTCAGAGTTTTGCAGCCAATTTTCAGTTTTAGGCACATTTAAGTTGTATGCGAGTGGTTGTAAGCAAAGTGATGCCACTGCTTACCAACCGGGCAAAGTCAAAGGACTTGACAGACCGGTTTTGGTCATACACGACACCGCTCAAGTATCAAGCCATATGGGAAGCAGTCTCGAACACACGGTGAAGTGCTCACAATAGAAACCCAACTCGATCTTTCCAATTCACAAAACAGAGAGCAATTTCTTTTTAGATATTAATCACAGTGCTCAAAGGTAGTGAATGAAGCAATGAAGAGCCATAGTTATAAGCTATATACAAAACAACCAAGAAGGATCTTCAAAAGGCTACACATGCTAGTGCCATTTCAGAGGTGACATGGGGAATTTAAATTCAGTTTTAAAGCTTTTCTAACTTAGCTCTATAGCATATCATATAGATCAAAAAGATTCTAAGATAGGCAACACCATAGACACATAAAGCACCTCAAATAGAGCCTAGATTCATTATATTGGCAATAAGTATGAAGCTTAAAATGAACTATGTCACAAATGCAAATGAGATGCACAATGCATTGACACCAACTAACACTAACAAGACACCAAATGAGAAGAAGGACAAAGAAAGGTCAAAAAGAACCAAAATGAACTATGAAACACAAAACTTTCCTCCTCTAAAAAGGAAAGCAAACACCCAACTCGCCCCGAAGGCGAGAAAACGCAGCTTGATCCAAAGGCTTTGTGAGAATATCCGCAAGCTGGTTTTGGGTCTCGACATGCCGGAGGTCAATGTCGCCCTTCTCGTAATGATCTCGCAAGAAATGACAGCGGACCTCAATGTGCTTGGTCATTGAATGAAGCATGGGATTTTTGGCCACACTAATTGCACTCGTGCTATCACAAAGCAGAGGCACCTTAGTAAGCTCAAGACCGGAATCTCTCAAAGTGGCAATCATCCAAATCAACTGCGAGCAACAGCTAGCCGCCGCAATGTACTCAGCTTCACACGTCGACTGTGCCACCCTAGACTGCTTGCGAGAAGACCAAGAAACCAAAGAAGACCCGAGAAACTGGCAAGTCCCAGAAGTGGACTTCCGATCAAGACGACATCCGGCAAAGTCGGCATCAGAATAACCACAAAGCACAAGAGAGGAAGAGGTGGAAAACCAAAGACCAAATTCGAGAGTGAAGCGCAAGTAACTCATGATGCGTTTCACCGCCTGCTTGTGCGAAGTCCATGGGGACGCCTGAAAGCGAGCACACAGGCAGACAGCGAACTGAATGTCCGGCCAGGTCGCCGTCAGGTACAGAAGCGACCCGATCATGCTGCGGTACTCCGTCTGGTCCACCGCCTCCAAGGCAGTTGTAGTTGACATGGGCAACCAAGGCAGTCGTAGTTGACATGGGCATAAACGTCCTTTCTTGGGTTTTCTTGATTTGCAACCCGAGAAAGAAAGTCAACTCTCCCATCATGCTCATCTCAAATTCCCTGCTCATAAGATCTGCAAACATGGCAACAACAGCATGAGAAGAACCACCAAAGATGATATCATCCACGTATGTTTGGACAAGGAGAGTGTCTTTGCCTTGCTTGAGGAGAAACAACGTCTTATCTACCGATCCCATTTTAAAGCCCTTAGCAAGCAAAAAGGTTTTTAGCCTATCATACCATGCTCTAGGTGCTTGTTTCAAACCATACAAATATTTGTGAAGTTTAAAAACATGGTTTGCAAAACTTAGGATTTTCGAAACCGGGAGGTTGTTTAACATAAACTTCCTCTTCTATGTAGCCGTTTAAGAAAGCACTTTTAACGTCCATTTGAAAAAGTTTGAACCCCTTAGAAGCCGCAAAAGCTAAAAGGATTCTAATGGCTTCTAAATGAGCTACAGGAGCAAAGGTTTCCTCATAGTCTATTCCCTCCTTTTGACAAAAGCCTTGAGCTACCAACCTAGCCTTGTTGCGCACTACCACCCCATTTTCACTTTTTTATTTTTGAAAACCCATTTGGTACCTATGGGGTGGCAACTAGGTGGTGGAGGAACTAAGACCAAAACGCAGTTTCGCTCAAAGTTTTCTAACTCCTCATGCATGGCATTAACCCAATCCGGATCCATCAAAGCGTGTCCAACATCCTGGGGCTCAAAAGAAGTGACAAAAGCCGAATGAGCAAAGTGAGAGATATAGGACCTGAATCGCGTGACTCGACGGTCAATATCGCTGATGATGTTCTCTGGCGGGTGCTGCCACTGGATGTGCCAGGGAGCCTGCCAGGACGAAGTGTTCTGCTCCTCAACAGCAGCTGGAGCTCCCTCAGGTGCAACGGGCACCGACTGAGGAAGCTGCTCGAACGACCCCCATGTAGAGGAAGTAGTCGGATCGGGACCGTGAGCCAAAGTGGACGTCGCAGGGTCGACGGGGGCAGCCAGTGGAGTTGGCTCGCGATCACCCCAATTGGCATCATCCTGCTCCTCCTCCACAAAGATGCTAGTGTTCACCTCATCATCACCTGCAAGCTCAAAAGCAGTGGAAACACAGGGCATAGTTTCATTGAAAGTAATCTCATAAGTCTCCATCACTTGGTTAGTCTCAAGGTTAAGTGCACGATAAGCACGAGAGTGAGTAGAATAACCCAGAAAGATACCGTCAGAAGACCGTGATTCAGATTTATCCAACTTACCACCCTTTTTGAGGATGAAGCACCTGCACCCAAACACCCGTAGGTGACTTACCTTGGGTGGTCTCCCAAATCGCAGCTCATAAGAGGTCTTTTTCTTGAAAGCTCGGAGAAAAATGCGATTGAAAACATAGCAAGAAGAACTGAGTGTTTCGGCCCAATACCACCTAGGAGTCCTATGCTCATCGAGCATCGTCCTGGCCATCTCAACAAGGGTCCGATTCTTGCGCTCAACAACACCGTTCTGCTGGGGAGTGTGAGGTGAGGAAAACTGGTGGTCGAGACCCAAAGAAGAGCAAAGAGTTGCAAAGTGACCATTCTTGAATTTTGTACCATTGTCACTGTGGATAGCTATCATGGCATTCTTAGGTAGCTCATTTTGCAATCTCAAAATCACATCTCGAACAAGTGGAAAAGTCTCATCCTTACTCTCCAAAAAGAACACCCAAGAGTATCTCAAGTAGTCATCAACGTCTACAACCACATACCACTTCCCTCCTTCCGACCTGACCCGAGCTGGACCAACTGTGTCCATGTGTAAGAGCTTGCTGGGTCAAGTGGTCATGACCTCAGTCACAGGAGGATGGGAAGAGGCAACCATCTTGTCATGCCTGCAAGGATGGCAAACCAAATCCTTCTCAAACTTCAGCTTTGGCAATCCTTGGATAAGTTCCATTGAGCTAAGCCTTCTCAAAACTCAAATGTCCCAATCTCCTATGCCACTTCCAAAGATCAGAGGAAGAACCGGCAAGAAGACAACGAGAAGGTCCGGAAGAGATAGTAAAATCCGCACGAAAAACCTTCCTGAAGGGCAAAATCTGGCAAACAAGATCACCCCGAGAGTCCAAAATCCGAGAGAGGTTTGGCTTAAAGCTCACTTCAAAACCGTCATCAAGGAGTTGCGAAACCGAAAGAAGGTTAAAATGCAAATTCGCAACCAAAGCAACATCCTTGAGGACAAAAGAAGAGTTCACTCGGATCGACCCTCGAGATACAACCTTACCTTTACTCTTGTCCCCGAATGTGATGTACCCGTTGTGGTGCACGGGGTCAAGGCTGGAGAACCACTTGTCACTTCCGGTCATATGGCGTGAACATCCAGAATCCACAAGCCAAGTCTCCTCCAGTCCTCCTTCCTACATCAATAAAAAGAAATAGGGTGAGCAAACGGACCAACACTGGGGTTAGTAAACTGTGAAGGATACCAGTGTTGTCCCACTTGCCCAAAGAACCAAACATCTCCTGCCCCACAGGGGAATAGCGATCACCACGATAGGGAAAACGTGGTCCGCTAAAGAAGGGTGGAGTAAATCCACCGCCACGAGGCCCGCAGTCGTATGGGTCACGACCGGTACCCCACCGGGCACGACCACCACGTGGTCTCGCCTCCTGAGGCCTAGCACCTTGAGGCATTGTACCTCTAGGCCTAGAAGTGCGCCTCTGAACTTCTGGTTCACGCACCCCAACTCGTGGGTGGTACATGTCCCGGTTGCTCAACTCAACCTGCCTGTGATCATCTCTCTTCCTGCTAAAGCAAAACTCAGCCAAGTGCCCATCCCGCTCACAGTACTCACAACGGTACCTCACCACACTCTTGGTAGGCACTCTCTTGGTGGGTTGGGTGGCTCTAGCTTTCTAGGAAGGGGATCACTAGAGATGTCTAGCAGTGTGTCAAGTGGGTTGCGAAGGTGGTTCGGTTTTGCAATTCACACTTGCTTCTGTGGAGTGGTTTTGGTGGCTCTTCAAACACACCATCTCTCACAGGAAACTCCGAGGGGTTGGTAGGCTTAGGTGGAGTGATCTTGGTAAGCTTGGGAGTTGTGGTGGGTTTCTCATTCTCGCTCAAACCACTGCACTCACCGATCTTACCGAACATGCTATCGTCCTTTCCACCTATAGCAAAACCTACTCCCATGCTGCCAACCCTTTTGCATTAGCTAAGCATCATCCCCAGCTGCGGCTCTCAGCAAGACACCCAGCTCAAGATGGACCGAAGGTATGTGTTTTCTTCCTCGGTTCGCATCTTGTCGTGTTTGCATGACGCGATCTCAAGCTCCAAAGCCTCAAAGCGATCTGACTCTCTAGTGCTATCTGAGCTGACCTTCTCTAGCACAACAATCCTAGCATCTTTCTGTGCTAGCTCAGAACGCAAGCCTAAGATAGACTTGCACGCACCAAGTAAGCTAGGCCTAGCCTTCAGCTCACTGACCTCCTCAAGTAGAGTGCCATTCTTGTCATGGAGAGTGATAAGATAAAACATGTGAATTGCGCAAGCATCACACTCTACTTCCTCGGTAACCACCACTGACGCCTTAGCAAAATCTAGCTCATGAAGCGCGCTAAGGTACTTCGCATTAAAGTCGTTCCTCTCAATAGTGGCACACTTGAGCAACGCAACTTGACTCATCAAGGTGTCATTCAGAGACTCAATCTCAAGAGAGAGGGACTCGACGGAGGGTGGTACCTCGGGTGTGTCAGAGTCGTAGTCGTAGTCGGGGCCTTCCTTTCGCTTGCCGACCTTGCCTTCTTCAATCCCCATGGTGCAAAAGCCACCGTGCTTGGCGTCGGCGTAGAAGCATAGGCCGTTAAGCTTGTCCTCAACCTTTCCCTTGGACTCATCATTGCTTGAAGAAGCACCTCCATCGGAGGAGGCATAGATGTCGCTGAGGGAGGCGAGAAAGGCTCGATGCTTGGCCTTCACCTTGTCAATCACCTTCTTGGAAGACCTTCGGTGGTAGCCACCCTTGGGCTTGTGCTTTTCCTCGAATTGGTGCTCGCGCTTGTCCTTGCGCTTGGTGAAGTCGCCCGCAACTTTCTTAGGGTAGTTTGCGATGAAGTGATCCTCATCACCGCAATGGTAGCACCCCTTGGCTGAGCCACCACACCGACGGTTCAAACGGTTGTTGTGAAACCATGAGAACTTGGTGATGACCAAAGCCAGCTCATCATCTCCACGAGCCTCCACTTGATCCTCTATCATAGAAATCAAAGACAAAGCGAACAAATAGTGTGAAGGGTTAGAGGAGGAAGAGGACGTACCGCCGGGGCCAGAAACCAATGCCATAGAGGGTTTCGACGGGTTTTCAAGCTTGGCCCGGGTCTGGTAATCAATCTCCGAGGATTTGAGCTTGCTGAACAGCTCGTCCACGGTCAGGGCATCATAGCCCGGTGACTCCTGAATGGCAGCCACCTTCATCTCCCACACCTTCCGATCAAGAGCATGCAAAAGCTTGATAGCCATCTCATGATCCTCATAAGGCATGTTGGCTCGATTAGCATGCATCTTGTTGATGATAGATTGGAAGCGAGTGAACATCCCGTCAATAGATTCGCCGGCCAACTGAGCAAAGTTCTCGTACTCTCTACGGTACGTGTCGAAGAGTCAAGAGTGTTTGCCAGATCTCCCGTGTCGTAGTGAGACTTGAAACCCGCTCAAACTCCGGAAGAGATAAACAAGAAAAGAGAATGCTACGGGCTCTTGCGTTTGCCGCATGCTCTAAGATTTGGAGGTCGGTGATCCGAGCTCCAAGAACCACATAGTTCTCATTCTCACAAATCTCCCAACACTTTGTGTCAAGCCCTTGGAGGTAAGCCGACATGCGTACCTTCCAATAGGCAAAGTTGGTTCCATCGAAGTAAGGAGGTTTACCAGCACCTCGCTCCATGTCGCCTTCGCGGATTAAGAACCGTGTAAGGTGGATTGATCCTTAACCGGCTCTGATACCAATTGAAGGACCGGAAACGGCGGCCAGAGGGGGGTGAATGGGAGCCAAATAAAAATTCCTTTCGGAAGATCTTGACCCTTGTCCCAAGCATGACCCAAAGCACGAACTAGGCTCATGACCCATAAGTGGGTGGATATTCTAGGAGATGTCCTAGGAACACAGCGGAGCTAGCCATGAACCCGGAGAAACAAACCGTGAAACAAACGGAGAAAACAACAAACCATAGGAGGCTACGGACTACCTTAGTCAAGACCACCGGACCAATGGAACTGGTCTGGTGCCTTTTGTCTTGTGCACAAAAAGGCACTGCCGGACTAGTCCAATGCCTCCTTTGAGAAGTCCGGAGCTCTCCCCGAAAACATGCAGTAAGTGCCTAAGCTCCGGACAACTAGTCCGACGCTCACCGTCGGACTATGAGAAGTGGTCCGGTGCACACACTCGCCACAGAGCAAAAACCACAGCAAGCACCCTGGCTTCGGACCACTCGTCCGGTGCTCACCGTCGGACCAACGGCTCTGGTCCGACGCTCTGAACAGTCAGACGGCTTCCTGGGACTTGACCACCGAACCAGTGGCCTATGGTCCGGAGCCTAGTCAAAGTGGTCCGGAGGTTAGTCCGGAGCTCATGATCAGAAAATAGTTCTTTGCAAAAACGGATTTCTCTCCGCCAAATCTTCCCAAAACTCAACCAAATGATCACCAACTGCAACCAAACATTGTAGGCATCATCCTAGTGTAGTTGGGGAGCTATCCTGAAGAAATCATCGCTCAATTTCGAGAGGATAAACGAGAACACTCGGATTTGGTAGAGAAAGAGGAAAACGAAGAACGCAACAAAGAAAACACCCGATCTACGCACTCGTGAGGTTTGAGGAGAATTCCTTTGGTGCAAAGAAGCTCCTCACGATTACGATCAACTTGGTTCAAGTGGATTTTGCAAAGCTACTCTCAACAAAGAGAAATCATCTTGTGAAAAAGAGAGAGCAAAAGCAAAACAGGAAGAACACAAGCAAACCGGGGACACAATCACGAAATCGAAGCCACCATGGCTTACGAAGGTTAGGGCCTCCGATTTCTCACAACAAATCCAAGTTCTTACAAAGGTTGGTGGAAACAACCTAGGGATTTCAAGAACTAGAGAGAGAAATAGGGGGCAAGTGATTAGGGTTCAAGAGATGGGGTGAGGGATACCCCTTCACCCCCTACTTAATGGGCTTTGGCTATTTCCCAAAGACCCCCCTAGATACATTGAGTCAACTACCTAGCCTAAGCATTGCAGTCCAAGCTCCTAGAAATATCTCCCGCATTTTGAATGGACGGCCCCGCTTCCTGCCGGGAGTTGCTGTCGCCTCGACGCAACCTCCAGGATTCCGCCATGTGCCATCCCCGCTTCCTTGGAAGCTCCGCCTAGGTTTTGAGGCCCCAAACCTAGGAAACCCGCCACCACTAGCTTTGGGCTCAACTACCGAACCCCGAGTTTTGCGGCCCAAACTCGGAAACCGATGTGGTTGGTTTTGAGGCCCAAACCACCAAACCACTCGACGCGAGCCACCTTGTCTTCGCCCGGTCGGACTCCGAGTCCCCTAAGCCTTCGCTCGACTCGCGCATCCACCGTCTTGACTCGACCGACATGGTCTACCTCCATGTCTTCTCGCACTTGCCGGTGCCAAGTACTAGCCACCACAGCTAGTCCGCCGGCGCCCATTGTCCCTCAGTCCGAGCCTCGCTTCCTCCCTTCACCGCTCTTCGTCCATCGGCACAACAAGCCTCTACTCGACCTTCTCCACGCCATTGACCACTGTCACTAGGCATAACACCTGCACACTACAAGCGGATAAACAGGCACACACATGCTTTCGCAAGAGATTAGAATAACCCGCTCAAACTGAAACACTCAAGGTTTGGTCCATCAATCATCATCAAAGCTGAACATCATGGGTACTTATCCACCATGTGTTCGCAACACCGTAGTTTGTTAAGCCTCAAATCAACGGTGTACTAGATTTTATACCACTTGAAAGGTCCTATGCGATGGCTATAGGGGGGGTTGAATATCCTAATTTAAAATTCTACAAAGAAACCTCAACAACAATGTTATATAACTAAGAAGTGAAGCGAATTTTGCACTATCCTAGTGGGTGTTGCAAAGCCACCTATCCACAAGTGCTAGCCTAATATCTCTAAGAGACACACAACTCCTACACAAGCTAATTAGCTAGAGAACTAAGCAACTAACACAACCTAATATCTCTACTAAGAAAGAACAAGAGTGAGATAGAGGGATTATACCGCCATGTAGAGGAGTGGATGAACCAATCAAGTGTTTACCAAGAAAACCAGTCACAATGGAGACAAAGAGGTTGACACTTGATTTTCTTCCGAGGTTCACTAGTTTGCCAACTAGCTAGTCCCCATTTTGGCAAGACACTCACATGGAGGTTCACGCGCTAATTGGCATCTCACGCCAAACCCTTCACCGGGTGCCACACAACCAACACAAGATGAGGCTATTGAAATGCCACGAGCAATCTACTAAAGTTGCCAATTGCGATCTCTTGCGGGGAAGGCACAAGAACCCCTTACAATCATTTGTGGTTGATGAAGAACACACACCAAGCTTCTCGAACCACTTCCGCTGCTCCGAACCATCTAGGTGATGGCAATCACCAAGAGTAACAAGAAATCCGCAGCGAGAACGCCTCCCAAGTGCCACTAGATGCAAGCTATATGAGAAATGCACTTGGATCACTCAATCTGTTTTGGAAATTCACTAACCAAGCATGGAGATGAGTGGGAGGGAGTTTTCTCAGCTCTAGAGTCTCAAGATGTTCAAATGTGCGAGAGAGAGCACCCCAAGCCGGCCAACACATATTATAACTCCCCTCAAAGTATTCTAGCCATTGAGCTATTAAGTTGGCGACAGACGCTCTTCAAAGGTGTGACGGACGCTCCGTCGCAGCATCCGACGCTCTTGTAAAAGCTAGCCGTTGGGCTGACACAAGTGCGACGAACGCTCTGTCGCCAGCGTCTGACGCTCAGTCCCCTCAGTGTCCGGTGCCTGTCTTCGAGCTACTTCGTTTGTAGAGCTCTCTGGAAGCCCGAGGGACGCTCCTTGTGTTTGCCTCCAATCCAACAGACAACGTCCGTCGCGTTCTGGACATTTCTCTGGAGCTTCTATAAGGCCGACGGACGCTCGAGGAATGAGCTCCCAGCGTACGACACCATCGTGCACCACATCGGACATCGTCTGATGCCTAAATCTTTAGCGTCCGGCGCCCTCTGCTTGTCTCTGATCTTTCCACTCTTGATCCAATGTGCCAAGCACTAAGTATCCACTTCAGTGAGTAAGTCTTGGCATGTTTTACTTGTCAAACAGCAAGGTGTATGTCACTAGGTCCTAAATGCAAATGCAATATAGATAACACCTAGTGGCACATGACCAACTGCAATCAGTTTTGTAATTCGCCTCTTAATAGTACGGTTGTCTAACCTAAATGTGATCACACCCACTTGGTGTCTTGACAACTAAGAGAAAAGCCCTAGGATATACCTTTGCCTTGAATTTCTTAGGGCCTTTTCACTTTCCTTCTTCTCCATGTGTGAGCTCTTCACCATTTAGCTTCCTTGCTAGCTCCATCACTTGTCAACATCTCCCTCATGTGTACTAGACCTACTCAATCACTTAGAGCTAGGTTAGTACTTTAGGTTTCATCAATTAACCAAAACACTAGAGATCTCTCACCGAGCCCGAGCCATGGGAGTTGTGTGTAGGAAGGAGCATTACAGGGTGGGAAGAAGACGAATCAACAATTCGATGAGATGTGTACATCCAAACATTTATTTGGTATTTGTGATGTCCCTAGATTCCAAACAACAATTTAATCTACATCCAAACATCTGATCTTGTATTGTTGCCCATTTCTAATACTAGTTTTATTTGGCATTGGTACCCAATTCAATGTCGGTTGTCTAATATCTACATCTAAACATACTCTAAGTGATTTTTATAGCCTCACTAAATGAAAATGTTTTCTCGAATGGACGTGCTTTTTGACATATGAAGGTCATCAATCTAAAACTATATAATGTATGTATTCTCTCTCAAGTTAGTTAGGATTGATTTATACTCCCTCCGTCCACGAATATAAGGCCTACACATATTTCAAAATTCAAACTTCGTTATCTTTGACTAACAATTAGCCTAATTATTTCAAAAGTTTGTATTACAAAAGTAGTCACATTAGATTTGTATTTAGAAGTACTTTCTAATAATCAAACTTTTGTTCCAATAAATTATATATTATAAGAGAAATTATATGTCAAAATATACTTTTCAAGACCACACCAAGTCAAATCGCGCCTTATATTCGAAGACGGAGGGAGTACATGTTTAGCCACTCATCATAATATGCATGGCATAATAATGTATCCTTCGGACTTAAATGAACAATTATGCATGTTCACACTTCTATTCTACTCTAAAGGGTGTACATAAGGCTTTACGCATTAAGGGAGATTTAATCCATATTGTGAGTTACTCTATTTAGTAATCCACTTGTCATTCACACATAAAAGGTTGCTAAAATAAAAAACTAGTGTTTGTGTTACGAATGCAATAACTTCTTGGTCTTGGAGCTTTTGACTTTTCACAACATGGATCGGATGGGACCTAGTAGCAGCATTAGTACTTCGTCCAATTTTTGGAGAGAGATTTCACTCAGTGAAACAAACAATGAAACTAGCTATTGTTAGATGCATTAAATTGGCACAATATATATATAAAAATATCTGCACATGCATACATTTATACATGCATAAACCACATCACTTGCGAACACATGGTTGACATGTACCCATTTATGTTTAGTTTTGTGATGAGTGATCGTCCAACAGTTGAGTGTTTCAGTTTGAGTGGCTTACACTAATCCTTTGCGAAAGCAAATATGTGCCTGTCTATCGGCTTGTGGTGTGCAAGTGCTATGCCTAGTGACAGTGGTCAATGGCGTGGAGAAGGTCGAGTAGAGGCTTGTCATGCCGATGGACTGAGAGTAGTGAAGGGCAGAAGTGGGGCTCGGACTGAGGTACCATGGACGCCGGCGGACTAGCTATGGTGGCTAGTGCGAGAAGACATGGAGGTAGACCGAGTAGACCAAGTCAAGACGGCGGACGAGCAGGTCGAGCGGGACGCTCACGGGACTCGGAGTCCGACCGGGCGAGGACTCAGTGGCTCGAGTCGAGTGGTTTGGTGGTTTGGGCCGCAAAACCACCGGTGGACGGTTTCCAAGTTTGGGCCTCAAAACTCGGGGTTCGGTAGTTGCTCGAAAGCTACCGGTGGCGGGTTTCACGGGTTTGGGCCTCAAAACCCGGGCGGAGCTTCTGAGGAAGTGGGGATGGCACATAGCGGAATCCTGGAGGTTACGTTGAGGCGACGGCAACTCCTGGTAGGAAGCGGGACCATCCATTCAAACGAGTAGCTGAGAGTTACCGACTTGGATTACAATGTCTTAGGGCTAGGTAATTCGGTCTTGTATCTAGGGGGGTCTTTGGGAAATAGCCAAAGCTCGTTAAATAGGGGACGAAGGTGTATCCCTCATCCCACCTCTTGAACCCTAATCATTTGCACCACCTCTCTCTCTCTAACCTCTCTCTAGTTCATGAGGTCTCTAGGTTGATCTCTCCAACCTTTGTAAGAACTCGCAAATCTTTTGGTGGGAATCGGAGGCCTTACCCTCCGTAAGCCATGGTTAGTTCGATTTCTTGATCTTATCCCTTGTGTGCTTGTGCTCTTCGCATTTTCCTCTTGCCCTTCTTTTGATCCCGAGATGAGATTGTTTGATTGAGAAAGGTTTTGGCAAATCCATTTGAACCAAGTTGTCCGTAATCGAGAGGAGCATCTTTGCACTGAAGGATCTTTCCTCAAACCTCTCAAGTACGTAGATCGGGCAATTTCTTTGTGGAGTTCTTCGTTCTTGAGTTTCCCCCAAATCTCTTCTCTCCCCGTTGCTCTAAGCCAAATTGAGAAATGATTTCTTCGGGATAGCTCCCCAACTGTACTAGGATCATGCCAACAAAGTTTGCTTGCAGTTGGTGATTATTTGGTTGAGTTTTGGGAAGATTTTGCGGAGTGGAAACCGTTTCCGCGGGTTTCAGCTTTTCTGCTCGTGAGCGTCGGAATAGGCTCTGGACCACCCTACCAAGGCTCCGGACCATTGACCATTGGTCTGGTGGTATTGCTGAGGGAGTCAGCCGAGCAGCCCCACATGTCGGACCAGTCAGTATAGTCCGACGGTGGCGTCGAACCAGGTGTCTGGAGTAGGGGTGCGTACTGCGTGGTTTTTGAAGAAGCAAGGAAGAGCGTCGGACCAGGTCGGTTAGTCCGACGGTGGGCGTCGGACTAGTTGTTCGGTGAGTTTGGTTTTCGGGGTTTCCGGTGAGTTTTCCTTCACTGCCGGTGAGCTCTCATTTCTCTGATTTTGCATGAATCCCTACTCGCGTTGCTCGGGGAGGTTGAGCACCCATCAACTGGGTTTCGTTTTTGGGAAGAGTGGCCTGAATATTTAGAGAGAAATTTGAGGCTCTCATTCACCCCCCCTGCTCTGGTCGCCGTTCTCGGTCCTTCAATTGGTATCAAAGTCAGTTAAGGATCAATCCACCTTACACGGTTCTTGATCCGCGAAGGTGACATGGAGCGAGGTGTTGGCAAACCTCCATTTTTTGATGGAATGAACTTCTCCTACTGGAAGGTGCGCATGTCCGCCTATCTACAAGGAGTTGATTCGAACATATGGGAGATTTGTGAGAATGAGGGCTATCGTGTTCTTGCAGGTCGTGTTGACCAACTCTAAACCTCTCAACCCAATGCAAACAGTAGAGCATGTAGCATCCTCTTCTTGAGTTTGTCTCTTCCTGAGTTTGAGCGAGTCTCGAACCTCACTACGGCACGAGAGATCTGGCAAACACTTGTGTGATATCATGAGGGCAACCCTCAGATCAAGTCCAGAATCTTCAACACGTACCATAAGGAGTACAAGAACTTTGTTCAGTTGGCCGGCGAATATGTTGATGGGATATTCACTCGCTTGCAATCTATCGTCAACAAGATGCGTGCTAATCGAGCCAGTTTGCCTTATTGTTGGCACAAACTAGGACGATCTTTTACATAGCTAAAATAGTGTCACCAATCCAAGGATCAAGGATAAACAAACACATCATGAGCATACTTTATCAAATAACTAGTTCCACATGTCCATGAGTGTTTAAGTGCAAGAATGAACAAATGGAGCAAAGGAGAGCCATATAGGCCCACCATGCCCTCTCCTCTTGACCATGATCCAAGAGAGTCACTCTAGAGTGGAATCCATCCATTGGATCACTCTGTGTTTCCTCTCAATGGCTCACAAGCAAAGCACATGGATCCATGGGCCCACACCAAGGAGATAAACTTGACAACCAACTCAGAACAAGCAATTAGCATCAATGACAAGTGGTGCTAGCCTCAGGAAAACAGAGGTGGGCCAGAATCCCCAGGGGGGTTCGGCTGAATCACCTTTGGGCCCAAACAGGCCCCACTCAGTCCCTGACTGGTGGGACCTCATCCAAGGAGGCAAAGGAGGGCCCACTGGCCATAGGGGGATTCGGTCGAATGCCCCCTAGGTTGGGTTGGCTCCCCCCAACCGCCACACCTTCTCCCCATGTGTTGGATCACCACCATCCATGCCTTGGTCGGTTCCAAGGTCGGTTGGATCCAAGGGTGTAGAATGGATGGCCCTAGATCGCTGACGTGGCGCAGGAGTAGCCCCTACTCCATCTCCTGCTATAAATAGAGGGTCACACCCCGCTCTCTAATCATGAAGAAGAAGCCTACAAGCTCTATTCCTTAGATTGTTCTAGGAGTTAGTCTAGAGTGGGAGTTAGAGTTGAGTCGAGCTGTGCTCGGGATTTCCGGAGTCGTCTTATGGAGAGTCTGGTATAGCTCTTGTATCTTTCCTTCTTTGTAAGACTTTATCTTATTCAATATATATCTTTCTCTTTACTTTACTTAGTATTTACTTTGAGCATTTCTATACTAGATATAGTCTTGTTATATACTTTTGCTCTTTAATAGCCTTCACACCCATAGTCTGTGATCCTTGTGACCTTTCCTGTATGCGATCATTGCCTGTCATAGGGTGCTTTGATTATAGATCGTAGTCAAAGTAGTAAGTTGTGTGTAAGCGTGGTGCTTATATAACATCTTATCCTTGGTTATCGCTTGCTGCATGGATTGTTTGTGGTAGCTAGCAAGAGGTGACAGCCTTGTCTAGTCATTGTATTCCACCACGTGTTCTTAGGCAAGTTCTTAAAAGGTAAGGCCCCTGTAAGAAGAGAGCGTGGTCCGGTAGGAGTTTTGTCCTAATACTGATCTATCCCCTCGCCTAGCATATTGTATTGAGGATACAAACTATAGTGTCTAGATTAGTTATTTAGCTAAGTATATTGAAGTAGAGTGAAGTACATAGGAATCCTTGTTCTCTTCTCGTTGTCCTCCCACCTAGATAGTCTCTGAGGTCCGTTCTAAGTATCCTTTACCGTAGATTCTTCATTCATCAACCCCTTCCTATCACATTTATCATTTACCCCCCTATACTAGTTGGTACTAAAGTTGAGGTGCTCTCTAGGATCTCTATCCAATTATCATTTCTAGCAAGGCTTTCCTTTGGGATAATATAAATTACGATACCTCGGAATACTCCTTGGTGAAGTGCTACAGTTGTATAATCTGTGCGCTTGCGGATTTATCCAATAGTCATGAGAAATACCAACAAGCATTTCTGGCGTCGTTGTCGGGGAAAGCTTAGCCAAGAAATTTTAATTAGATTGAATCTAGAGATTCTCGTTAACTAGGTTATCAATTAGTTATAGGGGAATTACCCCTTTCCTGTGTTTCTCTTTTGTGAAGCAAGGCATTGTATGAGTGAGTTCCACTTTCGAGAAACCACATTAGAAAATCTTGAGAGCTTCCGAAGGAACTCTAGACACCGTCTAGTGTTCCCTCGAAAGTTCATCTCGAATTTGGATCTACTCAAGGAAGGAGGCTACACTTCGTTTATCAAGCAAGCTATGGCTCAGGAGGCTATTTCCGACTTTTCGGTCCTGTCAGTCGCTCACGCGGCGCGAGGACCTAAAGTTAATACAGGGAGTGCTACCCTCAAGCTGAAGCCAGCCTTGACTAACTTAGTGCACGCCAACCCAGTTGGTGGGAAGTCCCATAAGTATGTTACTTCCCATCTCAAACACTTCATGGAGGTGTGTGGCATGATCAAAGGAGTGGCGTTTGTCACCATTTGTCTTTGCTTTTTCCCATTCTCATTGTTGGGAAAGGCGAAGCAATGGTTCTACGCTCACAAAGAAGAAGCCACCACCTGGAAGATGGACCTCCTGATGAAGAAGATAGAAGAAAGTTCCAAGAAGGAACGAGAGGCCATCTACCCCATCGTCATCGCACAAGCTATTGTAGCTGATCCATGGTGCGAGGTGTGCGGAGGAAATGATCACTCGGGCAACAATTGCCCCGAGACATCGAAGGAGGACGTGAATTTCAACAACAACAACGAGTATCAACCCCAACAACAAGGAAGCTGGAATTCACGCCCTTTCTACCAAGGTAATGGAGGTAATGGTAATTACAATAATTACAATTCTTACAATAACCAGCCTTCGTTAAAAGATCTTCTTCTTGGGCAATCTAAGATTAATGATGGTATATATAGAAAAATGATTGCCACTGATAAAGTTCTTGAAAACTTTGGTGAGAAAATGGATAGCTTTACAACTGCTATGAAAAATCAATTGAGTTTTAATAAAATTCTAGAAACCCAACTAGCTCAATTAGCAGCAGCTATGCCATCTATGGAACAAGGTAAAATTCCTGGGAAACCAAAAGATTCAATTGATCATGTAAATATGGTCAACACAAGGTTCGGTAAGCCTCCACTTCGCTCCTATTGGGGCTATCTTCTCAATCCTCCCTTCATCATGAAGAAGGAAGATCCAGGCCTCCCGACGATCAAGTGCTCAATTGGACAACAGACGTTCCACACCGCCTTCTGTGATCTTGGATCAGGCGTCAACATCATGTCCAAGGTAACGTATGATAATCTGTTAGGAGGACCTTTGGTCCCCACATGTGTTCGCTTGTAGATGGCAGATCAAACAATATGGTTTCTCCAGGGACTCGCAAGGGATATCTTGGTGAACATCCAAGATGAGTACATCCCCACCGACTTCATCATCCTGGACATGGGAGCTAACACGGAAGTCCCTGTCATTTTGGGAAGGCCCTTCCTCAACACCACCAACGCTGTCATTTACGTGGGATCGAGCCAAATCCACTTCCAATTCCCAAGTCATAATGTAAAATGTGCTTTCAATGGTTATAAACTTAATAAACAGGCCAAAGCACAACCACCAATAAGAAGAGTTCAAGCTCCGAGAAAGAAGAAGCAATATCCGGAGGCCAAGATCAATGAACTCAAGAAGGATGAACCCGCCAATCCAAGGCAGGTTTGGAAAACAAAAGAGGTGCACACATCACGGTCTCCACCTCCGGAGTCATCTAGTGCACCCGAGGAATGAACAAGAAGGATAGTCCCACTCCGAGGACTTAAAATCAAGGAGCCTTCGCCGAAAGGTAAATCAGTAGTTATCTTTTATTTTCCTTCTTACATTTAGTTCAAACCTTTAATTTCTTTCATACTTAAAATTCAGAAAACTAAAGTTAGATTAAATAAAACTTGATAATTAGTTTAGAACTAAAACTTGACAAAAATTAGGGACATAGGGGGTTCGGCCGAACACCTTTATGCATCCCACTTTGGCTTATTTAATTAAGGATCACTTAGGGACCTTTATAAAAGAAAAAGAAAAATAAAATGGAGCACTAGGGGTTTGGCCGAACACCCTAGAGGCCCCCTCTCCATCCCTCTTTTCCTCTCCACCATCCTTTGTCCAAGCATCTCATGATTTGGGAGGTGGGCTTCCCAAATTTCAGATTCTTGCTTTGGGAGACATCTCTTTTGTCTTGTCATGCTTTAAGCTACATCAATCTCTTTTGGTTAAAGCATCGCACATCCTTGTCTCCCACTACTCCATGTCCAAAGTGGGGAACCAACTTTCACTTTCACTTTGTCATGCTTTGAAAAAGAAAACACATCAATCACTTTCAACCAAAGCATGACACACCTTTTGTCCCCCACTATCCTTTGTTTAAAGAGGAGAATCTTGACCACTTTAGCTCAGCTTTTGATCACATCATATCACATCTTTCACCTTTCACCAAGCACTAGAAAAAGCATGAGTGGAATCTCTACTTTTAAGGGATGGCCGACCACTTTGTGTCACCTCCTTCTCTCTCTTTTGCTTTGTGTAAGGCATCCACTAGACATGTGATCATGGCACCCAAGGGCATGCCCAAGGAGTGGTCGGCCGACCACTCCATGGCACCCCCTTGGTGCCATCTCCTCCCTCTATAAAAGCCCAAGGAAGGAGAGCTTCATTCCTCACACCTCCACCAAAATCCAGTTCAAGTCTCTCCTTGCCTTGCTCTCTCCTCTCTACATTCAAGAGAAGTTTTTAGCTCTCAAAGAGAAGTAGCGTTGCTCTCACTAGCCCACAAGAAGATATCTTGTCTTCATCAAGCTTCTCTTAGCTAAAATTTCTCCCCACAAGGCAAACTAGAAATCCACTCCACATACACATATCCCTTTCTAGTCTTTCTCTTGTGTCCCTCTTCCTCTCTAGAAGATGAAGAACCCATTGACATCCGCATTCAAGAAGATGAAGCAAGCTATGAGTGGGAGCTCATCCTGACGCTCCCACCAATCCGAGGATACTTCGCAAAGAAGAACAAGGGGAGGTTCGGCCCGATACACATGGGAGAACCTCCAAACCGAAGAACACCCTCAGGAGGAGGAAGTACCAACAGAAGTACCACATGTCAAGGCATTATTGGTACCCCCGATGACAACCTATGATCAGCAAAGCGGACTCTGGTTCAACCAACTAGAGTATCAGAGGTACCTTTCTCTTTGGGATCAATCTTTTGAGCACACATGGATTTTGGATCCAAGTCTTCTCTCCAACGCAGGTATGACCACCGAATTCGAAACTATCTTTACCTCTATTGGTTGGTCTAGATTTTGGAAAATAGAGGAGTTTGGAGTTGAGTTGCTCACCGCAGAATTTCTAAGTTCTCTCCAAATCTCTAATGTTGGAATTTCCTATCACATGTTTAATCAAAATCATAATCTGTCTTGGAGTCATCTAAGTGCTGCTCTTGGTTTTGATAATTCATGCTTGATTGATTTAGACCTTGCCATGCGTAGTTTCAACAAAAGGATATTTTGGTTCTCTATATCTACTCTAAAAGATTGCTCAAATCCTAAGTCTGAGGAATGACTTTGTTTCCTGGAAGTAATGCTAACTTGATAAGTGACATGGAACTAAAACTACTTTATGCCATGGTCAATAAAATGTGAATCTCTCCTGTGAAGTATTTAGTGGAATTTTGGCAAAGTTCAATTGAGAGTAATATATCTATTCAATTCACATCTTTAATTACTCGTGTTGCCGAATCCATGAACCTGCTAGATGGCACAAACCCTTTTGTTTACATCTCTTCTCCTTTAGCAATGATCTCAGAACAATATCTTGCTCATGTTCAAATGCTAAAAACATATGCCAATGGTGTTTTAAAACTGATTTACAGTGGTCATACAATTGAGGTGCCTCTTCCAAATAGGCAACTTCAATTGTATAGGACCCGCAAACTAACCCTTGATTTAGATCAAGGAAGTGGGCAAAGAGATTTTGCACGCTCAAATAGGAGAGCTCAAGAGGGGCTACACTTTGTTCATATTGAGCAAGGTGGTCCTTCCTGAGGAGCTATTGGTGAGGAGGAAGATGATGCATCTTCCGATCCCATGCACACTTCAAGTGGCATGTCTCCTCGACCATCACGGCCGCAACGAGCACGAGCATCCTTCTCGTCCACACAAGACAGGGAGCATCGTGGGCTGCGGCAAGAATTCGATCACCTCACCAACACCCTAGGTGAGTTGCGTGTTGAGCACGATGAAACAACACGCATCGTCCAGCAAACCGCCGAGAATATTCAAGCAATACAAGAAGAAGAACAACACGGTATTGGGACTTTTGGCGGCAATAACATCCACATCCGCCGCACCATTAAGCAAAAGACAAGCTTGGGGGAGATTCTCTCCCCCACTGAGGTAAGTTTTATTTTCAGCATTTACATTTATGTATTCTCTTGCTTATCTTAGCTTTGCATTTAAAAATCTGCATACGATAAAATAAAATAAAAAGACTTTCTCTTACTCCACTCTCACATGCCCCATGAAAATTAACATCTCCTATGGAAATCATGAATAGTTGCTCTGCTAAGTGTTTCTCTAGAACTTAGTTTACAACTTGGTACTTCTTTAAGTATGGATTATTTGGCTTAAAAGAAACCAAGATAAGAGCTGCTATAATATTGTTCTAAGAAAGAATGACTATCGGAGTTTTATTTATTAAAATGATAAAACACTTTGATGTTCCTCAATGGTGACAATTCCGACCAAAGCCATACATGATCTTTCATGATATAAGCTTTCTACATAAGCTGATTGCTTTGTGTCGAGTTTGGTCAAGTTTTGTGACCCTTGTTGAGAGATTTATCATGCTCCCAAGATCAAGATCACGTACACGCCACATATACAAGCTGCTTCTACACTGGAAGTACGCAGAAACATGCCTTACATTTCCACATAGTTCATACTCCATGCTCTAAGTAGAAAAACTCTCTCTCTAGTATAGTGCTAGTAAATGAGACATAGACTATGCAAAATTATGAAAAAATTCAAGGGCATTCTAAAGTCCTAATCTTTATGAGCCTTTCCAAAGCTCTCTTGAAAAAAAATGAAAAAATGATGAAATAAATGAGCATCTTCAAAGCTCATAGAAAAATGAAACAGATAGCTATGTCTCAAAAATAATTTTAGGAAAGAGAGATTATCCACATATAGGAGTATTGATCTTTTGCCATGTTTCCACACACTTGCAGATCTTGATCTAAGAGTATGACACTTCTCTCCTCGGGTACGGAATTTGACTTTACAATATATGCAAGGTAAGTTTGCTACATCTTTGATCCCTACCTATAGCTCCATATAAGCTTTAGAGATAGGAAGAAGAGAAGGCAAACTTTGATATATGCCTTGGTGAGGAATCATACACCTTATGAGCGACTCGAGAGTACCATTTCAGGAACACTAAGTTTTCTTTTACAAAACCTTACAAAACCTCCAATATGAAACTTGTGAAAGAATGAGAAAACTAGTGCTCAAGTCAAGTTGTTCTATCTCTCAACCTCTCAAGACAAAAGATAAAGCTATAAGCCCCATGAAGGACTAAGGTAATATGGGTGAGTCTTTATTGCTAACTTTTCCATTCAAAAGAGAAGTATGATTGTTGTAGACTTAGTACTCTTGAAATATGAAGCATAGTAGCAACTCCTGATCCATCAAGCTAAGTTTGATTGTTTGCTCGGGACGAGCAAAGGTTAAGCTTGGGGATCTTGTTGGCACAAATTAGGACGATCTTTTACATAGTTAAAATAGTGCCATCAATCCAAGGATCAAGGATAAACAAAACACATCATGAGCATACTTTATCAAATAACTAGTTCCACATGTCCATGAGTGTTTAAGTGCAGGAATGAACAAATGGAGCAAAGGAGAGCCATATAGGCCCACCATGCTTTCTCCTCTTGACCATGATCCAAGAGAGGCACTCTAGAGTGGAATCCATCCATTGGATCACTCTGTGTTTCCTCTCAATGTCTCACAAGCAAAGCACATGGATCCATGGGCCCACACCAAGGAGATAAATGTGACAACCAACTCAGAACCAGCAATTAGCATCAATGACAAGTGGGGCCAGCCTCAGGACAGCAGAGGTGGGCCAGAACCCCTGAGGGGGGGTTTGGCTGAATCACCTTTGGGCCCAAACAGGCCCCACTCAGTCCCTGACTGGTGGGACCTCATCCAAGGAGGCTAGGGAGGGCCCACTGGCCATAGGGGGATTTGGCCGAATGCCCCCTAGGTCGGTTTGGCTCCCCCAACCGCCACACCTTCTCCCCACGTGTTGGATCACCACCATCCATGTCTTGGTTGGTTCCAAGGTCGGTTGGATTCAAGGGTGGAGAATGGATGGCCCTAGATCACTGACATGGCGCCGAAGTAGCCCCTACTCCACCTCCTGCTATAAATAGAGGGTCACACCCCGCTCTCTAATCATGAAGAAGAAGCCTACAAGCTCTATTCCTTAGATTGTTCTAGGAGTTAGTCTAGAGTGGGAGTTAGAGTTGAGTCGAGCTATGCTCGGGATTTCCAGAGTCGTCTTCTGGAGAGTCTGGTATAGCTCTTGTATCTTTCCTTCTTTGTAAGACTTTATCTTATTCAATATATATCTTTCTCTTTACTTTAATTAGTATTTACTTTGAGCATTTCTATACTAGATATAGTCTTGCTATATACTTTTGCTCTTTAATAGCCTTCACACCCATAGTCTGTGATCCTTGTGACCTTTCCTGTATGCGATCATTGCCTGTCATAGGGTGCTTTGATTATAGAACGTAGTCAAAGTAGTAAGTTCTGTGTAAGCGTGGTGCTTATATAACATCTTATCCTTGGTTATCGCTTGCTGCACGGATTGTTTGTGGTAGCTAGCAAGAGGTGACAACCTTGTCTAGTCATTGTATTCCACCACGTGTTCTTAGGCAAGTTCTTAAAAGGTAAGGCCCCCGCAAGAAGAGGGCGCGGTCTGGTAGGAGTTTTGTCCTCCTACTGATCTATCCCCTCGCCTAGCATACTTGTATTGAGGAGACAAACTATAGTGTCGACACTAGTTATTTAGCTAAGTATATTGAATTAGAGTGAAGTACATAGGAATCCATGTTCTCTTCTCGTTGTCCTCCCACCTAGCTAGTCTCTGAGGTCCGTTCTAAGTATCCTTTTACCGTAGATTCTTCATTCATCAACCCCTTCCTACCACATTTATCATTTACCGCCTATACTAGTTGGTACTAAAGTTGAGGTGCTCTCTAGGATCTCTATCCAATTATCATTTCTAGCAAGGCTTTCCTTTGGGATAATATAAATTACGATACCTCGGAATACTCCTTGGTGAAGTGCTACAGCGGTATAATCTGTGCGCTTGCGGATTTATCCAATAGTCATAAGAAATACCAACACTTATGATGATCATGAGATGGCTATCAAACTTTTGCATGCTCTTGATCGGAAGTATGGGAGATGAAGGTGGCTGTCATTGAGGAGTCACTGGGCTATGATGCCCTGACCGTGGACGAGCTGTTCAGCAAGCTCAAGTCCTCGGAGATTGACCACCAGACCCGGGCCAAGCTTGAAAACCCGTTGAATCCATCTATTGCGTTGGTTTCTGGCCACGGCGGTGTGTCTGCTTCTTCCTCTAACCCTTCACACTCTTCATTTGCTTTGTCTTTGATATCTATGATAGAGGAACAAGTTGAGGCTCTTGGAGATGACGAGTTGACTTTGGTCGTCACTAGGTTCTGACGGTTTCACAACAACCTTTTGAACCGATGACGTGGTGGCGCGGCCAAGGGGTGCTACCGTTCCGGTGATGAGGATCACTTCATCGCAAACTGCCCCAAGAAAGCTGCGGGTGACTTCACCAAGCGCAAGGACAAGCGCGAGCACCGCTTCGACGACAAGCACAAAGCCAAGGGCGGCTTTCACCGGAGATCCGCAAATAAGGTGCTTGACAAGGTGAAGGCTGATCATCGAGCCTTCCTCGCCTCCCTCAGCGACATCGAGTTCTCCTCCGACGGAGGCTCTTCTTCGAGCAACGCTAAGTTGAAAGGAAAGGTTGAGGACAAGCTCAACGACCTATCCTTCTACGTCGACGCCAAGCACGGTGGCTTCTACACCGTGGTGATTGAAGAAGGCAAGGTCGGCAAGCACAAGGGTGAACCCGACTCCAACTCCGAGTCTGACTCCATATCACCTGAGGTAACTCCCACCATCGAATCCCTCTCTCTCGAGCTTGAGACTTTGAGTGCCACTTACATGAGTCAGGACTCCGTGCTCAAGCGTGCGATTAGAGAGAGGAACGACTTTAAGGCGAAGTACCTTAGCGCGCTTCATGAGCTAGATTTTGCTAAGTCGTCTGTGGTGGTTACCGAGGAGGTAGAGTGTTATGCTTGTGCCATTCAAATGTCTGATCTTGTGAAGGACCGAGAACGACGACCAGAGGGGGGTGAATGGGAGCCTCAAATTTCTCTCGAAATATTCGGGCCACTCTTCCCAAAAACCAAACTTAGTTGCATGCTCTTCAGACGAAAATGAACAAATGAAAACTCACCGGCAGAGGAGGAAAACTCACCAGAAACCCCCAAGAATGAGTTCTCAGCCCTTATGAGAAAGAGGCAAGAACCCCAAGCAAAGCAGCCCAAAAGACAGGCGTCGGACGCTGGACAGCAGGGCGACGGACGCTGGAAGACAGCGCGACGGACGCTCGAGGGAAGGGTGACGGACGCATAGGCGAGCGTCCGTCGGCCTTCCAGAGAGCCTAACAGAAGCTGAAGAACTGCTGAGGTCATAGACGCTTGGCGACAGACGCTTGGACGAGCGTCCGTCGGCCTACCCGAGAGCAAAACAGAACAGAATAGCGCACACCACGCGACGGACGCTGGGCAACGGACTCTGGAGAGCGTACGACGCCAAAACCGAAGGACACCGATAAGCGAGGCGACGGACGTTGACGTCAGCACGTACCAGCGTCCGACGCAAACCCTCAGAGCGTCCAACGCCCCCGACAGAAACATAGAAACCTCGAAAAGCGATTCTCTCTCCATCAAATCTTCCCAAATCCTAACCAAATGATCTCCACTAGCAACCCAACTTGGTAGGAATGTTTCTAGTGCTATGGAGGAGCTATCCCGAAGAAATCATGGCTCAATTTGGTGAGAATTTACGGGAAACGAGGATTTGGGAGAAAAGGGGAAAGAACGAAGAACACCGCAAAGAAATCGCCCGATCTACGCGCTCGTGAGGTTTGAGGAGAATTCCTTCGGTGCAAATAATCTCCTCACGATTACGAACAACTTGGTTCAAATGGTTTTGCAAGAGCTACTCCCTACAAAGAGAAATCATCTCGGGAAAAAGAGGGAGCAAAAGCAAAATGCGAAGAACACAAGCAAAAACAGGGACACGATCAAGAAATCGAAGCCACCATGGCTTACGGAGATTACGGTCTCCGATTCCTCACAACAATCACAAGTTCTTACACCGGTGACACGGTGGATCTCAAGAAAGAAGAAGCTAGGGAAGGGAAAACCTAGGAATGGGTGTGAGAGAGAGTAATGCAAGAGATAAGGATGAGGATACCCCTTCATCCTCTATTTAACGGGGCTTTGGCTATTTCCCAAAGACCCCCTAGATACAAGACCGAATTACCTAGCCCTAAGACATTGTAATCCAAGTTGGTAACTCCCAGCCACTCATTTGAATGGACGGCCCCGCTTCCTGCCGGGAGTTTCCGTCGCCTCGACGCAACCTCCAGGATTCCGCCACGTGCCATCCCCGCTTCCTCGGAAGCTCCGCCTAGGTTTTGAGGCCCAAACCCAGGAAACCCGCCACCGGTAACTTTGGGCTCAACTACCAAACCCCGAGTTTTGAGGCCCAAACTCGGAAACCGTCCTCGGATGGTTTTGAGGCCCAAACCACCAAACTGTTGGGAATATGCCCTAGAGGTAATCATAGAGATGATGTATTCCTTGTAAACATGACATGTTATCAATATCCATTAAAGACAACTTGTATCGATTAGCAATTATGTGAATTGCTTGTGAAACTCTTTTACTTGTATTGTTATTATAAAAGTTGTCCCTGATCGGAGTTCGTGCAAAAATGCACATGAATATTAGATCATCACATTATTAGTTGATGACTATGTTTCACAAGTCATGGACATGAGATGTCAAACTAATAATGTGGGCACATGTAGGACATGGTGCTGGACAGACACGACATGAGATTGTCTCTATACACATCGTGTACGTTATGTCCTTAGACCTGAGATTGTCGTATGTACTCAAGATGTGAAACGACCTACCCTAGGACTACCAAACGCTACTCCGTGACTGGGTAGTTATAAAGGTAGGTTTCGGGTTTGTCAGGAAACATGCTGCGAGACATAGTCAATCAAGATGGAATTTTCCACTCTCCATGAGAGAGAGTGATATCACTGGATCACTCAAATGATTAGATCATGAAATGCATCACCGTGCTTGGGTTAAGTGTTAACCCACGAGTTGGACCAAATATCATGAGGCAAAGGAATAACATTGTGGTGGTTCATCTCATATGATCGTGCGCCAGAAAATTTCGCATTCGCCAACGACAGTCCTGGGCGATTTCGGCAGAAATTAGATTTGCGAAAAACATCTTGCAAAATTGAGTTTTCGGCGTTTTAAGTTTAGACGTCGGAATCGGTTAACTCTGTTTTGCAGGTATTTGTGATTCGTATAGCCCTGATGTGTATGTGATGCATGTATGTAATTAATTCATGGACTGCACGTCATGATTAAGACAGAGCCACAGATATTGTCCACTCATATGTAATGGCCTGTGTGCCAATATGTGATGTTCCTATCCGCGACCATGTAATTTTATCTCATTGTCCTGCGGTAGTGATAGATAGTCTTGGTGGACATAGTCAATCAAGATGGAATTTGCCACTCTCCATGAGAGAGAGAGATATCACTGGAACACTCAAATGATTAGATCATGAAATGTATGGCCGTGCTTGGGTTAATTGTTAACCCACGAGTTGGACCAAATATCATGAGGCAAAGGAATAACATGTATATTGTATTGTGGTGGTTCGTCTGATATGATCGTAGCGTATGCATAGGAGTTGACACGCCTTGCTAGAGGCCGCTATCAACTATTGGTCGAGTAAGAGTACTTGGGCCATGTCTATGTGTGCGTGAGCCCATAGGGTCGCACGCTTAAGGGGCTGGAAGCCTAATTTGGGTTGGACCCGAATTAGACTAGGTTTAGGGTTGCTAACGGGCCTCGAATATGGGAGCTCATTAGGACGCATATATAAGCAAGGGGAGGCGCGGGATGAGTTAGACTTATGTCCTTTGGCAGCCGCCGTCGCGCTCCCCACGCTCGCGCCTAGTACTCCTCGTGGACCTAGCAGTCCAGAGGCATGACGCTTCTTCCCTGCATGTGTGGGATTTCTCGGAGGTGCTGCATCTGGATCACAAGGACGAACCGCGAGTAAGAGACGTTGAGACGGACGACCTCGCAACTGCATGGTACTGCTACGACGCGCCCGACTACATCAAGTCGCTTCCGCTGCAGCTGCGCATCTAGTGGTAACCCCGTGATCTATAACTAGCACTACTTCATGGTTTATGGGGTAGAAAAAATTTGTTTTCTACCTACCGTAACAACCTCATAACCCTAAAGTGGTATCAGAGCCGTTAGAAGCCTCGTTATAGATACGGGTACGAGCATATGGTGATATGGGCAGTTTAGAATCAATCTCTGATCATGGTGCGTGATATTGCCACGTTGGTATTGTGACCATCGACTCGTACTGGTCGGAATTCCGCCATCCGAGCTAAGTGATACATGTATACCCAATTAGGGTGAGTTGGAGATAAATAAGATTGGTCGAATCGAACCTAGGTCAAGTTCTGGCGCATACGATGCGTGGCGGCGACGGATTGGATCCGCCGTCGGAGGGGAATTTTGCAGAAAAGTGTTGTTCGGTAAAACGGCCATAACTTTTGCATACGACCTCGGAACGAGAAAAAACCTTAAACGAAAATCGTGCGCCAGAAAATTTCGCATTCGCCAACGACAGTCTTGGGCGATTTTAGTGAAAATTAGATTTGCGAAAAACATCTTGCAAAATTGAGTTTTCGGCGTTTTAAGTTTAGACGTCGGAATCGGTTAACTCTGTTTTGCAGGTATTCGTGATTCGTATAGCCCTGATGTGTATGTGATGCATGTATGTAATTAATTCATGGCCTGCACGTCATGATTAAGACAGAGCCACAGATATTGTCCACTCATATGTAATGGTCTGCGTGCCAATCTGTGATGTTCGTATCCGTGACCATGTAATTTTATCTCATTGTCCTGCGGTAGTGATAGATAGTCTTGGTGGACATAGTCAATCAAGATGGAATTTGCCACTCTCCATGAGAGAGAGAGATATCACTGGATCACTCAAATGATTAGATCATGAAATGCATGGCCGTGCTTGGGTTAAGTGTTAACCGACGAGTTAGACCAAATATCATGAGGCAAAGGAATAACATGTATATTGTATTGTGGTGGTTCGTCTGATATGATCGTAGCGTATGCATAGGAGTTGACACGCCTTGCTAGAGGCCGCTATCAACTATTGGTCAAGTAAGAGTACTTGGGCCATGTTTATGTGTGCGTGAGCCCATAGGGTCGCACGCTTAAGGGGCTGGAAGCCTAATTCGGGTTGGACCCGAATTAGACTAGGTTTAGGGTTGCTAATGGGCCTCCAACATGGGAGCTCATTAGGACGCATATATAAGCAAGGGGAGGCGTGGGGTGAGTTAGACTTATGTCCTTTGGAAGCCGCCATCGCACTCCCCACGCTCGCGCCTAGTACTCCTCGCAGACCTAGCAGTCCAGAGGCGTGACGCTTCTTCCCTGCATGTGTGGGATTTCTCGGAGGTGCTGCATCTGGATCACAAGGACGAACCGCGAGTAAGAGACGTTGAGACGGACGACCTTGCAACTGCATGGCACTGCTGCGACGCGCCCGACTACATCAAGTCGCTTCCGTTGCACCTGCGCGTCTAGTGGTAACCCCGTGATCTATAACTAGCACTAGTTCATGGTTTATGGGGTAGAAAAAAATTGTTTTCTGCCTACCGTAACAACCTCATAACCCTAAAGTGGTATCAGAGTCGTTAGAAGCCTCGTTATAGATTCGGGTACGAGCATATCGTGATATGGGCGGTTTAGGATCAATCTCTGATCATGGTTCGTGATCTTGCCACGTTGGTATTGTGACGATCGACTCGTACCGGTCGGAATTCCGCCATCCGAGTTAAGTGATACATGTATACCCAATTATGGTGAGTTGGAGTTAAATAAGATTGGTCGAATCGAACCTAGGTCAAGTTCTAGGCGCATATGATGCACGGCGGCGACGGATTGGATCCGCTGTCGGAGGGGTATTTTGCAGAAAAGTGTTGTTCGGTAAAACGGCCGTAAGTTTTGCATACGGCCTCAAAACGAGAAAAACATTAAACGAAAATCGTGCGCCAGAAAATTTCGCATTCGTCAACGACAGCCTCGAGCGATTTCGGCAAAATTAGATTTGCGAAAAACATCTTGCAAAATTGAGTTTTCGGCGTTTTAAGTTTAGACGTCGGAATCGGTTAACTCTGTTTTGCAGGTATTCGTGATTCGTATAGCCCTGATGTGTATGTGATGCATGTATGTAATTAATTCATGGCCTGCACGTCATGATTAAGACAGAGCCACAGATATTGTCCACTCATATGTAATGGCCTGTGTGCCAATCTGTGATGTTCCTATCCGCGACCATGTAATTTTATCTCATTGTCCTGCGGTAGTGATAGATAGTCTTGGTGGACATAGTCAATCAAGATGGAATTTGCCACTCTCCATGAGAGAGAGAGATATCACTGGAACACTCAAATGATTAGATCATGAAATGTATGGCCGTGCTTGGGTTAATTGTTAACCCACGAGTTGGACCAAATATCATGAGGCAAAGGAATAACAATGTATATTGTATTGTGGTGGTTCGTCTGATATGATCGTAGCGTATGCATAGGAGTTGACACGCCTTGCTAGAGGCCGCTATCAACTATTGGTCGAGTAAGAGTACTTGGGCCATGTCTATGTGTGCGTGAGCCCATAGGGTCGCACGCTTAAGGGGCTGGAAGCCTAATTTGGGTTGGACCCGAATTAGACTAGGTTTAGGGTTGCTAACGGGCCTCGAATATGGGAGCTCATTAGGACGCATATATAAGCAAGGGGAGGCGCGGGATGAGTTAGACTTATGTCCTTTGGCAGCCGCCGTCGCGCTCCCCACGCTCGCGCCTAGTACTCCTCGTGGACCTAGCAGTCCAGAGGCGTGACGCTTCTTCCCTGCACGTGTGGGATTTCTCGGAGGTGCTGCATCTGGATCACAAGGACGAACCGCGAGTAAGAGACGTTGAGACGGACGACCTCGCAACTGCATGGCACTGCTACGACGCGCCCGACTACATCAAGTCGCTTCCGCTGCACCTGCGCGTCTAGTGGTAACCCCGTGATCTATAACTAGCACTAGTTCATGGTTTATGGGGTAGAAAAAATTTGTTTTCTGCCTACCGTAACAACCTCATAACCCTAAAGTGGTATCAGAGCCGTTAGAAGCCTCGTTATAGATTCGGGTACGAGCATATGGTGATATGGGCAGTTTAGAATCAATCTCTGATCATGGTTCGTGATATTGCCACGTTGGTATTGTGACCATCGACTCCTACTGGTCCGAATTCCGCCATCCGAGCTAAGTGATACATGTATACCCAATTATGGTGAGTTGGAGATAAATAATATTGGTCGAATCGAACCTAGGTCAAGTTCCAGGCGCATACGATGCGTGGCGGCGACGGATTGGATACGCCGTCGGAGGGGAATTTTGCAGAAAAGTGTTGTTCGGTAAAACGGCCATAACTTTTGCATACGAACTCGGAACGAAAAAAACCTTAAACGAAAATCATGCGCCAGAAAATTTCGCATTTCCAAACGACAACACTAGCGATTTTGGCGAAAATTGGATTTGCGAAAAACATCTTACAAAATTGAGTTTTCGCCGTTTTAAGTTTAGACGTCGGAATCAGTTAACTCTGTTTTGCAGGTAGTCGCGATTGGTATAGCCCTTATGTGTATGTGATGCATGTATGTAATTAATTCATGGCTTGCACGTCATGATTAAGACAGAGCCACAAATATTGTCCAGTCAAATGTAATGGCCTGCGTGCCAATCTGTGATGTTCCTATCCGCGACCATGTAATTTTATCTCATTGTCCTGCGGTAGTGATAGATAGTCTTGGTGGACATAGTCAATCAAGATGGAATTTTCCACTCTCCATGAGAGAGAGAGATATATATCACTGGATGACTCAAATGATTAGATCATGAAATGCATGGCCGTGCTTGGGTTAAGCGTTAACCCACGAGTTGGACTAAATATCATAAGGCATAGGAATAATATGTATATTGTATTGTGGTGGTTCGTCTGATATGATCGTAGCGTATGCATAGGAGTTGACACGCCTTGCTAGAGGCCGCTATCAACTATTGGTCGAGTAAGAGTACTTGGGCCATGTCTATGTGTGCGTGAGCCCATAGGGTCGCACGCTTAAGGGGCTGGAAGCCTAATTCGGGTTGGACCCGAATTAGACTAGGTTTAGGGTTGCTAATGGGCCTCCAACATGGGAGCTCATTAGGACGCCTATATAAGCAAGGAGAGGCGCGGGGCGAGTTAGACTTACGTCCTTTGCCAGTCACCGTCGCGCTCCCCATGCTCGCGCCTAGTACTCCTCGCGGACCTAGCAGTCCAGAGGCGTGACTGTCCTTCCCTGCACGTGTGGGATGCCTCGGAGGTGCTGCATCTGGAGCACAAGGACGAACCGCGAGTAAGAGGCGCTGAGACGGACGACCTCGCAACTGCACGACACTGCTACGACGCGCACGACTACATCAAGTCGCTTCCGCTGCACCTGTGCGTCTAGTGGTAACCCCGTGATCTATTACTAGCACTAGTTCCTGGTTATTGGGGTAGAAAAGTTTTGTTTTCTCTCCTAGCGTAGCAACCTCATAACCCTACAGTGGTATCAGAGCCGTTAGAAGCCTCGTTATAGATTCGGGTACGAGCATATGGTGATATGCGCGGTTTAAGATCAATCTCTGATCATGGTTCGTGATCTTGCCACGTTGGTATTGTGACGATCGACTCCTACTGGTGGGAATTCCGCCATCCGAGCTAAGTGATACATGTATACCCAATTATGGTGAGTTGGAGATAAATAATATTGGTCGAATCGAACCTAGGTCAAGTTCCAGGCACATACGATGCGTGGCGGCGACGGATTGGATCCGCCGTCGGAGGGGAATTTTGCAGAAAAGTGTTGTTCGATAAAACGGCCATAACTTTTGCATACGAACTCGGAACGAGAAAAACCTTAAACGAAAATCATGCGCCAGAAAATTTCGCATTTGCAAACGACAGCACTGGCTGTTTTGGCGAAAATTGGATTTGCGAAAAACATCTTGCAAAATTGAGTTTTCGCCGTTTTAAGTTTAGACGTCGGAATCGGTTAACTCTGTTTTGCAGGTAGTCGTGATTGGTATAGCCCTTATGTGTATGTGATGCATGTATGTAATTAATTCATGGCTTGCACGTCATGATTAAGATAGAGCGACATATATTGTCCACTCATATGTAATGGTCTGCGTGCCAATCTGTGATGTTCCTATCCGCGACCATGTAATTTTATCTCATTGTCATGCGGTAGTGATAGATAGTCTTGGTGGACATAGTCAATCAAGATGGTATTTGTCACTCTCCATGAGAGAGAGAGAGATACCACTGGATCACTCAAATGATTAGATCATGAAATGCAAGGAGGTGCTTGGGGTAAGTGTTAACCCACGAGTTGGACCAAATATCATGAGGCAAAGGAATAACATGTATATTGTATTGTGGTGGTTCGTCTGATATGATCGTAGCGTATGCATAGGAGTTGACACGCCTTACTAGAGGCCGCTATCAACTATTGGTCGAGTAAGAGTACTTGGGCCATGTCTATGTGTGCGTGAGCCCATAGGGTCGCACGCTTAAGGGGCTGAAAGCCTAATTCGGGTTGGACCCGAATTAGACTAGGTTTAGGGTTGCTAATGGGCCTCCAAGAAGGGAGATCATTAGGACACCTATATAAGAAAGGGGAGGCGCGGGGCGAGTTAGACTTACGTCCTTTGGCAGCCGCCGTCGCGCTCCCCACGCTCGCGCCTAGTACTCCTCGCGGACCTAGCAGTCCAGAGGCGTGACGGTTCTTCCCTACACGTGTGGGATGCCTCGGAGGTGCTGCATCTGGAGCACAAGGACGAACCGCGAGTAAGAGGCGTTGAGACGGACGACCTCACAACTGCACGACACTGCTGCGACGCGCACGACTACATCAAGTCGCTTCCGCTGCACCTGTGCGTCTAGTGGTAACCCCGTGATCTATTACTAGCACTAGTTCCTGGTTATTGGGGTAGAAAAGTTTTGTTTTCTCCCTAGCGTAGCAACCTCATAACCCTACAGTGGTATCAGAGCCGTTAGATGCCTCGTTATAGATTCGGGTACGAGCACATGGTGATATGCGCGGTTTAAGATCAATCTCTGATCATGGTTCATGATCTTGCTACGTTGGTATTGTAACGATCGACTCGTACAGGTCGGAATTCCACCATCCGAGTTAAGTGGTACATGTAAACCGAATTATGGTGAGTTGGAGATCAATAAGATTGGTCGAATCGAACCTAGGTCAAGTTCCAGGCGCATACGATGCGTGGCGGCGACGGATTGGATCCGCCGTCGGAGGGGAATTTTGCAGAAAAGTGTTGTTCGGTAAAACGGCCGTAACTTTTGCATACGGCCTCAGAACGAGAAAAACATTAAACGAAAATCGTGCGCCAGAAAATTTCGCATTCGTCAACGACAGCCTCGAGCGATTTCGGCGAAAATTAGGTTTGCACAAAAACTCTTGCAAAATTGAGTTTTCGACGTTTTAAGTTTAGACGTCGGAATCGGTTAACTCTGTTTTGCAGGTATTCGTGATTGGTATAGCCCTTATGTGTATGTGATGCATGTATGCAATTAATTCATGGCTTGCACGTCATGATTAAGACAGAGCCACAGATATTGTCCACTCGTATATAATGGCCTGCGTGGCAATCTGTGATGTTAACCCACGAGTTTGGGTTAAGTGTTAACCCACGAGTTGGACCAAATATCATGAGGCAAAGGAATAACATGTATATTGTATTGTGGTGGTTCGTCTGATATGATCGTAGCGTATGCATAGGAGTTGACACGCCTTGCTAGAGGCCGCTATCAACTATTGGTCGAGTAAGAGTACTTGGGCCATGTCTATGTGTGCGTGAGCCCATAGTTTTCGGCAAAATTTCGCATTTCATCTGTGTTTATGTCGTTCTTACGATGTTCTACTTTCACGTGCGACAATGTTTTTGTCTACATATGCGGTAGTGAAGTAGAACGATCCCTCAACAATGTTTAAGTCATAATGCTTCCCCAAACCTTGCACTGTCACATGTCTCGTATGATCGGTGGCTGGACTATGAAATTAGGGTACCACTGGTTTTCCTTGACTAGACAGGTTTGTGTCGGACACTTACAAGCAGAAGGTTTGGTTACTTGAACAAGGTTATCCTAACGGTTAGGGACCTTGGAGCATTAGTTGTTGGTAACACAAGCATAGAGATGCCACCCAACAACAAGAGTCATATGTGATATGATTAGCAAGGAGTTGCTTACCGATCTACCAAGTCTCCTAGTGGTGATGCTAAAGCTCACTAGTAGACTTGTTAGTTGCGGGTCTTGAATCACTAAGATTCAATAGAGGGATATTGATTTTAGTGGGAGTAGATTCTATTAAAAGTTTAATATGATTTACTCTGTCTTGGATACATTGTATTAGTATTTTGCATTACTTTTGTTGTAGATGGCTCCCAGTAATCAACCATTTACTTTGTGTTCAATTCTTGAGAAAGATAAGTTGAATGGAACAAACTATGCGGATTGGATCCGCAACCTAAGAATTGTTCTCAGGGCTAAGAAAAAGGAAGATGTTCTAGACACCCCATTACCATATGAGCCTGCTGATAATGCACCTACTATAGAGAAAACCGCTTACAAGAAAGCATGTGATGCTGATCTTGAAGTGGGTTTCCTTATGCTCGCTTGAATGGAGCCAGATCTCCAGATGCAATTTGATAATAATCATGCAGCGTACGATATGATCGTGGCGCTTAATGATATGTTTCAGACTCAAGCCAAGACTGAAAGGTTCAATGTTTCCAAGGCTTTTGTTGAAACCAAGCTTGCAGAAGGCGCAGCAGTTGGCCCACATGTGATCAAGATGGTTGGTCACACTCAGAGATTGGAGAAGCTAGGCTTCCCAATGGTCCCAGAGTTGGCCACTGATTTCATACTTGCGTCTCTTCCGCCTAGCTATGGGAACTTCATTTCGAACTACCATATGCATGGGGCGGAGAAGGGCTTGAATGAATTGTGCGGCATGCTTAAAACAGCAGAAGCTGATATCAAGAAAGGTGCTGGCAGTCCAAAACAAGCCTAACTTTAAGAAGAGGGCTTGGAAGAAGAAGAAGGCGATGGCTAAAGATCAGATCTCTAAGCCAAACCCTCCTCCTGCGCCCAAGGCTGTTGGACAAGCTGTAGAAGCTAAATGCTTTCATTGTAATGGGAAAGTCACTGGAAAAGGAACTGCAAGTTGTACTTGGAATCCTTGAAGGATGGCGGTGGTAAAGGTACTCCCGCTGCTTGTACACTTGTTGTTTATGTTATAGAAATTTTTCTCGTTGATTCTTATATTAATTCTTGGGTATTTGATACCGGATCGGTTGCTCATATTTGCAATACGATGTAGCGAATGATAAGAAGTAGAAGCATGAAAAGAGGAGAAGTTGATTTCTGCGTGGGCAACAATGCAAGAGTTGTTGCGTTGAGTGTTGGAACGATGCAATTTCACCTCCCGTCAGGATTTATCATGGAATTGAATAATTGTTATTTTGTTCCTAGTTTAAGTCGAAACATTGTGTCACCTTCATGTTTGATGAAGGATGGTTATTCATTTGCAAGTAAAGACAATAGTTGTGTGATCTCAAAGAATGACATTTTTGTGGCTTTTGCATCCATTGTGAATGGGTTGTTTATTTTAAATCTTGATGATGAACCTATCTGTAATATTAATGCTAAAAGGCCTTGGCTTAATGAGTTAAGTCCTACTTATATGTGGCATTGTCGTTTAGGTCATATAAGTGAGAATCACATGAAGAGGCTCCATCCTGATGGGCTTCTAACTTCGTTTGATTTTGAATCATACGAGACATGTGAGGCTTTCCTATTGGGTAAGATGACCAAGTTGCCTTTCACAGGTTTTCCTGAGAGGGCGGCAGACTTATTGGAACTTGTACATACTGATGGACCAATGAGTACGACAGCTAGAGGCGGATTTCAATACTTCATAACCTTCACTGATGATTTTAGTAGATATGGATATATCTACTTAATGAAACATAAGTTTGAAACATTTGAAAAGTTCAAAGAAATTTCAGAATGAAGTAGAGAATCAACGTGGCAAGAAAATTAAAGTCTTGCAATCTGATCGTGGAGGCGAATATTTGAGCCATGAGTTTAGCAATCATCTAAAGAGTTGTGGAATTGTTCCACAGCTTCCGCCACCTGGAACGCCTCAGAGAAACGGCGTATCTGAGAGACGTAATCGGACTTTGTTGGACATGGTTCAGTCTATGATGAGCCAGTCAGACCTACCACTCTCGTTTTGGGGATAGGCTCTAGAAACAACCGCTTTCACATTGAATAGGGTACTGTCTAAGTCCGTAGTTAAGACACCACATGAGATGTGGACTGGTAAGAGTCCCAGATTGTCTTTTCTAAAGATTTGGGGTTGTGAAGTTTATGTCAAACGACTTATGTCATATAAACTAACACCCAAGTCAGACAAATGCTTTTTCGTGGGATATCCAAAGGAAACTTTAGGGTATTACTTCTACAACCGATCAGAGGGCAAAGTGTTTGTTGCTCGGAACGGTGTCTTCTTAGAGAAAGAGTTTCTCAATAAAGAGAAGAGTGGACAAAAGGTGTATCTTGAAGAAGTTCAAGATGAGCCAATAGGGGATAACTCAATGAGTGATGCTAATGTAGAAGAACAAGTTGAGATACCTGTGGCAAGAGAAACACCACCACTACCACGAAGGTCAGCAAGAATCCATGAGGCACGTGGGGAAGTTTTGTTGTTAGACGATGACGAACCTGCGACATATGCGGAAGCAATGATGGACCCAAATTCCGAGGAATGGCAAAGTGCCATGAGATCTGAGATAGATTCCATGGGAGACAATCAAGTTTGGAACTTGGTTGACCTTCCTGATGGGGTTAAACCCATAGAGTGCAAATGGGTCTATAAAAAGAAAAAGGCTATGGATGGAAACGTTCACGTCTATAGAGCTCGACTTGTTGCAAAGGGTTTTCGGCAAGTTCAAGGAGTTGACTACGACGAGACATTCTCGCCGGTAGCGATGCTTAAATCCATCCGGATCATTCTAGCAATTGCTGCTTATTTCGATTATGAGATTTGGCAGATGGATGTTAAAACAGCCTTTCTAAATGGAAATTTGGAAGAGGACGTTTATATGATACAGCCCGAAGGCTTTGTTGATCCTAAAAATGCTGGAAAAATATGCAAGCTAAAAAAATCCATTTATGGATGAAAGCAAGCATCTCGGAGTTGGAATATTCGTTTTGATGAAGTGATCAAAGGGTTTGGCTTTCGTCAGAATAAAGAAGAACCTTGTGTTTACAAGAGGGAAAGTGGGAGCGCTGTTGTATTTCTAATCTTTTATGTGGATGACATACTATTGATTGAGAATGACATTCCTATGTTGCAATCCGTAAAGACTTCACTGAATAATAGTTTTTCTATGAAGGATTTAGGAGAAGCAACATACATTTTGGGCATTAAGATCTATAGAGATAGATCAAAGAGGCTTATAGGATTAAGCCAAGATATATACATTGACAAGGTGTTGAAACGGTTCAACATGGAACAATCCAAGAGAGGGTTCTTGCCTATGTCACATGGTATGCGTTTTAGCGAGAAGCAGTGTCCTATGACAGCTGATGAGCAGAAGCGCATAAGTAAGGTTCCATATGCTTCGGCCATTGGTTCCATTATGTACACCATGATATGTACTCGCCCAGATGTCTCATATGCTCTAAGTGTTGCGAGCAGGTACCAAGCTAATCTAGGTGAGAGTCACTGGATGCTTGTTAAAAACATCCTTAAGTACTTGTGAAAGACTAAAGATGTGTTCCTAATCTATGGAGGTGAGGAGGAGCTCGTTGTAAATGGTTACACCGATGCCAGCTTCCAAACTGACGTGGATGATTCACAATCTCAATCAGGTTTTGTGTTCACAATAAATGGTGGTGCTGTAAGCTAGAAGAGTTCCAAGCAGGAGACGGTAACTGATTGTACAACAGAAGCCGAGTACATTGCAGCTTTTGCCGCTGCAAAGGAAGGTGTTTGGATGAGGAGGTTTCTCATTGAGCTTGGCGTGGTTCCAAATGCGTCTTGCCCATTGAATCTGTATTGTGATAACAATGGGACGATAACGCAGGCTAAGGAGCCTAGGAATCACCAAAAGAACAAACATGTACTGCTAAAGTTTCATCTCATTCGAGAGTTCGTCGGTCCAGATGAGATCAAGATGTGCAAAATACATACGGATTTGAATGTTGCAGATCCTTTGACAAAGGCTCTTCCACAACCCAAGCATGAGGTGCACGTGAAAGCTATGGGTATTAGATATCTTTGAGATTAGCTCTAGTGCAAGTGGGAGACTGTTGGGAATATGCCCTAGAGGTAATCATAGAGATGATGTATTCCTTGTATCCATGACATGTTATGAATATCCATTAAAGACAACTTGTATTGATTAGCAATTATGTGAATTGCTTGTGAAACTCTTATACTTGTATGGTTATTATAAAAGTTGTCCTTGATCGGAGTTCGTGCAAGAATGCACATGAATATTAGATCAGCACAAGTCATGGACATGAGATGTCAAACTAATAATGTGGGCACATGTAGGACATGGTGCCAGACAGACCGGACATGAGATTGTCTCTATACACATCGTGTACGTTATGTCCTTAGACCTGAGATTGTCATATGTACTCAAGATGTGAAACGACCTACCCTAGGACTACCAAACGCTACTCCGTGACTGGGTAGTTATAAAGGTAGCTTTCGGGTTTGTCAGGAAACATGCTGCGAGACATAGTCAATCAAGATGGAATTTTCCACTCTCCATGAGAGAGAGAGATATCACTGGATCACTCAAATGATTAGATCATGAAATGCATGGCCGTGCTTGGGTTAAGTGTTAACCCACGAGTTGAACCAAATATCATGAGGCAAAGGAATAACATGTATATTGTATTATGGTGGTTCATCTGATATGATCATAGCGTATGCATAGGAGTTGACACGCCTTGAAAGAGGCCGCTATCAACTATTGGTTGAGTAAGAGTACTTGGGCCATGTCTATGTGTGCGTGAGCCCATAGGGTTGCACGCTTAAGGGGATGGAAGCCTAATTCGGGTCGGACCCGAATTAGACTAGGTTTAGGGTTGCTAATGGGCCTCCAATGTGGGTTCTCATTAGGACGTCTATATAAGCAAGGTGTGGGCGTGGGACGAGATACTCACGTTCTTTGGCAGCCGCCGTCGCCCTCCCCACGCTCGCGCCTAGTACTCCTCGCGGACCTAGCAGTCCAGAGGCGTGACGCTTCTTCCCTGCACGTGTGGGATTCCTCGGAGGTGTTGCATCTAGAGCACAAGGACGAACCACGAGAAGGAGACGTTGAGACGGACGACCTCGCAACTGCACGGCACTGTTGCGACATGCACGACTACATCAAGTCGCTTCCGCTGCACCTGCGTGTCTAGTGGTAACCCCGTGATCTATAACTAGCACTAGTTCCTGGTTTATGGGGTAGAAAAATTTTGTTTTCTGGCTAGCGTAGCAACCTCATAACCCTGCACAAACCACTCGACTCGAGCCACCTTGTCCTCGCCCGGTCGGACTCTGAGTCCCACGAGCCTCTGCTCGACCCGCTCGTCCACCGTCTTGACTAGGTCGACTCGGTCTACCTCCATGTCTTCTCGCACTTGCCGGTGCCAAGTACTAGCCACCACAACTAGTCTGCCGGCACCCATGGTCCCTCAATTCGAGCCCCGCTTCCTCCCTTCACCACTCTCAGTCCATCGGCACGGCAAGCCTCAACTCGACCTTCTCCACGCCATTGACCACTGTCACTAGGCATAGCACCTGCACACCACAAGTCGATAGACAAGCACACATTTATGCTTTCGCGGAGGTTAGGGTAAGCCACTCAAACTGAAACACTCACGTGTTGGTCAATCACTCATCATCAAAGCTGAACATCCATGGGTACTTATCCACCATGTGTTCGCATCTTGTCACTCTTCAGGACAAGTATGGCGCTCTACTTGAGGAGGTCAGTGAGCTGAAGGCTAGGCCTAGCTTACTTGGTGCGTGCAAGTCTTGCTTAGGCTTGCGTTCTGAGCTGGCACAGAAGGATGCTAGAATCACTGTGTTAGAAAAGGTCATCTAAGATAGCACTAGAGAGTAGTATCGTTTTGAGGCTTTGGAGCTTGAGATCGAGTCGTGCAGACATGACAAGATGCGTACTGAGGAGGAAAACACATACCTTCGGTCCATATTGAGATGGGTGTCTTGCCGAGAGCCGCAGCTGTGGATGTTGCTTAGCCAATGCAAAAGTGTTGGCAGCACGGGAGTAGGCTTTGCTATAGGTGGGAAAGACGATAGCTTGTTCGGTAAGATTGGTCAGTGCAGTGGTTTGAGCGAGAGTGAGAAACCCACCACAAAGAAAACGGGGGAAAATTGATTTGGGGAAAAGCTCAAGAACGAAGAACTCCACAAATAAAACACCCGATCTATGCACTCGTGAGGTTTGAGGAGAATGCCTTCGGTGCAAAGATGCTCCACACGATTACGAACAACTTGGTTCAAATGTATTTGCCAAAACCTTTCAGTTTGAGGAGAATTCGGTTTGAGAAGAATTCCTTCGGTGCAAAGATGCTCCACACGATTACGAACAACTTGGTTCAAATGTATTTGCCAAAACCTTTCTCAATCAAACGATCTCATCTCGGGATCAAAAGAGGGGCAAGAGCAAAACACGAAGAACACAAGCACACATGGGACAAGATCAAGAAATTGAACTAACCATAGCTTACGGAGGGTAAGGCCTCCGATTCCCACCAAAATATTCGCGAGTTCTTACAAAGGTTGGAGAGATCAACCTTGGGACCTCATGAACTAGAGAGAGGTTAGAGAGAGAGAGAGGTGGTGCAAATGATTAGGGTTCAAGAGGTGGGATGAGGGATACCCCTTCATCCCCTACTTAATGGGCTTTGGCTATTTCCCAAAGACCCCACTAGATACAAGACCGAATTACCTAGCCCTAAGACATTGTAATCCAAGTCGGTAACTCCCAGACACTCATTTGAATGGACGGCCCCGCTTCCTGCCGGGAGTTGCCATCGCCTCGACGCAACCTCTAGGATTCCGCCACGTGCCATCCCCGCTTCCTCGGAAGCTCCGCCTAGGTTTTGAGGCCCAAACCCAGGAAACCCGCCACCGGTAGCTTTGGGCTCAACTACCGAACCCCGAGTTTTGAGGCCCAAACTCGGAAACCGTCCTCGGATGGTTTTGAGGCCCAAACCACCAAACCGCTCGACTCGAGCCACCTTGTCCTTGCCCGGTCGGACTCCGAGTCCCACGAGCCTCCGCTCGACCCGCTCATCCACCGTCTTGACTCGGTCGACTCAGTCTACCTCCATGTCTTCTCGCACTTGCCGGTGCCAAGTACTAGCCACCACAGCTAGTCCGCCGACGCCCATGGTCCCTCAGTCCGAGCCCCGCTTCCGCCCTTCACCATTCTCAGTCCATCGGCACGGCAAGCCTCTACTCGACCTTCTCCATGACATTGACCACTATCACTAGGCATAGCACCTGCACACCACAAGCCGATAGACAAGCACACATTTCTGCTTTCGTAGAGGTTAGGGTAAGCCACTCAATTTGAAACACTCACATGTTGGTCAATCACTCATCATCAAAGCTGAACATCCATGGGTACTTATCCACCATGTGTTCACAATCTCCCCCTTGATGAGTGCATTGTCAACACAAGTGCATTTCAGACTTGAGCCACATGGTAAAGCTCTCCAAATGACCAAAAAGCTACCAAAGCCAAAACGGGGTCACTTGAGAGAAGCAAACACGATACCAATTAAAAGAGAGAGGCAAAAATGATACCAATTGAAAGCATTCTTCAAAACACCTCAAGACAAAACCACTTACTGATACCAAACAAAAGCACATGGGCAACGGCTCGACGCAACCAAGCAAAACAAAGCTAGCCCTCAAGAAGAGGCAGAAACGGGCTCAACACTGCTAGCAAGTTCAAGATACTAAACACAAACTCTCAAAGCTCAGAAAACCAATTTAAACACTAAAAACCAATTTAAGAACTAAGGGAGCTCAAAAGATACCAATTGAAACCACTTACGTCCCTTAATTTGCTCAAGAAACAATTGAAACCTGTCGGAGCCAACAAAGCAAGCTAGACCCTCCAGAAGAGGCAAAGGCACACTCAAGATACCAAATGATCTCTAAACCAATGAGATGCACTCTTTCTCCCCCTTGGAAGTAGATGGCTGAAAATGGAATGAAATGCACATCTCTCCCCCTTGTTGACACATGCAGCTCATCAAACATCAACAACTCAAGATCCGACTACAAATGCCATGAAATGAAAATGAGTGCAAAAGCTTCATACTTAGAGCTAAGACAATGAATAGATGCTCTAAGTGATGTGATCCTGTGAGAATAGGAAAATCTCTATGTGCCCAACAAAGACTCAAGTTGAGCTTAAGATCACTTTAGAAGCTATTTTAGAGAGTATTTCATGTGAGAGCAAGGAATGGGTAGCACCTCCTAGAGACAACTAGACATGGCAAACAAGATAGGATCTATCTCAAAGCAATCTCATGTATAGCAAGTAAAACCAACCCTTAGCAAGGTTCATACAACAATCCAATGACCCAACTGAATGAATTTTTCAAATTTCAGAGTTTTGCAGCCAATTTTCAGTTTTAGGCACATTTAAGTTGTATGCGAGTGGTTGTCAGCAAAGTGATGCCACTGCTTACTAACTAGGCGAAGTCAAAGGACTTGACACACCGGTTTTGGTCATACACAACACCGCTCAAGTATCGATCCATATGGGAAGAAGTCTCGAACACATGGTGAAGTGCTCACAATGCAGACCCTACTCGATCTTTCCAATTCACAAAACAGAGAGCAATTTCATTTTAGATATTAATCATGGTGCTCAAAGGTAGTGAATGAAACAATGAAGAGCCATAGTTACAAGCTATATACAAGGCAGCCAAGAAGGATCTTCAAAAAGCCTACACATGCTAGTGCCATTTCAGAGGTGACATGGGGAATTTAAATTCAGTTTTAAAGCTTTTCTAACTCAGCTCTATTGCATATCATAAAGATCAAAAAGATTCTAAGTTATACAACACCATAGACACATAACACACCTCAAACAGAGCATAGATTCATTATATCGGCTATAGATATGAAGCTTAAAATGAACTATGTCTCAAATGCAAATGAGATGCAAACTGTAATGACACCAACTCACACTAACAAGACACCAATTTAGAAGAAGGACAAAGAAAAGACAAAAAAACCCAAAAAGAACTATGATACACAAAACTTTCCACCTCTCAAAAGGGAAGCAAACACCCAACTCGTCCCGAAGGCGAGAAAACGCAGCTTGATCCAAAGGCTTAGTGAGAATATCCGCAAGCTGGTTTTGGGTCTCGACATGCCGGAGGTCAATGTTGCCCTTCTCGTAATGATCTCGCAAGAAATGAAAGCGGACCTCAATGTGCTTGGTCTTTGAATGAAGCACGGGATTTTTCGCCACACTAATGGCACTCGTGCTATCACAAAGCAGAGGCACCTTAGTAAGCTCAAGACCGAAATCTCTCATGTGGCAATCATCCAAATCAACTGAGAGCAACAACTAGCCACGGCAACGTACTCAGCTTCGCATGTTGACTGTGCCACGCTAGATTGCTTGCGAGAAGACCAAGAAACCAAAGAAGACCCGAGAAACTGGCAAGTCCCAGAAGTAGACTTCCGATCAAGTCGGCAACCGGCAAAGTCGGCGTCAGAATAACCGCAAAGCACAAGAGAGGAAGAGGTGGAGAACCAAAGACAAAATTCGGAAGTGAAGCGCAAGTACCTCATGATGCGTTTCACCACCTGGTTGTGCGAAGTTCGTGGGGATGCCTGAAAGCGAGCACACAGGTGAAGAAGTCTCGAACACACGGTGAAGTGCTCACAATGCAGACCCAACTCGATCTTTCCAATTCACAAAACAGAGAGCAATTTCATTTTAGATATTAATCATGGTGCTCAAAGGTAGTGAATGAAACAATGAAGAGCCATAGATACAAGCTATATACAAGACAGCCAAGAAGGATCTTCAATAGCCTACACATGCTAGTGCCATTTCAAAGGTGACATGGGGAATTTAAATTCAGTTTTAAAGCTTTTCTATCTTAGCTCTATTGCATATCATATAGATAAAAAAGAGTCTAAGTTAGGAAACACCATAGACACATAAAGCACCTCAAACAGAGCATAGATTCATTATATTGGCTATAAGTATGAAGCTTAAAATGAACTACATCACAAATGCAAATGAGATGCAAAATGCAATGACACCAACTAACACAAACAAGACATCAAGAGAGAAGAAGGACAAAGAAAAGACTAAAAGAATAAAAAAGAACTATGATACACAAAACTTTCCTCCTCTAAAAAAGAAAGCAAACACCCAACTCGCCCGAAGGCGAGAAAACACAGCTTGATCCAATGGCTTTGTGAGAATATCCGCAAGCTGGTTTTGGGTCTCGACATGCCAGAGGTCAACGTCGCCCTTCTCGTAGTGATCACGCAAAAACTGAAAGCGGACCGCAATGTGCTTGGTATTCGAATGAAGCACGGGATTTTTAACCACACTAATTGCACTCGTGCTATCACAATGTAGAGGCACCTTAGTAAGCTCAAGACCAAAATCTCTCAAAGTGGCAATCATCCAAAGCAACTGAGAGCAACAACTAGCCGCGGCAACGTACTCAGCTTCGCACGTCGATTGTGCCACGCTAGATTGCTTGCGAGAAGACCAAGATACCAAAGAAGACCCAAGAGACTGGCAAGTCCCAGAAGTGGACTTCCGATCAAGTCGGCAACCGGCAAAGTCGGCGTCAGAATAACCGCAAAGCACAAGAGAGGAAGAGGTGGAGAACCAAAGACAAAATTCGGGAGTGAAGCGCAAGTACCTCATGATGCGTTTCACCGCCTAGTTGTGCGAAGTCCGTGGGGACGCCTGAAAGCGAGCACACAGGCAGACGACGAACTGAATGTCTGGCCGGGTCGCCGTCAGGTACAGAAGTGACCCGATCATGTTGCGGTACTCCGTCTAGTCCACCGCCTCTCCTTCCTCATCCACATCCAAGGCAGTCGTAGTTGACATGGGCTTCAAAAGAGGCTTTGCCTCACCCATGTCAAACTTCTTCAAGATATCCTTCGTGTACTTGCCTTGGTGCACGAACGTCCCTTCTCGGGTTTGCTTGATTTGCAACCCGAGAAAGAAAGTCAACTCTCCCATCATGCTCATCTCAAATTCCCTGCTCATAAGATCTGCAAACTTGGCAACAAGAGCATGAGAAGAACCACCAAAGATGATATCATCTACGTATATTTGGACAAGGAGAGTGTCTTTGCCTTGCTTGAGGGGAAACAACGTCTTATCTACCGATCCCATTTTAAATCCCTTAGCAAGCAAAAAGGTTTTTAGCCTATCATACCATGCTCTAGGTGCTTGTTTCAAACCATACAAAGCTTTGTGAAGTTTAGAAACATGGTTTGGAAACTTGAGATTTTCGAAACCGGGAGGTTGTTTAACATAAACTTCCTCCTCTATGTAGCCGTTTAAGAAAGCACTTTTAACGTCCATTTGAAAAAGTTTAAAGCCCTTAGAAGCTGCAAAAGCTAGAAGGATTCTAATGTATTCTAAATGAGCTACGGGAGCAAAGGTTTCCTCATAGTCTATTCCCTCCTTTTGACAAAAGCCTTGAGCTACCAGCCTAGCCTTGTTGCGCACTACCACCCCATCCTCACTTTGTTTATTTTTGAAAACCCATTTGGTACCTATGGGGTGGCAAATAGGTGGTGGAGGAACTAAGACCCAAACACGGTTTCGCTCAAAGTTTTCTAACTCCTCATGCATGGCATTAACCCAATCCGAATCCATCAAAGCGTGTCCAACATCTCGGGGCTCAAAAGAAGCGACAAAAGCCGAATGAGCAAAGTGAGAGAGATAGGACCTGGACCGCGTGACTCAACGGTCAATATCGCCGATGATGTTCTCCGGCGGGTGCTGCCGCTGGATGTGGCGGGGAGCCTGCCTGGACGAAGTGGCCTCCCCCTCAACAGCAGGTGGAGCTCCCTCATGTGCAACGGGCACCGACTGAGGAAGCTGCTCGAACGGCCCCCATGTAGAAGAAGTAGTCGGGTCGGGACCGTGAGCCGAAGTGGACGTCGCAGGGTCGACGGGGGCAGCCAGTGGAGTTGGCTCGGGATCACCCCAATCGGCATTATCTTGCTCCTCCTCCACAAAGATGCTAGTGTTCACCTCATCATCATCTGCAAGCTCAAAAGCAGTGGAAACATAGGGCATAGTTTCATCGAAGGTAATCTCACAAGTCTCCATCACTCGGTTAGTTTCAAGTTTAAGTGCACGATAAGCACGAGAGTTAGTAGAATAACCAAGAAAGATACCGTCAGAAGACCGTGATTCAAATTTATCCAACTTACTACCCTTTTTGAGGATGAAGCACCTGCACCCAAACACCCGTAGGTGACCTACCATGGGTGGTCTCCCAAATCGCAACTCATAAGAAGTCTTCTTCTTGAAAGCTCAGAGGAAAATGCGATTGGAAACATAGCAAGCAGAACTGAGTGCCTCGGCCCAATACCGCCTAGGAGTCCTATGCTCATCAAGCATCGTCCTGGCCGTCTCAACAAGGGTCCGATTCTTGCGCTCAACAACACCGTTTTGCTGGGGAGTGTGAGGTGAGGAAAACTGGTGATCGAGACCCAAAGAAGAGCAAAGAGTTGCAAAGTGAGCATTCTTGAATTTTGTGCCATTGTCACTGCGGATAGCTCTCATGGCATTCTTAGGTAGGTCATTTTGCAATCTCAAAATCAGATCTCAAAAAAGTGGAAAATCCTCATCCTTACTCTCCAAAAAGAACACCCAAGAGTATCTCGAGTAGTCATCAATGACTACAACCACATACCACTTCCCTCCTTCCGACCTGACCCGAGCTGGACCAACTGTGTCCATGTGTAAGAGCTAGGGTCGAGTGGTCATGATCTCAGTCACAGGAGGATGGGAAGCAGCAACCATCTTGCCATGCCTGCAAGGATGGCAAACCAAATCCTTTTCAAACTTTAGCTTTGGCAATCCTTGGATAAGGTCCATTGAGCTAAGCCTTGCAAGCAAGTCAAAACTCAAATGTCCCAATCTCCTATGCCACTTCCAAAGCTCGGAAGAAGAACCGGCAAGAAGACAGCGAGAAGGTCCGGAAGAGATAGAAAAATCCGCACGAAAAACCTTCGCGAAGGGTAAAATCCGGCAAACAAGCTCACCACAAGAGTCCAAAATCCGAGAGAGATTAGGCTTGAAACTCTCTTCAAAACCGTCATCAAGGAGTTGCAAAACCGAAAGAAGGTTAAAATGCAAATTCACAACCAAAGCAACATCCTTGAGGACAAAAGAATAGTTCACTCGGATCGACCCTCGGGAGAAAACCTTACCTTTACTCTTATCCCCGAATGTGATATACTCGGTGTGGTGCACGGGGTCGAGGCTGGAGAACCACTTGGCACTTCCGGTCATATGGCATGAGCATCCGGAATCCACAAGCCAAGTTTCCTCTAGTCCTCCTTCCTACATCAATAAAAAGACATAGGGTGAGCAAACGAACCAACATTGGGGTTAGTAAATTGTGAAGGATACCAGTGGTGTCCCACTTGCCCAAAGAATGGGTTAGGAGAAAAACCAAACATCTCCTATCCCATGGGAGGATAGCGATCACCACGATGGGGAAAACGTGGTCCGCTAAATAAGGGTGGAGTAAAGCCACCGCCACGAGGCCCGTAGTCATATGGGTCATGACCGGTACCCCGCCGGGCACGACCACCACGTGGTCTCGCCTCCTGAGGCCTAGCACCTTGAGGCATTGTACCTCTAGGACTAGTAGTGCGCCTCCGAACTTTCGGTTCACGCACCCAACTCGTGGGTGGTACATGTCCCGGTTGTTCAACTCAGGCTGCCTCCGATCATCTCTCTTCCTCCTAAAGCAAAACTCAGCCAAGTGGGCATCCCGCTCACAATACTCATGATGGTACCTCACCACACTCTTGGTAGGTACTCTCTTGTTGGGTTGGGTGGATCAAGCTTTCTTAGGAAGGGGATCACTAGAGATGTCTGGCAGTGTGTCAAGTGGGTTGCGAAGATGGTTCGGTTTTGCAACCCACACTTGCTTCTGTGGAGTGGTTTTGGGTGGCTCTTTAAACACACCATCTCTCACAGAAAACTCAGAGGGGTCGGTAGGCTTAGGTGGAGTGATCTTGGTAAGCTTGGGAGTTGTGGTGGGTTTCTCATTCTCGCTCAAACCAATGCACTCACCGATCTTACCGAACATGCTATCGTCCTTCCCACCTATAGCAAAGCCTATTCCCGTGCTGCCAGCCCTTTTGCATTGGCTAAGCATCATCCCCAACTGCGGCTCTCGGCAAGACACCCAGCTCAAGATGGACCCAAGGTATGTGTTTTCTTCCTCGGTATGCATCTTGTCGTGTCTGCACGACGCGATCTCAAGCTCCAAAGCCTCATAGCGATCCAACTCTCTAGTGCTATCTAAGCTGACCTTCTCTAGCACAACAATCCTAGCATCTTTCTGTGCCAGCTCAGAACGCAAGCCTAAGCAAGACTTGCACGCACCAAGTAAGCTAGGCCTAGCCTTCAGCTCACTTACTTCCTCAAGTAAAGTGCCATACTTGTCCTGGAGAGTGACAAGATCAGACATGTGAATGGCGCAAGCATCACACTCTACCTCCTCGGTAACCTCCACTAACGCCTTAGCAAAATTTAGCTCATGAAGCGCGCTAAGGTATTTCGCCTTAAAGTCGTTCCTCTCAACAGCAGCACGCTTGAGCAACGCATCTTGACTCATCAAGGTGTCGTTCAGAGACTCAATCTCAGAAGAGAGGGACTCGACGGTGGGTGGTACCTTGGGTGTGTCGGAGTCATAGTCGTAACTGAGGCCTTCCTTGCACTTGCCGACCTTGCCTTCTTCAATCGCCATGGTGCAAAAGCCACCGTGCTTGGCGTCAGCATAGAAGCATAGGCCGTTGAGCTTGTCCTCAACCTTTCCCTTGGACTCATCATCGCTCGAAGAAGCACCTCCGTCGGAGGAGGCATCGATGTCGCTGAGGGAGGCGAGGAAGGCTCGGTGCTTGGCCTTCACCTTGTCGATCACCTTCTTGGAGGACCTTCGGTGGTAGCCACCCTTGGGCTTGTGCTTGTCCTCGAAGTGGTGCTCGCGCTTGTCCTTGCGCTTGGTGAAGTCGCCCGTAGCTTTCTTGGGGCATTTTGTGATGAAGTGATCCTCATCACCGCAACGGTAGCACCCCTTAGCAGAGCCACCACGCCGACGGTTCAAATGGTTGTTGTGAAACCGTGAGAACTTGGTGATGACCAAAGCCAGCTCATCATCTCCAAGAGCCTCCACTTGATCCTCTATCACAGAAATCAAAGACAAAGCGAACAAAGAGTGTGAAGGATTAGAGGAGGAAGAAGACGTACCGCCGGGGCTAGAAACCAACTCCATAGAGGGTTTCGACGGGTTTTCGAGCTTGGTCCGGGCCTGGTGATCAATCTCTGAGGACTTGAGCTTGCTGAACAGCTCGTCCATGGTCAGGGCATCATAGCTCGGTGACTCCTGAATGGCAGCCACCTTCATCTCCCACACCTTCCGATCAAGAGCATGCAAAAGCTTGATAGCCATCTCATGATCATCATAAGGCAAGTTGGCTCAATTAGCACGCATCTTGTTGACGATAGATTGGAAGCGAGTGAACATCCCGTCAACAGATTCTCCGGCCAAGTAAGCAAAGTTCTTGTACTCTCTACGGTACGTGTCGAAGAGTCTGGACTTGATCTGAGGGTTGCCCTCATTATATCTCAAGAGGGTTTGCCAGATCTCCCGTGCTGTAGTGAGACTTGAAACCCGCTCAAACTTCGGAAGAGACAAACAAGAGAAGAGAATGCTACGGGCTCTTGCGTTTGACGCATGCTCTGAGATTTGGAGGTCGGTGATCCGAGCTCCAAGAACCATGTAGTTCTCATTCTCACAAATCTCCCAAAACTTCGTATCAAGCCCTTGGAGGTAAGCGGACATGCGCACCTTCCAATAGGCAGAGTTGGTTCCATCGAAGTAAGGAGGTTTACCAGCACTTCGCTCCATTTCGCCTTCGCAGATCAAGAACCATGTAAGGTGGATTGATCCTTAACCGGCTCTGATACCAATTGAAGGACCGAGAACGGTGACCAGAGGGGGGGTGAATGGGAGCCTCAAATTTCTCTTGAAATATTCGGGCCACTCTTCCCAAAAACCAAACCCAGTTGCTGGATGCTCAACCTCCCCCGAGCAACGCGAGCGGGGATTGAGACGAAAACGAACAAATGAAAGCTCACCGGCAGAGGAGGAAAACTCACCGGAAACCCCAAGAATGAGTTCTCAACCCTTATGAGATAGAGGCAAGAACCCCAAGCAAAATAGCCCAAAAGACAGGCATCGAACGCTGGACAGCAGGGCGACGGACGCTGGAAGACAGCGCGATGGACGCTCCAGGGAAGGGCGTCGGACGCTGGCGACGGATGCTTAGGCGAGCGTCTGTCGGCCTTCCAGAGAGCCTAACAGAAGCTGAAGAACTGCTGAGGCGACGGACGCTTGGACGAGCGTCCGTCGGCCTACCCGAGAGCAAAATAGAACAGAACAGCGCACACCACGCGACGAACGCTGGGCGACGGACTCTGGAGAGCGTCCGGCGCCAAAACCGAAGGACGCCGACAAGCGAGGCGACGGACATTGACGTCAGCACGTACCAGCGTCCGACACAAACCCTCGGAGCGTCCGACGCCCCCGACAGAAACACAAAAACCTCAAAAAGCGATTCTCTCTCCGCCAAATCTTCACAAATGCTAACCAAATGATCTCCAGTAGCAACCCAACTTGGTAGGCATGTTTCTAGTGCTATGGATGAGCTATCCTGAAGAAATCATGGCTCAATTTGGTGAGAATTTATGGGAAACGAGGATTTGGGGGAAAAGGGGCAAGAACGAAGAACACCGCAAAGAAATCATCTGATCTACGCACTCGTGAGGTTTGATGAGAATTCCTTCGGTGCAAACAAGCTCCTCACGATTACGAACAACTTGGTTCAAATGGTTTTGCAAGAGCTACTCCCTACAAAGAGAAATCATCTCGGGAAAAAGAGGGAGCTAAAGCAAAACGCGAAGAACACAAGCAAAAACGGGGACACGATCAAGAAATCGAAGCCACCATGGCTTACGGAGATTACGTCTCTGATTCCTCACAACAATCACAAGTTCTTACACCGATGACACGGTGGATCTCAAGCAAGAAGAAGCTAGGGAAGGGAAAACCTAGGAATGGGTGGGAGAGAGAGTAATGCATGAGATAAGGATGATGATACCCCTTCATCCTCTATTTAACGGGGCTTTGGCTATTTCCCAAAGAACCCCCCTAGATACAAGACCGAATTACCTAGCCCTAAGACATTGTAATCCAAGTCGGTAACTCCCAGCCACTCATTTGAATGGACGGCCCCGCTTCCTACTGGGAGTTGCCGTCGCCTCGACGCAACCTCTAGGATTCCGCCACGGGCCATCCCCGCTTCCTCGGAAGCTCCGCCTAGGTTTTGAGGCCCAAACCCAGGAAACCAGCCACCGGTAGCTTTGGGCTCAACTACCGAACCCCGAGTTTTGAGGCCCAAACTCGGAAACCGTCGTCGGACGGTTTTGAGGCCCAACCCACCAAACCGCTCGACTCATGCCACCTTGTCCTCGCCCGGTCGGACTCCAAGTCCCACGAGCCTCCGCTCGACCCGCTCGTCCACCGTCTTGACTCGGTCGACTCGGTCTACCTCCATGTTTTCTCGCACTTGCCGGTGCCAAGTACTAGCCACCACAGCTAGTCCGCCGGCGCCCATGGTCCCTCAGTTCGAGCCCCGCTTCCGCCCTTCACCACTCTTAGTCCAACGCACAGCAAGCCTCTACTCGACCTTCTCCACGCCATTGACCACTGTCACTAGGCATAGCACCTGGACACCACAAGCCGATAGACAAGCACACATTTATGCTTTCGCAGAGGTTAGGGTAAGCCACTCAAACTGAAACACTCACGTGTTGGTCAATCACTCATCATCAAAGCTGAACATCCATGGGTACTTATCCACCATATGTTCGCATCTTGTCACTCTTCAGGACAAGTATGGCGCTCTACTTGAGGAGGTTAGTGAGCTGAAGGCTAGGCCTAGCTTACTTAGTGCGTGCAAGTCTTGCTTAGGCTTGCGTTCTGAGCTGGCACAGAAGGATGCTAGAATCACTGTGTTAGAAAAGGTCAGCTCAGATAGCACTAGAGCGTCAGATCGTTTTGAGGCTTTGGAGCTTGAGATCTAGTCGTGCAGACATGACAAGATGCGTACTGAGGAGGAAAACACATACCTTCGGTCCATCTTGAGTTGGGTATCTTGCCGAGAGCTGCAGCTGGGGGTCCGAACCATCAACAGTGTCCGGATGCCCCCACATAACAGAGAAGCCTCATCTGTTCTTCACTCTAGACGCGGCCTCCAGTCACGCACACCGCGCGGTCCGGACCAACGCGCCAGCGTCCGATCATATGCCGATTCAAACGGCTCTTTCCCGCGCGCACCAGCGAGCTCCACGTGGCTCTGGACGCACGCAACAGTGCGGGTCCGGTCCCTACAACAGTAGTGTCAGGATGCTACGCAGGGAGCACTCTAGTGAGTGCTTTTCCCCGGACGCGCGTCCGGTTCCTCCAACCAGACCAACAACAACGTCCGGTCCCTTTTACAGAGAACAACAGAGAGGGTAGGGACTCCGGACGCACGTCCGGTGCCCTACGTCCGGACCGCAAACAGCGTCCTGATCCTCCTCCTCAGCTGAGCCAGCAAGGGTTTGCCAGCGGACACACACGCGATGGTCCGGTCGGCCAGAACCCTTGCGTTCGGACCCTGCGTCCAGACTGCTTCCAGCTGCCCAAACAACTCCTCCAACTTCTCCAAGCTTCCAAGAGACAACAATAAGTGATGCAACACTTGTGCACGTGTGTTAGCTTTTAGTTCACAATTATCTTGGATTAGTTGGTTGTTTCACTTGTTTCAATTGATTTTAATGCAATGCATATGAACCTAGTGGCACATGATAATCGTAATCATACTTAAGAGCTCCCTCCTTGATAGTACGGCTATCTATCCTAAATGTGATCACATCCTCTATGATGTCTTGATCACCAAACCGAAAATGTGTCCTATATCACCTTTGCCTTGACACCATTTTCCTTTCCATCTCCTTCACCATGCTAGAGCTTGTGCTATCCACCAATGATCCACCTTGCTCCATCACATGGCATGTCCCAACCTATCTCATGATTTACACTTAGAGATCAAAGTTAGTACTTAGGTGGGTTTCATCAATTACTCTACTCCAAAACACATGGGGACTCCCACGCGTGTCTGGACTCCTGCCCGTTTGAATCTTCCCGTTGACGCCCTGAGCCGATCGCTGCCACGCGTCCGGATACCAGTTTGCACCAATGCTCACCAGCGTCCGAACTCTATGCAGAGCCAAACCCGAGAGCGACTTCTCGTCCGGACATATTTGTAGTCCGGATACAAATATGTCATATGTCAACCTTACATCCCACATAATTGGAGTCCGAATAACCAATCAACTCAAATTTTTACCCCTTGGGATACCATAGTCCAACATCTTGTGTATGCTTCAAGTATCTCAATATTCTCTTTGCAGCCTTCAAGAGACTTTCTCTTGGTGATGCTTGAAATCTTGCACATATGCATACACTAAACATGACATCCGGCCTTGAAGCGGTCACATAGAGTAAGCTTTCAATCATAGACCGATACAACTTTTGATCCACCATGTTGCCACTAGCATCACTATCCAAGTGTCTATTTGTTCCCATTGGTGTACTAATAGCTTTAGCTTCCTCCAGACCAAACTTCTTCATCATATCATTGATGTATTTGCCTTGACTAAGAAATGTGCCATTCTTCAATTGTTTGATTTGAAGTCCAAGGAAGTAACTAAGTTCACCAATCATTGACATTTCAAACTCATTTGCCAACATATTTCCAAATTGATGAGGACATCAACACCACACCAACACCATCTCCAGCACCACTTTCTCCTATTACTCGTGCTCGTGCCCGTGAATTCAACCATCAAGTAAGTTCATTCTCAAACTCTTGTCCATTATATTTAGATAATAGAGACACGTGCACTCTTGTTTTGCTTGGGAACAATGGAGAGGATCAGTGGGGCAAAGGATGGGCGCTAGCTGGATTTGGACTGCAGGACAACACCAACTTGTGATGGATGCCATGACTTCATACGGACTCCGATTGGGACGTTCTAGCACTTTTTGGAAATCTTATCAAGTCTACTTTCCAACGTATCTAGAACCATGTCTATATCTTATCAGACACGTCCAGAGTTGTCGTTTTTGTACCGAGACCTTTTCTGCCACCGGTGTTGCGTCACCTTATTTTGGGCCGATGGCCCATGTATCAAGTTGGGACCATTAGGGACGCATCCTAGGGTTGCAGCACGACCCTAACACCCTTGTGGTCGTCCTCCCAACTCCTTACAAGTCTTTAGAGCCTCCAAAAATAGATTAGGTTTTGTCTCGCCAAGTTAGTCATTGCTACCGCCTTCAACGCGCATGGTTGATCAATCGCTCATCTGATTGTCATCAGAACCTCGCCATATTGTGTTCTCAGATTGAAACCTTCATATTCATCTTGCATTTGAGTGCTTGTTCATCTTGTTCTTGCTGGTTCTTCGATTTCTTGCAGGACGAGAGCCCTAGTGGCTGGTTGTCGCGCCGCAAGATCACATCAACTATCGGAGGTGGTGTATCGATTGCTAAGGCGCAACGTCCTTGGACGGTTGTAGTCGAGCCGTGAACGTCATCTCCATCCACCAATCGAGTTATTCACCATCTCTCATCGAAAGATCGGATAGCGAAACCTACGGGTCGTCATCATATGGTAATCAGAACAAGGTTTATCGGTGAGAGACTTTCAATCTTTTGCTGTTTTTTCCTATAGCCCAGAAAAGCCAAAAAAACTAGTAGATTGGTTTTCCGTAATCCCATAAACTAGTTGAGCCTTTGCTAGTACTACTTAGTTACGGCTTATTGAGTCGTCGGTTGCATCGGTTGTGTCGAGTTGCTAGTTTTCGTTATAGTCCTTTAGAGTTTCAAGTTCTTGTCACGTTCTAGTCCTAGTCTAAGTAGATTTTGTTGCTGTCAAGTTCGAGTCCGAGTTGGTTTCTATAATCGAGTCCGAGTACTACCCTAGTATTCGCTGCTATCAAGTCCGAGTCTGAGTTGTTTTCTATAATTGAGTTTGAGTTCGAGTCCTACCCGTATTCGCTGCTATAAATTCTAAGTTCGAGTTGTTTTCCATAATTGAGTCTAAGCACTACTCTGATATTTATTTATGTGAGTCCGAGTTCCTTTCGATAAGCAAACCCGAACTACTTGATATTTACCATCTTTTAATTACCTTTTTACCCCTGCACTTTTGGAAGAAGTGTGTGTGGTGAATTGCTCATTTGACATCTCTCTGTTCATATAATTAGTTTTGAGGATCCCTTGAAAAAAATTTAAAAAAAAGAGAAAAAAAGAAAAATAAAAATAAAAAAGAAAAAAAGAACAAAAAAAGAAGAGAAAAGGGGGCAGATCTTTGTGTTGTCTCCTTTGATTAGGTGGTTCTTGTGAGTTCCTTTGTGTCCAGGCTTGCGTCTCTAGCATGGTCTAGACTAGGACCAGCAGAGTACAACCTTTGAACGATTATTCAACTTGCTTTTGTGACTAAGGTGGTGCTAGTATCTATCCTTGTGCATAACATTGGCCACCTACAGCTCCACATATTCGACTACAACTTGACAGGTGTTGTTGCTATGGTACTGATACATTCACTTCCAAGGTTGTAGGCTTGCTAGTTGTTGACCCCTCTTGCTAAGCAAGGTAAGAACTGGTAAGAGCTTGAGAAACAGGTTGAGAGCGAGTGTGTTGTTGTAGCTACATCCTAATAGTTGTAGGGATTTTATTTCTTCACCTGTATTCTTGTTGTTCTTGTCTTTTAAACCATCTCAGGAACATAGGACAATAACCAGATGTCACAAACTCCACACACCAAGGGCATCATTCAACATTTTACAAGGCAAGTGTAGCTACATGCAAATGGACTTGATTGAGATTTACAGGTCACCAATGACAAGATTGGGCAATTGGAGGCCGCCCAACTCGCCACCACCACCAAGCTTACAAGAGTCGAAGCATCGGTTGTTCGTTTGGACAAAAGCCTTGCTACTCTTCTCAATCGCTTTGATGAATTCCACACAAAAGGCAAAGATCAACATAATGAAGGCAACAAGGAGGAGGAGCGAGTCGAAGATAATGATGAGGATGCTTACTCTAGTGATATGGATCATGATGACAATGACCTCCGTGATCGACATCGCATACGCTTTAATCGGAGAGGTATGGGTCACCGTCGACGTGAGGTACACAATAACAATGATGCTTTTAGTAAGATTAAATTTAAAATACCTCCTTTTGATGGCAAGTATGATCCTGATGCATACATTTCATGCAAAATTGTTGTTGACCAAAAGTTTGCATGTCATGAATTTCCTGAGAATACATGTGTTAGGGCTGCTACTAGTGAGTTTACTGACTTTGCTACTGTATGGTGGATAGAGTATAGTAAGAAAAATCCTAATAACATACAATAAACTTGGGATGCTTTGAAAAAATCATGAGGGCTAGATTTGTTCCTTCTTACTACGCACGTGATTTGCTACATAAACTACAACAACTAAGACATGGTACTAAAAGTGTAGAAGACTATTATTAAGAATTACAAATGGGTATATTGCATTGTAAGTTAGAGCTAGGAGGATGAGGAACCTGCTATGGCAAGACTTTTGGGTGGGTTAAATCTTAAAATTCATGACATCCTTGCATATAAAGAGTACACTAACGTAACCCGTTTGTTTCATCTTGCTTGCAAAGATGAAAGGGAAGTGCAGAGGCGATGTGCTAGTGCTAGGAATAACTTTTCTGCAAGGAAGACTAATTCATGGAAGCCCCGTTCAACTCCCACTATGATTACACATGATCCTATTCCATCCTCTAGCGACAAGCTTCGTGCTACTCCAACAAATTCAGTGACAAAGACAATCCAGAAGCCTGGTGCAAGTGCTTCATTTGTGGCATCTACAGGTAGAACAAGAGACATTCAGTGTCACCGATGCAAGGGGTATGAACATGTGATGCGTGAGTGTTCAAGCAAGTGTGTTATGATCATCAAAGATAATGGTGAGTATTCCTCTGCTAGTGATTTTGATGAAAATACAGTTGCATTGTTTGTGGCTAACCATGCAGGTAGCGAAGAACATCTAGAAGAACATATTAATGCAGGTGAAGCCGACCACTATGAGAGCCTCATTGTATAGCGCGTGCTTAGTGCACAAATGGAGAAGGCGGAGCAAAATCAGCGACACATGTTATTCCAAACAAAGTGTGTCATCAAGGAGCGTTCATGTCGCATGATCATTGATGGAGGTAGCTGCAACAACTTGGCCAACAACGACATGGTGGAGAAGCTTGCACTTACGACCAAACCACACCCACATACATATTATATTCAATGGTTAAACAATAGTGGCAAGGCAAAGGTAACTAGACTTGTGCGAATCAATTTTCCATTGGATCATATAATGATGTGGTTGAATGTGATGTGCCTATGCAAGCTTGTAATATTATGCTAGGTAGAACTTGGAAATTTGATAGGGATTCTATGCATCATGGTAGAGCAAATCAGTATTCTTTTCTATACCATGATAGATTAGGTTTTGTCTCGTCGAGTTAGCCATTACTAAAGCCTTTCAGCGCGTGTGTTGGATCAACCGCCCGTCTAATTGTCATCAGAACCTCGCCATATTGTGTTCGCAGATTGAAACCTTCATATTCATATTGCAATTGAGTGCCTTTTCATCTTGTTCTTGTTGGTTCTTCGACTGCTTGCAGGACGGGAGCCCTAGTGGCTGGTTATCGCCCTGCAAGATCACGGCAACTATCGGAGGTGGTGTATCGGTTGCTAAGGCGCAACATCCTTAGATGGTTGTAGTCGAGCCATGAACGTCATCTCCATCCACCAATCGAGTTATCCACCATCTCTCATCGAAAGATTAGACAGCGAACCCTACGGGTCATCATCACAAATTCTTCACAAAATTCTTGATTGGTTGAACCAAAGATGATATCATCCACATAGATTTGCAACACAAATAGATCCTTGCCAAGCTTCTTGGTGAAGAGAGTAGTGTCAACCTTTCCCATGATGAACCCTTTGGAGAGAAGGAAATCCCTCAATCTTTCATACCATGCTCTTGGTGCTTGTTTCAATCCATACAAAGCCTTCCTCAACTTGTACACGTGGTTGGGCTTCTTGTCATCTTCAAAATCGGAAGGTTGCTCAATATAAACTAACTCATTTATGTATCCATTTAAGAAAGCACTCTTCACATCCATTTGGTATAGCTTGGTCCTGTGTGCACAAGCATAGGCTAATAGAATTCTAATTGCCTCTAATCTTGCAACCGGTGCATAAGTTTATCCAAAGTCAAGACCCTCAACTTGAGTGTATCCTTGAGCTACCAATCTTGCTTTGTTTCTCACAACTATACCATCTTGATCTTTCTTGTTTCTAAATACCCATCTTGTGTCAATCACATTGTAGTTCTTGGGTCTTTCAACTAGCTCCCAAACTTGATTTCTTGTGAAATTATTGAGCTCTTCATGCATTGCATTGACCCAATCAACATCTTGTAAGGCCTCTTCAATCTTGGTTGGCTCTATGGATGATACAAATAAATAGTGTTCACAAAAGGATGTCAATGTTGATCTTGTTTGCATACCACTAGTAATATCACCAACTATTTGATCAATTGGGTGATCTCTTGCAATGTTGGTTGGTTGGAGGATATGGACTTGATTGCTTGCACTTGGTTGAGATGAACTAGCCATTTGTTGATCTCGCACTTGAGAACTACTAGCTTGCACATTTGGAGAGTTGAACACTTGACCTTTACCATCTTCAATATCAATCACTTGCCTTGGCCTAATATCACCAATGTCCATACCCTTCATATCATTTGCCAATTGAAATCCACTCACACCATCTAGATTCTCATTTTCAACTTGAGACCCATTGGTTTCATCAAATTCCACATGATGAACTTCTTCAAGAACACCATTAGTCAAGTTCCACACTTTATATGCCTTGCTTGTAGTGGAATAGCCAAGTAAGAACCCTTCATCACATTTCTTGTCAAACTTTCGAAGTCTTGTGCCTTTCTTCAAGATATAACATTTGCAACCAACACTGTAAAGTATGCAATGTTGGTCTTTCTTCCATTCAATAGCTCATAAGGTGTCTTTTCCATCATTGGGTAGCAAGCGGTGTTGACAGCTTCGGCCCAAAATGAACGACTCACATTGTAGTCACTAAGCATAGAACTTGGGAGGAGTGAGACTTTTCATGCTTCTTGTGGGTTGTTTCTAGTTTCTCATGGGCTTCCATTATCCTCTCATGAGTAACATTGAGCGCATCAAAGGATTGTTCAAGAGCACTAAGCTTCTTGTTCAATTCTTTGCACTCCTTCCTCTTTATCTTAAAGCAAGTATGAGTTGTTCCATCATATCTATCCATGAGTTCCTCATTGGAGTACTCCACATCATCACTATCATCATCAATCTCATAACAAGATTGTACCTTAGTTGGCTTAGCCATGAAGCATGATGGAGTGTCGAAGATAAAAGGCTTCTTGTTGATAGGAATGCTTGCTAATGCTTTCTTCTTGGATTTCTTCCTCTCATCATCACTAGAATCATCATCGGAGGAAGAAGCATCACTATCCCAAGTAACAACATATGATCCACCCTTCTTCTTCTTTGCAAATGATAGCTTCTTTTCTTTCTTGTCATTCTTGCCCTTCTTCTTCTCATCATCATCACTATTGTTGGGGCAATCTGCTATCATGTGATCGATGTTTTGCACTTGTAGCATCTTCTCACATATTCCTTGTTCTTGAAATTGTCTCTTCTCTTTCTAGCCCCATAGACCTTCTTCTTCATGAACTTTCCAAACTTGCGCACAAAGAGGGCCATGGTCTCATCATCAATATCACTATCATCTTCATCATCACTTGAATCTTGCTTTCTTGCTTTGCTCTTGCCCTTGGATGATGAAGCCTTGAAAGCTATGCTCTTCTTCTTCTTATTCTTCTCTTCTTCCTTGACCTCTTATTCTTCACTCTCACTTATTGCTCTTCGGTCATGATCTCTCCAAGCACTTCATTGGGAGTGATGTTGGTCAATCCATCTCTTCCAATGATTTGGCTTAAGGTTTTGAATTTCTTGGGCAAACAGCCATGGAACCGGTTGGAGAAGTCCTCATCCTTCACCTTCTCACCCAAGCTCTTGAGATCATTGATGATTACTTGGAGCCTATGAAACATCTTCGGAATTGATTCATCTTCTTTCATCTTGAAGTGAGATAACTTGTCCTTGAGAATGTATAACTTGACACTCTTTACTGTTAAAGTGCCCTCATATGTATCTTCCAATCTCTTTCACACTTCACTTGCTCTATCAAGATCTTGGATTTGTTCAAACACCTTTGAGTCAGTGCCATTGTATGACATTGAGTGCCATAGTGTTGCATTGCTTGTTCTCTTGCTCTCTAGGTGTGAGGCTATCATCATCAAGGATGATAAAATTCTTTTCGGTGACATTCCACACCTTCTCATGAATTGAACCTAAGTGCATCTTCATCTTTCTCTTCCAATAATCAAAAGATGTGCCATCAAACATTGGTGGCTTGCTCCCCTCATGGTTGAATGATATTTGAGCCATCACTAACACCAAAGGTTGTTAAGCCTTGATAATAGAGGTGACCATGGCTCCAATACCACTTGAAAGGTCCTAGATGGCTAGAGGGGGATGAATAGCCTAATTAAAATTTCTACCAAGCACTAGAACAATTGTTAGATGATAACTAAGCGATGTTTTTTGCTCTAGCACTACAAAGGGTTGCTAGCTACCTATCCAAGCAATTCTAGTATAAATGAGTATCTAACACACAATAGCAAAACCACAAAGATACTCAAGTCAATCTAGCAAGAATAACTAAACAAGTAATCTATACCTAATAATAAAGAGGCAAAATTTCTCTCCTCCTCCACTTTTTGGTCCGGCTCCCCTAATCCGATTCGTACACGTATTAAGTTCTCTTACAACACACGGGCATGTTTACCGGATAAAGTAAAAAGTCCGATTTTTATACGTATTGAGTTCCGTTTCAACACACTGGCACATTTGCTAGTCTAGCTAACAAGAGAGCTAACTACACAAGATATGTATGGAAGTAAATACAAGATAAGTAGGGTGATTATACCGAAGCCTTGTGATGAGATGATATCAATATGAAGAATCAATCACAATGAATACCAAGGGAGTAGCTGGGAGACATGATGACACAAGATTTTTCTCCCGTGGTTCATTTGGTTGCCAACAAGCTACTCCCCGTTGTGTTGACCACTCACTTAGTGATTCGGTGGCTAATAGGAAATCACAAGCCTAGCCCACTACTCGGGCGCCACAAGAATCCACACAAGAGAGGGTAACTCAATGACACGAGCAATTTACTAGAGTAACCCTTTGGCGCTCCGCCAAGGTGGGTACAAGCCCTCTCACAATCGTCGAAGCCGACCGCGAGCAATCACCAACTCGTGCCGAAGCTTCCTCCACCAATCGAGCCATCTAGGTGTTGGCAAACACCAGAAAAAATAAGAAATCCCGCGGCGATGACGATGACCAAGTGCCACTAAGATGCAATGCAATGATCAAAGCACTTGGTTCACTCCAACTCTCATGAATATGCAGTTCTATCAAAGAGAGGTGAGTAGGAGCTATCTCAAGCAAGCACAGAGTGTGAGAATGAATGAAAGGTGCAAGAGAGTGCTCCTTTGGTTGGCCAAAACATATTTATAGCCACCCACAAACAACTAGCCGTTTAGCCCCTTGTTCACGGTTTCTTCACTAGCTCCGGACGCTACATGCATACATGGTGAAAGCCCATGTTTGGTTTTGGTTAATTGATGAAACCTATGAACTAACCCTAGTGCTAAGTGCATGATCTAGCTAGGGTGATCCACCTTAATACATGAAGCTAAAAGGATGACAATGGTACATTGATCAAGTGCTTCATGGTCTAAGGAAAAGAAGAAAGAGAAAAACAAAAGATGGTATGGAAATGGCTCAAGGCAAAGGTATATTTATAGGGCCATTTTTGGTTTAGTGATCAAGAAACTATAGAGAGTGTGATCACATTTAGGATAGATAGCCGTACTATCAAGAAGGGAAAACTCGTGTCGATTGCGGTTATCATGTGCCACTAGGTTTGCATTGCATATCCATATACAACAAACCTAAGTGACATAAATATGAACTAAAATCCAAGAAATATATTGTAAAAGGCTAACACAGGTGAGAAAGTGTTGGATCACAAGGTGTTAGCACAAGGAACCTTGGAGAAGAAGAGGTGACTCGAATTGGAACTCAGAAGAGCTCCGGACGCAGGTCCGGACGCTAGTGAGATGCGGTCCGGACCAATGCGTATGAGACCGGAGGCATACCCTAGCCTCGGCCAAGTGTGGACAGAAGGTACGAACGCTGGTTTTAGTCCGGACTCTGACTCCGGACCTGCGTCCAGTTGTTTGGAGCTCTCTAGATGCTCTCTGCTGAGTGACAGGACGCTAAGTGTCGTCCGGACGTAGGCCTCGAGTCGCGAGTTCAGAGCTAAGGAGCTCTCTGGACCGGCTCTGTGTAGAGTCCGGACGCGAGGCGATGGTCCGGACTCTTGCACTATTGCATGCCTATGGAGGTGATGTGTCAGCAGAAGGCGAAGGCGCCAACGGCAGGATTCGAATGGAGGAGGGTCCGGACGCACACGCGATGGTCCGGACCCCCTATACAAACTTTGTCTGGACTGACGCAGAATTCAATGGAAAAAGGGAAAAACGGCTAGCTCGGTTTGGGAAGCTATTTAAGTGGCTTGGCCGGCTCCTAGGGTTTTCTCTTGCACCTCCCATTCATTCTCACTCATTGTGTTTGCTTGGGATAGCCCCAACCTCATCTCTCTTTGCTTCAATTGCATTCTTGTGAGAGTTTGAGTGATCCAAGTGCTTTGATCATTGCATTGCATCTTAGTTGTACTTGGTCATCATCATCGTCGTGAAGTTTCTTGTTATTCTTGGTGTTTGCCAACACCTTGACGGCTTAGGAGATTGAGGAAGCTTCGGTGCATTTGGTGATTGTTTGCGGCCCGCTTCGACGATTGTGAGAGGGCTTGTACCCACCTCGGTGGAGCGCCAAAGGGTAACTCTAGTGGATTGCTCGTGTCATTGAGTTACTCTCATTTGGGTGGATTGTTGTGGCGCCCGAGTTAGTGGGCTAGGCTTGTCATTGCCTATTAGCCACCGAATCACCACTTGAGTAGTCGACATAATGGGGACTAGCTTGGTGGCTACCAAATGAACCTCGGGAAAAAATCGTTTGTCAACTTGTCTCCCGGCTACTCATTGGTATTCATTGTGATTGGTTCTCTACATTCACATACATACTGTTAACACCGGATTTTTGCACGATGACAACTGGGCCAGTGCACAGTGAGTCAGCAGAGATAGATGCTCAGAGTATTCGGTAAAATCTGTGCGGTCGGCTAATTTCCAGAGATTCGGCAATTGATCATGCGATCGGCTACTTCGAAGAGAGGCGGTTTTGCGTCGAAGCGACAAAAAGCTGCAAGTAAAGAGCCGATCGGCAACGATAGCCACGACAATTAAGGCAATAAAGACTCCGAAGGAAAATAAAGTCGAGATATTATATTTCTTCCTTTAATATTTTGTAATCATATCCTTTTAGGACTCATGTCATGACTAGGGTATAAATATAAACCCTTGGCTACTGTAAAAACATTCACAACCAAATCAATACAACCGGCCCCATGCCAACTTCGAGTCCTTTTGTCGTGTCGTCGAGTTCTTCGAGAGGAATGATCGATCTATCGACCTCTGTAAGTCTTGGCAACCTTGTTATCATGTCTAGTATCATGCAGTGGATTTTGATGTTGATGCAAGTAGTCTTGTTTGTTTTCAATGATCGTGCGGCGGATCTTTGCTTAATAATCAAGAGGTCTTCGCTTGTGTTTTGCTTATGAGTAGATATCGTGCGGCGGATGTTTACTTGTTATTCTTAGCAAAAGCAAGATAGTTATAGGCTCTATTAGATTTGGAAAAATCTATTAGATTCATCAAGTTATCATGTGTTAATTTGCCTTAAATATTTTACATATGTGCAAACACCCTTTTGCCCAATCTAGATTGATGAGGTTCGGCTCCTCCCTTTGTTATAGATCTATTCATATTTTAACAATGATGTCTCAATAGTTAGATCTTATGTTTTATAATAGCTGAATTGGTTCAATCTAGGTTATCACGTGTTGCGGGTTCATGCATGTTATTTCACATTCAAGTTTTGATAAAGCTAAGTATCGTGCGGCAGGTGCAAGCTTAGATTAGTTTGATTGTGTTTTTCTTACATGTTTCCTTCATCATGGATCCCAAATCGTCCGGATTGCCGAGCTTGGTTACGCTTTAACTTTAAAACATTTGATTCATTCATACGTACTCTTCCCATGCATGCATATTCGACAATCAAAGTGCCACGTGCTCTTTGCTTTAGCGAATGATCTATGCACTCTGTTGGCAGATAACTTTTATAGCTGTATGTCATCGTAAGTGGCTTCAGGGCCGTACATATGGAACTGTCTGGTCTCATACGGCACGTTGCAATTTATATCTAATGATTTTCATCCCTTGTTAGTTTCAGGTCAAACTGACTGGCACGTTTTCGGTTCTTGAAACACCCGGGCACCCGATTGAAGCCACTCTTTTCGGCTTGCTGTGTGTGAGATACAGTGTCACTTTTGGTGTCAACACACTTTTTGGCACGCTCGGTGGGACCCACCATATTTTCAAGATGCCTGAAATCGACAATGCAGAGATTCTGAATGTAACCATTGAGCAATTGCCTGAGGAGATGAGGGCCGCAGTTCAGCAGGCGTACAATGAGTTTCAGAACAAATGCTTGTTGTCCTTCTCAAGGAATAAAAGTAGTAGAGTTTTTCAGAAGCAGTCACTCCCGAGAACTCTCCTCCCACATCAGACTAACTACACTACGGAAGAAGACGCATGGAAAGTGGCTGAAGTGGTTCACAAGGCCATAAGGGATACTATGAGGAACCATCACACCGCTTTCCTGAATACCTTTCGCTCAATCATGGTTAATACCTTCGGTTCGGCAGCTGACAAATACTTTGAGGAGTTTGCTGGTCTGATGCAGGGACCGACGTTAATCAATGTACCAAAGCACTAGGAGAAAGCCACCGAGGATGGTGGAGCATCTGGCATGAACCAAGGGGGATTGCTTCCTCATCAGCATCAACAAACCTACGGCCAGCTCACGTTCGGCACGATAGGAGACATCCCACATTCCGCTTCAAAGGTGTGTCCAGTAGCGAACAGACTGCATAAAAATATGTATGGGGGAGGATATCAAGAGTTTGCCGATTACAGCGCCATTAATGCTCTCCCGAATCCGAGATACGAAAACCCGGCAGGGTTGCCTTTTGAAGGGCATGCACGTGGAGCTCCAAATTCGAATGTTGATCTCATCATGGATAGGATGGTAGACACGATGAAAAATCAGTTTGGCTTAAAGCCAAAGAACCAGTCCTATGCATACAAGTCCCCTTATCTAGAGTGGTACAACCGAGTGGCTCTCCCTCCAAGGGTTAAGGCTCCCACAGATCTGACCAAGTTTTCTGGCCAAGATGACACCAGCACTATAGAGCACATCAGTCGATACTTGATGCAGCTGGGAGAAGCATCCACAAATGACGCTTGGAAGATTCGGTATTTCCCTTTGTCTCTGACAGGACCAGCTTTCACGTGGTTCGCGTCTCTGCTGGCAAACTCCATGGACAGCTGGGCGGATTTAGAGCAGAAATTCCATGCGTACTTCTTCACGGGCACCAATGAGAAGAAGCTAGTTGATCTTATGGGCTTGAGACAGAAGGCTAATGAGACGCCCCAGGAGTATCTCCGTAGGTTCAGAGAAACCAAAAACCTCTGCTATTCTCTAAATTTACCAGATGACCAGTTGCCGAGGATGGCAGTGGCAGGCATGCAGCCGAACATCAGAGAGAAGCTGTTCGGTATGGACTTCGAGGACCTTGGTCAGTTGTCACAACGTTTGGCAATGATGAGTAACCAGGCTCAAGGGTTCAGAAGAGACAACCGTTTTCAGAAAGGTGATATGGCTAATACAGTGTATCAGAGTTTCCTGGAAGAGGCAACGGAGTTCGAAGACGAGGATGAGGTCGCCGTAGCCGAACTGGCCTGGGCAAAAGAACCAACTCAAGTCAACCAGCGATGGTTGACGCAGCAGAAAGGTACTTGCGACTTTGATGTATCCAAATCAGACAAGCTGTTCGAGTTATTGTTCAGGGAAGGACGCATCAAGCTGCCTGAAGGGCACCCCATGCTGCATCCTGAAGGAGTAAAGGACAAAAGATTTTGCGGCTACCACAACACCAATTCTCATGCCATCAATGATTGCCGGGTGTTCAGAATGAAGATCCAGAAAGCTATTCAGGAAGGACATTTGAAGTTTGACGGCAAGATGAAGATTGACGCTAATCCTTTTGCACAGAACACAGTATCTTTCTCTATGAATATGGTTGTCGTGGAAGACTCCAAGGGCAAGGGCGAAATGAAGGTGCTGACCTCAGATAGAGCGAAACTGACTGGTGTTGTTGACCCTGATCGACAGATTACAGATGAGGAGCTTCGGCAACGAGGACAGTTCCAGAGTAGCCGAACTGAAAGAGGGGAAGCTTCCAAACCCAGGGTTACAATGCGGATCCTGTTGAACAAATGGCAACAGGAGCAAGAGCAGTATCAGAGGCAGATGCATTATGAGGAGCAGAGATTCATAGAGGAATGTCAGAAGCATGAGGAAGAAGTATATAAGAGAAAACAAGAGCGCTTGAGAGAGCAGGAGGAGTCTCATTTGGGATGCTCGTTTTTCAAGCATTGTTGGAATGAAGGCCTAAAACTGCCCACTAGAGATAATTGCCCCGAATGCAGTGATCGGTATTCAGGGTATAGGCAGTCTCGGGTCAACCGCTGTCCGGTCCATGAAAGTCTAGGAGCACATGTTCCTAGGGACGATCGGCATTTAAAAATAGGCGACTCAGAGGATCGGCAAGGTAAAAGGTTTGCCGATCAAGAATGGGTTCGTTTTGAAGGGAGAGAGCACCGGGAGTATGTATGGCAGAGCAGGCAGTGGTGTCCACCAGGTCTGAAGAAGAGTCAGAAAAGGAGTGTGCAACGCTTGAGGAACAGAGAATTAGCACAAGTGACTGCCGAACAGAAACCAACATGGCGTCCTAAGGGAAAACCCAATGGATATGACCGTTTGGCTGATGCATACATGGCCTTCTTCATTCCATCAGAATTTATAGCTCCCGAGGACCAAGATATCCAAGAAGAAGTGTCTTTAGATGCTGATGAGAGCGGGTATCAGAATCTAATGGCCCAGCTTGTCCTGACTCAATAGACAGTGTTCAATAAACTGGCCAGACATCGACACTTGAAGGCGCTTTACGTGAAGGGATACATCAATGGCAAGCCTCTGACCAAGATGCTGGTTGATGGAGGGGTTGCCATCAATATCATACCTTATACTACCTTTAGGAAGCTCGGGATGACAAATGAGGAGTTGTTGAAGACCGACTTGGTACTTAGAGACTTTGCCGGCAACCCTTCCGACACTCAGGGGGCAGTACACGTCGAGTTGATGATTGGATCAAAGACTCTGATCACTACCTTCTTTGTCATAGATGGCAAGGGAGCATATAGTCTGCTCTTGGGAAGACATTGGATCCATACTAACTGCTGCATACCTTCAGCCATACATCAGGCTCTCATTCAATGGGTTGGAGATGATGTTGAGATTGTTCATGCTGATGATTCAGTAAGTGTCGCTGCCACAGAACCCGTCTACTGGGAGTATGATGGCTTCGATTGTTTCTCTGGAAAGATTTGGGGAGAAGGTCCTGTGAATGTCTCCGGCAAGGGCCAACAGCCGATCCAAGCAGTTGGCTCTGAGAGCAATTTTTAATGGGGAACCCAATCGATGACAGTGAAGGGAAGCTTGGACGTGGCTTCATGTTAGACCAAGAGCATAGGTTGAAGTTGGTAAACTTACTAAGGGAGTTCAAAGACTGTTTTTCTTGGGATTATACAAAGATGCTTGGACTAGACCGTTCTATTGTTGAGCATAAATTGTCGATCAAGCCTGGATACCGTCCTTTCAAACAACCTCACCGGAAGATTTTCAAAGAGGAGGTACTGGCTGATGTAAAAAAGGAAGTGGAAAGATTATTAGAAGCAGAGTTTATTCGGCCATGTAGGTATGCAGATTGGGTTTCAAACATAGTCCCGGTGTACAAGAAGAATGGGAAGATGAGGGTCTGCATTGACTTTAGAAACCTCAATAAAGCTACTCCTATGGATGGATACCCGATGCCAGTTGCCGATCTGCTCGTCGATGCGTCGGCTGGTTATGAAGTCATTAGCTTTATGGATGGTAACGCTGGTTATAACCAAATCTTCATGGCAATGGAGGATATTTCAAAGACAGCCTTCAGATGCCCTTGTCATATTGGTCTGTTTGAATGGATTGTCATGACTTTTGGTTTGAAGAATGCCGGTGCAACCTATCAAAGAGCTATGAACTATAATTTTCACGAGTTGATCGACAAGATTGTGGAAATCTATATTGATGACGTGGTGGTCAAGTCTAGAAATCATGAGGGGCATTTGGCCGATTTGAGGAAGACCTTGGAGTGCACTAGGAAGCATGGTTTGAGGATGAACCCGAACAAGTGTGCCTTTGGAGTCTCAGCTGGTGAGTTTTTAGGCTTTCTAGTCCATAAAGGGGGATCAAGGTCGGCAAGAAGAGCATGGAAGCAATAGACAAGGTGGTGCCTCCAACCAATCTCACGGAGTTGCAATCACTGTTGGGCAAGATTAAGTTTATGAGAAGTTTCATATCTAACTTGTCAGAAAGAGTGTTGCCTTTCTCTCCACTATTGAAGCTTAAAAAAGATCAAGAGTTTGTGTGGGGTGACGTACAACAGAAGGCTTTTGATGAGATCAAAGACTACATGAAGGCGCCACCCGTATTGGTACCTCCGCAACTTGACAAACCTTTTAAGTTGTACGTAGCGGCCGACAACCTGACAATAGGGTCGGCCCTCATGCAAGAGTTTGAAGGGAAAGAAAGAGTAATAGCTTACATTAGCCGAAAGTTGCTGGACCCAGAGACAAGGTATTCGGCTATAGAAAAGCTTTTCTTATGTGTGTTTTACTCATGTACCAAGCTTCGGCATTACTTGTTAAATGCCGAATGTGTAGTAGTTTCTGAGTTCGATGTGATAAAACACATGTTATTGATGCCAATTTTGAATGGAAGAATTGACAAATGGATTTTAGCTCTAATAGAATTCGATCTAAGGTAAGAATCGGCAAAAGAAGTCAAAGGTCAGGTCATTGCCGATTTTGTTACCCAACACTGTGATCCTTCTGCTAAGATGGTAACCATTGCACCATGGACTTTGTTTTTTGATGGTTCATCTTGTAGCAAAGGTGCTGGCGTTGGTATTCTCTTGATTTCTCCTAAAGGGTTGACTTTTGAGTATGCCATCCCTATTGAATTCTCGGTTACTAACAATCAAGTAGAGTATGAGGCATTGCTTAAAGGACTTCGACTGCTTGTCAAGATGAAGGCCATTGCTGTTGAAATTTTCGGGGATTCTGAGCTGGTAATTAACCAACTGATCGACTAATACGAATGCAAGAGTGATATGTTAAAGGGATATTATGAAGAGTGTCGAGAGCTTCTGAAGAGCTTCGAGGTGGCCACCTTGCATCATATCCCTAGGGGGCAAAATGAAGAGGCAAATAGACTGGCTCAGAGTGCTTTAGGATACCGAGAGGATCAAGAAATTCATGCTTCGGATGAAGGTCGGGTAATTGATGACTGGAGAAGCGAAATTGCCGACTATTGGAAAAATCCATCACAAAACGTTTCCCAAAAGCTCAGATATAAAGCCATCAAATTCGTGCTCCTTGATGACCAGTTGCATTACAAGTCCATAGATGGAATACTCCTCAAATGTTTGAGTCAAGAGGAGTCTAGAAAGCTGATGTATGAAGTGCATGAAGGAGTATGTGGTACACATCAGTCAACTTATTGGATGAAATGGATAATAAGAAGAACTGGTTATTTTTGGCCAACCATGCTTGAGGATTGTTTTGAATATTACAAAGGGTGTCAAGACTGTCAGAGATTTGGTAATATTTAGAGAGCTCCAGCGTCGGCTTTAAACCCAATTGTCAAGCCTTAGCTGTTCAAAGGATGGGGCATAGATTTGATCGGTCAAATTCATCCTCCTTCTAGCAAAGGGCATAAGTTTGTGCTGTTAGCTACAGATTATTTTACAAAGTGGGTTGAAGCTATTCCCCTGAAAAAGGTTACATCAGAAAATATGGTCAATTTCATTAAGGAGCATATAATTCACAGATTCGAGATTCCTCAAACTATAACAACAGATCAAGGGACTCAGTTTATTTCATCCGAGTTTTGTGATTTTGCTGAAAAAATGGGGATCAAGTTATACAATTCTTCTCCTTATTATGCACAAGCCAATGGCCAGGCTGAAGCATCAAATAAGATCATGATCAAAATTATTCAGAAGAAGATTGATGAAAAGCCGAAGAAGTGGCATTCGGTTCTTAACGAGGCTTTGTGGGCTTACCAGATGGCTTGTCATGGATCTACTCAAGCGTCTCCCTATGAGTTGGTTTATGAGCATCATGTTGTGCTGCCTTGGGAATTACAATCAGGATCGAGATGGGTTGCATTGCATTGCAGAATGATTTGAGGAGAGGAGATTACAAGGATCTGATGATGGACGAATTGGAGGATTTGCATTTAGTTCGTCTCAAAGCATTGGAAAATATTGAGAAAAATAAAGTACGTGTTGCCAGGTATTATAAAAAGAAGGTTAAGGAAAAACAATTCTCAGAAGGAGATTTGGTTTGGAAAACTGTATTGCCGATCGGGACAAAGGACAGAGCGTTCGGCGAGTGGTCTCCAAATTGGGAAGGGCCTTTTCGAGTGGTAAGGTGCGCACTTGGCAATGCATATATCTTGAAAACTCTACTGGGAGAAGAATTCGCTAGAGCTATTAATGGAAGGTTTCTTAAGAGATTTCATTCCAGTGTAGAGGTTGGAACATAAATAGACTTAAGGAATTTTATACACAAATAGCTGATATGGATGTATCGCCTTTAGCCGAAAAAATACTCTAAAAAGCTCAGAGAATAGACGACATGACATGTGTCGCCTTTAGAGCAAAAATCAAACGATAAGCATGCAAACATTCTTCAGATTGGTTGTTCTCAAAAAGATTCACAAGGAGAAAACCAGTAGAGATCCTGAATATTTCACAGAGCGAGGTTTTTTACATAAGATTCCTAAATACAAACTACTCGTCAAACAGCCTGTTGAGAACCGACTGGGCGTCTATGGCCGGGCTGAGGGCGGTGGCGTGATCTTCATAGCTCTCCAGAAAATCCTCGATATCCTCGACGTCTTCTGGAGGCACTTGGCCACGAAAGCTAGTTGGCTGGAAGGAGAAGTCTTCACCACGTTGGGTGGTCATTGCTGCTAACCCCAGAGCCACGCCATGGTGCACGCCGTGAATGGCGACTTGGTCGATGTGGCCATCCGCATTATCAAGGCGTGCCTCTGCGGTTTCTCCCTGGGCGTTCACCTTGTCGGCGATTTTGTCCGCCATGGTCTTCAGGCGCTCAGCCTCTGCAGAGGGCGCTGAACCAAAAAATCGAGCCAGGTAAGCAGAAGAAATCAGAGAAGAGAAGGTCAAACATGATTGCCTTGACTGACCCGTAATGGCGTCACAAAGCTCCTTCCGCTGGTCCTCCCACTCAAGTTGGTCAATACCATATTGTTTGGAGGTCTTCTCCAACTCTGTGCGGGCCTCATCTCTTTTGCCCTTGAAGGTGATCGCCTCTGTAGAGGTGTAGGGGACGTCCGCGACGTCTGAACCCGAACCCAAGTCCCAGGGGTTGGAGTGGTAGGAATCTGAAGACCCAGAGGAAACGGGCAATGGACTCCCCGGCTGACCTACCACCGCCGTAGGGAAAGGGATGCTATGGCTGGTGGAGATGGACCTGATTTTGATGAATGGGGAGCAGAGATCAGGGCTAGAAGGATGAACAAAGAACAAAGATGCAAGGGGGCAAGAAAATGATTCTCACCCTCATTGCCGATTGCGCCATGCTCGGCTTCCTTCAGCTTCTCCTTCGGCAGGACGCTTGCCATGGTTGTCTCCTCCCGCCATTGTTACTGTGTGAGTTAGGGTTTTCCTCTGGATTGGTTTCAACAGAAAGGGTGAAGACGAAGGCGAGAGTGTTTGACTGGAATCGTTGATAGGAGCAGAAGAAGGAAGGTTTATTTATAGGTCGAATAAGAATCCCAAATGGCAAACTAGGGTTTTTCTCTCTAGAGTGGGCCGTTACCGGACCGGGCCAGGCTCGGGTATATCAAAGTTTGCTCGGCTATATCCCTAAACTGGAGTCGATCGGCTATCTGAAAGCCAGAGGTGAATCGGCTATGCTGTAATCGGAAGAGTAACAAAGCCGATTATACTATCATACAAGCAGGAATATATAAGAGGCAGGACAGTAGGGACATTCAGTTGTTCAAAAACAAAACATGCTACACCTAATCTACTACAAGCTATGTCTCTACCGATGCAGAAGCTGATTGATGGCATCCAGGGCCTTAGTCTTGATTCGGCTAACGTCATCCAATACCTTTTGGTCTTCGTCTTCAGAACTTTTGATGCTGGATAGCTTTGCTTTGAGTTGTTTATTTTCTTTCAAAATGATTAACATTTTTGATGAAGTTGCTTCTATAGAATTCGGCAAAGCTGTCATCTTGGCTTCATGAGATTGGATTTTGACATTCAGTTCAAATAATTGGGCTTCTAATCTGATTCTCTCATCCTTCATAACTTTCAGCTCAGATTCCAGGGTCACCAGTGAATCTTTAGCAGCCTGAAGTTTGGAGTATAAAGCTTTAGCTTCTTGTTTCTTCAAAGACTTGCTATCCTGTAGAGAAGTCCTAGAGGCTATATTTTTGTTTGTTCTCTTCACTATAGCAAAATAGTCATCAAGCTTGGCTGCAGACTCCAAAGAGGCCTTGAGAGCAGATGGAAGATCTTGATTGATGAGCTCGAGGATGTCCTTTATCTGATCTGAATCTTGGACCAGAATGTTGATGTCTTTATTCAGCAGGTGAGCTATATCCTGCAGCCGGGCTTGATTTTCCTTTGATAGAGCCTGCTGGGAGGTGGCTTCTTCCCCTTTTTCACTGATGAAATCTTCGACAGTGAAGGAGAAGCTGGTGGTTGGTTTGGCAGTATTCTTGAGGAAGGAAGGAGTGTTCCAGTGTTAGCCGATTGGATAAATATGTTGAAGGAGAAGTGTAAGATAAAATGTTACCTACTGAGTTGATTGGTCTTCATGATGAATTGTCTCTTGATCTGATTGAGAGCCTGATTGGATACCCAAGGATGGTGAACCTGGAGCTGGACCAAAGGAGTGTTCTCCTGCTAGATCCTCTAGAATTTATCAGTTTTCCAACAATGCAGGTGATAGAGTGTGAGAACAGAAAATAAATACTTCATGAAAGAGAAGGACATAATTAGACGAATAGTACCAATGTGTTTGGAGGTTTCCTGGGCATGTGTACTTTCGGTTTTATGTGTCTCTGTATCTGCAACTTCATGAGTCTCTGCATCCTCAATGGGGGCTTGAAGAGGAATATCTGCTGTTGGAGAGTTGCTGGACCCAGGAATTTCAACATGTGGCTGCAGTAAGGAGTGATTAATATAAAGGCAGTCAAAGTTGATAATGAGTGAGGTTTATTGCTGAATAAGGATTCATACCTTAGGGGATCTCTGAACTTTCTTGGACCTTACCTTTCTGGTCACATGGATGTCTTCAAGCGTTTTCCTTTTACCTTTTTCTCCTAAAGGTACAATGACTGAAGTTGCAGGAGTCTTCATGAAGTGTGCCAGAGTTGGAGCATTGAAGCCCAATGCAGGGTTAGGACCAGCTGAGTAGTACTTTGCTGCTTTGATAGGAGAGGTAGGTTCGAAGTCCTATGCACACATGGATTTTAGGATCAAAGGTAAATTCAGAAGCAGGGAATGACAAATGCAATGAAGTTACCTCACTGTCAGAAGCAAATTGAGGGTATAAATCTTGGCATAAAGGATGCACTGGTATGTTGAAGATGTGATTGTGCCATTCTTGCCACCATGAAGCAAAGAAGGGGTGGGCATCATCCACTAACCCGAATGGAGAGGGTTCATATGTGGGCAAATCCCATGCAAGCTTGAAGACGTTTTTGGCTTCTATTTCACTTATAATCGGTTCTTTGTATCTTATAATTGCTGAGAAGAAAGGCTTTGGGGACAACTGTCGACATCCTAATTGCCTGGAAGCCATATTGGGATTATAGAATTCATATGTGGGTTGCACTTGCCTCCCATGGTGGAATTCAGCTGGCAGGATGCAAGGTTTAATGAAGGAATTGAAAATCCCTGTGGATACCTTATCAGAGCAGCCGGATTCATAGCTAAATTTGCAGGGGGGAGTTAAGCTGTCATTTTCTCTGTAGGGAGGCCAAAGCACATTGTCAAAGCCTTTGAAAAACAGTTTGAAGAGATGACCGATGTCCAAGTCGATACTAATAAAGTATGCTGCTTCTCCATAGGTTTGACAGCCTTTTGTTTGTGCTGTGCCGTCTTCAGCATAGTTAACTAAAGGGAAACTCAAGTTATGAAGAGGTACAAAGACTATCTGGTGCATATACAATTACAACCACATTTGAATAAACCACCATGGGCCACTTATGCAGGAGATTTTGACATTTCGATGCATCTGAGAAGTAATTTGATGCACCATGTGGTAAACAGATCCTAGCAGGTATTTACCCAGGGAGATCAAGGAGCCTGCAATTAAATCTTCAGCCATCACCATGTGGTTCAAGGTTGGCTCGTTGGATTTACCACAGAAGATGAATATGCATAACCACATATTCATAAATGCCTTGTATTCCTTGTCGGAAACAGAGTCGGATGTCTCCAGATAGGTTCGGATATATTTAGTCCATCCACCTTCTGATTTGACAACTTTCTGGCTGCTTTTTCCCTTGTACTTGGATGGATAGACTGACTGTGACACATTTAAACCGGTCATCATGAATACATCGACCAAGGTAGGAGTCATCATACCATAGCCGAAAACAAAGGCATTAATGGCATTAGACCAGAAATGGGAAGCTGCCATCAAGAGAGGTTTGTTCCTAGGCATTTCTAACAGGGACAATTCCAAATAGTGGTTGATGTCTTGACTATCCCAATGGCTGCTACTTTTGTCCGACATTCTCCGGTACCAGTTTTGCCATCCAGCGATTGGGGGAGACGGCCAAGTCTTGAAGGTATTCTGCCATCGATTGGGCGGAGTGACACCAGACTTGAAGGGGATTCTTAAGGTTTCTTTCTCAATAAACTCAATTGGATCAGGATCGCCCATGAGACCAAGGAGGTAGGAATCAGGGTTTGTAGCATAAGGAATCAAAATCTCATTCTTGTATTCCTTTGAGAAATAATGGAGTCAGAAAAAAGCGAATGAGTTGGGAGAAAGGCGAGAAAGCTGATCAAAAGATTGCCGAGTGCATATGAGTGAGTGAAGTTTACCTCTGGGATTTCATCCGGAGTCGCCAATGAAGATTTAGAGTGGATTTGAGAACGCGCTGGGGTTTGAATTTCTTGAGCGGCTGCTGTGGAGTTGAACAGTATTGACCTAAGGGAAAGGTAGAGCTTGCAGTCAATTTCAGAACAAAAGGCTTTTATCCCGAAATTGAGGGGACATGTGTTTACACCGGATTTTCGCACGATGACAAGTGGGCCAGTGCACAGTGAGTCGACAGAGATAGATGCTCAGAGTATTCGGTAAAATCTGTGTGATCGGCTAATTTCCAGAGATTCGGCAATTGATCATGCGATCAGCTACTTCAAAGAGAGAGGCGGTTTTGCGTCGAAGCGACAAAAAATGGCAAGTAAAGAGCCGATCGGCAACGATAGCCACGACAATTAAGGCAATAAAGACTTCGAAGGAAAATAAAGTCGAGATATTATATTTCTTCGTTTAATATTTTGTAATCGTATCCTTTTAGGACTCATGTCATGACCAGGGTGTAAATATAAACCCTTGACTATTGTAAAAACGTTCACAACCAAATCAATACAACCGTCCCCATGCCAACTTCGAGTCCTTTTGTCATGTTGTCGAGTTCTTCGAGAGGAATCATCGATCCGTCGACCTCCGTAAGTCTTGGCAACCTTGTTATCATGTCTAGTATCATGCGGTGGATTTAGATGTTGATGCAAGTAGTCTTGTTTGTTTTCAATGATCGTGTCGTGGATCTTTGCTTAATAATCAAGAGATCTTCGCTTGTGTTTTGCTTATGAGTAGATGTCGTGCGGCGGATGTTTACTTGTTATTCTTTGCAAAAGCAAGATAGTTATAGGCTCTATTAGATTTGGAAAAATCTATTAGATTCATCAAGTTATCATGTGTTAATTTGCCTTAAATATTTTACATATGTGCAAACACCCTTTTGCCCAATCTAGATTGATGAGGTTCAGCTCCTCCCTTTGTCATAGATCTATTCATATTTTAACAATGTTGTTTCAATAGTTAGATCTTATGTTTTATAATAGCCAAATTGGTTCAATCTAGGTTCTCACGTGTTGCGGGTTCATGCATGTTATTTCACGTTCAAGTTTTGATAAAGCTGAGTATCGTGCGGCAGGTGCAAGCTTAGATTAGTTTGATCGTGTTTTTCTTACATGTTTCCTTCATCATGAATCCCAAATTGGCCGGATTGCTGAGCTTGGTTACGCTTTAACTTTTAAACATTTGATTCATTCATACGTACTCTTCCCATGCATGCATATTCGGCAATCAAAGTGCCACGTGCTCTTTGCTTTAGCCGAATGATCTATGTACTCTGTTGGCAGATAGCTTTTATAGTTGTATGTCGTCGTAAGTGGCTTCAGGGCCGTACATATGGAACTGTCTTGGCTCATCCGACACGTTCCAGTTTATATCTAATGATTTTCATCCCTTGTTAGTTTCAGGTCAAACTGACTGACACGTTTTTGGTTCTTGAAACACCCGGGCACCCGATTGAAGCCACGCTTTCCGGCTTGCTGTGTGTGAGATACAGTGTCACTTTTTGTGTCAACACATACATCACAAGGCATCGGTACAACAATCAACACCTCTCTTGGATTTACTTCTTCCATATCTTGTCTAGTTAGCTTGCTAGTTAGCTTCTCTATTAGTTGTTCTTGCTAGCTTGTGTTAAGTGCCTTAGGTTCTTGCTATTGATTGTTAGGCACTTAGCTAACTAGAATTGCATTGGATAGGTGCCTTTGCACCCCAAGTATAGCTAGAGCAAAAAGGCGTCGCTTAAGTGTTATCTAACCTTTTGCTCTAGTGATTTGTAGATTTTTATTAGGCTATTCACCCCCCTCTAACTATCTAGGACCTTACAAGTGGTATCAAAGCCGTGGTCACCTCTATTATCAAGGCTTAACAACCTTCAGTGTTAGTGATGGCTCAAATATCATTCAACCATGTCAGAAGGAAACCACCAATGTTTGATGGCACATCATTTTATTATTGGAAGAGGAAGATGAAGATGCATCTAGGCTCAATACATGAGAAGGTGTGGAGTGTGACTGAACATGACTTTGTCATTCTTGATGAAGCCGCGCCCACACCTAGAGAGCAAGAGAACCGGCAATGCAACACCATGGCACTCAATGTGATCTACAATGGCATTGACTCCAAGGTGTTTGAGCAAATCAAAGATCTTGAGAAGGCAAGTGAAGTGTGGAAGAGACTTGAAGATACTTATAAAGGCACTTCAATGGTAAAGAATGCCAAGTTGTATATGCTCAAGGACAAGCTATCTCACTTCAAGATGATGGATGATGAGTCTATCCTAGAGATGTTCCATAGGCTCCACGTGATCATCAATGATCTCAAGAGCTTGGGTGAGAAGGTCAAGGATGAGGACTTCTCCAACCGGTTTCTTGGTTGTTTGCCCAAGAAATACAAAACTTTGAGGCAAATAATTAGGAGAGATGGTTTGGACAAGATCACTCCAAATGAAGTGCTTGGAGAAATCATGACCGAAGAGCAATATAATGAAGAAAATGAAGAAGAAGAGGTCAAGGAAGAAAAGAAGGAAAAGAAGAGCTTAGCCTTCAAAGCTTCATCATCCAAGAGCAAGGGCAAAGCAAAGAAACAAGAATTCAGTGATGATGAAGATGCAAGTGATGATGATGATGAGATGATGGCCCTCTTTGTGTGCAAGTTGGGAAAATTCATGAAGAAGAAGGGCTATGGTGCTAGAAAGAGAAGAGATAACTTCAAGGGCAAAGAATATGAGAAGAGATGCTACAAGTGCAAGAGCACCGGTCACATGATTGCGGATTGTCCCAATCATAGTGATGATGATGAGAAAAAGAAGAACAAGTATGAGAAGAAGGAGAAGAAGCTACCATTCACCAAGAAGAAGAAGGGTGAATCATACATGGTGACTTGGGATAGTAGTGATTCTTCCGACAATGTCTCTAGTGATGATGAGAGGAAGAAGACCAAGATGAAGGCATTGGCAAGCATTGCTATCAACAACAAGCCATCCATCTTCGACACTCCATCATGCTTCATGGCTAAGCCAACTAAGGTACAATCTCATGATGATAGTGATAGTGATGATGATAGTAGTGATGATGATGAGGAGTACTCCAAGGAGGAACTAGTAGATATTATGAAGAAAACCTATGCTTGCTTTGAGAAAAAGAGAAAGGAGTGCAAAGAATTGAACAAGAAGCTTAAGGATCTTGAACAATCCTTTGATGAGCTCAATGGCTCTCATGAGAGGCTAATGGAATCCCATGAGAAGCTTGAGAGGACTCACTACAAGCTTGAAAAAGCTCACTCCTCTCTCCTTGATCAAAACAAGGATAAGGTTGTTGCATCATGTAACATTGGAGTAACTTGTGATATTCTAGATGAATCATTTTTCACTCCTATCATTGTTGCACCAACCAACACTAGCACTTCCACTTGCACATCTACTAGTGATAGCTCAAAGGATGATGCTACACTAGTGATTGAAAATGAAAAATTGAAAAATGATGTTAATGAACTCATTCATGCTTTGGGTAAGGCACATGGTGGACATACCCGCTTGCTAAAGTGCTTGGGTAGCCAAAGATTCTCCCTTTACAAAGAGGGATTGGGCTATACCCCCAAGAAGGGCAAGTCGGCCTTTGTGACTCCTAAGCCTAGCTTTGTGAGGAGCAATGGTCGGTTTTGCAACAAATGCAAGCAAGTGGGGCATGTGGACCAATATTGCAAACTTAACATGAGCCAAACCAAGTTTTCTAAAGCTACCACTATGCACTTTGATTCATGTTATATGCTTACCAAAAGTGCTAAAGGTATCATGGCTAAGTATGTTGGCACATCCATAGTTGGCCCAAAGAAGAAGGCTATTTGGGTGCCAAAATCCTTGGTCACTAACTTTGGAGGACCCAAACAAGTATGGGTACCTAAGAGGAACTAATTTGTTTTGTAGGTAAATTACAAAGCTAGAGGAAGACATTGGGTGCTTGATAGTGGGTGCACTCAACACATGGCTGGGGATTCTAGAATGTTCAAATCAATCAACTCCAACACTAATGATGTCATTGATAGTATTACTTTTGGTGATAATGGCAAGGGCAAGGGCAAGGGTCTTGGAAAGATTACTATATCCAATGAGTTGAGTATATCCAATGTCTTGCTAGTTGAGAGCTTGAACTTCAATTTGCTATTTGTGGCTCAATTGTGTGATCTTGGATTCAAATGCATATTTGGGGTAGATGATGTTGAGATCATTAGTGTAGATGGTTCAAACTTGATCTTCAAAGGCTTTAGATATGAGAACCTCTACCTAGTTGATTTCAATGCTAGTGAAGCTCAATTGTCAACTTGCTTGCTCACTAAATCAAGTATGAGTTGGTTATGGCATAGAAGACTTGGTCATGTTGGGATGAAGAAATTGAATAGATTGATCAAACATGACTTAGTAAGAGGCTTGAAAGATGTTGTGATAGAGAAGGACAAACTTTGTAGCTCTTGTCAAGCCGACAAACAAGTTGGTAACACCCATCCAAAGAAGAGCATGATGAGCACTAGTAGAGCATTTGAGTTGTTGCACATGGACTTGTTTGGACCAACAACATACACTAGTATTGGAGGCAACAAGTATGGATTTGTGATAGTGGATGATCTCACAAGATATACTTGGGTATTCTTTCTCAATGACAAGAGTGATATATTTGCCACCTTCAAATCCTTTGTCAAGAGATGTCACAATGAGTTTTAAACTACCATCAAGAAAGTGAGAAGTGACAACGGAACTGAATTCAAGAACACAAGAGTTGAGGAGCTATGTGATGAATTGGGAATCAAGCATCAACTCTCGGCCAAGTATGCTCCACAATATAATGGCCTTGTTGAGAGGAAGAATAGAACTTTGATTGACATGACAAGGTCTATGCTTAGTGAGTACAATGTGAGTCAATCCTTTTGAGCCGAAGCTATCAACACCGCTTGCTACTCTAGCAACCGGGTGTATTGTCACCCATTGATGGAGAAGAAACCATATGGGCTATTGAATGGAAGAAATCCCAACATCGCATACTTTAGAGTGTTTGGTTGCAAATGCTACATCTTGAAGAAAGGCACAAGACTTGAAAAGTTTGACAAGAAATGTGATGAAGGGTTCTTACTTGGTTACTCGACCACAAGCAAAGCCTATAGAGTATGGAATTTGGCTAGTGGTATACTTGAGGAGGTTCATGATGTTGAATTTGATGAAACCAATGGCTCTCAAGATGAAAATGAGAATCTAGAAGATGTGAGTGGATCTCAATTGGCAAATGCTATGAAGAGCATGGATATTGGTGATATTCGGCCTAGGAAAGTGATTGACATTGTAGATGACAAAGATCAAGTGCTCATCGCACCTATCAAGAAAGCTAGTGGTTCTCAAGCACTAGATCAACAAGTTGCTAGTCCATCTCAACCAAGCTCAAGAAATCAAGTTCCAACTCTCCAACTGACCAACATTGCAAGAGATCACCCCATTTATCAAATTATTGGTGACATTACAAGTGGTGTTCAAACAAGATAAAGATTGGCATCCTTTTGTGAACACTACTCCTTTGTATCATCCATAGAGCCAACAAAGATTGATGAAGCCCTACAAGATGTTGACTGGGTCAATGCTATGCATGAAGTGCTCAACAATTTAACTAGAACCAAGTTTGGGAACTAGTTGAAAGACCCAAGAACTACAATGTGATTGACACAAGATGGGTTTTTAGAAACAAACAAGACCAAGATGGTATAGTTGTGAGAAACAAAGCAAGATTGGTAGCTCAAGGATACACTCAAGTTGAGGGTCTTGACTTTGGAGAAACTTATGCACCGGTTGCAAGTTTAGAGGCAATTAGAATTCTATTGGCCTATGCATGTGCACACAACATCAAGCTATACCAAATGGATGTGAAGAGTGCTTTCTTGAATGGATATATAAATGAGCTAGTATATGTTGAGCAACCTCTTGGATTTGAAGATGACAAGAAGCCCAAACATGTGTAGAAGTTGAGGAAGGCTTTATATGGCTTGAAGGAAGCACCTAGAGCATGGTATGAAAGATTGAGGGATTTCCTTCTATCTAAAGGGTTCATCATGGGAAAGGTTGATACTACTCTCTTCACCAAGAAGCTTGGCAAGGATCTATTTTTGCTCCAAATCTATGTGGATGACATCATATTCGGTTCAACCAATCAAGAATTTTGTGAAGAATTTGGCAAGATGATGGCAAATGAGTTTGAAATGTCAATGATTGGTGAACTTAGCTACTTCCTTGGTCTTCAAATCAAGCAATTGAAGAATGACACCTTTGTGATCCAAGGAAAGTACATCAAGGACATGATGAAGAAGTTTGGTTTAGAAGAGTCTAAAGGCATTAGCACTCCTATGGGCACTAATGGACACTTGGATAGTGATTCTAGTGGCAACATGGTGGATCAAAAGTTGTATCGGTCTATGATTGGAAGCCTACTCTATGTGACTGCTTCTAGGCCGGATGTGATGTTTAGTGTATGCATGTGTGCAAGATTCCAAGCCTCTCAAAGAGAAAGTCACTTGAAGGCTACAAAGAGAATATTGAGGTACTTGAAGCATACACAAGATGTTGGATTGTGGTATCCAAAGGGGTTTAACTTTGAGTTGCTTGGATACTCGGACTCCGACTATGTCGGATGCAAGATTGATAGAAAGAGCACATCAGGCACATTTCAAATGCTAGGCATGTCACTTGTATCTTGGTAATCAAAGAAGCAAAATAGTGTTGCACTCTCTACCGCCGAAGCCGAATACATAAGTGCGGGTAGTTGTTGTGCTCAATTGCTTTGGATGAAGGCAACTTTGAATGACTATGGAATCAACTTCAAGCATGTTCCATTGCTATGTGACAATGATAGTGCGGTAAAGCTGACAAACAATCTGGTTCAACATTCAAGAACCAAGCACATTGATGTGAGGCACCACTTCATAAGGGATCATCAACTCAAGGGTAATCTCAAGATCACAAGTGTTGGCACCGATGATCAACTTGCTGATATATTCACCAAGTCATTAGATGAGAAAAGGTTTAGCAAGCTAAGGAATGAATTGAACATTCTTGACTTCTCAAATATGTGTTGATGCACCCCATATATGACATGCCTCTCCTTCGAGCTATGCAAGGTACAAGTTGATTGACATGTCATTCATCCTCTATTAGGACTTGGTAGTGCATCTGGACATCAACTCATTAGGCTCATTCATGAAAATCAAATGTTTTGATGCTTATATGGTACCACTATTGCTTCTATGCTTAATTTGATCTAGTGGTAACATATGACACGAGCATGTTTACCGTATAAAGTACAAAGTCCGATTTTTATACGTATTGAGTTCCGTTGCAACACACAGGCACATTTGATAGTCTAGCTAACAAGAGAACTAACTACACAAGATATGTATGGAAGTAAATACAAGATAGGTAAGGTGATTATACCGAAGCCTTGTGATGAGATGATATCAATATGAAGAATCAATCACAATGAATACCAAGAGAGTAGCTGGGAGACATGATGACACAAGATTTTTCTCCCGAAGTTCATTTGGTTGCCAACAAGCTACTCCCCGTTGTGTCGACCACTCACTTAGTAATTCGGTGGCTAATAGGCAATCACAAGCCTAGCCCACTACTCGGGCACCACAAGAATCCACACAAGAGAGGGTAACTCAATAACACGAGCAATTTACTAGAGTAACCCTTTGGCGCTCCGCCAAGGTGGGTACAAGCCCTCTCAGAATCGCCGAAGCCGGCCGCGAACAATCACCAACTCGCGCCGAAGCTTCCTTCATCACTCGAGCCATCTAGGTGTTGGCAAACACAAGGAAAAATAAGAAATCCCGCGGCGATGACGATGGCCAAGTGTCACTAAGATGCAATGCAATGATCAAAGCACTTGGTTCACTCCAACTCTCATGTGCCACTAGGTTTGCATTGCATATCCATATAAAACAAACCTAAGTGACACAAACATGAACTAAAATCCAAGAAATATATTGTAAAAGGCTAACACAGGTGAGCAAGTGTTGGATCACAAGGTGTTAGCACAAGGAACCTTGGAGAAGAAGAGGCGACTCGGATTAGAACTCAGAAGAGCTCTGGACGCAGGTCTGGACGCTAGTGAGATGCGGTCCGAACCAATGCGTATGTGATCGGAGGCATAACCTAGCCTTGGCCAAGTGTGGACAGAAGGTACGGACAGTGGTTTTAGTCCGGACTCTGACTCCGGACCCGCGTCCGGTTGTTTGGAGCTCTCTGGATGCTCTCTGCTGAGCGACCGGACGCTAAGTGTCGTCTGGACGTAAGACTCCGGTCGCGAGTCCGGAGCTAAGGAGCTCTTTGGACTGGCTCTGTGTAGAGTCCGGCCATGAGGCGATGGTCCAGACTCCTGCACTATTGCATGCGTCCGGAGGTGATGTGTCAGCAGCAGACGAAGGCGCTAACGACAGGATTCGAATGGAGGAGGGTCTGGACGAACACGTGATGGTCCGGACCCCCTATACAAACTGCGTCCGGACTGACTCAGAATTCAGTGGAAAAGGGGCAAAATGGCTAGCTCGGTTTGGGAAGCTATTTAAGTGGATTGGCCGGCTCCTAGGGCTTTCTCTTGCACCTCCCATTCATTCTCACTCATTGTGCTTGCTTGAGATAGCCCCCAACTCATCTCTCTTTACTTCAATTGCATTTTTGTGAGAGTTTGAGTGATCCAAGTGCTTTGATCATTGCATTGCTTCTTAGTGGCACTTGGTCATCGTCATCGCCATGAAGTTTCTTGTTATTCTTGGTGTTTTCCAACACCTAGATGGCTTGGGGATTGAGGAAGCTTCAGCGCATTTGGTGATTGTTTGCGGCTGGCTTCAACGATTGTGAGAGGGCTTGTACCCACCTCGGCAGAGCACCAAAGGGTAACTCTAGTGAATTGCTCGTGTCATTGACTTACTCACATTTGGGTGGATTCTTATGGCGCCCGAGTTAGTGGGCTAGGCTTGTCATTGCATATTAGCCACCGAATCACCAATTGAGTAGTCGACACAATGGGGACTAGCTTGGTGGCAACCAAGTGAACCTCGGGAGAAAAATCGTTTGTCAACTTTGTCTCTCGGCTACTCATTGGTATTCATTGTGATTGGTTCTCTACATTCACATCCATACATCACAAGGCATCGGTATAACAATCACCACCTTTCTTGTATTTACTTCTTCCATATCTTGTCTAGTTAGCTTGCTAGTTAGCTTTGCGAACACATGGTGGATAAGTACCCATGTATGTTTAGTTTTGTGATGAGTGATTGTCCAACACTTGAGCATTTCAGTTTGAGTGGCTTTGCGAAAGCAAATGTGTGCCTGTCTATCGGCTTGTGGTGTGTAGGTGCTATGCCTAGTGACAATGGTCAATGGCGTGGAGAAGGTCGAGTAGAGGCTTGCCATGCTAATGGACTGAGAGCGGTGAAGGGCGGAAGCGGGGCTCAGACTGAGGGACCATGGGCGCTGGCAGACTAGTTGTGGTGGCTAGTACTTGGCACCAGCGAGTAAGAGAAGACATGGAGGTAGATTGAGTTGACCAAGTCAAGACGGCGAACGAGCGGGTCGAGCGGAGGCTCATGGGACTCGGAGTCCGACCGAGAGAGGACAAGGTGGCTAGAGTCGAGCGGTTTGATGGTTTGGGCCTCAAAACCATTCGAGGAAGGTTTCCAAGTTTGGCCCTCAAAACTCGGGGTTCGGTAGTTGAGCACAAAGCTACCGGTGGCGGGTTTCCTAGGTTTGGGGCTCAAAACCTAGGCGGAGCTTCCAAGGAAGTGGGGATGACACGTGGTGGAATCCTAGAGGTTGCGTCGAGGCGACGACAACTCCTGGCAGGAAGCAGGGCCGTCCATTCAAAATGCGGGAGATATTTTCCATAGCTTGGACTGCAAAGCTTAGGCTAGGTAGTTCACTCAATGTATCTAGGGCGGTCTTTGAGAAATAGCCAAAGCCTGATAAGTTCCGCTCCAGCCTTATCGACAGATGTCAAAATCAAGCTTGAAGCATTGCTCTCTTTGCTGCAACAAGATACATCCCAGCTCATCCAAGATTCAACTGCAGCAAAGACAACTTTCAAGGACATCCAAGGTCATTTATCTGCCGATACAGAAGAAATACTCTTCCAGGCGGCTTTCCTCGAGAGCAAGCAACTTCAATATCAAAGGCTCTCTCGTCGCATTGCCGATAGGAACGCTCAATCCAAGCTTACAGAAGAAATGCTTAAGTTCAAGCAAATTGCCGATGAGAAAACAAAAACATCGACCAGGTAGAAGCTTCTGGCGCCAATCTTGAGCAGGAGATCATTCAGCTATCGGCAAGAAAGGAAGAGCTGCAAGTCGAACTAAGAAGGGTTGAAGAAGCTCTAAACACAGCTAACCAGAAGAAAGCTCAGCTGCCCGACACTATCAAAGCTCTTCGACAAGAAAGGGACACAAACGCCCGACAAGCTATCGCGCTGAAGAAGAAGATTAAACCAATCGGAGGGTCTGCCGATGATGACGCCAAAGAGATGGAAGCACTAGAACAAATTCGCCTGCATGCGATATCAGTCATCCAATCCCTGTTGTAATTCATTGTATTGGCAAGTGTAATATTGATACTCGATTTTGCTGTAATATAACATTAGTACGCTTTTACCGATAATTATATAACCCCTCTTTTCATCGGCATTCAACTGAACATCTTATGCATCTACCCAAATACTAGGGTGATATTTCTTCAAGTATTTACCGTTGATTGCTCTGGAGAACGCAACTCCTTCGAGAGTTTCTAAAATATAAGCATTACCAGGAGCAGACTATTTTACCCGATAAGGACCTTCCCAATTAGGGGACCATTTCCCAAACTTAGAACTTTTAGTCCCAATCGGTAAAATCAACTTCCACACCAGATCACCATCGGCAAATTCCTTTACCTTTACTTTCTTGTCATACCATCTGGCAACCCTTTTCTTGTTTCCTTCTATGCTGATTAGAGCCCTCAACCGATGACCTGCTAAAACTTCTAACTCATCTTTCATAAGAGTAGCATAATCATCGGTTGTCAATTGATCTTGAAAAGATAATCGCCTAAAACCAGTTTTAACTTCCCAAGGTAGGACAGCATCATGTCCATAGACTAACTGATACGGTGAAACTTTGGTTGCACCATGACACGCCATCCGATACGACCATAGGGCTTCATTCAACACCGCATGCCACCTTCTAGGGTTTTCTTCAATCTTGCGCTTGATAAGCTTGATGACTCCTTTATTAGTTGCTTCAGCCTGACCATTAGCTTGGGCATAATAAGGAGAAGAATTCAGTACCTTGAACCCCATACTAGCAGCGAATTCATCAAACTCTCCCGATGTGAACATAGTTCCTTGATCGGTAGTAACAGTTTGAGGAATACCGAATCGGTAAACAATATGTTCTTTTACAAAATCCACCATGTTTGCCGATGTCACCTTCTTCAAAGGAATTGCTTCAACCCATTTTGTAAAGTAATCGGTAGCGACCAGTATAAACTTGTGCCCTTTGCTTGACGGCGGATAAATCTGGCTGATGAGATCAATAGCCCATCCTCTAAATGGCCAAGGCTTGATTATAGGATTCATTGCTGATGCAGGTGCCCTCTGGACATTACCAAACTTCTGACAATCCTAGCACCCTTTAAAATATTTGAAGTAATCTTCAAGAATTGTCGGCCAGTAATATCCATTCCGTCTGATCATCCACTTCATCTTGAATGCCGATTGATGCGCCCCACATACACCTTCATGGATCTCACCCATTAACTCTTTTGATTCCTCCTTACCAAGGCATTTGAGCAAAACTCCATCAATCGTCCGATAATTCAATTCATCGTCAAGGAGCACATACTTGGTAGCTTGGAACCTTAGACGTCTTTCAACCTTCTTGGACGGATCTCTTAAGTAATCGGCGATTTCCTTTTTCCAGTCATCGGCAACCATTACCGATGTCATGACTTCTTGAATCGGCTGATATCCTGAAGCACTTTGTGCTAACCGATTGGCTTCTTCATTATGCAACCTAGGAATATGCTCAAGGCAATACTCTTTGAATCCTTTTAATAATCATAAACATTTCTCATGGTGTGCAATCAACACTTCACTTCGGCATTCATATACCCCAGTCAATTGATTGATCACCAACATAGAATCGCCAAAGATTTCAACAGCATCGGCACACACTTCTCTGAGTAATTCCAACCCTTTTATTAAAGCTTGATATTCAGCCTGATTGTTTGTTGATGTAGCAACAATCGGCAACGAAACTTCATACTTCTGTCCTCGGGGTGAAATTAAGAGAATGCCGATACCTGCTCCTTCCTTGCATGTAGACCCGTCAAAAAACAACGTCCAAGGAGCAATCTCCACAGAGTATACCATATTGCAATGCTGAGTAACAAAATCGGCCATCACCTGACCTTTAACTACCTTAGCTGATTCATACCTTAAATCAAATTCTGAAAGTGCCAGAATCCATTTGCCAATTCTCCCTCTTAATATCGGTATCGACAGCATATATTTAACCACATCATCTTTGCAGATAACAGTGCATTCAGCCGACAACAAATAATGCCTCAATTTTATACAAGAGAAATATAAACATAAACATAATTTCTCTATGGCCGAATACCTGGTCTCAGCATCCACTAACCTTCTGCTCAAATAATATATCACACGTTCCTTCCCTTCAAATTCTTGAATTAAAGCTGATCCGATAACACCGTCATCGGCAGACAAATACAACCTGAAAGGCTTCCCGTGCTAAGGTGGAACCAAGACTGGAGGGTTCACCAAATACTTTTTTATCTCCTCCATGGCTAACTGTTGTTCCTCTTTCCATGTAAACTCTTGATCGGCTTTCAGCTTTAACAATGGACTAAAAGATTTAATCTTACCGGATAAGTTGGATATAAATCTTCTAATGAAATTAATCTTGCCGATCAAGGATTGCAGCTCAGTCTTGTTCGTAGGAGCAACCACTTTGTTAATTGCATCAATAGATTTTCTGCCGATCTCGATGCCTCTCTGATGCACCATAAAACCCAGAAATTGACCTGCCGATACACCAAATGCACACTTGTTAGGATTCATCTTTACCCCCATGTTCCCTTATGCACTCCAGGATTTTTTGCAAATCGGCAAGATGCTTCTCAAAATTTCCGGACTTAACCACCACATCATCAATATAGATTTCAACTATCGTGCCGATATACTTATGAAATATGAAATTCATTGCTCTCTGATAAGTAGCACCGGCATGACCTGGACATCTGAAAGCAGTCTTGGATATATCTTCTTCAGCCATGAATATCTGATTATATCCAGCATTACCATCCATGAAGCTAATGATTTGATGTCTAGCAGCAACATCAATCAGCAGATTGGCAACGGGCATCGGGTACCCATCCATCGGCGTGGCCTTGTTGAGATTCCTGAAATCAATACAAACACGAAGTTTTCCATTTTTCTTATACATAGGAACCACATTAGAAATCCATTCGGCATATCAACATTGCCAAATAAATCTAGCTTCGATTAACTTTGTAATCTCAGCCTTAATGTCGGGTAAAATAGTGGGATTGCATCGACACGCAGGTTGCCGATGTGGTTGGAAACCAGACTTGATGGGTAACCGATGTTCAACTATCGATCGGTCTAAACCAGGCATCTCTGTATAATCCCAAGCAAAACAATCTTTGTATTCCTTTAATAAATCGGTTAACTGCTGTTTACATTGGGAATCTAGCTTAGCACTAATAAAAGTAGGCCTACGTTTACTACCATCGCCGATGTCTATCTCAAATAAATCATCGGCGGATGTGAAGCTCTGTCCCAGTTTTCCATCATCAGCGAACCGATCCATTAAAAATCTTCTTCAGGACCGACTGCTTGGATCGGTGTAATGCGGTAATCGGCAACTCTGAGGAACTCTGTATCCCAAGCTTCACCTGATATGCACCTGGTTTGCTTGTAAGTCTCCGATTCTGCCGACGCAACGATCAATGGCGCTTCACATCGGACGACTTCAATTTTGTCTCCGACCCACTGCACAAGGCTCTGATGCATAGTGGAAGGAATGCAGCAATTGGCATGGATCCAATCCCTTCCTAGGAGCAAGTTGTAGGTGCCTTTGCCACTGATTACAAAAAAGGTCGTCGGCAAAGTTTTGCTGCCGATGGTCAATTCAACACATACGGCTCTCATAGCTGGCGACACATTGCCTTCAAAATCTTTGAGCTTCATGTCCATTTTGACTAAGTCTTGGTCGCCTTTTCCAAGCTTCCTGAACACGACATATGACATTATGTTTATTGACGCGCCACCATCTACCAACATCTTTGTTACAGGCTGTCCATCTACTTTGCCTTTAACAAATAGAGCCTTTAGGTGCTGCCTTTCATCATCGGCAGGCTTCTCAAAGACAGCTGCCATCGGATCCAAGACTAATTGTGTCATTTCAGCAGTTTCTTCACCATCGCTGACAGGCGCCATGAACTCCATCGGCAATATGACGACCATATTAATTTCTGCCGATGGATTCCTATCCTTGCGCTTTGGCCTCCACTGCTTTTCTCTTGAAGGATCTTCATTGTCATACAAGTCGTTTCGGCGTTCGCGGTGAATCCTTCTTTTCTGAGTCTTCATCAGACCCTTAGGGCACCACTGAGGAAGCTTGGTTTTCCAAACAGGCTGGTGCTGCCTCTCGTTGCCTGCATCGGCACCTCTCCCGATGTTTGGATCCCTGGAGAATATTTTTTCATCAGGCACCTTTGCATTGGCCATTTCCTCCAGCTCCTCTTGATCAACATGCCTGCCAAGCCTGCTATGCATGCTAAGCTTGCCCTCCAGTCGGTCATGTGCCGATTTCTTCTCTCTGAGCGGCCTGGCATACCTGGATGCTCGATCATCAAAACAAGGTTTCTTACCTGACCGATCGGCAGTGTAATATCCATTGCATTCAGGACAATTATCGGCAGTAGGTAGCTTGATGCCTTCTTCCCAGCAGTGAACGAAGAAGGGACACTTCTAGTGGTCCTTATAACCGAAGCCATTCTTGATGCTCTTCTTCTTCTTGCCGATATCGCTCCTTCTGCAATTGCCGATATTCTTGCCTTGGCTGCTTATGCATGATTACAACACCAGGAGCCCTCTTAGCGTTATTTTCATCGGCAACTCTCTTGCCCTTTCTGTCATCGGCAAACCTCCTTTCGTCGCGCTTAGCTACTTGATGGTTAGGGTCTTCCGATGCATTCTTCCTGGTAGCTTCCGATGTCAGCACTTTAGTCTTCCCACTAGTTTCCACCATATTATTTGGAAACGGGTGATGATCTATCTTCATCGGTTTCTGGACCTTAGAGTTTTCAAACCTAATACGCCCAGATTCAATCTCCGACTGCAACTGCTGCCTGAATACTTTGCAGTCACTGGTACTGTGTGAAGTTGCATTATGCCACTTGCAGTACCTGATCTTCCTGAGCTCTTTGGCCGATGGAATTACATGGTTAGGCGCCAACTTAATTCGCCCTTCTTGAAGTAATAAGTCAAACATCCTATCGGCCTTGGTGATGTCAAAAGTGAACCTCTCAGCTTCCTTCTGGCCAAATGGACAAGACACAAACTTCTTATCCTTCACCCATTCGGCCGCACTGATGTCTAACTCTTCATCGGAATCTTCTTCTTGTTCGATGAAGGTCACCTTCTTGTTCCAAACCTTTCTCGGCTCAAAAGCCTTGACGTCTTGATCGGCAATTCTTTGCACCAGATGACTTAAGCTTTCAAACTCTCGAGACACATACTTATCTTTGATATGCGGCAGTAGTCCTTGAAAAGCCAAGTCTGCCAGTTGCCGATCATCAAACACCAAGCTGTAGCACTTGTTCTTCGTGTCCCGTAGCCTATGAACAAAGCTCTCCACCGATTCGTCATTGCGCTGTCTCAGCTTGACCAAATCGGTAATCTTCTTCTCATGTATGCCATCAAAGAAGTACTTGTGAAACTGCCTCTCTAGATCGGCCCATGTAATTACAGAATTTGGAGGCAATGATATGAACCATGTGAATGCCGATCCAGACAATGACGATGAGAACAATCTTACCCTCAGTTCCTCTCTACTGGCAGCTTCTCCGCACTGGATAATGAAGCGATTAATGTGCTCCATCGTTGAGGTGTCATCTTGGCCGGAGAACTTAGTAAAATCAGACACCTTATACCGATTTGGGAGAGGAATTAAATCATATGCTAGAGGATACGAGGTCCGATAAGAATACATATTAACCTTGGGTTTAATGCCGAATTATTCTTTCATTACTTCGGCGATCTTATCGGTCCAATATGCATCCTGCTTTTGCCGACTCATTGGCTGGTTGTTGACTGGTGGAGCCAGCTGATGCGCCTCTTCAGATCTTGGTAGATGATGCGGATTAATTGGCATGGGCGCAGCACCAGTCATCTGGACGTTATGCATCGGCTGACTTACCGATGGATAAGTTTGCACACTCACTGGATTATGTTGAGTCATCATATTCATTAGTTGCTGTACCGATGGTCCACTCTAAGTGTTCGCTGGACTTCCATAATGATACATTATCATACCAGGTTGTTGAGCTAGCGGCTGATTAGCCCATCCAGGATTATAAATCATTAGCATGTGACTCACCGATGGCTGATAGCTGACTGGTACCTGCTGTTCCTGCACCTTAGAGTAATCAACAAATTAGTTACCTTGATGTGCTAGTATTCCGGCTTGAGGATTTACAACCGCAGGCTGACTTCCAGTTGCTATACTGTGTTGCATCGGCACAGAGCTTGCCGATGGTGGCATTAGAGGTATCTTAGGAATTATTTGGAAATCTTCCGATGGCACTTGTACAGTTGGAGAGGACGTAGAGTAATGCATCATAGGGACCACCGGCTGTGATTGTATTGCCGATGCCACAGAGCCCTTCCAAGCTGAACTATCTCCCTACACCAGATTAGAACCAGCAGATGGATTTGAAGGCATACCGTAACCCCACCAGTTGGCAGGAGCTGGATGATTCTGGATAGCAGGTCCTGACATTGCCGACGCCACTGGATCTGCGCTAAGCTTGGTGACGCTCTCAAGACTTGGTCTTGGCGGTGTAGCCACATCGGCAGACGGATCCACAAGAGTGGATGACGCCATTGGGGCTGCCGATGGGTTTATAGATGCCGATCCAGGCTGATGATACGCTGGACCAACATATTGAGGTGCATGTCCTTCTTTGAACGATTGCATGACAGCATTGTACACAGTATTGGACAGCATGCTGGAGTGGCTAATTAATGCTTGACTTAAAGCAGAATTAACCATCTCTTGTAACTTACCAGGATTGGCGTCATAAGTGACCTACCGCGGCAACGACGGATCTTGCTTCTGGATTACTTCGCCGCTCTTGCTTAGGCTGAAGGATTTGAGATATAACTGCTTGTACTCTTCCATAGCCCGCTCCATCGCCAGCCTTTGATCATCTTTCAGATCGGCCTTGGAGACTTCGATGACGTTCCTCTGGTTAACGTCGGAGTTATCACCCATGATAGATGTAAAAATTGTATAATCGGGTCCCACTGGGCGTGCCAAAAGAGGTGTTGACACAAAAAGCGTCAGGATCTGCGAACACCTCGGGCTATTACCCGAATTTGATTTCTAAGGGTGTGTCAGTCGATTTGACTAGTTAATCGACAAGGACGATAACTAGAACAAAATCTGAACAGGGCAACGACGATACGCCCAGATGCCAAGACTCAGACTTGATCAGGATAACTAGAGCAGAGCTGAATGAGACAACAACGATGCGCCCGGATGTCAAGGCTCAGATTACTCCCACGCGGAACTTGCAAGGATTTGACGGAGATCAAGGTGATGCAACCCGTCGAAGCTTAAAGAACTCATAGATAAACTAAGACTAATGCAATAAAGGGTAAATTGCGGTAAAAGTAGAATAAGAGTAAATTGATTTGATTTTGATAGGATTGATTGATTCTACACGCAGCCCTTGGGCATATATTTATACTCCCGCATGGAGAGTTGTACAAAGACACGACTCGTACCTTCCTTAAAACAAACTCCTACTTTAAAGGAAATAACTGACTCGCGCAGGAGTCAGATCTAAATAACAATATTATTTTTCCTAAACAAACACCCCTATTTTAAAGGAAAACAAACGACTAGTGCGCACTAGAGTCGGACTCAAACTACTATAATAATACTGGTATAAAATCACCAGTTTCCTTATGTCCTTCCTTCGATGAAAACTTTCCATCGGCAGATTCCTTTAATCCGCGACTTCCTTCTTTTGCCACCGGCAACCTTCTGCTGACGTCAATCGCCACATCACCCTGTATCCATCGGCATTCCATGCCCATCGGTAATCAGCATCGGCAACATCTCCTCATCGGCAATCGGCATCGGCAACTTTGCAGCTCTTGTGACTTGACTTCACCAATTAACCTCTATCGGCAAGAATCATCCAACTCCCATCGGCAACAAACTTACCCTTCTTACAGTGCACTCCCATCGATAAATTTTACCGATGACTTCCTGATGCCGATAGAAAATGGCCACCGATCCACGCCAGTCTTAACTCCTTTGAAACGTGCCGAAAAATTGTGTCAACATCTCCTCAAACCTCACGAGTGCGTAGATCGGGTGATTTCTTTGTGGAGTTCTTCGTTCTTGAGCTTTTCCCCAAATCTCTTCTCCTCCCTTTGATCTAAGCCAAATTGAGCGATGATTTCTTCGGAATAGCTCCCTAACTATACTAGGATCATGCCTACAAAGTTTGGTTGCAGTTGGTGACCATTTGGTTGAGTTTTGGGAAGATTTGGCGGAGTGGAATCGATTTTCGCGGGCTTCAACTTTTCTGTTCGTGAGCTCCGGACTACCCTCCGGACTACTTGGCATTAGCTCCGGACCATAGCAAGTGGTCCGGTGGTCTTGACCAGTAAGACAACCAAGCAGCCGAAGGCGTCGGACCACCCTCCGGACCTCTCTGTTTTGAGCTGCGGACCATTGACCATTGGTCCGGTGGCTAAATCGTGGGTGCTGCTCTACGCGTCGGACCAGGTGCTTTAGTCCGACGGTGAGCGTCGGACCAAAGTCTGGAGCTAGGGAGCTGCTTGTGTTGTTTTGCTCAGAGACTAGAGTGAGCACCGGACTACTTCCCATAGTCCGACGGTGAGCGTCAGACCAGTTTTTCGGAGCTTGGGTACTCCTGCGTGGTTTCTGTGTGAGCGTCGGACCACCAAGTGTGAGCTTCGGACCAGTCCGACAGTCACCTGCAGAAGCGTCGAACCAAGGCTCCATACCTTGTGCTATGGTCCGGAGGTCCTGACAAACTGGTCCGAAGCTCTTTGTTGGTTGTTGTTTTTGTCCGTTCGAGTTGCGGTTTGTTTCTCTGGCTTTGTGGCTAGCTCCGCTGTGTTCCTAGGACATCTCCTAGAACATCAACCCACTTGTGGGTCATGAGTCTAGTTCGTGCTTTGGGCCGTGCTTGGGACAAGGGTCAAGATCTTCCGAAAGAAATTTTATTTGGCTCCCATTCACCCCCCCTTTGGTCACCGTTTCCAGTCCTTCAATAGGTATCAAAGCCGATTAAGGATCAATCCACCTTACACGGTTCTTGATCCGTGAAGGCGACATGGAGCAAGGTGCTGGTAAACCTCCTTACTTCGATGGAACCAACTTTGCCTATTGGAAGGTGCACATGTCCGCTTACCTCCAAGGGCTTGATACAAAGTTTTGGGAGATTTGTGAGAATGAGAACTACATGGTTCTTGGCGCTCGGATCACCGATCTCCAAGTCACGGAACATGCGTCAAACGCAAGAGCCCATAGCATTCTCTTCTCTTGTTTGTCTCTTCCTGAGTTTGAGCGAGTTTCGAGTCTCACTACGGCACCGGAGATCTGGCAAACACTCTTGAGATATCATGAGGGCAACCCTCAGATCAAGTCCAGACTCTTCGACACATACCGTAGAGAGTACGAGAACTTTGTTCAGTTGGCCGACGAATCTGTTGATGGGATGCTCACTCGCTTCCAATCTATCGTCAACAAGATGCGTGCTAATCGAGCCAACTTGTCTTATGATGATCATGAGATGGCTATCAAGCTTTTGCATCCTCTTGATTGGAAGGTATATGAGATGAACATGGCTGCCATTCAGGAGTCACTGAGCTATGATGCCCTGACCATGGACGAGCTGTTCAGCAAGCTCAAGTCCTCGGAGATTGACTACCAGACCCGGCCCAAGCTTGAAAACCCGTCTAAACCATCTATGGCATTGGTTTCTGGCCCTGGCGGTACGTCTTCTTCCTCCTCTGACCCTTCACACTCTTTGTTCGCTTTGTCTTTTATTTCTGTGATGGAGGAGCAAGTGGAGGCTCTTGGAGATGACACTTTGGTCATCGCTAGGTTCTCACGGTTTCACAACAACCGCTTGAACCGACGATGTGCTGGATCGGCCAAGGGGTGCTACCATTGCGGTGACGAGGATCACTTCATCGCAAACTGCCCCAAGAAAGCTGCGGGTGACTTCACCAAGCGCAAGGACAAGCGCGAGCACCACTTCGAGGACAAGCACAAGCCCAAGGGCGGCAACAACCGAAGGTCTTCGAAGAATCTGATCGACAAGGTGAAGGCCAAGCACCAAGCCTTCCTCGCCTCCCTCAGCGACATCGATGCCTCCTCCAACGGAGGTGCTTTGTCAAGCGATGATGAGTTGGAGGGAAAGGTCGAGGACAAGATCAACAGCCTATGCTTCTATGCCGACGCCAAGCACGGTGGCTTTTGCACCATGGCGATTGAAGAAGGCAAGGTTGGTAAGCGCAAGGATGACTCCAACTACGACTCCGACACACCCGAGGTATCACCCACCATCGAATCCCTCTCTCTCGAGCTTGAGTCTTTGAACGACACCTTGATGAGTCAGGATGCTTTGCTCAAGTGTACCGCTTGTGAGAGGAATGACTTTAGGGCGAAGTACATTAGCGCGCTTCATGAGCTAGATTTTGCTAAGGCGTCGGTGGTGGTTACCGAGGAGGTAGAGTGTGATGCTTGCGCCATTCACATGTCTTATCTTGTCACTCTCCAAGACAAGTATGACACTCTACTTGAGGAGGTCAGTGAGCTGAATGCTAGACCTAGCTTACTTGGTGCGTGCAAGTCTTGCTTAGGCTTGCGTTCTGAGCTGGCATAGAAGGATGATAGGATCACTGTGTTAGAGAAGGTCAGCTCAGATAGCACTAGAGAGTAAGATCGCTTTGAGGCTTTGGAGCTTGAGATTGCATCGTGCAGACACGACAAGATGCGTATCGAGGAGGAAAACACATACCTTCGGTCCATCTTGAGCTGGGTGTCTTGCCGAGAGCCGCAATTGGGAATGTTGCTTACCCAATGCAAGCGGGCTGGCAGCACGGGAGTAGGCTTTGCTAAAGGTGGGAAGGACGATAGCATGTTCAGTAAAATCGGTGAGTGCAGTGGTTTGAGCATGAGTGAGAAACCCACCACACCTCCCAAGTTTACCAAGTTTTCCCCACCTAAGCCTACCGACCCTACCAAGCTACCTGTGAGAGATGGTGTGTTTGAAGAGCCACCCAAAACCACCCCACAGAAGCAAGTGTGGATTGCCAAACCGAACCATCTTCACAACCCACTTGACACACTGTCAGACATCTCTATTGATCCCCTTCCTAAGAAAGCTAGAGCCACCCAACCCAACAAGAGAGTGCCTACCAAGAGTGAGGTGAGGTACCATTGTGAGTATTGTGAGCGGGATTGGCACTTGGCTGAGTTTTGCTTTAGGAGGAAGAGAGATGATCGGAGGCAGGTTGAGTTGAACAACCGGGACATCTACCACCCATGAGTTGGGGAGCGTGAACCGGAAGTTCAGAGGCGCACTTCTAGGCCTAGAGGTACAATGCCTCAAGGTGCTAGGCCTCAGGAGGCGAGACCACATGGTGGTCATGCCTGGCGTGGTACCGGTCGTGACCCATACGACTACGGGCCTCGTGACGGTGGCTTCACTCCTCCCTTCTGGATGCTCACGCCATATGACCGGAAGTGCCAAGTGGTTCTCCAGCCTCGATCCCGTGCACCACACCAAGTATATCACATTCAGGGACAAGAGTAAAGGTAAGGTTGTCTCCCGAGGGTCGATCCGAGTGAACTCTTCTTTTGTCCTCAAGGATGTTGCTTTAGTTGTGAATTTGCATTTTAACCTTCTTTCGGTTTCGCAACTCCTTGATGACAGTTTTGAAGTGAGTTTCAAGCCTAATCTCTCTCGGATTTTGGACTCTCATGGTGAGGTTGTTTGCCAGATTTTACCCTTCGGGAAGGTTTTTCGTGCGGATTTTTCTATCTCTTCCGGACCTTCTCGCTGTCTTCTTGCCGGTTCTTCTTCCGAGCTTTGGAAGTGGCATAGGAGATTGGGACACTTGAGTTTTGACTTGCTTGCAAGGCTTAGCTCAATGGACCTTATCCAAGGATTGCCAAAGCTAAAGTTCGAGAAGAATTTGGTTTGCCATCCTTGCAGACATGGCAAGATGGTTGCCGCTTCCCATCCTCCTGTGACTGAGATCATGACCACTCGACCCGGCGAGCTCTTACACATGGACACAGTTGGTCCCACTCGGATTAGGTCAGAAGGAGGGAAGTGGTATGTGGTTGTAGTCGTTGATGACTACTCGAGGTACTCTTGGGTGTTCTTTTTGGAGAGTAAGGATGAGGCTTTTCCTTTGGTTCGAGATCTGATTTTGAGATTGCAAAATGAGCTACCTAAGAATGCCATGAGAGCTATCCGCAGTAACAATCGCACAGAATTCAAAAATGCTCACTTTGCATCTCTTTGCTCTTCCTTAGGACTCGACCATCAGTTTTCCTCACCTCACACTCCCTAGCAGAACGGTGTTGTTGAGCGCAAGAATCGGACCCTTATTGAGATGGCCAGGATGATGCTCGATGAGCATAGGACTCCTAGGTGGTATTGGACCGAAGCGATCAGTTCTGCTTGCTATGTTTCCAATCGCATTTTTCTCTGAGCCTTCAAGAAAAAGACCACTTATGAGTTGCGATTTGGGAGACCACCCAAGGTAAGTCACCTACGGGTGTTTTGGTGCAGGTGTTTCATCCTCAAAAAGGGTGGTAAGTTGGACAAATTTGAGTCTCGGTCTTCTGACGGTATCTTTCTTGGTTATTCTACTCACTCTCGTGCTTATCGTGCTCTTAACCTTGAGACTATCCGAGTGATGGAGACTTGTGAGATTACCTTCGATGAAACTATGACCTGTATTTCCACCGCTTTTGAGCTTGCAGGTGATGATGAGGTGAACACTAGCATCTTTGTGGAGGAGGAGCAGGACGATGCCGATTGGGGTGATCCCGAGCCGACTCCACCGGCTGCCCTCGTCGACTCTGCGACGTCCACTTCGGCTCACAGTCCCGATCCGACTACTTCCTCTACATGGGGGTCGTTCGAGCAACTTCCTTAGTCGGTGCTCGTTGCACCTGAGGGAGCTCCAGCTGCTGTCGAGGGGGAGGCCACTTCGTCCAGGCAGGCTCCCCGCCACATCCAGCGGTAGCACCCGCCGGAGAACATCATCGGCGACATCGACCGTCGAGTCACTCGGTCTAGGTCCTATCTCTCTCACTTTGCTCATTCGGCTTTTGTCGCTTCTTTTGAGCCCCGAGATGTTGGACACGCTTTGATGGATCCGGATTGGGTTAATGTCATGCATGAGGAGTTAGAAAACTTTGAGCAAAACTGCGTTTGGATCTTAGTGCCACCTCCACCAAGTTGCCACCCCATAGGTACCAAATGGGTTTTCAAAAATAAGCAAAGTGAAGATGGGGTGGTAGTGCATAACAAGGCTAGGTTGGTAGCGCAAGGCTTTTGTCAAAAGGATGGAATAGATTATGAGGAAACCTTTGCTCCCGTAGCTCGTTTAGAAGCCATTAGAATTATTCTAGCTTGTGTGGCTTCTAAGGGTTTTAAACTATTTCAAATGGATGTTAAAAGTGCTTTCTTAAACGGCTTCATAGAGGAGGAAGTGTATTGTAGACAACCTCCTAGTTTCGAAAATCCCAAGTTTCCAAACCATGTTTTTAAACTTCACAAAGCTTTGTATGGTTTGAAACAAGCCCCTATAGCATGGTATGATAGATTGCGAACCTTATTGCTTGCTAAGGGTTTTAAAATGGGATCGGTAGATAAGATGTTGTTTCTCCTCAAGCAAGGCAAAGACACTCTCCTAGTCCAAATATACGTGGATCATATCATCTTTGGTGGTTCTTCTCATGCTCTTGTTGCCAAGTTTGCAGATATTATGAGCAGGGAATTTGAGATGAGTATGATGGGAGAGTTGACCTTCTTTATTGGGTTGCAAATCAAGCAAACCCGGGAAGAGACGTTTGTGCACCAAGGCAAGTACTCGAAGGATATCTTGAAGAAGTTTGACATGGGTGAGGCAAAACCTCTTTCGATGCCCATGTCGACTACGACTGCCTTGGATGCAGACGAGGAAGGAGAGGCGGTGGATCAGACGGAGTACCGTAGCATGACCGGGTTGCTTCTGTACTTGACAGCGACTCGGCCAGACATTTAGTTTGTTGTGTGCTTGTGTGCACGGTTTCAGACGTCCCTAGGGACTTCGCACAAGCAGGCGATGAAACGCATCATGAGGTACTTGCGCTTCACTCCCGAATTTGGTCTTTGGTTTTCCACCTCTTCTTCTCTTGTGCTTTGCGGTTCCGTCTTGATCGGAAGTCCACTTCTGGGACTTGCCAGTTTCTCGGGTCTTCTCGCAAACAGTCTAGCATGGCACAGTCGACGTACGAAGCTGAGTACGTTGCCAAGGCTAGCTGTTGTTCGCAGTTGATTTGGATGATTGCAACTTTGAAGGATTTCGGTCTTGAGCTTACTAAGGTTCCTATGCTTTGCGGTAGCACGAGGGCAATTAATGTGGCCAAAAATCCCGTGCTTCACTCTAAGACCAAGCACATTGATGTTCGCTTTCACTTCTTGCGAGATCACTATGAGAAGGGCGACATTGACCTCCGGCATGTCGAGACCCACAACCAGCTTCCGAATATTCTCACAAACCCTTTGGATCAAGCTGCGTTTTCTCGCCTTCGGGGCGAGTTGGGTGTTTGCTTCCCTTTTTAGTTGTTGGAAGCTCTTTGTGTATCATAGTTCTTTTTGGTTTTTATTTGTCTTTTATTGCTTTTCTTTTGTGTCTTCTTAGTGTTAATTGGTGTCAATGCTTTGTGCATCTCATTTGCATTTGTGACATAGTTCATTTTAAGCTTCATACATATAGCCAATATAATGAATCTATGCTCTGTTTGAGGTGCTTTATGTGTCTATGGTGTTGCCTAACTTAGACTCTCTTTGATCTCTTGATATGCAATAGAGCTAAGTTAGAAAAGCTTTAAAACTGAATTTAAATTCCCCATGTCATCTCTAAAATGGCACTAGCATGTGTAGGCTTTTGAAGATCCTTCTTGGCTGCCTTGTATATAGCTTGTAACTATGGCTCTTCATTGCTTAATTCACTTCCATTGAGAACCATGCTTAAATTGATCTAAAATCAAATTGCTCTCTGTATTATGAATTGGAAAGATCGAGTTGGGTCTTCATTGTGAGCACTTCACCGTGTGTTCGAGACTGCTTCCCATAAGGGTGGAACTTGAGCGGTGTCGTGTATGACCGAAACCGGTGTGTCAAGTCCGTTGACTTCGACCGGTTGGTAAGTGGCATCACCTTGCTTACAACCACTCGCATACAACTTGAAATGTGCCTAAAACTAAAATTTGGCTGCAAAACTCTGAAACTTGAAAATTTCATTCAGTTGGGTCATTGGCTTGTTGTATGAACTTTGCTAGGGATAGTTCTACTTGCTATACATGAGATTGTTGTGAGATAGATCCTATCTTGTTTGCCATGTCTAGTTGTCTCTAGGAGGTGATACCCTTTCTCTGCTCTCACATGATATGCTCTCTAAAATAGTTTCTAAAGTGATCTTAAGCTCAACTTGAGTCTTTGTTGGGCACGTTGAGCTTTTCCTATTCTCACAGGATCCCATCACTTAGAACATCTATTCATTGTCTTAGCTCTAAGTATGAAGCTTTTGCACTCATTTTGCATTTCATGGCATTTGTGGCTATCTTTTTGAGTTTTGAGCTTTGAGCTTTGATGAGCTGCTTGTGTCACCAAGGGGGAGAAATGTGCATTTCATTCATATTCAACCAAGGGGGAGAAAATGGTGCATTTTCATACTTGCATAAGTCAAGGGGGAGAAATTGGAATTTGTGGCCTTTTGAGCTTTGGTCCGCTTTTGTCCTTCAATTGGTATCTCTTTTTACTTGGCTCTTTTCACCCTTTCTTGGTATCTTGAGTGTGCATGTTCCCAAGGGGAGCTTCTGCTAGATGTGTTGAGCCTTTGCCTCTTCTGGAGGGTCTAGCTTGCTTTGTTGGCTTCGACAGGTTTCGATGGCTCCCTGAACTTTAAGGTGTTTTAATTGGTATCTTTTGAGGCCCCTTAGTGTCTCAATTGGTGTTTGATCTTTGAGAGCTGTGATTGTTTTCTTGGACTTGCTAGCAGTGTTGAGCCCGTTTTCTGCATCTTCTTGAGGGCTAGCTTTGTTTTGCTTGGTTGGGTCGAGCCGTTGCTCAGGTCTTTGAGAACCAAGTTTTGAAATCGTTTTGCTTCTCTCAAGTGACCCCGTTTTGGCTTTCTTAGCTTTTTGGTCATTTGGAGAGCTTTACCTTGTGGCTCAAATATGAAATGCACTTGTGTTGACATTGCACTCATCAAGGGGGAGATTGCGAACACATGGTGAATAAGTACCCATGTATGTTCAGTTTTGTGATGAGCGATTGCCCAACACTTGAGCGTTTCAGTTTGAGTGGCTTACCCTAACTATTGGGGATATATACCTCGGCATATCCCCAGGGACCTTTTGGGCCTGCCGACCAGAAGATGGCCCAGCCCACGAGGCCTTGCGGCACGCGACCAGCCCATCGTGCTCGCCAAGGACTCCGAAGAAGCCTTGCTCGGCAAGAAGGATACTAGAAGATAGACTCGGATCTCTTACCTAAAGGGACCGATCGTAATCTGTTAAGATATCGAAACTGTAACCCTGCTCCCCGGCTATATAAGGCAAGCAGGGACCCCCTCCGAAACAATCCCTACACAACCCCCTAGATCGCATCTACGAGTCTTGTAACCTAATATACACATCAATCCAGCCAACAGAACACAGGACGTAGGGTATTATGGTGATTCGCCGGCCCGATCCTGTCTAAATCACTGTGTCTACGCTCTCTGTGTTACGCTTGATCGCCGTCGCCATACCTCCACCTACAATCTACTACCGTGGGGTACCCCCTAGGTAGACTACGACACGTATTTCGTCGATAGTTGGCATGCCAGGTAGGGGGTGTGTGCATCGACGTCATGGCTCATCAAGCGGTTACATTCCCAGATTCGATGGTCCTGCCAACAGCCGACACCGTACATCAGATCGGATCTATCTCCTGGACCATCGGATCTACCCTTCGACAGACGAACGCGCTGTTGCTCGCGCGTCATCCCACCACGTCGACACGTCGCCCGCGGAAGAAGATTAGCGTCGACGACCTAGTTGGCGCCATCGACCGCTCCAACGCCAGCATCGCCGAGTGCATCAACCTCGTTCAGGCGGTACGACGTCGGCTCCCCGGCCATCATGGTCACCGACCACGCAATCACAGAACCGCCAAGGCGACGACCGTTACGACCAGAAGTGCCTGCATACCTCCGACTATGCCTTATGGGCTTCGCAATCAGGCGACGCTTTTTCAGTGCCAGATATCCCGGTAGGCCTTCCACCAGATCTCGGCACCCCCCGTCATGAACACCGTCATCATCTCCGCAATTGACAGCGACTCCAAGCAGGCAGTGTCTATTGGTGATACTACCTCCCCAGGCTCGACTACCAGCGCAGGGACCGAAGTCGCCAGCTCGTCCAGATCCACCGATAGCTTCCCAGAGTTCCCTCCGGGCATCGGAGGGACGATTTTTCAAATCTCCGTCGATAGCGCCACCCCCGACAACAAAACAGACGCCGAGCGCACCACAAGGGAGCAGCGCAACGCCGACCGTGCGCAAAGGCGTGATGACGAACACCGCGAGCACGAAAGGCACAACCAGGAGCGCCTCGAGCAAGAACGCATTGCACGAGAACAGCGCGAATGGGACCAGAGGCATCATGGTCAGCCACCATGACGCAATCTCCGCTATGAGTTTGAGATGATGGGTGACGTTCCGGTATACTCAACACCCAGCGCCAATCTAGCAGCAGCCATCTGCGAGCTGACGAAACTCAAAGGAACGCCCCTGGTCAAGAAGATAGACGCCCACATCAAGGCGGCCTCACTCCAGGTAAAAAGAAAGCAATGAGTGCTCGAGTCCTCCGGTCAGTCTCTCAGTAGGAATCGCTCACGAAACCCTCTGAGAGAGCGCCAGCAAGGATCTCCGGGACACGACGAGGAATACCACATCGAGGCCCCCCATGGTTGAACACTAGAACCAGTGCGCCGGAGCCCCCTAAGGGACGCAAGACAGAGATCGCCGCGATATGACGACAGGATCCGGCGCGATCAGTCACCAACCCCGCCATGCCGGAGCCCTCCAAGACAACATCGACGAAGATCGCCAGGGTACGACGATGACGAGTATAACAACCCCAGACGCAACCGAGTGCCAGCACCCCGAGCCACGGGAGGTGTACGCCTCTTCTCAGCCCGCCTGCACGCCATCCGCTGGCCCTAGAGCTTCAGAGTGACATCAGTCGAGAAGTACGACGGCAAAGCAGATCTAGAACAATGGGCATCCACATACGAGATCGCCGTGTATGCCGCCGGGGGATACCTAGATGTGATGGCAAACTACCTACCAGTAATGCTGTCAACGTCCACCATCAGTTGGCTTCAGAAGATCCTAGAAGGCACCATCGACAATTGGGAGGACCTCAAGAAAATCTTCATCGAAACGTACAAAGCCACATGTATCCAGCCAGGAACACGTTATGACCTGGAGAATATCCGCCAGAGAAGCAAAGAGAGCCTCTGAGAATACATCAGGCATTTTTCTGACAAGCGCCTGAACATAACAGAAATCTCTGACCTGGAAGCCATCGCCATTTTCTCCAACGGACTGCGAATGGATGACCTCTGAAACAAGGTTGCCCGGAACAACGTAAAGACCATAGAGCAAATGATGATGATCGTGAACCCCTACACCAACCAATACGACATCACCCGAAGCAGAGAGAACAAACGGTGTTACTCCCGTTCTCCGGAACGTGCTGGGGATAACAATCGCCGACTAGATTACCGGAACGGGAAAGGGTCTAGCGACCACCGCGACCATCGGTCAGGTAACCCAGAACACCGACCACAGAAGTTCGACTATAGGCAAAACAACCGCTATGTTGCAAGCACGGATGCCCGACCAAAGAAGAACTACTACGAAAGCTACGAGAAGATCCTCGACGGACAATGCCCGATACACAAGAACTCCAAACACTCCCTGCAAAATTGCGAGCTCATAGAGATGACAATGAAGGACAAGGCAGACAAAAGAAAGAAGAAGGACGATGAAGACGGAGGCAGGGACCAGGGACCGCCAGCGCCAAAATTCCGAGCAGCCTCAACAACATACTCCATATTCGGGGGCAGTGTGCTTGTTGAGGGAGAAAGACAACGCCGCCGAACTCGCAACGACATCTACTCGCTCGCCACTGTGGGAGGGAACGCAGCCAAGGCTCACTCCCTCGATTTGTTGGACCAACCAATCATCTTCTCCGGAGAAGACGAGTGGGCAGACTACAGATACCAATCATCTTCTCCCACTAATCGTGAATCCAACCATCGCAACGTGTTGCTTCAGGAAGGTCTTAGTCGACGGCGGCAGCGCCATCAACATCATCTTCACTGATGCATTCCGCCAGCTCGACTACTCGAAGAAAGATCTCCAACCGGTGAATTTATCCTTTTGGGGAATCATCCCCGATAAGGCGTCAACACCATTAGGGCAGATCACCCTCCCTGTGCAATCCGGTGATAAGGGCCATTTCAGAGTCGAGAATATCAACTTCGTCATCGCGGAGTTCGAGACAGCCTACCATGCGATACTAGGCTGCCCGGCACTAGCCAAGCTAATGGCGGTCCCACATTACACATACATGGTGTTGAAAATCCCGACATCGCAAGGCATCCTCAGCCTCTGCACCAACTTGAAGATAGCCTACGAATGCGAGCAGCAGACAATCAACACCATCAAGAAACCCCACGTTTCAGACATACACACCTCCGGTAACAACGACAAACGCGCCGCCAAGGAACAGAAAGAAACAGAATTGACGACGCTCAGCACAGACGCCACCCGTGACCAGACGCGGAAGGTACCATCACTCGGCGGTGTGTAAGGACTTTCCAAATGTAATGATAATGTTTGAACTAGGTGCTCCTCCATCAATAAATAAAAGGTGTTTCATCTTCTATACATCCCATACAACGAAACTGACCTATGTAAAATGCCCACTGCGTAACAATGACATCGGCTCGAAACGCCCACGGCGTACGACGACTCGAGCGACACACCCATGGCGCAACGGCGACAAATTCGACAAAGCTCACAAACGTTCGACGACCTCTCCAAAACACTCCCACAGTGTTCGACGACCCCGCCCAAACGCAATATGGCGTTTTCTCTAAACAGCCTGGCCGCGACCAGAAAGCTTCCGAAGCTGGCCTGCCGGTTAACCATAGCAAATAGAAGTAGCTACCCTAAGCGTTATGGTTACATCGACGGGCCTCCCAACAGTATTTCCCCAGAAGCCGGGTAGTACTGCTTGGCTCGGTAGCCATGAGGTTGTGCGCCCAGAATCTGTACATGACCACGGTATGGTCGACGACTCTAGAAGTAGCCTGGCTTTGCGCCCAGCGTCTGTGGGAATGATCTCCACAGGCCCGAAGTCATGCCACGATCGAGCCTCTCGGAAAAAGGCCCTGTCCATGGCATCTCCCTAAGCGTGCATGAGCTGTTCGCCCTCTGCGCCGCAAGTTGTCACTGTGCGCCTCCTTGGGAGTCCTTATGTATCCTACGTGTGTAGCGGCGCTAGCCCTACGATACAGACCATTTGAGAACCAAGGCCGAACGTTTCGTCGCTACGGCTCACGACTTAGTAGGCAGTCAAGGACATACAAGTGAAACAAAAGCTCACCGCCCAGATATTTAACAGCTTTGCAGTTTTTCACTTACACGTCCAACCACCAACACCTGACCGACAAGTCATAAGCTGTCCCGCAGCAAAAAATAACAGACGACACAGCATATTGACACACCAAAAGAAAGGACAATGCTTCCACGAAAGCACCTGGTGACTACAACCTCATCCTACTGATACGATACGCGACCACCTCGCTAATATTCCTAATCCAGAGATCAAACTCATGCCGAATCTGGCACCGCAAACTATAGTACATAATGATCCTAGACATGTCACTACCCTCCGGACCAAAGCTACGGCACCCCTCCTAGACGCAAAGGTGAGGCTCAACGACGACCACCAAGTCTGGAACCTCCTCCGGGGCATGAATCCACCGCCGGCTTCGGATGACATGAAGATTGTCACGAGAACGCTCCCGAAGACCACGAAGGCCCTTATCACAAAATCGACCGTTCGGAAGAGCACCACCACCAAGGTGACCGATTAGGATAGGCATCTCCGAGTTCGTCGAATCTACATAAAACAGCATCATGGCCCTGAAGTACATTGCGACACCATCACCAGCCGCCACTGCTTCACCAATCAGCGATTTCCCAACACGGTCTTGTCCCCACAACATCAGTAACTCCAGGCCACGAAAGAACATAGCTTCATGGTGGCCGGCATCAAGAAAGCGCTGCTCAAAGGCAGTCTCCAGGAAGGGGTAGTAGGGACAACAGTAGTCCTGGACGCACCGAAGGGACAAAAGCCGAATCGTCGAAGGATCATCGCAGAAGTCGCGAAAGAAGCGGCAGAGAGGGATGTTGACACAAAATGTGACCCACTGTGCCTCACACACAGCAAGCCGGAAAGCATGGCCTCAATCGGATGCCCGGTGTTTCGAGATCCGAGAAAATGCCAGTCAGTTTAACCTGAAACTAAGAAGGGATAAAAATTATTAGATATAAACTAGAACGTGCCAGGTGAAACCAGACAGTCCCATATATACGGCTCTAACGCCACTTACAATGACATACAGCTATGGAAGCTATCTGCCAACAGGTCTTATATATATCATTCGGCTAAAACAGACATAAAGCACGTGAAACGTTGATTGCCGAACATGCATGCATGGGAAAAGTACATTTGGATGAATCAATTAGCTAAAAGTTAAAGCATAACCAAGCTCGGCAATCTAACCGAGTTGGGATCCATGAAGAAGGAAACATATAAGAAAACACGATCAAACTAATCTGAGCTTGCACCTGCCACACGATACCTGGCTTTATCGAAGCTTGAACGTAATTTAACATACATGAACCCGCAACACGTAACAACCTAGATTAAACTAAATCGGCTATCATGAATATAAGATCTAACTAATAGAAACAACATGAAAGCTGTTAAAACATAAATAGATCTATGATAAAGAAAAGAGCCGAACCATATTAATCTAGATTGGGCAAAAGATTATTGCATATATATAGAATATTTGAAGCATGCAACACGTGATAACTTAATGAATCTATTAGATTTTGACAAATCTAATAGAGCCGATAAATATCTTGCTTTTGCTAAGCATATCAAGCAAACACCCGCCGCACGACATCTACTCATAAACAAAACATAAGCGAAGACTTCTTGATTATCAAGCAATGATCCGCCGCACGATCATTGAAAACAAACAAGACTACTTGCATCAATATCTAAATCCACCGCATGATACTAGACATGATAACAAGGTTGCCAGGACTTACGGAGGTCGACGGATCGATGATTCCTCCCGAAGAACTTGACGACACGACAAAAGACTCGAAGTTGGCACGGGGCCAGTTGTATTGATTTGGTTGTGAACAGTTTTACAATGGCCTAATGCGTATAAATAAATGAACTTTACCTCTAGGATTTCGTCATGAGTCGCCATTGAATCGCCATTGATTTGTTTCCCTGATTGGCTTTCTTGCTTCTTTCCCAATTCATTTGTTTTTTCCGATTCTATTATTTCCTGAAGGAATACAAGAACGACATTTTGATCCCCTATGCTGGAAATCTTGATTCCTACTTCCTTGGTCCAATGGGCAATCCTGACCCAACTGAGATCATTGAGAAAGAAACCCTAAGAATCCCCTTCAAGTCTGGAGTCACCCCACCCAATCGATGGCAAAACACTTTCAAGACCTGGCCATCTCCCCCAATTGCCGGATGGCGAAACTGGTATCGAGAATGTTGGAAAAGAGCAGCAGCCATTGGGATAACCAAGACATCAACCACTGCTTGGAACTGTCCCTGTCAGAAATGCCCAGAAATGAATCCCTTCTGATGGCAGCTTCCCACTTTTGGTTTAATGCTATCAATGCTTTTGTTTTCGACCATGGCATGATGACTCCTACTTTAGACGATGTATTCATGATGACTAGCCTAAATGTGTCACATCCAGTATATCCTTCCAAGTACAAGAGCAAAAGCAGCCAAAAAGTTGTCAAACCTGAAGGTGGATGGGTTAAGTATATTCAAACCTACATGGAGACATCTGGTGATGTCCTTGACAAGGAATGTAGGGCTTTCATGAACATGTGGTTGTGCAGATTCATCTTATGTGGTAAATCCAATGAGCCAACCTTAAATCATATGGTGATGGCTGAAGACCTAGTTGCAGGCTCCCTGATACCCCTGGGCAAATATCTGCTAAGATCTGTCTATCATATGATGCATCAAATCACTGCCCAGATGCATCGAAGTGTGGAAATTTCTTGCATAAGTGGCCCTTGGTGGTTTTTTCATATGTGGCTGCAGTTATACATGCACCAGATAGTCTATGTGCCTCTCCATAATTTGAGCTTCCCTTCAGTTAACTATGCTAAAGGCAGCACAATAGGAAATAAGGGTTGTCAAACTTATGGAGAAGCAACATCCTCCATCATCATTGACATGGACATTGGTCACCTCTTCAAATTGTTTTTCAAGGGTTTTGATAATGTGCTTTGGCTCCCTTATAGAGAAAATGATAGCTTAACTCTCCCCTGCAAATTCAGCTATGAATCTGGTTGTTCTGACAAGGTATCCACAGAGATTTTCAACTCTTTCATTAAACCTTGCATCTTGCTAGCCGAATTCCATCATGGGAGGTTAGTGCAACCTACTTATGAATTTTACTACCCAAATATGGCATCCAGGCAATTAGGATGTGGTCAGTTGCCCCCAAGACCTTTCTTCTCAACAACCATAAGATACAGGGAGCTGATCACAAACGAAATAGAAGCTAAAAAGTCTTAGAGCTTGGATGGGACTTGCCAATATATGAACCCTCTCCATTTGGGTTAGTAGATGTTTCCCACCCCCTTTTTGCTTCCTGGTGGCAAGAGTGGCACATTCACATCTTCAATATACTAGTGCACCCTTTGTGCCAAAATCTGCAACCCTAATTTGCCTCTGACAGTGAGGTAATTTCATTGCACTTGTTACTTCCTGCTTTTGAATTTACCTCCCATTCTAAAATCCAGCTATGCACAGTATTTCGAGCCTACTCCTCCTATTAAAGCAGTTGAGTACTATTTAGCTAGGCCTAAACCTGCATTGGGCTTCAATGCTCCAACTCTGGCAACCTTCATGAAGATCCCTACAGCTTTAGCTACTGCACCTTCAGGAGGAGAAAGCAAAAGGAAGACACTTGAGAATATCAATGTGTTTAGAAGGGTAAGGTCCAAGAAAGCCAAGCGGTCTCCTAAGGTATGAATCTTCTATTCGGTAACACATTTCACTTGGCAATAACTCTGACCGTCCTCATATCAATCACCTCTCGTTGCAGCCACATGTTGAAATTCCAGGACCGAGCAATATCCCAACAATAGTAGATATCCCTCAAGCTTCCACTAAGGATGCAGAGACTCATGAAATCAAAGATACAGAAGCTCATGAAACCGAAAGCACAGATGTCCATGAAACCTTCAAACACATTGGTACCATTCGGCTAATCACTTCTTTCTTTTTATATGGCATCTATTTTCTATTATTATACTCTATCACCTGCATTATTGGAAATAGATAAAATTCTAGACAATCTAGCAGGAGAATACTCTTCTGGTCCAACTCTAGGTTCACCATCCCTGGGTATCCAATCAAGTCCTCAACCAGACCAAGACACAACCCATCCCGAGGATCAATCAACACATCAGGTAATATCTTATCTTAAACTATTCTTTTAGCACATTTATCTAGTCGGCTAACACTCCTTCTTCTCTCAAGAACACTGCTAAACCGACTACCAGTTATTCTTTCACTGTTGAGGATTTCATCAGTGAAAAAGGTGAAGAAGCCACCTCTCAGTAGACTTTGTCAGTGGAAAATCAAGCTCGGCTGAAGGATATAGCTAATCTGCTGAACAAGGACATCAACTAGTCCAAGATTCAGATCAGATAAAAGATCTCCTCGAGCTCATCCAAGACCTTCCACCTGTCCTTAAGGCTTCTCTGGAATCTGCAACCAACCTTGATGATTATTTTGCTATGGTGAAGAGGGCAAACAAAAACATAGCCTCTAGGACTGTCTTGTAGAATAACAGGTCTCTGAAGAAGCAAGAAGCTAAAGCTTTGTACTCCCAACTTCAAGTCACTAAAGACTCATTGGTGACTCTGGAGTCTGAGCTGAAAATTATGAATGATGAGAAAATCAGATTAGAGGCTCAACTAACTGAATTGAACGCCAAAATTCAGTCCCATGAAGCCAAGATGACAGATTTGCCGAATTCTATAGAAGCAACTTCATCAAAAATGTTAATCATCCTGAAAGAAGATCAATAGCTCAAAGCAAAGGTATCTAGCATCCAGAGCTCTGAAAATGAAGATCGGAAAGTGCTGGACAATGTTAGCCGAATCAGGACCGAGGACTTAGATGCCATCAGCCAGCTTCTGAGCTGGTAGAAATACGACTTGTAATAGATTAAGCATAGCACTTTTTGTCTCTGAACAATTGGAGGTCCTTACCGTTCATCTCTATATACTTCTGTTTGTATGATAACGTAATCAGCTCTGTTATTTACCCGATTAGATCATAGCCGATCGCCTCTAGCTCTTTGATAGCCGATTGCACTTTGTCCTTCCGATTCGGGGATACAGCCGAGTGACTCTTGATTTATCCGAGCCTGGCCCAACCCAGTTATGGCCCATCCGAAAGGGAAAAACCCTAACCTGTCGCATGGCATTCTCATTTGGCTTATAAATAAAGCCTCCTTCTTCTGCCCTTACCAATAGTTTCAGTCAAGCATTCTCACCTCCACCTCTCCACCTTCTTTGCTCCGGTCAACTCAGAGGAAAACCTAACCTCTACAGTAATAATGGTGGGTGGCGATGATCGTGGCAAGCATCCTGTCGAGGGAGAAGCCGAAGGAAGCTGAGTGCAGCGCTGTCGACGACGTGGGTGAGAATCAATCTCTTGCCCCCTTGCGGTTGTTCTTCTTGTTCATCCCTATAGCTCTGATTTCTTTCTTCATTCATCAGAATCAGGGTCATCTCTTCCAGTCAGAGCATCCCTCTCCCTTCGGCGACGGCAGTTCAACCGGGGACTCCACCATCTAGTCCCGTCGGGTCTTTAGGCTCCTACCATTCCAACCCCTGGGAGTTGGATTCGGGTTCAGATGCCATGGATGTCCCCTACAACCATCTGGAGGCAGTCACTTTCAAGGGCGAAAGGGACGAGGCCCAAGGAGAGCTGGAGAAGACCTCCAAGCAATACGGCATTGACCAACTTGAATGGGAGGACCAGCGGAAGCACCTCTGCGACGCCATCACTGGTTCGTAAAAATAACGGCACTAGAACTCCCTTTTCTGATTCCATCTTGCTCAACCGATTCGTATTCTTTGCTCAGCGCTCTCTACGGAGGTTGAGGGCTTGAAGATTGCGGCGAATAAGGTCGCCGACAAGGTGAACGCCTAGGAAAAAACCGCCGAAGCACGTCTTGATGATGCGGATGACCGCATCGACCAAGTCGCCATCCATGGCATGCATCACGGCGTAGCTCTGGGGCTGGCGGCAATGTCCACCCAGTATAATGAAGACTTCTTCATGCCAGTCGGCTTCCGTGGTGGCATGCCCCTAGAAGATGTCGAAGACATCGACGATCACCTGGAGAGTTATTAGGACCACGCTACTGTCCTCGCCGAAGCCACAGACGTCCAGACAGTCCTCAACAAGTTGTTTGAGGAGTAGTTTGTATTTAGGATCCTTGTGTAAAAACTACCTGTCTTGTGAAATATCTGTGATTTCCACTGGTTTTTCTCCTTTTGAATCTTTCTGAAAACAACCACCCTAAAGAATGCTTGCATGACGTTACCCTTGGTTGATTGTGTTTATATTTTGTTCTAAAGGCGACACATACCGCATTAGCTATTCCCTGAGTCTTCAGAGTATTCTTCGGCTAAAGGCGATGTCTCAACATCGGCTATTTGTGCCCAAGGCCCCTAAAGTCTGTTTATGCACCAACCTCAACACTGGGATGAAATCTTTTAAGAAATCTTCCATTAATAGCTTTAGCGAACTCTTCTCCCATTAGAGTTTTTAAGATATACGCATTGCCAGGCGCACATCTCACTATCTGAAAAGGTCCTTCCCAATTTGGAGACCATTTGCTGAACGCTTTATCTTTTGTCCCAATTGGCAATACAGTCTTCCAAACCAACTCTCCTTCTGCGAATTGCTTCTCTTTGACCTTCTTGTTATAATACCTGCCGACACGTAATTTGTTTTTCTCAATATTTTCCAATGCTTTGAGACAAACTAAATGCAAATCCTCTAATTCATCCATCATCAAACCCTTATAATCTTCTTTTATCAAATCGTTTTGCAATGTAACTCGCCTCGAACCTGATTGCAACTCCCACGGCAGCACAGCATGATGCCCATAAACTAATTCGTAGGGAGATGCTTGAGTATACCCATGACAAGCCATTCCATAAGCCCATAAAGCCTCATTAAGAACCGAATGCCACTTTTTCGGCTTTTGATCAATTTTCTTCTGAATAATTTTGATCATGATCTTATTTGATGCTTCGGCTTGGCCATTAGCTTGTGCATAATAAGGAGAAGAATTGTACAACTTGATTCCCATTTCTTGTGCAAAATCACAAAATTCAGATGAAGTAAACTGAGTTCCCTGATCTGTCATTATAGTTTGGGGAATCCCGAATCTGTGAATTATGTGCTCCTTAACAAAATTGACCATGTTCTCTGATGTTGAAGGACCGGAAACGGCGACCAGAGGGGGGGTGAATGGGAGCCTCAAATTTCTCTCGAAATATTCGGGCCACTCTTCCCAAAAACAAACCCAACAAGCATGCTTACTCCACCAGCAAGATCACGACCCTATAGAGGGTGGATACCTATGGTGAAGACCAAGAGGTATAGCAGATCTTCCGGAAACCAAAAACTCAAACCGAGACACCGATAGTGTGGCTCTCAAACCCTAGAGAGAAGAGAAGAGAGCTCACCCAAAAATACTTATGAGAACTGGTCTCACAAGTGCTTCATGTAGTTCCCTGCGTGATTACGAAACCAACGCAACAAACGGAACTCAATTTGGAGTCCGGACAAGGGAGAAACGGCCAAAACAGCGACGAAGAAAATCCTGAAAACCTTGCTGGAAGGGCGACGGACGCTGACAGAGGGCGACGGACTGAGTCCGACGGACGTTGGTCCGATAGGAGCGTCCGACACTCAAAAAAACAGCCCGAAACAGCCCCAGTGACGGATGATCGCAATGGACGTTGTCTCCGCACTATGTAGCGTCCGGCGCCTCTGACGGACCGTCCGACGCCAAACTCTGGATCGTCCTACGCTCCCGAAATCTGCAAAGTAAACCCAAAAATCGTTTTCTCTCCTCCAAATCTTCCCAAAACTCAACCAAATGAACTCCAACTGCAACCAAATTTTGTAGGCATGATCCTTGTGCAGTTGGGGAGCTATCCCGAAGAAATCATCGCTCAATTTGGAGAGAATAAACGGGAGCACTCGGATTTGGGGGAGAAAAGGAAAAACGAAGAACGCCGCAAAGAAATCGCCCGATCTGTGTGCTCGTGAGGTTTTAGGAAAATTCCTTCGGTGCAAAGTTGCGCCTCACGAGTACCAAGAACTTGGTTCAAACGGATTTGCAAGAGCTACTCCCTACAAAGAGATTTCATCTCGGGAAAAAGAGAGAGCAAAAGCAAAAACGAAGAACACAAGCAAAAACGTGAGACACGATCAAGTAAACAATGCCGCCATGGCTTACGGAGGTTACGACGTCCGATTCCTCGCAACAAACTCAAGTTCTTATAGAGGTTAGTGAAATCAACCTAGGGATCTCATGAACTAGAGAGAGGGTAGAGAGAGAGAGAGAGTTGGGGCAAAATGATTAGGGTTGAAGAAATATGATGAGGGATACCCCTTCACCCCCTACTTATCGGGATTTGGCTATTTCCCAAAGACCCCCTAGATACAATGAGTGAACTACCTAGCCTAAGCATTGCAGTCCAAGCTCCAGAAAATATCTCTCGCATTTTGAATAGACGGCCCCGTTTCCTGCCAGGAGTTGTCGTCGCCTCGACGCAACCTCCAGGATTCCGCCACGTGCCATCCCTGCTTCCTCGGAACCTCCGCCTAGGTTTTGAGGCCCAAACCCAGGAAACCCGCCATCGGTAGCTTTGGTCTCAACTACCGAACCCCGAGTTTTGAGGCCCAGACTCGAAAACCGTCCTCAGATGGTTTTGAGGCCCAAACCACCAAACCGCTCGACTCGAGCCACCTTGTCCTCGCCTGGTCAGACTCCGAGTCCCATGAGCCTCCGCTCGATCCGCTCGTTCACCGTCTTGACTCGGTCGACTCGGTCTACCTCCATGTCTTCTCGCACTTGTCGGTGCCAAGTACTAGCCACCACAGCTAGTCCACCGGCGTCCATGGTCCCTCAGTCCGAGCCCCGCTTCCTCCCTTCACCGCTCTCAGTCCATCAGCACGGCAAGCCTCTACTCAGCCTTCTCCACGCCATTGACCACTGTCACTAGGCATAGCACCTGCACACCACAAGCCAATAAACATGCACAGACATGCTTTTGCAAGGGGTTAGGGTAAGCCACTCAAACTGAAACACTCACGTGTTGGACGACCACTCATCATAAAGCTGAACATACATGGGTACTTATCCACCATGTGTTCGCAATCTCCCCCTTGATGAGTGCATTGTCAACACAAGTGCATTTTAGATTTGAGCCACAAGGTAAAGCTCTCCAAATGACCAAAAAGCTAAGAAAGCCAAAACGGGGTCACTTGAGAGAAGCAAAACGAGTCCAAAACTTGGTTCCCAAAGACATGGGCAACGGCTCGACGCAACCAAGCAAAACAAAGCTAGCCCTCAAGAAGAGGCACAAAAACGGGCTCAACACCGCTAGCAAGTCCAAAATACCAAACACAGCTCTCAAAGCTCAGACTTCCAATTTAAACACTAGGGGAGCTCAAAAGATACCAATTGAAACCACTTACGTCCCCTAATGCTCAAGAAGCAATCAAAACCTGTCGAAATCAACAAAGCAAGCTAGACCCTCCAGAAGAGGCAAAGGCTCAACACATCTAGCAAAAGCTCCCCCTGGGCAAAAGCACAGTCAAGATACCAAATGAGCTCCTTAGGGAAAAAGAAGCACACAAAACTCCACCTTGGAAGTAGATGGCTGAAAATGGAATGAAATGCACATCTCTCCCCCTTGTTGACACATGAAGCTCATCAAACATCAACAACTCAAGATCCGGTTACAAAAGCCATGAAATGAAAAATGAGTGCAAAAGCTTCATACTTAGAGCTAAGACAATGAATAGATGCTCTAAGTGAGGTGATCCTGTGAGAATAGGAAAATCTCTACGTGCCCAACAAAGACTCAAGTGGAGCTTAAGATCACATTAGAAGCTATTTTAGAGATCATATCATGTGAGAGCAGAGAAAGGATATCACCTCCTAGAGACAACTAGACATGGCAAACAAGATAGGATCTATCCAAAAGCAATCTCATGTATAGCAAGTAAAACTATCCCTTAGCAAAGTTCATACAACAAGCCAATGACCCAACTGAATGAATTTTCCAAATTTCAGAGTTTTGCAGCCAATTTTCAGTTTTAGGCACATTTAAGTTGTATGCAAGTGGTTGTAAGCAAAGTGATGCCACTGCTTACCAACCGGGCGAAGTCAAAGGACTTGACACACCGGTTTTGGTCATACACTACACCACTCAAGTATCGACCCATATGGGAAGCAGTCTCGAACACACGGTGAAGTGCTCACAATGCAGACCCAACTCGATCTTTCCAATTCACAAAATAGAGATCAATTTCATTTTAGATATTAATCATGGTGCTCAAAGCTAGTGAATGAAACAATGAAGAGCCATAGTTACAAGCTATATACAAGGCAGCCAAGAAGGATCTTCAAAAGCCTACCCATGCTAGTGCCATTTCAGAGGTGACATGGGGAATTAAATTCAGTTTTAAAGCTTTGCTAACTTAGCTCTATTGCATATCTAGAGATCAAAAAGAGTCTAAGTTAGGCAACACCATAGACACATAAAACACCTCAAACGGAGCATAGATTCATTATATCAGCTATAAGTATGAAGCTTGAAATAAACTATGTCACAAATGCAAATGAGATGCACAATGCAATGACACCAACTAACACTAACATGACACCAATTTAGAAGAAGGACAAACAAAATACAAAAAGAACCAAAAAGAACTAAGAAACACAATACTTTCCTCCTCTAAAAAGGAAAGCAAACACCCAACTCGCCCGAAGGCAAGAAAACGCAGCTTGATCCAACGGCTTTGTAAGAATATCCGCATGCTGGTTGTGGTTCTCGACATGCCGGAGGTCAACGTCGCCCTTCTCATAATGATCTCGCAAGAAATGAAAGCGGACCTCAATGTGCTTGGTCTTTGAATGAAGCACGGGATTTTTGGCCACACTAATTGCACTCGTGCTATCACACAGCAGAGGCACCTTAGTAAGCTCAAGACCGAAATCTCTCAAAGTGGCAATCATCCAAATCAACTGCGAGCAACAACTAGCCGCGACAACGTACTCAGCTTTGCACGTCGACTGTGCCACGCTAGACTGTTTGCGAGAAGACCAAGAAACCAAAGAAGACTCGAGAAACTGGCAAGTCCCAGAAGTGGACTTCCGATCAAGTTGGCAACTGGCAAAGTCGGCGTCAGAATAACCACAAAGCTCAAGAGAAGGAGAGGTGGAAAACCAAAGTCCAAATTTGGGAGTGAAGCATAAGTACCTCATGATGCATTTCACTGCCTGCTTGTGCGAAGTCCGTGGGGATGCCTGAAAGCGTGCACACAAGCAGATGGCGAACTGAATGTCCGACCGAGTCACTGTCAAGTATAGAAACAACCCGATCATGCTTCGCTACTCCGTCTGATCCACCGCCTCTCCTTCCTCGTCCGCATCCAAGGCAGTCGTAGTTGACATGGGCGTTGAGAGGGGCTTTGCCTCACCCATGTCAAACTTCTTCAAGATATCCTTTGTGTACTTGCCTTGGTGCACAAACATCCCTTCCCGGGTTTGCTTGATTTGCAACTCGAGAAAGAAGGTCAACTCTCCCATCATACTCATCTCAAACTCCCTGCTCATAATATTTGCAAACTTGGCAACAAGAGCATGAGAAGAACCACCAAAGATGATATCATCCACGTATATTTGGACAAAGAGAGTGTCTTTGCCTTGCTTGAGGAGAAACAACGTCTTATCTACCGATCCCATTTTAAAACCCTTAGTAAGCAAAAAGGTTTTTAGCCTATCATACCATGCTCTAGGTGCTTGTTTCGAACCATACAAAGCTTTGTGAAGTTTAAAACATGGTTTGGAAACTTGGGACTTTCGAAACCGGGAGGTTGTTTAACATAAACTTCCTCCTCTATGTAGCCTTTTAAGAAAGCACTTTTAACGTCCATTTAAAAAAGTTTAAAACCCTTAGAAGCCACAAAAGCTAGAAGGATTCTAATGGCTTCTAAACGAGCTACGGGAGCAAAGGTTTCCTCATAGTCTATTCCCTCCTTTTGACAAAAGCCTTGAGCTACCAACCTAGCCTTGTTGCGCACTACCACCCCATCCTCACTTTGTTTATTTTTGAAAACCCATTTGGTACCTATGGGGTGGCAACTAGGTGGTGGAGGAACTAAGACCCAAACGTGGTTTCGCTCAAAGTTTTCTAACTTCTCATGCATGGCATTAACCCAATCCGGATCCATCAAAGCGTGTCAAACATCTCGGGGCTCAAAAGACGCGACAAAAGCCGAATGAGCAAAGTGAGAGAGATAGGACCTGGACCGCGTGACTCGACGGTCAATGTCGCCAATGATGTTCTCTGGTGGGTGATGCCACTGGATGTAGCGGGGCGCCTGCCTGGACGAAGTGGCCTCCCCCTTGATAGCAGCTGGAGCTCCCTCAAGTGCAACGGGCACCGACTGAGGAAGCTGCTCGAATGGCCCCCATGTAGAGGAAGTAGTCGGGTTGGGGCCGTGAACTGAAGTGGACGTCGCAGGGTCGACGGGGGCAGCCAATGGAGTTGGCTCGGGATCACCCCAATCAGCATCATCCTGCTCCTCCTCCACAAAGATGCTAGTGTTCACCTCATCATCACCTGCAAGCTCAAAAGCAGTGGAAACACAAGGCATAGTCTCATCGAAGGTAATCTCACAAGTCTCCATCACTCGGTTAGTCTCAAGGTTAAGTGCACGATAAGCATGAGAGTGAGTAGAATAACCAAGATATATACCGTCAGAAGACCGTGATTCAAATTTATCCAACTTACCGCCCTTTTTGAGGATGAAGCACCTGCACCCAAACACCCGTAGATGACTTACCTTGGGTCGTCTCCCAAATCGCGACTCATAAGAAGTCTTCTTCTTGAAAGCTCGGAGGAAAATGCAATTGGAGACATAGCAAGCAGAACTGAGTGCTTCGACCCAATACCGCCTAGGAGTCCTATGCTCATCGAGCATTGTCGTGGCCATCTCAACAAGGGTCTGATTCTTGCGCTCAACAACACCGTTCTGCTGGGGAGTGTGAGGTGAGGAAAACTGGTGATCGAGACCCAAAGAAGAGAAAAGAGTTACAAAGTGAGCATTCTTGAATTATGTTCCATTGTCACTGCGGATAGCTCTCATGGCATACTTAGGTAGCTAATTTTGCAATCTCAAAATCAAATCTCGGACAAGTGGAAAAGCCTCGTCCTTACTCTCCAAAAACAACACCCAAGAGTACCTCGAGTAATCATCAACGACTACAACCACATACCACTTTCCTCCTTCCGACCTGACCCGAGCTGGACCAACTGTGTCCATGTGTAAGAGCTCGCCGGGTCGAGTGGTCATGACCTCAGTCACAGGAGGATGGGAAGCGGCAACCATCTTGCCATGTCTACAAGGATGGCAAACCAAGTCCTTCTCAAACTTCAGCTTTGGCAATCCTTGGATAAGGTCCATTGAGCTAAGCCTTTCAAGCAAGTCAAAACTCAAATGTCCCAATCTCCTATGCCACTTCCAAAGCTCGAAAGAAGAACCGGCAAGAAGACAACGAGAAGGTCTGGAAGAGATAGAAAAATCCGCACGAAAAACCTTCCCGAAGGGTAAAATCTGACAAACAAGCTCACCACGAGAGTCCAAAATCCGAGAGAGATTAGGCTTGAAACTCACTTCAAAACCATCATCAAGGAATTGCGAAACCGAAAGAAGTTTAAAATGCAAATTCGCAACCAAAGCAACATCCTTGAGGATAAAAGAAAAGTTCACTCGGATTGACCCTCGGGGACAACCTTACCTTTACTCTTGTCCCCAAATGTGATATACTCGGTGTGGTGCATGGGATCGAGGCTGGAGAACCACTTGGCACTTCCGGTCATATGGCGTGAGCATCCGGAATCCACAAGCCAAGTATCCTCCAGTCCTCCTTCCTACATCAATAAAAATACATAGGGTGAGCAAACGATGCAACACTAGGGTTAGTAAACTGTGAAGGATACCAGTGTTGTCCCATTTGCCCAAAGAATGGGTTAGGAGAAAAACCAAACATCTCTTGCCCCACGGAGGGATAGCGATCACCACGATAGGCAAAACGTGGTCCGCTAGAGAAGGGTGAAGTAAAGCGAGCGCCACGAGGCCCGTAGTCGTATGGGTCATGACCGGTACCCCGCCGGGCACAACCACCACGTGGTCTCGCCTCATAAGTCCTAGCACCTTGAGGCATTGTACCTCTAGGACTAGAAGTGCGCCTCTGAACTTCCGGTTCACGCACCAAACTCGTGGGTGGTACATGTCCCGGTTGTTCAACTCAACCTGGCTCCGATCATCTCTCTTCCTCCTAAAGCAAAACTCAGCCAAGTGCCCATCCCGCTCACAATACTCACAATGGTACCTCACCACACTCTTGGTAGGCACTCTTGTTGGGTTGGGTGGCTCTAGATTTCTTAGGAAGGGGATCACTAGAGATGTCTGGCAGTGTGTCAAGTGGGTTGCGAAGGTGGTTCGGTATGGCAATCCACACTTGCTTCTGTGGAGTGGTTTTGGGTGGCTATTCAAACACACCATCTCTCACAGGAAACTCAGAGGGATTGGTAGGCTTAGGTGGAGTGATCTTGGTAAGCTTGGGAGTTGTGGTGGTTACTCATTCTCGCTCAAACCACTGCACTCACCAATCTTACCGAACATGCTATTGTCCTTCTCACCTATAGCAAAGCCTACTCCCGTGATGCCAGCCCTTTTGCATTGGCTAAGCATCATCCCCAACTGCGGCTCTTGGCAAGACACCCAGCTCAAGATGGACCGAAGGTATATGTTTTCTTCCTCGGTATGCATCTTGTCGTGTCTGCACGACGCAATCTCAAACTCCAAAGCCTCAAAGCGATCTGACTCTCTAGTGCTATCTGAGCTGACCTTCTCTAGCACAACAATCCTAGCATCTCTCTATGCTAGCTCAGAACGCAAGCCTAAGCAAGACTTGCACGCACCAAGTAAGCTAGGCCTAGCCTTCAGCTCACTGACCTCCTCAAGTAGAGTGTCATACTTGTCTTGGAGAGTGACAAGACTAGACATGTGAATGGCGCAAGCATCACACTCTACCTCCTCGGTAACCACCACTTGTGCCTTAGCAAACTCTAGCTCATGAAGTGTGCTAAGATACTTCGCCTTAAAATCATTCCTCTCAAAAGCAGCACGCTTGAGCAAAGCATCCTGACTCATCAACGTGTCATTCAGGGACTCGAGCTCGAGAGAGAGGGATGCGATGGTGGGTGGTACCTCGGGTGTGTCGGAGTCGTAGTCATAGTCGGGGCCTTCCTTGCGCTTGCCGACCTTGCCTTCTTCAATCGCCATGGTGCAAAAGCCATTGTGCTTGGCGTTTGCATAGAAGCATAGGCCGTTGAACTTGTCCTCAACCTTTCCCTTCGACTCATCATCGCTTGAAGAAGCACCTCCGTCGGAGGAGGCATCGATGTCACTGAGGGAGGCGAGGAAGGCTCGGAGCTTGGCCTTCACCTTGTCGACCACCTTCTTGGAGGACCTTCGGCGGTAGATGTTGGTATTTCTTATGACTATTGGATAAATCCGCAAGCGCACAGATTATACCGCTGTAGCATTTCACCAAGGAGTATTCCGAGGTATCATAATTTATATATTATCCCAAGGGAAAGCTGGCTAGAAATGATAATGAGAGAGAGATCCTAGAGAGCACCTCAACCTTAGTACCAACTAGTATAGGGGGTAAATGATAAAAGTGATAGGAAGGGGTTGATGAATGAAGAATCTATGGTAAAGGATACTTAGAACGGACCTTACAGACTAGCTAGGTGGGAGGACAACGAGAAGAGAACAGGGACTCCTATGTACTTCTCTCTACTTCAATATACTTAGCTAGATAACTAGTCTAGACACTATAGTTTGTCTCCTCAATACAAGTATGCTAGGCGAGGGGATAGATCAGTAGGAGGACAAAACTCCTACCGGACCGCGCCCTCTTCTTACAGGGGCCTTACCTTTTAAGAACTTGCCTATAAACATGTGGTGGAATACAAAGACTAGACAAGGGTGTCACCTCTTGCTAGCTACCACAAACAATCCGTGCAGCAAGCGATAACCAAGGATAAGATGATGTATAAGCACCACGCTTAAACACAACTTACTACTTTGACTATGATCAATAACCAAAGTACCCTATGATAGGCAATGATCGCATATAGGAAATGTCACAAGGATCACAGACTATGGGTGTGAAGGCTATTAAAGAGCAAAAGCATATAGCAAGACTATATCTAGTATAGAAATGCTCAAAGTAAATACTAAGTAAAGTAAAGAGAAAGATATATATTGAATAAGATAAAGTCTTACAAAGAAGGAAAGATACAAGCGCTATACCAGACTCTCCAGAAGACGACTTCGGAAATCCCGAGCACAGCTCGACTCAACTCTAACTCCCACTCTAGACTAACTCCTAGAACAATCTAAGGAATAGAGCTTGTAGGCTTCTTCTTCATGATTAGAGAGGGGGGTGTGACCCTCTATTTATAGAAGGAGGTGGAGTAGGGGCTACTCCGGCGCCACGTCAGCGATCCAGGGCCTTCCATTCTCCTCCCTTGGATCCAACCGACCTTGGAACCAACCAAGGCATGGATGGTTGTGATCCAACACATGGGGAGAAGCTATGGTGGTTGGAGGGAGCCCAACCGACTTAGGGGGCATTCGGCCAAATGCCCCTATGGCCAGTGGGCCCTCCCCTGCCTCCTTGGATGGGGTCCCACCAGTCAAGGACTGAGTGGGACCCATTTGGGCCTTCTTGAGGTTCGGCCGAATCCCCCCTTGGGGGTTCTGGTCCTCCTCTGCTTCCTAGTGCTGGTCCCACTCGTCATCGGTGTTGGATGTTGGTCCTGAGGTATTTTGTCACGTTTATCTCCTTGGTGTGGGTCCATGGATCCACGTGCTTCGCTTGTGAGCCATTGAGAGGAAACACATAGTGATCCAATGGATGGATTCTACTCTAGAGTGCCTCTCTTGGATCATGGTCGAGAGGAGAGAGCATGGTGGTCCCATATGGCTCTCCTTTGCTCCATTTGTTCATTCCTGCACTCAAACGCTCATGGACATGTGGAACTAGTTATTTGATAAAGAATTCTCATGATATGTTTGTTTTATCCTTGATCCTTGGATTAGTGGCACCATTTTAGCTATGTAAAAGATGGTCATAATTTGTGCCAACAAGATCCGCCAATCTTAACCTTTGCTCGTCCCGAGCAAACAATCAAACTTAGCTCGATGGATCAGGAGTTGCTACTATGTTTCATATTTAAAGAGTACTAAGTCTACAAAATCATACTTCTCTTTTGAATGTAAAAGTTAGCAATAAAGACTCACCCATATTACCTTAGTCCTTCATGGGTCTTATAGCTTTATCCTTTGTCTTGAGAGGTTGAGAGATAGAACAACTTGACTTGAGCACTAGTTTTCTCATTCTTTCACAAGTTTCATATCGGAGGTTTTGTAAAAGAAAACTTAGTGTTCCTCCAATGGTACTCTCGAGTCACTCATAAGGTGTATGATTCCTCACCAAGGCATATATGAAAGTTTGCCTTCTTCCATCCTATCTCTAAAGCTTATGTGGAGCTATAGGTAGGGATCAAAGATGTAGCAAACTTACCTTGCATATATTGTAAAGTCAAATTCCGGACCCGAGGAGGGAAGTGTCATACTCTTAGATCAAGATGTGCAAGTGTGTGGAAACATGGTAAATGATCAATACTCCTATTTGTGGGTCTCTCTTTCCTAAAATTATATTGAGACATAGCTATCTGTTTCATCATTTTTTTTCAAGAGAGCTTTGGAAATGCTCATAAGATTAGGACTTTAGAATGCCCTTGGATTTTTCAAAATTTTGCATAGTCTATGTCTCATTTACTAACAACAAACTAGAGAGAGTTTTTCTACTAAGAGCATGGAGTATGAACTATGTGGAAATGTAAGGCATGTTTCTGCGTACTTCCAGTGTAGAAGCAGCATGTATATGTGGCGTGTACGTGATCTTGATCTTGGGAGCATGATAAATCTCTCGACAAGGGTCACAAAAACTTGACCAAACTCAACACAAAGCAAGCAGCTTATTAGAAAGCTTATATCATGAAAGAGCATGTATGGATTTGGTAGGAGTTTTCACCATTGAGGAACATCAAAGTGTTTTATCATTTAAATAAATAAATACTCCGATAGTCATTCTTGCTTAGAACAAAATTATAGCAGCTCTTATCTTGTCATATCATGTCTCACAACAACTTAGACTTAGTTACGTCATTTGCAACCCACAAAAGGTTGAGGTTCATGATGAATTCTTTTAAGCCAAATAACTCATACTTAAAGAAGTATCAAGTTGTAAACTAAGTTCTAGAGATACACTTAGCAGAGCAACTATTCATCATTTCTATAGGAGATATTAATTTTCATGGAATATGTGAGAGTGGAGTAAGAGAAAGTCTTTTTATTTTATTTTATCATATGCAGATTTTTAAATGCAAAGCTAAGATAAGCAAGAGAATGCATAAATGTAAATGCTGAAATTAAAAACTTACCTTAGTGGGGGAGAGAATCTCCCCCAAGCTTGTCTTTTGCTTAATGGTGTCGCGGGTGTGGATGTTGTTGCCACCAAAAGTCCCCATACCGCTGTTGTTCTTCTTGTATTGCTTGAATGTTCTCGGCGGTTTGTTGGACGATGCATGTTGTTTCATCGTGCTCAACACGCAACTCACCTAGGGTGTTGGTGAGGTGATCGAATTCTTGCCGCAGCCCACGATGCTCCCTGTCTCGGTTGGACGAGAAGGATGCTCGTGCTCGTTGCGGGCGTGATGGTCGAGGAGGCATGCCACTTGAAGTGTGTATGGGATCGGAAGATGCATCGTCTTCCTTCTCACCAATAGCTCCTCGAGAAGGACCACCTTGCTCAAGATGAACAAAGTGTAGCCTCTCCTGAGCTCTCCTGTCTGAGCCTGCAAAATCTCTTTTCCCACCTCCTTGATCTAAATCAAGGGTTAGCTTGCGGTCCTATACAATTGAAGTTGCCTATTTGGAAGAGGCACCTCAATTGTATGGCCACTGTAAATCATTTTTAAAACACCATTGGCATCTCTTTTTAGCATTTGAACATGAGCAAGATATTGTTCTGAGATCATTGCTAAAGGAGCAGAGATGTAAACAAAGGGGTTTGTGCCATTTAGCAAACTCATGGATTCAACAAGACAAGTAATTAAAGATGTGAATTGAATAGACACATTACTCTCAATTGAAATTTGCCAAAATTCCACTAAATATTTCACAGGAGAGATTCACATTTTGTTGACCATGGCATAAAGTAGTTTTAGTTCCATGTCACTTATCAACTTAGCATTATTCCCAGGAAACAAAGTCATTTTTATCCAAAGAAGCATGAAACGAAGAGTTGGGTTGTGAATTTCCTCAAGCTTAGGATTTGAGCAATCTTTTAGAGTAGATATAGAGAACCAAAATTTCCTTTTGTTGAAACTACGCATGGCAGGGTCTAAATCAATCAAGCATGAATTATCAAAGCCCAGAGCAACACCTAGATGATTCCATGATAGACTATGGTTTTGATTAAACATGTGAAAAGATATTCCAGCATTAGAGATTTGGAGAGAGCTTAGAAATTCTGCGGTGAGCAACTCAATTCCAACTCTTCTATTTGCCAAAAGCTAGACCAACAAATGGAAGTAAAGATAGTTTCGAATTCGGTGGTCATACCTGCGTTGGAGAGGAGTCTTGGATCCAAAATCCATGTGTGCTCAAAAGATCGATCCCGAAGAGAAAGGTGCCTCTGATACTCTAGTTGGTTGAACCAGAGTCCGCTTTGTTGATCATAGGTTGTCATCGGGGGGTACCAATAATGCCTCGACATGTGGTACCTCTGTTGGTAATTCCTCCTCCTGAGGGTGTTCTTCGGTTTGGAGGTTCTCCCATGTGTATCGGGCCGAACCTCCCCTTGTTCTTCTTTGGGAAGTATCCTCAGATTGATGGGAGCGTCGGGATGATCTCCCACTCATAGCTTGCTTCATTTTCTTGAATGTGGATATCAATGGGTTCTTCATCTTCTAGAGAGGAAGAGGGACACAAGAGCAAGACTAGAAAGGGATATGGTATGTGGAGTAGATTTCTAGTTTGCCTTGTGGGGAGAAGTTTGAGCTAAGAGAAGCTTGATGAAGACACGAGATCTTCTTGTGGACTAGCAAGAGCAACACTACTTCTCTTTGAGAGCTAAGAACTTATCTTGAATGTAGAGAGGAGAGAGAATGGCAAGGAGAGGCTTGAACTAGAACTGAATTCTTGTGGAGGCGTGAGGAAAGAAGCTCTCCTTGCATGGGGTTTTATAGGGGAAGGAAGTGGCACCAAGGGGGTGCCATGGAGTGGTCGGCCGACCACCCCTTGGGCATGCCCTTGGGTGCCATGATCACATGTCTTGTGGATGCCTTACACAAAGCAAAAGAGAGAGAGAAGGAGGTGACACAAAGTGGTCGACCGTCCCTTAAAAGTAGATATTCCACTCATGCTTTTTCTAGTGCTTGGTGAAAGGTGAAATATGTGATATGATGTGATCAAAAGCTGAGCTAAAGTAGTCAAGATTCTCCTCTTTAAACAAAGAGTAGTGGGGGACAAAGGTATGTGATGGTTTGATTGAAAGTGATTGATGTGTTTTCTTTTTCAAAGCATGACAAAGTGAAAGTGATGGATGTCATGATTCCCCACTTTGGACAAGGAGTAGTGGGAGACAAGGATATGCCATGCTTAAAGTGATTGATGTACTTTAAAACATGACAAGACAAAAGAGATGTCTCCCAAAGCAAGAATCTGATTTTTGACAAGGCCACCTCCCAAATCATGAGATGCTTGGACAAAGGACGGTGGAGAGGAAGAGAGGGATGAAGATGGGGTCTCTAGGGCATTCGGCTGAACCCCTAGTGCTCCATTTTTTGTCTTTTTTCTTTTATAAAGGTCTCCAAATGATCCTTTAATTAAATAAGCCAAAGTAGGCCGAACACCCTATGTCCCTAATTTTTGTCAATTTTTAGTGCTAAACTAATTATCAAGTTTTATTTAATCTAACTTTAGTTTTCTGAATTTTAAGTATGAAAGAAATTAAAGGTTTGAACTAAATTTAAGAAAGGAAATAAAAGATAACTACCGATTTACCTTTCGGCGAAGGCTCCTTGATTTTAAGTCCTCGGAATGGGACTCTCCTTCTTGTTCATTCCTCGAGTGCACTTGATGTCTCTAGAGGCGGAGATTGTGATGTGTGCACCTCTTTTGTTTTCCAAACTTGCCTTGGATTGGCGGGTTCGTCCTTCTTGAGTTCTTCGATCTTGATCTCTGGATATTGTTTCTTCTTCCACGGAGCTTGAACTCTTCGTTTTGGTGGTTGTGCTTTTGCCTGTTTGTTAAACTTATAACTATTGAAAGCACATTTTACCTTATGACTTGGGAATTGGAAGTGGATTTGGCCCGATCCTACGTAGATGACCGCGTTGGTGGTGTTGAGGAAAGGCCTTCCCAAAATGACAGGGACATCTGTGTTAGCTCCCATGTCCAGGATGATGAAGTCGGTGGGGATGTACTCATCTTGGATGTTCACCAAGATATCCCTTGCGAGTCCCTCAGGAAACTATATTGTTTGATCTGCCATTTGCAAGCGAACACATGTGGGGACCAAAGGTCCTCCTAACAGATTATGATACGTTTCCTTGGACATGATGTTGACACCCGATCCGAGATCGCAGAAGGCGGTGTGGAATGTTTGTTGTCCGATTGAGCACTTGATCGTTGGGAGGCCTGGATCTTCCTTCTTCATGATGAAGGGAGGATCGAGAAGATAGCCCCAATAGGAGCGAAGTGGAGGCTTACCGAACCTCAAGTTAACCATGTTTACATGCTCAATTGAATCTTCTGGTTTCCCAAGAATTTTACCTTGTTCCAAGGAGGGCATAGCTGCTGCTAATTGAGCTAGTTGGGTTTCTAGAATTTTATTAAAGCTCAATTGATTTTTCATAGCAATTGTAAAGCTATCCATTTTCTCACCAAAGGTTTCAAGAACTTTATCAGTGGCAATCATTTTTCTATTTATTCCATCAGTAATCTTAGATTGACCAAGAACAAGATCTTTTAATGAAGGTTGGTTGTTGTAAGAATTGTAATTATTGTAATTACCATTACCTCCATTACCTTGGTAGAAAGGGCGTGAATTCCAGCTTCCTTGTTGTTGGGGTCGAAACCCGTTGTTGTTGTTGTTGTTACTGTTGCTGTTGTTGCTGATGAATTTCACGTCCTCCTTTGATGTTTCAGGGCAGTCGTTGCCCGAATGATCATTGCCTCCGCACACCTCGCACCATGGATCGACATCAATAGCTTGTGTGGCGGCAATGGGGTAGATAGCCTCTTGTTCCTTCTTGGAACCTCCTTCTATCTTCTTCATCAAGAGGTCCATCTTCCAGGTGGTGGCTTCTTTGTGAGCGTAGAACCATTGCTTCGCCTTCCCCAACCATGAGAATGGGAAAAGGCGAAGACAAATGGTGACAAACGCCACTCCTTTGATCATGCCACACACCTCCATGAAGTGTTTGAGATGGGAAGTAACATCCTTATGGGACTTCCCACTAAATGGGTTGGCATGCACTAGGTTAGTCAAGGCTGGCTTCAGCTCAAGGGTAGCACTCCCTGTATTAACTTCAGGTCCTCGCACCACATGAGCGACTGACAGGACCGAAAAGTCAGAAATAGCCTCCTGAGCCATAGCTTGCTTGATAACCGAAGTGTAGCCTCCTTCCTTGAGTGGATCAAAATTCAAGATGAACTTTTGAGGGGACACTAGACGATGTCTAGAGTTCCTTCGGCAGTTCTCAAGATTTTCTAATGTGGTTGCTCGAAAGTGGAATTCACTCATACAATGCATTGCTTCACAATTAAGAGAAACACAAGCAAGGGGTAAACCCCTATAACTAATAGATAACTAAGTTAACGAGAATCTCTTGATTCAATCTAATTAAAATTTCTTGGCTAAGCTTTCCCCGGCAATGGCACCAGAAATGCTTGTTGGTATTTCTTATGACTATTGGATAAATCCGCAAGCTCACAGATTATACCACTGTAGCACTTCACCAAGGAGTATTCCGAGGTATCGTAATTTATATTATCCCAAGGGAAAGCTGGCTAGAAATGATAATTAGAGAGAGATCCTAGAGAGCACCTCAACCTTAGTACCAACTAGTATAGGGGGTAAATGATAAAAGTGATAGGAAGGGGTTGATGAATGAAGAATCTACGATAAAGGATACTTAGAACGGACATTAGAGACTAACTAGGTGGGAGGACAACGAGAAGAGAACAGGGACTCCTATTTACTTCTCTCTACTTCAATATACTTATCTAGATAACTAGTCTAGACACTATAGTTTGTCTCCTCAATACAAGTATGCTAGGCGAGGGGATAGATCAGTAGGAGGACAAAACTCCTACCGGACCGCACCCTCTTCTTACAGGGGCCTTACCTTTTAAGAACTTGCCTATAAACATGTGGTGGAATACAAAGACTAGACAAGGGTGTCACCTCTTGCTAGCTACCACAAACAATCCGTGCAGCAAGCGATAACCAAGGATAAGATGATGTATAAGCACCACGCTTACACACAACTTACTACTTTGACTATGATCAATAACCAAAGTACCCTATGACAGGCAATGATCGCATATAGGAAATGTCACAAGGATCACAGACTATGGGTGTGAAGGCTATTAAAGAGCAAAAGCATATAGCAAGACTATATCTAGTATAGAAATGTTCAAAGTAAATACTAACTAAAGTAAAGAGAAAGATATATATTGAATAAGATAAAGTCTTACAAAGAAGGAAAGATACAAGAGCTATACCAGACTCTGCAGAAGACGACTCCGGAAATCCCGAGCACAGCTCGACTCAACTCTAACTCCCACTCTAGACTAACTCCTAAAACAATCTAAGGAATAGAGCTTATAGGCTTCTTCTTCATGATTAGAGAGGGGGGTGTGACCCTCTATTTATAGAAGGAGGTGGAGTAGGGGCTACTCCGGCGCCACGTCAGCGATCCAGGGCCTTCCATTCTCCTCCCTTGGATCCAACCGACCTTGGAACCGACCAAGGCATGGATGGTTGTGATCCAACACATGGGGAGAAGCTATGGCGGTTGGAGGGAGCCCAACCGACTTAGGGGCATTCGGCCAAATGCCCCTATGGCCAGTGGGCCCTCCCCTGCCTCCTTAGATGGGGTCCCACCAGTCAGGGACTGAGTAGGACCCATTTGGGCCTTCTTGAGGTTCGGCCAAATCCCCCCTTGGGGGTTCTGATCCTCCTCTGCTTCCTAGTGCTGGTCCCACTCGTCATGGGTGTTGGATGTTGGTCCTAAGGTATTTTGTCACGTTTATCTCCTTGGTGTGGGTCCATGGATCCATGTGCTTCACTTGTGAGCCGTTGAGAGGAAACACGGAGTGATCCAATGGATGGATTCTACTCTAGAGCGCCTCTCTTGGATCATGGTCGAGAGGAGAGAGCATGGTGGTCCCATATGGCTCTCCTTTGCTCCATTTGTTCATTCCTGCACTCAAACGCTCATAGACATGTGGAACTAGTTATTTGATAAAGAATTATCATGATGTGTTTGTTTTATCCTTGATCCTTGGATTAGTGGCACCATTTTAGCTATGTAAAAGATGGTCATAATTTGTGCCAACAGTAGCCGCCCTTTGGCTTGTGCTTGTCCTCGAAGTGGTGCTCGCGCTTGTCCTTGCGCTTGGTGAAGTTACCCGCAGCTTTCTTGGGGCAGTTTGCGATGAAGTGATCCCCATCACCGCAACGGTAGCACCCCTTGGCTGAGCCACCACGCCGACGGTTCCAATGGTTATTGTGAAACCGTGAGAACTTGGGGATGACCAAAGCCATCTCATCATCTCCAAGAGCCTCCACTTGATCCTCTGTCACAGAAATCAAAGACAAAGCGAACAAAGATTGTGAAGGGTCAGAGGAGGAAGAAGACGTACCGCCGGGGCCAGAAACCAACGCCATAGATGGTTTCGACGGGTTTTCAAGCTTGGCCCGTGTCTGGTAGTCAATCTCTGAGCACTCGAGCTTGCTGAACAGCTCGTCCACATTCAGGGCATCATAGCCCGGTGACTCCTGAATGGCAGCCACCTTCATCTCCCACACCTTCAGATCAAGAGCATGCAAAAGCTTGATAGCCATCTCATGATCAGCATAAGGCAAGTTGGCTCGATTAGCACGCATCTTGTTGACGATAGATTGGAAGCGAGTGAACATCCCGTCAACAGATTCGCCGGCCAACTGAGCAAAGTTCTCGTACTCTCTACGGTACGTGTCGAAGAGTCTGGACTTGATCTGAGGGTTGCCCTCATGATATCTCAAGAGTGTTTGCCAGATCTCCCGTGTCATAGTGAGACTCGAAACCCGCTCAAACTCTGGAAGAGACATACAAGAGAAGAGAATGCTATGGGCTCTTGCATTTGACGCATGTTGCGTAACCTGGGCATCGGTGATTCGAGCCTCAAGAACCACGTAGTTCTCATTCTCACAAATCTCCCAAAACTTTGTGTTAAGCCCTTGGAGGTAAGCCGACATGCGCACCTTCTAATAGGCAAAGTTGGTTCCATCGAAGTAGGGTGGTTTACCAGCACCTCGCTCCATGTCGCCTTCGTGGATCAAGAACCGTGTAAGGTGGATTGATCCTTAACCGGCTCTGATACCAATTGAAGGACCGGAAACGGTGACCGAAGGGGGGTGAATGGGAGCCTCAAATTTCTCTCAAAATATTCGGGCCACTCTTCCCAAAAACAAACCCAACAAGCAAGCTTACTCCACCAGCAAGATCATGGCCCTAGAGAGGGTGTATACCTATGGTAAATACCAAGAGGTACAGCGGATCTTCCGAAAACCAAAAACTCAAACCGAGACACCGATAGTGTGGCTCTCAAACCCTAGAGAGAAGAGAAGAGATCTCACCCAAAACTACTTATGAGAACTGGTCTCACAAGTGCTTCATCAAGTTCCCTCCGTGATTACAAAACCAACGCAACAAACGGAACTCAATTCGGAGCCCGGACGAGGGAGAAACGACCATAACAGTGACGAAGAAAATCCTGAAATCCTTGCTCGAAGGGCGACGGACGCTGGCGACAGACGCTGACAGAGGGCGACGGACTGAGTCCAACGGGCGACGGACGCTAGTCCGACAGGAGCGTCCGACGCTCAAAAAAACAGCCCGAAACAGCCCCAGCGATAGACTCTCGCAATGGACGCTGTCGTCAGCACTACGTAGCGTCCGGCGCCTCCAACGGACCGTTCGACGCCAAAATCTGGAGCGTCCTACGCTCCTGAAATCTGCACAGTAAACCCGAAAATCGTTTTCTCTCCTCCGAATCTTCCCAAAACTCAACCAAATGAACTCCAACTGCAACCAAATTTTGTAGGCATGAACACTCAGATTTGGGGGAGAAAAGGCAAAACGAAGAACGCCGCAAAGAAATCTCCCGATCTGTGTGCTCGTGAGGTTTTAGGAAAATTCCTTCGGTGCAAAGTTGCTCCTCATGAGTACCAAGAACTTGGTTCAAACGGATTTGCAAGAGCTACTCCCTACAAAGAGATTTCATCTCGGGAAAAAGAGAGAGCAAAAGCAAAAACGAATAACACAAGCAAAAACGAGAGACACGATCAAGTAAACAACGCCGCCATGGCTTACGGAGGTTACGGCCTCCGATTCCTCGTAACAAACTCAAGTTCTTACAGAGGTTGGTGAAATCAACCTAGGGATCTCATGAACTAGAGAGAGGGTAGAGAGAGAGAGTTGGGGCAAAATGATTAGGGTTGAAGAGATATGATGAGGGATACCCCTTCACGCCCTACTTATCGGGCTTTGGCTATTTCCCAAAGACCCCCTAGATACAATGAGTGAACTACATAGCCTAAGCATTGCATTCCAAGGTCCAAAAATATCTCTCGCATTTTGAATGGACGGCCCCGCTTCCTTCCAGGAGTTGTCGTCGCCTCGATGCAACCTTCAGGATTCCGCCACGTGCCATCCACGCTTCCTCGGAAGCTCCACCTAGGTTTGGAGGCCCAAACCCAGGAAACCCGCCATCGATAGCTTTGGGCTCAACTACCGAACCCCGAGTTTTGAGGCCCAAACTCGGAAACCGTCCTCGGATGGTTCTGAGGCCCAAACCACCAAACCGCTCGAGTCGAGCCACCTTGTCCTCACCCGGTCGGACTCCGAGTCCCATGAGCCTCCGCTTGACCCGCTCGTCCACCGTTTTGACTCGGTCGACTCGGTCTACCTCCATGTCTTCTCGCAGTTGCCGGTGCCAAGTACTAGCCACCACAGCTAGTCCGCCGGCGCCCATGGTCCCTCAGTCCGAGCCCCGCTTCCGCCCTTCACCTCTCTCAGTCCATCAGCACGGCAAGCCTCTACTCGACCTTCTCCATGCCATTGACCACTGTCACTAGGCATAGCACCTACACACCACAAGCCGATAGACATGCATAGACTTGCTTTCGCAAGGGGTTAGGGTAAGCCACTCAAAATGAAACACTCACGTGTTGGACGACCACTCATCATAAAGCTGAACATACATGGGTACTTATCCACCATGTGTTTGTTGACACAAATTGTGGCACAAAGGATAAACCGCAAGCACACGGCTGTCAAGGTAGCTTTCACCCAAGAGTATTCCAGGGGTATCGAATCCACAGCAAATGTGAAGTGTACTTAACAATGAACTAAGTTCGTCTTATGATGACACAAGGGGTTTATGATAGGTTGGGTAGAGAGGATCTTCTATGGTTATGAAACTAGCAAGGTAAGGTAAGATACAAAGGTTGTTCACTTCGGGTCACTAGATCGCTTAGCAACAGAATAGGATGAGAAGGGTGCTAAACCACCTAGCATAAGAAAGCCTACGTTTAAAGAACTTGGCCGAACGTGGTGGGATCAAAGCCTAGATAGGACTATCACCCCTACTAGGTACCACAAACAAACCGTTGGACAAGCCGCAGACACAGGTAAGCGTATAGCCTAGACACCACGTCTACACTATATCTTACTACTCTAATCCGGATCCCGGTGAAATTGATTAGAGTACCGGTTTAAGGGCGGTGAACCAATGAACAACTAAAGTAATTACTTTACCAGAACTAAAGATCAATTACCATAAAAGAATCTCAAATGTAGACTTACAAAAGAGAAGACCGCATCCGCTGAGGTACAACTCGGAGAACACGCCAGACAGGCCCGGCTCTCCTCCAGACCCTCCTCACTCTCCCTATTTTCTATGCTAATAGTAGAACAGGGCTTCGCCTTGTAGAGAGAGTAGCTCCTCCTTGGTGTGTCTTGAATGAGAGGGAGTGAGGGGGTATCTATAGTGGAGGGGTGGAGTAGGGGCTACAACACTGCCACGTCATCGATCCACGTGATGGGTGATGAGAGCCCTTGGATCCCAACCGCCTTTAGATCAAGGGTGGAGAATAATTGAGCATGTGCTTCTTTGCATGGCGGCATGCAAAGGAGGTGGGCGCCCCCTAGGCCTTAGGGGGGCTTCGACCGACCCCCCTATGGGTGGTGGGACCGCCCCAGTCCTTATAGAAGATGGCCCACCTGTCTTGGAGTGGGTATGCATGAGTTGGACTTCTTCTAGACGTTGGTTTGTACTCTTGTGGGCCCATGGATCCATGTGAAGTGAATATGAGTCGTTTAGAGAAAGCACAAGTTGATCCAAGGGTGGAGGATCACTTGGGAGTGCCTCTCCTAGATCATGGCCAACGTGGGATAGAGGAGTGGCCGCCAAGTCACCTTGGGTAGGTCGGCCGACCCCCTATGACATGTGGACCACTGCCAACCTTCTAGAATCATGGCCCACATGTCATGGAGTGGCTAGAGATCTTGGTGGGTGCCATTTATATGTCGGCCGACCTGCACAAGGGGTGTAATGACCCCCTTACTATGACAAGTGGGCCCTCCTACCATGTGGATGCTTGGGATGGCTGGTGGGCCCCATAGGGTGGTCGGCCGACCCCCCTATGGTGGGTCCCACTAGCTCATTTCTCTCCATTTCCTGTAGTCCTGCAAAAAATACTCCATGGACATGTGGAACTAGTTATTGGGTATAATATGTTCATGTTAATCTTGTTTTCCTTTGAATATGAGGATGTTGACGGTATTTTGATGGTGACAAAATGGCTCATATTTACCGTCAACAAGATCCCCCATACTTAGCCCTTTGCTCGTCCTCGAGTAAAGGTTAAAAGCTAACATGATTTAACATCATTAAGGCATATAGCAGGCATAAAGTTTCCTTCAAGACATTTCTTATACAAGTGGGATATGTGGTGTTGGCTAACATAAATCCTTGAGAGGTTGAGAAATGGAACAGTTCTCAAAGCAAAGTCATCTTTCCAAATCATATTTTAGTACTTGGAGTTTTTGATAAATTTTCAAAAGAAAGCACATAAGTCAACTTACTCCTCATATAGCACTCTAGATCACTCACAAGGTATATGATTCCTTACCAAGGCATAGATTTGAAGTTTGCCTTCTTTTCATCTTCCTATTTCTAAATGGCTTATGTGGAGCTTAGGTAGGGATAAAGAATGTAGCAAACTTACCTTGCATATATTGTAAAGTTAAATTCCGTATCCAAGGAGAGAAGTGTCATACTCTTAGATCAAAATGTGCAAGTGTGTGAAACATGGCAAATGATCAATACTCCTTTATTTGATATGGTCTCTCTTTCTAACTTATTATTTTGAGACATAGCTATCTTTCTTTTTCTTTTTTTTCATATGAGCTTTGATTTGCTCATTAATTATTTTTTTCTAAGACTTGGGACCTTCATGTGCCCCTATATATTTTTTTCATATTTTTCATAATTTTGCATAGTCTATGTCTCATTTGCTAGCAACACACTATAGAGAGAAGATTTTCTATTAGAACATGGAGCATGAACTATGTGGAAAATGAAAGGCATGTTTTTGCTTACTTCCAGTGTAGAAGCAACATATATATGTGGCGTGTACGTGATCTTGATCTTGGGAGCATGATAAGTCTCTCAAGAAGGGTCACAAAACTTGACCAAACTCACCACAAAGTAAGCAGCTTATGTAGAAAGCTTATATCATGAAAGAGCATATATGGTTGTGGTAGGAATTTTCTCACTATAGAGGGTAGTGACATTATAGTTTTATGACATTTTCAAAAAATTAATCTCCAAGCACTTTAAATAGACAGGGTATGAATCATGAGCCAAGAACTATATCACATTAATCAACAACTTAGTCAATATGATTTTTCTATCAAGATATTTTTCCCACTAGCATAAGCATATGCAAGAAGTCAACTCATGATGCTTCATCCTTTCATAATGTCATAAATCATATCACTTTTCAAAATTTTATTTTCAGTTGTGGGTCTTCTTATTTTATTCAAAATTAAAAGGGAAATAAACTAAAGAAAAGAAATGCATTAAAAGAAGAAGAGGGGAAGATTGGCAAACCAGTCAGGATGCAGGTGAACGTGTGGATGATGACTGGTGGGACCAGGGGTCCATAGTGGGGTCGGCCAACCCCACTTTGGTGCCTCTGGTCATTCTGGTGCCCACACTTGTGAAGGTTGGGGGTCGGATGACCCCCCCCCCCACACACTTCGTTGAAGGTGTACCTGTCTTTTTATTCATAGAGAACAAATGTGAAAACACAAAGGACCCTGCTGGTGGGACACACCAGTGAGTAAAAAATTATTTGAATGGAGCAAAACATGGAGTGATGCTGGAAAGATAAACATGACTAAGCAAAAGAGACACAAGGCATAAGAATAAGGGACTAGACAAGTTTTAAGTTAAATCATGGTAAGGATTGAATTCAATCATGTCTATTTCCTCATCTATTTTATTAGGTTCACGGAATACTTTTAATCGTTGGCCATTTACCTTGAAGATCTTACCTTCATCATCTTGAAGTGTAATAGCTCCATGAGGCGAAGTATCAATGACTTGAAATGGCCCTTCCCATTTGTTCGAAGTTTTCCATGTCGAAATAACCTTACTCTTGAGTTGAACATGAGTACCTTGTCTCCTGGCTCGAATTCCTTTTTCTTTATCCTTTTGTCATGCCATCTATTTGTTCTTTCCTTGTAGATTTTGGCATTGTGGTATGCTTTCTCCCTCCATTCTTCTAATTCTGAAATCTGCATCTTTCTATGCCTTCCTGCAGCTTGTAGATCCATATTCCAATTCTTTATGGCCCAATGTGCTCGAAACTCCAACTCGACCGGGAGGTGACAAGTCTTCCCATATACTATTTGGTATGGTGACATACCAATGGGTGTCTTGAATGCTGTCCTGTATGCCCATAGTGCATCAGGTAGCTTGTCCCTCCATCTTTTTCCCATCTCATCTACTGTCTTCTGCAGTATGTTCTTGATTTGTTTGTTGGATGTTTCTGCTTGTCCACTTGTTTGGGGATGGTATGGAGTTGCAACATTGTGTCGGATGCCTTGCTCTTCTAGGAAGCGTCGAAAACTCCGTTCAATGAAGTGGGAGCCCCCGTCACTTATCACCAGCCTTGGGGTTCCAAACCGTGGAAAGATGGTTTCTTCAAACATCTTTCTTGAGCTTTTTGCATCTGCTGCTTTGCATGGCATTGCTTCAACCCACTTGGACACATAGTCCACAGCCACTAGGATGTACTCACATCCACGGGATTTGGGAAAAGGTCCCATGAAGTCAATACCCCATACGTCAAAAAGCTGCACTTGAAGGTTGTTTGTCAGTGGCATTGCATCTCGAGCATTGATGTTCCCATGCTTCTGGCACCTCACACATCTCTTGATGAAGTTATTTGTATCTTCATACATGGTTGGCCAGAAGAAACCACTTTGCCAGATCTTTGCATGGGTTCTGAATGCTCCATAGTGCCCTCCATATGGTGCAACATGACACCTCTCGATGATCTTGAATGATTCTACTTCAGGGACACATTTCCTTAACAGACCATCATTGCAGACTAGGATCATCCCAAAGATGTACTCGACTATCTTGTATGAGCTTTTTCTTGTTTTCTCCTGGTGGTACTTGTCCTGCAACCATAAAGTTCACAATACACGCATACCATGGGCTGGAGTCTGTGATCTTGAGGAGCATGTCGTCCCTTAGGAAGTCATTGATCGGCAGGTCCTGTGCATCTTGGAAATGCATTCTGGACAAGTGATCGGCTACAGAATTTTCTACTCCTTTTTTATATTTTATTTCCAAATCAAACTCTTGGAGTAGCAAGATCCATCTTATTAAACGTGGTTTAGCATCTTTTTTAGTGAGCAAGTATTTTAAGGCAGCATGATCGTTATAAATAATAACCTTTGCTCCAACTAAGTAAGATCTAAACTTGTCAATAGCAAACACAACAGCCAGGAGCTCTTTTTCAGTTGTTGCATAATTAAGTTGAGCTCCTGCCAGAGTTTTGCTAGCATATGAAATTGCATGATGCTTTTTATCTTTTGTTTGGCCAAGAACGGCACCAACAACATAATCACATGCATCACACATTATCTCAAAATGGAGTGTCCAATCAGGGGTTTGGATGATTGGAGCAGAGATAAGTGCTTTCTTGAGAATATAAAAAGCATTTAAGCACTCATCATTAAAATCAAAGGGTGCTTCTTTAGCAAGCAGGTTTGTTAAAGGCCGAGCAATCTGAGAGAAATCTTTTATGAAGCGCCTATAAAAACCAGCATGCCCAAGAAAACTTCTAACACCCTTGACATTCGCGGGAGGTGGAAGTTTCTCTATGACTTCTATCTTAGCTTTATCCACCTCGATCCCACGCTCGGACACTCTATGTCCTAACACTATACCTTCCTGAACCATGAAATGACATTTTTCCCAGTTCAATACTAAGTGCTTTTCCTCACATCTTTGTAAGACCTTGTCCAAATTCTCAAGACAATCATCAAAGGTTTTTCCATAGATAGAGAAATCATCCATGAAAACCTCCATGATTTGTTCAATCATGTCAGAGAAGATGGACATCATGCACCTTTGGAAAGAAGCAGGAGCATTACATAGGCCAAAAGACATACGGCGATATGCATATGTCCCATAAGGGCATGTGAAGGTGGTCTTACTTTGATCCTCGGATGGATGGGAATTTGATGATAACCCGAATAACCATCAAGGAAACAAAAGAAAGAATGTTTTGCTAATCATTCCAACATTTCATCAATGAAGGGTAACGGGAAGTGATCTTTCTTCGTAGCCTTGTTGAGTTTTCGGTAATCTATGCATCCTCCAACCCGTAACGGTTCGTTGAGGGATCAACTCATTTTTCTCATTTTTCACAACCGTCATTCCTCCTTTCTTAGGCACTACTTGCATGGGGCTAACCCACTCACTATGAGGAACAGGGTAGATTATGCCCGTATGTAAGAGTTTCAAGACCTCTTTTGTCACACCCGGTTTTAAGAACAAAACCAGGATCATCATATGTGTGCCCAGGAAGTCCACACATACAACAACAGGATAGGAAGATATCAGAAACAATATTATATAGCGAAAACATATTTATATTAACACTTACATCAGAGTATAGCGGAACGATTACTAAACTTTTCTTCATACTTCAACTTCAGCTTCACAGGGACTCGTTGACTGGGGGTTGCATACACCTAGCACTCCTTAAAAACTCACTAGATCCACCTTCTGTTACCCATCCGGGATTTTTACCCAAAGTGTAAAAGTAAAACAAGAGTAAGTACATATCGTACTCAACAAGATAACATGGGGTTCATGAGGCTCAAAAGGGTATGCAGGGTTCATAGCGGTAAGCATTTTAAGTAGATCAAATTCATATTAATATCAACAATTGCCAAGGTAATTTGCATAAGCTCAAATATCCATGATCATAAAGTAAATGACAATGATACAATAAATAAATAACACATGCATAAGCCACATAGAAATAAGAACCCAATAATTCTGTGAGTTTTCCGAGCCGCTCGTGTCCGTGAGCACGGCTATCATGATACTTTTTAACTCTGATCAGAGGTGTACAACTTTACCCATGAGTCGTGTTTGCCCATTTGCCCGGGTTAATTACTCCCAAAACACTGCCAAGGTGAGCGGGCAGGGTACACTATGAAGCCTTTCAAGGGTTCGTCTAACAAGTTAGGGCCGCAAGGTTTCCACGGCAAGGAGATATAGAGCCAACCTATCCACGGTCACACTCCTTCGCGGCTGGCCTGTAGATTAGGAACCACACTATACCCATCTTGGCACACCCCTTTCGCGCCATAAAGGTAACCACTGAACAAGCTAGAAAAGGTCCCCATACTGAGCTAAAGCCAGAGCCATATAGCCCTCGTGGTTGTACTGTATATTCCAGATTTTGCCGACAGATAAGCTCCTATAATCCATGTTGCTAAAAAACAAGTTTTACCATTATTGCATATAGTCATTAACAATTAAGATCATGTACATCTGGTATGAGCACTAGCAATGCTAATCATATATGGTGGATCAAATCATAGGTGTCAAGGTAATCAGGATAATAATCTCTAGGATAAAACTATGGTAAAACAAGGAATCATGCATATGAATTATATTATTCATGAATAGGACAACAAGGATAATCCCATGTTATACTTGCCTTAAACACTTGCTCAACTCTCACGTCATCAGCTTCGGGTCATCACCTTCCGATCTTCAACGCTCACAAACGACTCTCATTCTACTCGTAGCAAGCACCACACAAAGACAAACAAACAAAAGAGACAACTAAGAACAATACACCACACCATACAAAAGAAAACAGTCTATTAAAAGAGAGCTCAAAGCTACGACCGAGAGAACACAAGAAACACTGATAACGGAACTATCGTTGAAAAGAAACAACTACCTTAAGTTAACTATATTACTTTACCAGAACTAAAGATCAATTACCATAAAAGAATCTCAAATGCAGACTTACAAAAGAGAAGACCACATCCGCTGAGGTACAGCTCGGAGAAGACGCCAGACAGGCCCGACTCTCCTCCAGACCCTCCTCACTCTCCCTATTTTCTATGCTACTAGTAGAACAGGGTTTCTCCTTGTAGAGAGAGTAGCTCCTCCTTGGTGTGTCTTGAATGAGAGGGAGTGAGGGGTATTTATAGTGGAGGGGTGGAGTAGGGGCTACTCCACCGCCGCATCATCGATCCACGTGATGGGTGATGAGAGCCCTTGGATCCCAACTGCCTTTAGATCAAGGGTGGAGAATAATTGAGCATGTGCTTCTTTGCATGGCGGCAGCGTCCGACGCCATCGTCCGACGCGACGGACAGCGTCCAACACCTTCAGACTCAGCGTCCGACGCCCAGTAAACTTCTTTTTCAACTCCGGTTTTCGTCGCGATGAATTCAGAAGAAGTTCTTGGCTATCTTACGGTCACCATAGGCTTGCTTAGAGCTAAGGAAGTCAAGTGTGCACCACACCTAAGTCATGAAGCTCTCCTAAGTCAAGCTACTAGTCTCAACCCCTCTTGATAGTACGGTCAAAGATCAAATAGAAGCCCTGTCTATTTCTAAGTGCCCTTCATCACCTTATGGCACTTAGCCTATCATTCTAGGGTCTTCATCATGTCTCTTTGAAATCTGAAACGATATCCATCTTGAGGGCTAAGTGATGACCATTCATGCCCATTCATGTTGATCACTATGGCTAAGCTACGCATAGCCTCTGCAAAACACACATTAGCCATAATAATCGCTAATTGTCGTTAATCACCAAAACCAATAGGGCCATGATTCTTCAATAACATATGTTTTATCACATCAAACTTAGAAACTACCACGCATTCAGCATTTAACAAGTAGTGCCGAAGTTTGGTACATGAGTAATATACGCACAAGCAAAGCCTATCTATAGCCAAATACCTTGTCTCTGGATCCAGCAGCTTTCAGCTAAGGTAAGCTATTACTCTTTCTTTTCCTTCAAACTCTTGCATGAGGGCCGACCCTATTGTCAGGTTGTTGGCTGCCACATACAATTTAAAAGGCTTGTCAAGCTGTGGAGGTACCAACACAGGTGGCGCCTTCATGTATTCCTTGATCTCATCAAAAGCCTTCTGTTGTATGTCACCCCATACAAATTCTTGATCCTTTTTAAGCTTTAACAGCGGAGAGAAGGGAAAAACTCTTTCTGACAAATTAGATTTGAATCTTCTTACAAAATTAATCTTGCCAAGCAGTGATTGCAACTCTGTGAGATTAGTTGGAGGTACAACTTTGTCTATTGCTTCCATGCTTTTCTTACCGACCTCGATCCCTCCTTTATGGACCAAAAAGCTTAAAAATTCACCAGTCGAGACCCCAAAGGCACACTTGTTTGGGTTCATCTTCAAACCATGCTTCCTAGTGCACTCCAAAGTCCTCCTTAAATCAGTTAAATGTCCTTCATGATTTCTAGACTTGACCACCACGTCATCAATATAGATCTCCACGATCTTGCCGATCAATTCGTGAAAAATATAGTTCATGGCCCTCTGATAAGTTGCACCGGCATTCTTTAAACCAAAGGTCATGATGATCCATTCAAACAAACCAATATGACCAGGGTATCTGAAGGCTGTTTTTGAAATATCCTCTATTGCCATAAAGATTTGGTTATAGCCAGCATTACCATCCATAAAGCTGATGACTTCATAACTAGCCGATGTATCGACAAGAAAATCAGCAACTGGCATCGGGTAACCATCCATTGGAGTAGCCTTATTGAGATTCCTAAAGTCAATGTAGACCCTCATCTTTCCATTTTTCTTGTACACCGGGACTATGCTTGAAACCCACTCTTCATACCTGCATGGCCGAATAAAATTTGCTTCCAATAATCTTTCAACTTCCTTTTTCACATCGGCCAGTACCTCCTCTTTGAAAATTTTCCGAGGAGGTTGTTTGTAAGGATGATATCCAGGCTTGATCGGCAATCGATGCTCAACAATAGAACTATCCAGTTCGGGCATCTCTGTGTAATCCCAAGCAAAACAATCTTTGAATTCTTTTAGAAGATCTATCAGCTTTAATCTATGCTTCGGGTCTAAATTTGCACTGATATACATCGGCCTTGGTTTAAAATCATCACCAACATTTATTTCTTCTAGCTTATCGGCCAACATAAAACCACACCCCAACTTTCCTTTGTTACCATCGATCGGGTTCCCCATTAAAAATTGCTCTGAGAGCCGACTACTTGGATCGGCTGTTGGCCCTTGTTGGAGACATTCACGGGACCTTCTCCCCAGATTTTTCTAGAGAAACAATCGAAGCCATCATATTCCCAGTAGGAAGGTTCTGCGACAGCAACACTTACCGAATCATCAGCATGAACAATTTCAACATCATCCCCAATCCATTGAATGAGAACCTGATGCATGGTCGAAGGTATGCAACAGTTAGCATGGATCCAATCTCTTCCCAAGAGCAGACTATATGCCCCCTTGCCATCAATGACAAAGAAGGTAGTGATCAAAGTCTTTTATCCAATCATCAACTCGATGTGTACAGCTCCCCGGGTGTCAAAAGGATTACCAGCAAAGTCCCTGAGTACCAAGTCAATTTTCAACAATTCCTCATTGGTCATCCCGAGCTTCCTAAAGGTGGTATAAGGCATAATATTGATGGCAGCCCCTCCGTCAACAAGCATCTTGGTCAGAGGCTTGCCATTGATGTATCCCTTCACGTAAAGCGCCTTCAAATGTCAATGTTTAGCCGGTTTATCGAAAACTGCCCGTTGAGTTAGGACAAACTAGGCTATTAGATCCTAATACTCGCTCTCATCGAAATCTGAGTACACTTCCTCTTGGACGTCTTGGTTTTGGGAGCTATGAATTCTGATGGAATGAAGAAAGCCATGCATGCATCAGTCGAATGGTCGTGCTCATCGGGTTTCTTCTTAGGACGCCACGTCTGTTTCTTTTTAGCAACTGTCTGTGCCAGCTCTCTGTTCCTCAAGTGTTGTACTCTTCTCTTCTGGCTCTTCCTCAACCCCGGTGGCCACCATTGTCCTCTTTTCCACACATATTCATGGTTTTCTTCTTCTCCAGCACCTTGTTCATGATGGACCCACTCCTGATCGGCAAAGCTCTTGCCTTGCCCATTCTCCGAGCTATCTATTTTTAAACGCCGATTGTCCTCAGGAAACTGTGTTCCAAGTCTTTCATGGATCGGACGGCGGTTGACCCGGGACTGCCTGTACCCTGAATATTGGCTACTGCATTCGGGGCAATTGTCTCTGGTAGGCAGTTTTAGGCCTTCATTCCAACAATGCTTGAAAAATGAGCATCCCCAATGAGACTGCTCCTACTCTCTCATGCATTCTTGTTCTTCCCAGTACATCTCTTCCTCGTACCTCTGATGTTCCTCCATGAATTCTCGTTCCTCATAACACCTCTGCCTCTGATACTATTCCTGCTCCCGTTGCCACTTGTTTAACAAAATACGTGTGGTAACCCTAGGCCTGGAAGCTCCCCTTCTCTCGGTTCGGCTATTCTGGAACTGAGTCCGTTGCCGAAACTCTTTATTCATAATCTATCGATCAGGGTCAATAGCACCAGTTCTTCTTGCTCTGTCTGAGGTCAGCACCTTCATCTTAACCTTGTCATTGGGATCACCCATGACAACCATGTTCATAGAGAAAGACACCATGTTCTGTGCAAAAGGATTAGCATCAATTTTCATCTTGCCATCAAACTTCAAATGCCCTTCCTGAATAGCTTTCTGGATTTTCATTCTAAACACTCGACAATCATTGATGGCATGGGAATTAGTATCGTGGAAGCCACAAAACCTCTTGTCCTTTACCCATTCAGGGCGCGGCATGGGGTGCCCCTCTGGCAACTTGATGCTTCCCTCCTTTAGCAACTCGAACAGTTTATCTGACTTGGAGACATCAAAGTCATAAGTAACCTGCTGCTGCCTCAACCATCCATGATTAACCTGAGTCGGCTCTTTCGCCCAGACCAACTCGGCTGCAGCTATTTCATCTTCATCGTCGTATTCGGTTGCTTCTTCCAGGAAACTCTGATACATCCCATTAGCCACATCACCCTTCTGGAAGCGGTTATCTCTTCTGAACCCTTGAGCCTTATTCATCATTGCTAACCATTGTGACAACTGACCAAGGTCATCAAAGTCCATGCCAAACAGCTTCTCCCTGATATTCGGCTGCATGCCTGCTACTGTCATCCCTGGCAATTGGTCATCTGGCAGATTCAAGGAATAGCAGAGGTTTTTGGTATCTCTGAACCTACGAAGATATTCCTGGGGTGTTTCATTAGCCCTCTGCCTCAAGCCCATAAGGTCAACTGGCTTCTTTTCATTAGTGCCCGTAAAGAAATATGCATGGAATTTCTGCTCTAATTCTGCCCAACTGCTAATGGAGTTCGCCGGCAGAGATGTGAACCATGTGAAAGCTGGCCCTGTCAGAGACAAAGGAAAATAACGAATCCTCCAAGCTTCATCCGTAGATGCCTCTCCAAGCTACATCAAGTACCGGCTGATGTGTTCTATTGTGCCGGTATCATATTGACCAGAAAACTTGGTCAAGTCTTTAGGAGCCTTAACTCTCGAAGGGAGAGCCACTCGGTTATACCACTCTGGATAAGGTGACTTTTACGCATAGGATTGGTTCTTTGGCTTTAAGCCAAAATGGTTTTGCATCATATCTGTCATCCTATTCATGGTAAGATCAACATTGGAATTTGGAGCTCCATGTGCTTGTCCCTCAAAAGGTAACCCTGCTGAGTTCTTGTATCCCGGATTCAGGAAAGCATCAATAGCACTGTAATCGGCAAATTCTTGATAACCATCCCCATACATATTCTTCTGCAACCTGTTTGCTACTGGAGACACCTTGAAAGCCGACTGTGGGACGCTTCCTGACGCGCCAAACGTGAGGTGGCCATGAGTCATGGGATATTTTTGTTTTTGTTGAGGAACCATCCCACCTTGGTTCATGCCAGGAACTCCACCATCCTCAGCGATTTTCTCCTGGAGCTTCAGCACATGGAACAATGTCGGTCCTTGTATTTGACCATGAGTCTCTTCAAAGAGTTTATCGGCAGATGGACCGAAAGTGCTGACCATGATCTGGCGAAAGGTGTTTTAGAAAGCTGTATGATGATTTGTCATGGTTTCACTCATGGCCTTGTAAACCACTTCACCCACCTTCTGAGCATCTTCCGCTTCCGTGTAATCAGTTTGATGTGAAAGGAGAGTTCTTGGGAGCAACTCCTTCTGAAAAACCTTGTTACTTTTATTCTTTGAAAAGGACAACAAGCACTTCTGTTGAAACTCATCACACGCTTGTTGGACTATTATCCTCAGGCCCTCTGGCAACTCATCCATATCACATTTGTTGACACCTCTTAAGTATCAATTCTAAGTGTCAACTAAGCAGAAGAAAGGATATATTTGCAACACACCACCTAGACATAGGGTTTATACTGACAGAATTCCACGAGTTTTGGTGAATGTCTGTTTTTGCAAGGGGATATCAGGAAATACCAAGGAAAGGCCCACATGTCATGTTTACATAGAGATAATTATCATCCGTAGCATTTTCTATACTCTAGAGGGTTCCAGAAGACGCGGGAAGAAATGAGAAGGCGAGCGGGCCTACAGGTAGGGCGCCCGCCCTAACCCCTGGGGCGGCCGCCCTAGGTCAAGCCCTGATGGGCCTCTGCCTTGTGGACCCTCTCTCCACCGCCTTTGAGGTCACATCTACACCATCCATCAAGGTCGGTTTGATCCGACGACTGACGATCATTTGAGGGGCCTATATAAGGAGGACCCCTGCCCCCTGGCAAAGGGCAATCCATTATTCATTTACATATTTTCCAGAGAGGATTCGCCAGAGAGGATCCCTTATGGATCTAGTTTCTAGGGCTTAGCATACAAGTGAGATTAGATTGAGAGAGTTAGAGTGGAGGTGTGGATTGGAGGAAGCCCGGCATGTCGGTGTCTCTTCTCCCGTTTGTATCAACGGGATCAAGACTCCTAACCCGAGGCTTGCTCCTAGGATTTCTTCGGTAATTCAACTTTTAATTCTAGTAAGTTCCCTATTTTATTATTCTTTGGCCTGTGAGTTTACTTTATCTCTTTGCATTGAGAGTAGGGTAATCGTCTTTAGCGTAAACGTGGTGTTTGGGCTAAGATTCTCATAGATATCCCCTGTCTAGCCGGATCCGTGGTAGTAGCTCGGAAAGTGACAATTCTGTAGATACCTTTGGAACCCACAATCCTGTTAGAAGGACCGGTAGGGTTATAGGCCACATGGTAAGCATTCTCTGAGGTGTCTCTTATCACGATGGTTCTCCCCAATAGAAGATAATACATATCTTATATAGACTAGAACGAGACTACGGTCGCAATCTTCTCTAATCGCTCATAATCACATTATTAATAGCCTAAAGGTTAATAACATAGATTGGTTAGTCAGATCCACCTGTTCTCCCTGTGGATAAATAAATACGATACTCTGGATAATCTCCCGGGTGAAGTGCTCACCGGTATCGGTGCGCTTGCGGATTACTTCCTAGTGATTTCTCTGTTTGCGTTAACAAATATTAACAAGCATTTATGGCGCCGTTGCCGAGGAGAAAGACGGTTTTCTGAGATAACCTTGAATCTTGCTATTAGCTTGTACCTATACTTTTATCTTTTCTTATCTTTTTCCTTTTTACCATCTTTCTCACCTTACCGTTTTCTTATTACCACATATATAAATACTCTACTCCAAAGGGCGACTTGTTGGAGACTCCACCATCTTCACACCTTATTCTTATGAATGGTTATGAGCTTCGCCCTGCTTGTATAGCCATGGTTTGGGAGAAATCTTTCTCTAGTCTTGGTTTTTTTTTAACTCCATTTGAGAATATGAATTATCCAAGTATAGAGGAGGCCCCAAACAAGAACAATTTGAGAGTTACCAATCCAAGTGGAATTTTGAACTTACATGAAGAATCAACCATAGATATTGGAGGGGAAGATGATATCAATGAGCATGGAATCTGTTCCATATCTATCTCTTTAAATCCATGCTCATATGAGACATCTCCCATACCCATTGGTCTCTTTATCATTACCATTTATGACATCTTCAACACCCTCACTCTTTCTATTTACAAAAACTTTGAAAGGGTGGTTGTCGATGCATATGTCTATCATAAATTTTGTAGATCTCGTTGTGTAAATCTTGAGATAGGGAAACTGTTTTTCTAAAAGTACATCTTGAAAGGTTTCCCTAGGACAAGTTTAGTGTCCTAAAACAAACATCTCTGAGAGCTTAACATGAGTATTCACCTTTTTTGTTGCCTACCTTGTGAAATGAGCATAGAAATATATGATTATATTCCCTTGGGTATTCTTGTCACTAACCTTTCTAGGTATAGAACAGAAAGAATGAAGGAATAACAAGCATAAGGTATGTCCAACCAATCATCATGCAACATTGAATTACATTCATCCAATCTTGATTTTTGCAAAACTTCAAGTTTGGGGGATAACCCATCATACAAACATCTCTTGCCATGTTGCTACATCATCTTATTTGTACCTACCTTGAAGGCATGCTCAACTACTAAAAAATCATCCTACTTTTTCATCTTCACATGAGTAAATCTCCATAATACTTTCATGCTACCTTTGTCTGTTATGGTGTATGTTTAGGTTTTGAAGTATTTTCATAAATCTTTTAAATTATGCATGGTGCTTAGTTTAAATCAAAGGTATTTGGATATTACTTCTAAAAGGCTTTTTAACCTAAGCTTGGTTAGGTCAAAATGTCTTCCTAAATCAAATTAGATGTGGTGTCTAGGTTGATTTTTGAACCGATAGTATACTAGAGTAGATATTGGATATTTTGTTAGACTAACCCCTACAGGAAAAATTTCAATATCAAATTGGGAAGTCCTGAGATAAACTCATACCATAGATAAAGAGAGATACATGAACTTCAACAATTTTCACAAGGGAGATGCAACTAATTCATCATGATGAATTCCGTGGAGCAAGGAGAAGAAAAGGTAACCTTATACCACTCAATCCATGGAAAAGAAGGTGAACGAACTTCAAGACAATACAATGAAGACCAACAAGATCAGATGAACAAGGATAAGGAGTGGAACAAAGGAGACAAGCTATTAATGTTAACCTAGCCGATCAAAGGAAGCTTCCATGAGGTGCTACAAGGCCATCATTCTTCAAAATTAAAGGTAAGTAATCATCACTCTAAAGGCATTTCTTTGATTGTGGTATTCACATAAATAAATATCTAAAACATGTTGAGCTACAACATTATTTGATCCAACCTCATAAACTAAACATGTTAGTTCCTTAAAGCTTGATCCTAGTACCATTTCTTGATCTCACAGTCTTAACCATATTTGCTAATATGTTGCACATCCAACCTTGGAAGATGATAATCTTAAACATGAAAAATCTATTCATAGACAATCTTCCCATGTGTTAAAGCAATCTGATCAACCATGTGTTGTTGAAATCCTACATTCATCCTCTGATCTGATCACTCATGTCATGGCTAAACAAAATATTCGATTTTGCTCAACATGTTTAGGCTAGAGAAGAACGAATAAACTTTTGGTTCTTTTGGTGTTTTTCCACCAGCAGAGCCCATGCACATGATCCCTTCCTTGTTTCTACGAGTAGGACACTTTTTCACCATGCCATCAAGAGCACGGGTGGATGAAATCATACCAATGAAGAAAGGAGATCCAGGGAGACCTGTCATTTCAATCTCCATTGGAGCTTACACCTTTGAAGAAGTGGTCTGTGACCTTGGAGCAAGTGTCAACATCATGCCAACTTGCAGATCAGACACCATGCTACCCCAAGGAAATTCCTTAATATATCAGCATACGAGTTGGGCACTCGTTCGTACCAGTAAACCTTGTGATTGGAGAAACAGACAGAGATGAGAAATCCCTCATTATCTTGGGCGCCCATTCTTAAGAGAAGCTAATACCATCATCTACACGGATAGCACCAAGATCTATTTCCCAATCAAGGATGAGAAGGAGAGGTTCACTTTCAAGAAACATACACTCAAGGCTCCTACTCATCCTTAGAGGCCCTACATCTACGAGGACACAACTGTTGCTACAAGGAAGAAGAACATCAACAATAAAAGGAGGAAGAGTAAAGCCCAACAACCAAGAGAAGACCCAGATGATAAACATTATTGATTTAGGGTATGGCCAACTCCTTCTATCAAATACCTCACTAAGCTGGATGATCCAGGAGTACCTACCATTGATTGCAAGATCAAGGAAAGTACATGCCACAAGACATTCTGCAACATTGGATCAAGTGGAAACACAATGTTTGCGGTAGCCTATCAACATCTATATGACAGTAGACCACTATACCATACATATGTACAGCTTCAGCTAGCAGACCAACCATTCTGATTTCCGGAAGAAATAACAGAAGACATCATAATCAAAGATCACTATGTTCCTGCCGACTTCATGGTTTCATGGGAGATAAAGATGGAGTCCACCTTATTCACCTCAACACCACCAACACAATCATCTTCATATCAAAAGAGGACTACTTTCAATTTCCTGAAGAGAATACGTATTGCTACTTCAATAGCCACACCACTTATGAGAAGACAAGGAAGCATCGCTCTCAATGCCAAATGAAACAAACCACCAAGGATGGATGGATAGATTATCCAAGAGAAAGTCAAGATATGAAGACCAATCCAATAATGAAGATAAAGATCTCCTAAGTAAGAAAGTTGTACCACCAACGGAGGATGTATCACAAGCTACAGAGAGCAAAGAAGAAGTAGAACCTCAAAACAGTGAATCGCAGGAAGAGAAACCTCAGACTCAGAAAGGGTGGAAGAAGATACTTCATCAAAACATTAATACAAGGTGAACAAACATCCAAGTCCTCACCAGTATTGGATAAAATTCCTGAAGATATTTTAACCAGAAGAGATGTCTGGATCGACAGACCTAAATCTCCGAACCTTGGCCGAAAGGTAAACTTGGTAAGTTATCTACATATTTAATTCTGCATTCCACCACCATAATTAATTCAGGCGCTATTAACCAACATAAAATCAATTTTGCATATTTAATTTTCACACTGCATTAGTTTAGCTTACACACTCGAAATTTCTAGTGTTGTTTTGCTCTACTATCATCCATTGCATAATCACCTTCATAAACTTAAACAAATCCTTAGCACCAATCTATTAAAATACTTAATTGCATTAATTGCATTCTAGCATATCACTTATGGGTATTCCTAGCTTTATTTTCATTCATCATATCCTCCATTGCATAATCATCGTTACCATGACATATCTACTTTTCTGCATTACAAAAAGAAAATCTTTAAGCCCCATGTGAGAGAACTTATGGTAATACCATAAGGGAATTTACTGTGGTGACACAAAAATAATTTTTATTTTTTCCGCTTGCATCATAAAATAGAAAATTCTAAAAAAAGATATGAGATATTCAATTCCTGCTAGAACATATTAAAGTTTAAATTAGCTCATAAGAATATGCAATTACTCTTTTGGCTGACCGCTAACCCATTGTCATAATAGAGCCTCGAGTTTTGTTTGTTCTTGTCGAAGTATAACCATGCAGGATTGAAACAACAAAGAGGAGTAAGCCCAACCAGGAGGCTACATCCAAAAATCATTCAAAGCAATTATAGCAAACATTCAGTTTGAGGGAGGGCATCCCCTAGTTATCAGGTAAGTATAACTATGCGATTATCACGTCTATCTTATATTCATAAAAATATAAAAAATATGTGAACACATGAAGGTTCACCATAGTATCATAAGAAAGTTTAAAACTGCTAAAAACATATGGGCACATGAAGGTCCATGTCTGTCGAGTCTTAAGAGTCCTCAATATATATATATATATATATATATATATATATAGTTCTTGAGGCATGTTTAGATCCATTAGCTTTAGTTTGTTTTCATTTCCCTTTGTATGCATGCCTTATAATAAATAAATAAATAAAGATTATTTCTATTATTATTCTGCCTTGCTTGTCTCCACTGTTGTTATCTAAGAAAACAGGATACAAGTATGGGGGAGACCCCCGATGACGAGACGAACAGATTCAACCGAAATGAGAAAACATCTCGAAAACAAACAGAGCAACACGCCGAAGCAAAGGCCGAGGGGCCACCCCAGCTGGGCGCCCACTCCACTACCCAGGGCGCCTGCCCTAGGCTGATCACCCCCTGCTCTGTCCTTCGACCACGGTCAGGTTTGTACCTTGCACGTTACATTTCTTCATACACATCTCTAAATTTCAATTCGTGCAATGAGTTTCCATAAATAAATGCTTTAAACATGATAAAATGTTTCCTTAAAAACATATTCATGGAACAGACTCTCTGTATAAAGTTTTCTAGAGTCCTGCTAATGCTGGGAATTAAGTTAGAGTCTCCATGTTGCTTAAATCGTTGTGGAATATAAGATGGTAGAATACGAGAACTTAATTCTTGATAATCTCTGTCACTTGGAGAATTTCTTTAAAATAAATAACTATCATATGCTTTACACTTACCAATCAAAAGCCAAAAGCCTACTTACTTTGTATTGAGTTTGTTCGAATCGTGTGGATCCTTGTTAGAATTTTATCATACTCCCAATGTCAAGGCTTCATTCATACATTACAAACACAAAAGATTCTCTCTTCAGAAGTAGTCTTGCATTAGAGGCATGGGCTATGCAAAAATAATTAATTCGAGGAAATAAAAATGGGAAAAAAGTCCGACAACCTCGCAGTAGAATTGGGGTACTTCATGCACCCACTAAAAAAACCATATATACAAAGATATCCCATGGTTCCTCTAATAGCAATGCACCAGCATGAGATGATATTATAATAAAATTTGACCAACAAGTCTTGATCTAAGAGTATGGCATTATTCTCCTCGAATCCCGGTTTGACCAGGCAACACATGCAAGGTAAGTATGCCACATCTACCTACATTTTTTTCAAGATTCATAAGTGATCTGAGAGCACCAGTATCAGGAAAGAAGTAAGCTAAACATGCAAAAACTCCAAGTGACAAGATTGATAGATGAAGGGTCTCTTCTTCTAGCTACTTGTCGGTGTCAAAAATGGCGGGGTCTAGACGGCCAATGAGTAAATTTCTAAGCGTGTTGGAGTTCGGATGGTTACGCTCGGAGAACATGGAGGTTTATACTGGTTCGGGCACGAACGCCCTACGTCCAGTGTGTTGCGAGGTTGTATTACCGAGCGCGGAGAGCTCGTACGGGGGAGCCACAAGCTTTGGTGAGAGAGGGAGGTTGTCCCCAGGTCTTGTGCGTATGAGGTTCTTTGTTCTGGTGAGTGCTCGCGTGTGTGCGAGTTTGAGTGTGTGTGAATGAATGTTGGAATGTCGAGAGAGCGAGATTGGGGGTCCATTCCCTCCCTTTATACATAGGGAGAGATGGAGGAGTACAGTAGAGAGAGGGGGAGTGACGTGGGCCCGGCTTGGGCTGCTGCTCAAGGAAGCCTTTGTCTTCATCCTGTCTTCCTTCCTGAGGAAGATCGCGCCAGTAGACGCATGTCCGAGTCCTGTTCGTCCTTATCGAGCTGTAGCCATACGCCTTGTGATCGGGAAACCTGTTGTTCCCCTTTCCGGGTACAGGCGGAGGTTGGTCGCACAAGACCAGGCACCCCCGCGTTCCGTCATACAAGACTTGATGACGCCCTAATCCCTGTTGGGGTGTCCGTCGGAGGCATGGAATGGATATCACGCGCGGAAGTCATCGGTTAGGCAGCACAGGACCCTGTACCGTAGGGTGAACAGAGGTCGGCATGGTGGCTCATGCCTTGAACCCCATCCCTGAGGACGGGGCGTACTGTGGACCTTTTGACTATGTGGGCTAGGGCGCCCCAGGCTGTGTATGGCAATGAGACCTCCGAGGGCGAGGATCGTCACGGAGGACGTTTGCCGGGCTCGGACGGGGCAGGAAAGCCCCTGAGGGTTGGCGGCACGGCGGGCGACGCCACCTTGGCTCGGGCGAGGCGGAAGAGCCCCTGAGGGTTGATGATGTCACGGGCGATGCCTCCTTGGCTCGGGCGAGGCGGAGGAGCCCCCGAGGACAGATGACGTCACGGGTGACGCCACCTTGGCTCAGGCGAGGCGGAAGAGCCCCCGAGGGTTGATGACGTCACGGGGGACGCCACCTTGGCTCGGGCAAGGCGAAGGAGCCCCTTGATGGTGGTTTTTGTTTTTGTAGAGTCTGGTAATTTAGGTACCCTATTTCCGGGTATCCGACAATAGCCCCCGAGCCTTCGATGTAGTGAGGACTACACCGGAGGCTTCCGAGAGCGTTTTATGGTGGTTTGGTTCAATTCTGCGTATTCCGGTGGGTGCGCGTGAGCGCACCCGCCGGGTGTAGCCCCCGAGGCCTTATGAGGGAGATTTTCCCTCCTAAGGGCCCTTCGCTTCCCTTATGAGGCGGAGGGAGAGAGAGAGAGAGAGAGCTGCTCCGCGCATCAGGGCCAGACCTCCGGTCACACGCCAGCCCTGGCACGGGTGGCACTGTTGGCCTCGGGATGACGTACCTTGAGATGACGAGCCGGCTCTGCGCCGTGTTGTCTTTCGGCCTGTACGGTCGATTGACCGGTCGAACATTTGTTTGTCGGATTCCGAAGTATGACCGCGGCCCCTTTCCCTGTAACACAAAAGCGGACGTGACATGTCTTTCCTATTCGAGGAGTGGTGCCAGAGCACTACTCGCTCTACGGTCCAGACTCTGAACGGCATTCCCTGAGTCTGTAGTCTGCTTGGCCATTTATAGCCTCGCTGCACGGCTGCACCCCCTTAAAGTGGGTGCCGTCAAACAGTGCAATGTGGTTGGGTGGCGGGGCTGTAACTTCACGGAACGGTTGTCACGTGAGTGCCCTGGCGGGCTATAAATAGGGGCGGCCGCCTGTGGGGAAGCACACATCCTCGCAGTATGGTTTTCCCTAAGTTGTTCCTCCGAGGTCCCGTCGGAGAGCCCTCCGAGCCGCCCTGGCGGACGGCCTTTTGAGAGCAAAATCGGATTCAGAGGAAGTTCTGCATTGGGAGCGCCAATGTCTCGTGTCGTGGAGCGGGAGATATCAGGGGGAGCTCTGCAATATGCACAGTTCTTCCCCGTCATCTCGTCCCACGAGATGGTCGTGCTCCCTCACCGTCTCTCATTACAGGGGGCCGAGGATGTGTCTAGTGGAGAGACTATGCGGTCCGCCCGCTTAGTCCTCTAACCCAGACGTTCCTTGGGCCTGCTGGTGGCGACGCCACTGCTGGGAGACGGCAGACCTGCAGGCTGGCGAGCCTGGTCATGTTCGGGCGGGAAATGTCGCCGGACCGTCAGATGTTCCGTGGCCTGGCATTCGAAGCGCGACCCAGAAAAATGCTTGACCAACCCGTCATGCGTCTTTCTGGGGGCGCAGCCGACCACGCAGGTCTTGGATGACGGTGATGCAGCCGCCACTCCGTCACCGAGAGACGAGGCAGGGGCAGTTTGGCTTGTTGGGCGTTCGCCTGATAGGCAGCCTTCGGAGCGGTCGTTACCTGTGTTGGCAGGGCGCTCGAATCCTACCCTGTTTCGCTTTTCTTTGGCCCTCTGTTGGGATCCCCCTTCAGTCCATCTTGTGTTTGATTAGGTCTGGACTTTGTAGCACCTGAAATGTATGTAACCTTCGCAAGGATTAGTGTATACGAATGTGATGATCGTTTGTTGTTTTTACCTGCGTCGACCTCTGGCGTGTGAGGCGTGGCGCGTCTTTTTCCCTCTCCGTTATACAGTTGCTAGAACCGGTAGGAGGGTGCGGCGGCAGCCCCCGAGTCTTTACTCGATGTAAAAAAAACTTCTCGGGTATATGCCGTCTTTTCGTGCACTCCCTGTGCCTCTCTCCGCGAGATGGGAAAGTATGAGCCGGGCCATGCTATCCTCGAGGCGGACGAACCATGGGTGCTCGTTGAGGTAATAACAGGAAAATCTGAGTGGAGTGCTCGGTTCCCGTTCACTGGGGTTCCGGCTTGTGGCCCATGTCGTGGCTCACTCCAAATCGGTTTCATATAGTAGCCGGGTCCGTTCGATGGGTCCTGGGGGCCTGCTGCCTTCCTTCGGTAGGAATACCATGAACCAATCATCCGTAAAGACGGACTCAAATACGAAACCGGGAAATGACCTTAGCATCCGATTGCTAGGCTAATGACCGCTAGCGTGTCCATTTCCTATTCGCCCCTCGCTCTGTTGTCCTAAGACGGCCATTTCGACCCCCGCTGGGTCGGCCTTCGTATCTCTGGACCATAGCGGGCCGTCAGGGCGTCTATAGCCCTTATCCCTTGGTCTTACCTAGACTTGGAGGTCGTCCCCGTTGGTGTCGGTGCGTACGTGTTCGTTTGATCCCTAGATGCGTCGAGTGGACCACGTCGGGGGTCGGGCCGAGCCCCGCTTGCGCCTGGGAGTAAGCGTGGCGTTGAGCCTAGTGTCCCTACGAATGTCAGAAAAGATGTTCCCGCACGCGAGCGGGACAGAATTCGAACAAAAACGATCGAGCGCGGGGAGGAAAGCAGGGCGAGGTAAGATTTTATTGAAAAAACCGAGGAGAAGATGGCCCCTTTGTCCAGCCCCCGAGTAAGTCACGCGACCACGAGCTGGGCGCACGTCTTACCTTGCACTCGAGCCGCACGTCGCCTTCGTGGCGCGTATTGAATCTTCTCCTAAAGGAAAGAAGGTATATACGGGCGTATATGATTCGAGCGGAGGCATTTAGGGATAAAAACGACATAGATTTTCGATGTTCTAGGCGTTGGAGAAGACTTGGCTGTCGGGACCCATAGTGGCGATCTTGTACCTTCCGGGACAGAGGACCTCCACCACGACGTACGGCCCTTCCCACGGTGGTGTGAGTTTATGCTTGCCTTTGCTGCCTTGCCTGAGTCGCAGCACAAGGTCACTAATGTTGAACTCGCGCTTGTGGACGCGACGGTCATGGTAACTTCGAAGGGCCTGCGGGTACTTTGCGGAGTGTAGGAGGGCGATATCCCTTGCTTCGTCTAGTTGGTCCATGACGTCCTCCATGTTGGTTTGGTTGCCCTCCTCGTCGTAAGCCCTAACCCGTGGGGAACCGTACTCTAAGTCGGTGGGGAGCACGGCTTCCGCCCCGTAGGGCATGAAGAAAGGGGAGGCAGCCGGTGGCTATACTCTGGGTCGTCCTGAGACTCCAGAGAACGGCTGGCAGTTCCGCAACCCAATGGCCCCCGAACTTCTTGAGCCGACTGAAGATTCTTGGTTTTAAACCGTGCAGGATCATCCCATTGGCTCACTCGACCTGCCCGTTCGTTTGAGGGTGCGCGACGGCGGTCCAGTCCACCCGGATGTTGTTCCTGTCGCAGAAGTCCAGGAACTTCTTGCCTGTGAACTGGGTGCCATTGTCGGTGATGATTGTGTTGGGCACTCCGAATCGATATATTATGTCCCTGAAGAACATGACCGCCTGCTCAGACTTGATCCAGGCAAGGGGGCGTGCCTCGATCCACTTCGAGAACTTGTCGATGGCGACAAGAAGGTCATCGAAGCCCCAAGTGCCCTAGCCAGTGGTCCCACTAGGTCCAAACCCTAGACCGCGAAAGGCCATGTGAGGGGAATGGTCTGCAGAGCCTGCGCGGACAAATGAGTCTTGTTGGCGTAGAACTGGCACCTTTGCAGGCGCGTACTACCTCCGTGGCGTTCGCTACGGCCGTTGGCCAGTAGAAACCTTGGCGGAAAGCCTTCCCAGTGATCATACGGGGGGCTACGTGGTGCCCACAGTCCCCCGCGTGTATATCCTCCAGCAGCCTCATCCCCTACTCCGTGCGGATGCAACGCTGCAAGATTCCCGTGGGGCTGCGCCTGTAGAGCTCTTGGTCGATGATGACGAAGGACTTGGCACGGCATGCGATGCGGCGCACTTCGTTCCTGTCGTCGGGGAGGCACTCCCGGACCAACCAATCCAAGATGGGTACCCTCCAGTCCGGGGGAAGGTCGTCGTCGCCCCCCGGTGCGTCATCCCCGGCGTTGCGCACCTCCTCGATGTCCATGACCTCCGTCGTGGTAGTCTCCGGGACCTCGGCCTCAGGCTCCATGTGCCAGGTGACGGATGACTTATGAAGGTCGCTAGCGAAGACTCCGGGCGGGACCGCACCTCGGCTGGAAGCCAGCCTCGCGAGCTCGTCAACTACCTCATTGTACCTTCTAGCGACGTGGTTAAGTTCCAGGCCATCAAATTTTTCTTCCAGGCGGCAGACCGCCTGACAGTATGCTGTCATCTTCGGGTCGTGGCAGTTTGCCTCCTTCATAACTTGTTCAACTACGAGCTGGTAATCGCCTCTCACGTCGAGCCTTTTGATGCCCAACTCCGTTTCTATGCGTAGCCCGTTTACCAGGGTCTCATATTCCGCGACGTTGTTAGATGTCAGGAAGACCATACGGATCATGTACTTGAGTTGGGCCCAAGCGGGGAAACAAAAACTAGGCCGGCGCCGGCTCCGATCTTCATCAGTGATCCGTCGAAATACATGATCCAGAACTCCTGGTTCTCCGTCGTCGGTGGCAGCTGGACCTCGGTCCACTTGGTGACGAAATCCACGAGGACCTGGGACTTGATGGTCGTCCGTGGTGCATAAGAGATAAACTCCCCCATGAGCTCTAATCCCCATTTCGCCACCCTTCCTGTAGCTTCGCGGCTTTGTACCACCCCCTCACCCCGAGGGGGTAGGAAGACACGATGGTGACGTTGTGGCCGTTGAAATAGTGGGTCAGCTTTCTCCACATGGTGAGAACCGCGTAAAGGTGATTTTGGATCTATGGGTACCTGGTCTTAGTCTCGGATAGTACCTCGCTGATGAAGTACACCAACCGCTAGACCTTCAGCGTGTGCCCCTCCTCCTCCCTTTCGACGATGATGACGGAGCTCACCACCTGGGTGGTGGTGGCTATGTAAAGGAGAAGGTCCTCGTGCAACGTCGGCGGAATGAGGATGGGTGCACTGGTGAGGATCGCCTTGAGCTTGTCGAGGGCCTCCTGCGCTTCGGAGGTCCAGGTGAAGTGTTCGGTCTTCTTGAGAAGTCGGTAAAGGGGGAGGCCTCATTCGCCAAGGCACAAGATGAAACGGCTCAAAGATGCGAGCCATCCCATGACCCGTTGCACCCCCTTCACATTGCGGATTGCTCCCATACTGGAGATGGCGGAGACTTTATCGGGGTTGACCTCGATGCCACGCTCGGAGACGATGAAGCCAAGAAGCGTGCCACGCGGAACCCCAAATACGCACTTCTCGGGGTTGAGCTTGACGCGTTTGAGCCTCTTGGCCCCGAACGCTGACTCAAGGTCTGCGACCATGGTTTCCGTCTGCTTGGACTTCACCACGATGTCGTCCACATATGCCTCAATTGGCATGCTGATGAGTTTCCCAAAATCTGAGCGCATGCACCACTGGTACGTGGCCCCCGCGTTCCTGAGTCCGAATGGAATAGTGACGTAGCAGAAAGAGCCGAACGGCGTGATGAAGGATGTCGCGAGCTGGCCGGACTCCATCTGGATTTGATGGTAGCCGGAGTATGCGTCAAGGAACGAAAGTGTTTCGCACCCCGAGGTGGAATCGACGATTTGATCGATACGTGGTAGAGGATACGGGTCCTTGCCGCATGCCTTGTTCAGGCTGGTGTAATCTATGCACATTCTCCATTTTCCGCTCTTCTTCTTAACTAGCATTGGATTAGATAACCATTCGGGATGGAATACCTCTTTGATGAATCCAGCCGTCAGAAGTTTGTGAAGCTCCTCCCCGATGGTCCGCCGCCTTTCCTCATCGAAATGGCGCAGGCGTTGCTTCACCGGCTGGGCCCTGGATTGAATCCTCAAGGCTTGCTCGACCACGTCTCTCGGTATGCCCGGGACATCCGTGGGACTCCAAGCGAACATATCGCCATTCGCGTAGAGAAAATCCACGAGCGCCGATTCTTGTTCCGGATCTAGGGAGGCACTGATGCGCAGCACTCGGCCATCCGTTTTGGACGGGTCGAGCTGGATCTCTTTTACCCCCTCTAGGGGGTAAAGTTTCTCATGCCCTTAGAGTCGACCCCCTCGCTGCTTGCGGCCTCGGCTGCTGTAGCCAGCTCCGGGCATCGCACTGCGGCCATTGCTCTTTCGTAGTTGTCCACATCGCACTGGTACGCCTCCGCGAGCTTGGAGGTGACCGTGATGACTCCCTGAGGGCCTGGTATTTTGAGCTTGAGGTAGGTGTAGTTCGGGATGGACATGAACTTCGTGTAGCACGGCCTTCCCAACACTGCATGGCAGGACGCATCATAGTGTGCGACCTCAAAGGTGAGGAGCTCGGTCCGAAAGTCGTCCGATTCCCTGAATGTAACGGGCAAGTCGACCTGCCCGAGGGGTATGGAAGGTTTGCTGGGTACAATTCCATAGAAGGCAACCCCCTCCAAGCGAAGTTTTCTCCGAGATACCCTTAGGGCCTTGAAGGCATTGTAAAACATGATGTTGAGGTCGCTGCCCCCATCCATCAATACCTTGGTGAAGTGTATGCCCCTATGATTGGGTCCACAGTGAGTGGGTAGCATCCCGAATGGGGGACGCGCTTCGGGTGGTCACCTTGCCCGAAAGTGATGTCGGTGTCCGACCAGTCGAGGAAGTCAGGCACCTTGCCCGAAAGTGATGTCGGTGTCCGACCAGTCGAGAAAGTCAGGGGCCGTTAGGACGACCGTGAAGACCTCGCATCACTCCTGCTCCTGCTGGAGCTTGTGGTGTCCGGTCCCCGAACCGCCGAAGATCATGAGGAATTTGCCTTCAGGGGGAGGAAAGTTGTTGCGACCCCCGCCCTCATTTCTTGTAATCGAGAGGTGCCTGGCCATCTTCTCACATTCCTAAAGGGTATGTCTAACAGGCACGCTGTGGTGCAGACAAGGCTGGGTGAGGGCGCCGTCGTGGTCACCTCTCTCCCTACCATCGTGCGGAGGAAAAGGAAGCCCGCAGCCCACCGGCATGACCGCGTCGGCATAGCTGCGTCGCGGCCTGCCTTTTTCCTTGCCAGAACAGGAGGTGACGCCGGCCGCCCTTCCGCCCGGCGTACGGGTCACGTTGAAGCCAGGGAGGTGTCTGCAGACCGGTCATCGATGTCCTCTCTTGGGTCTCCATCCTGAGCCATCGGGCGTCCCGAGGCTGGGCCCACGAGGGTCTGGGAAACGCGGGTTGCCTCGCGATGTGGGCGCTGGGGCCCTTGTTTCGCATACGGGCGTGTTGTACCCGGAAGAGGGCGGCTGCCCGCCCGCGAGATGTGCCGTCGTGCTGGCGAACGCGGAGCAAAAGTTGTGTAGGGACTCCCGAGTCAGCCGGGGTCCCGTGAGCGTGTCGAGATGGCGCTCGAACTGAGGATAATTGGCCCATGGGACGGCCGCCCCACGAGCGGTTTGTTCCCCGGAGGGAGACAGATGAAGGTGGGCCATGGAAGCGGTGATGGCGTCCATGGCTACCTCAGGAGATCTCGTAGGGCGACGGAGAGCCAGATTGGCGTCCTGCCCATGGCACTGGAAATCCAGGCTACCAAAACGAATGATGGTGCCCGGAGCGAAATGAACGTGGTGATCAGCCATCCGAAACTCGAAAATACGTGTGACACACAAAGTCCCAATACCTGGCGCGCCAACTGTCGGTGTCTAAAATGGCGGGGTCTAGACGGCCAACGAGTAAATTTCTAAGCGTGTCGGAGTTCGGATGGTTACGCTCGGAGAACATGGAGGTTTATACTGGTTCGGGCACGAACACCCTACATCCAGTGTGTTGCGGGGTTGTATTACCGAGCGCGGAGAGCTCGTAGGGGGGAGCTACAAGCTTTGGTGAGAGAGGGGAGGCTGTCCCCAGGTCTCGTGCGTATGAGGTTCTTGGTTCTGGTGAGTGCTCGCGTGTGTGCGAGTTTGAGTGTGTGAATGAATGTTGAAATGTCGAGAGAGCGAGATTGGAGGTCCATTCCCTCCCTTTATACGTAGGGAGAGATGGAGGAGTACAGTAGAGAGAGGGGGAGTGACGTGGGCCCGGCTTGGGCTACTGCCGAAGGAAGCCTTTGTCTTCAACCTGTCTTCCTTCTTGAGGAAGATTGCGCCAGTAGACGCATGTCCGAGTCCTGTTCGTCCTTGTCGAGCTGTAGTCATATGCCTTGTGATCGGGAAACCTGTTGTTCCCCTTTTCGGGTATGGGCGGAGGCTGGTCGCATAGGACCAGGCACCCCCGCATTCCGTCATACAGGACTTGATGACGCCCTAATCCCTGTTGGGGTGTCCGTGGGAGACATGGCGTGGATATCACGCGCGGAAGTCGTCGGTTAGGCAGCACATGACCCTGTACCACAGGGTGAACAGAGGTCGGCATGGTGGCTCATGCCTTGAACCCCATCCCTGAAGATGGGGCGTACTGTGGACCTTTTGACTATGTGGGCTAGGGCGCCCTAGGCTGTGTGTGGCAATGAGACCTCCGAGGGCGAGGGTCGTCATGGATGACGTTTGCTGGGCTCGGACGGGGCGGGAGAGCCCCTAAGGGTTGGCGGCGCCGCAGGCGACGCCACCTTGGCTTGGGCGAGGCAGAAGAGCCCCCGAGGGTTGATGACGTCACAAGCGACGCCTCCCTGGCTCGGGCGAGGCGGAGGAGCCCCCAAGGGCAAATGACGTCATGGGCGACGCCACCTTGGCTCAGGCGAGGCGGAAGAGCCCCCGAGGGTTGATGATGTCACGGGCGACGCCACGATTGCTCGGGCGAGGCGAAGAAGCCCCTTGATGGTGATTTTTATTTTTGTAGAGTCTAGTAATTTAGGTACCCTATTTCCGGGTATCCGACACTACTTTATTCCTCAATTACTCATAGTTTTTATGGTGACTCTACTGAGAACTCCCGCAGTGTAGGTAAAAAGGAATCCTTCTACTATTGATGTCTAAACCTTAAGCTTATGTTTTCACCATCCTTTTCTCGAGGACGAGTAAAAGCCTAAGTATGGGGGAGCTTTTTGACACCTCTTAAGTATCAATTCTAAGTTTCAACTAAGCAGAAGAAAGGATATATTTGCAACACACCACCTAGACATAGGGTTTATAAGGACAGAATTCCACGAGTTTTGGTGAATGTCTGTTTCTACAGGGGGATATCAGGAAATACCAAGGAAAGGCCCACATGTCATGTTTACATAGAGATAATTATCATCCATAGCATTTTCTATACTCTAGAGGGTTCCAAAAGATGCGGGAAGAAACAAGAAGGCGAGCGGGCCCACAGGCAGGGCGCCCGCCCTACCCTCTAGGGCGCCCGTCCAAGGCCCAGGCCCAATGAGGCCCTGCTTCGTGGATTAGGGTTCCACAGCCTTCGAGATTAAATCTAACCCCTCCATTAAGGTCGGTTTGATCCAACAGCTGACGTTCATTTGAGGGGGCTATATAAGGAGGACCCCTGCCCCCCTGGCTAAAGCGAATCCATTATTCATTTACATATTTTCCAGAGAGGATTCGCCAGAGAGGATCCCTTATGGATCTATTCTCTATGGCTTAGCATACATGTGAGATTAGATTGAGAGAGTTAGAGTGGAGGTGTGGATTGGAGGAAGCCCGGCCTGTCGGTATCTCTTCTCCCGTTTGTATCGACGGGATCAAGACTCCTAACCCGAGGCTTGCTCCTAGGATTTCTTTGGTAATTCGACTTTTAATTCTAGTAAGTTCCCTATTTTATTATTCTTTGGTCTGTGAGTTTACTTTATTCTCTTTGCATTGAGAGTAGGGTAATCGTCTTTAGTGTAAACGTGGTGTTTGGGCTAAGATCCTCATAGATATCCCCTGTCTAGCCGGATCTATGGTAGTAGCTCGAAAAGTGACAATTCCGTAGATACCTTTGGAACCCACAATCCCGTTAGAAGGACCGGTAGGGTTATAGGACGCGTGGTAACCATTCTCTGAGGTGTCTCTTATCACGACGGTTCTCCCCAATAGAAGATAATACATATCTTATATAGACTAGAACGAGACTACGGTCGCAGTCTTCTCTAATCTCTCATAATCACCTTGTTAATAGCCTAAAGGTTAATAACATAGATTGGTTAGTCAGATGCACCCTTTCTCCCTGTGGATAAATAAATACAATACTCTGAATAATCTCCTGGGTGAAGTGCTCACCGGTATCCGTGCGCTTGCGGATTACTTCCTAGTGATTTCTCTGTTTACGTTAACAAATATCAACAATGTCCAGAACCTGGCTATTGTCAATTTCAACCATTTTGAAATGTGGGGTCCCACCGAGCGTGCCAAAAAGTGTGTTGACACAAAATGTGATGCAATGTGCCTCACACACAGCAAGCCGGAAAGCGTGGCTTCAATCGCGTGCCCAGGTGTTTCGAGATCTGAGAACGTGTCAGTTAGTTTAACCTGAAACTAACAAGGGATAAAATTTATTAAATATAAACTAGAACGTGCTGGGTGAAACCAGACAATCCCATATATACGGCCCTGAAGCCACTTACAACGACATATAGCTATGGAAGCTATCTGCCAACAGGTCTTATATATATCATTCGGCTAAAACAGACATAAAGCACGTGAAACGTTGATTGCCAAACATGCATGCATGGGAAAAGTACGTTTGGATGAATCAATTAGCTCAAAGTTAAAGCATAACCAAGCTCAGCAATCTAACTGAGTTGGGATCCATGAAGAAGGAAACATATAATAAAACACGATCAAACTAATCTGAGCTTGTGATGAGGAGTGGCCCGATCTTCCGTGAGGTAGCCGATAAATTCGATTGGTGGAGGTCCCAACGTTGGCGATCTGGCTTCAAATCAGACACGATTCGAACCCTGCAACCATTACACCACTGCTCCGTTGGTTATCAACCAAGCACAACTTGATTGACCTCGCCAATAAGGCTTTTTCCTGCAAGCGAATCGAAGAACACAAGCAAGAAGGTATAAACACGCAATCTGAAATTGCAAATATGAATGATGCGAATATCAATAGAGGGTTCAAGAACTCGGTTCCAAAGGACTAATTGACACAATGGAGGAGATCAAGAACAAGGGGCCCTGGATTATTGTAAAAGGACTAATCGACACAGCTACAATGAATGATTCAGTTTCTCGATGGAAACTAAACTCTAAAACAAAACCCGGGTCTCAACGGCGGCGGCTACGTGGAATATAAGGGAGAGACGTCCTAGGGTTGGTGGCGACCAGGGGGAGGCGCCCCCAACATGGGCTTAAGGCCTGACTCGCGATACATGGCCAAGTTGGCCTAAAATAGGTGACACAGCACCGGAACAGATTCTAGACGCTGACTTGTTTCGACGTTTCCCGATGACTCGGAAGGAATTTCGATGTCAAACCAACTCCATTGGTTTCCTTATGAAATTATCTTTCCATCCGTGGGTGAATCATCGAAAACGGAGTCCGTATGCATCTTGGGCGTCCGTTTTACTCCTTGCTAGTCCTAGACTCCGAAACAGCCTCGAAGTCGACGTGGCAGCTGAGTTGGAGATGAGTTGCAACTAGGCAAAGACGATGACGTAGACATGTCCAGCGTGGTGATGTCCTCATCATCCTCCCCTTCTTGAATTGGAGTCGTCCTTGACTCCATCATAGCTATGGCCTCATCATCCCCTCCTTCTAGAATTGGAGTCGTCCTCGACTCCATCCCATCAATGAACTCCTGCAAAAGATTAGTGACAGCAGGCAATGCACAAGACATAATATGTTGACAAAACATAGTATAACATGGTGCATCAGGATTATCACATAACTCAGCAGTAGCAGAAGTTGTAGCAAGAAAAGCACCTCCTGATAACTTAATCCCATTTTTATCAATGTTCAACGAAGGTTTATTTTTAATCTTCCGAGCATGTTTAACAATATCCGTAGGAGACAAAGGCAGCAAAGTAATTTTCTTATCCTTATGACTGAAAGTGTATTTATTAGTTCTACCGTGGTGTAAAGCATCAGTATCAAATTCCCATGGATGTCCTAACAAAATTGAACAAGCTTGCAGAGGTACAATATCAAAATCAGCAGTATCATGATACGAGTCTATGAAAAAGCTAATGCGGGCTGATTTATTTACCTTCGTCTGTCCACTATTATTGAACCATTTAAGTTTATATGGATGCGAATGTTGTCGGGTGGTTAAGCCAAGCTTCTCAACCAAATCTGAACTCACCAAGTTGTTGTAACTCCCGCTATCAATGATGGTGAGAACACGACAACCCTGCACAATGAGATACATGTGGAACAAGTTGCGGCGCTGGATGTTCATCTCTTCTTCATGTCCCACATGTGAACTCAGCACACGCTGCACAAGAAGGCTAGGATAGCCTGCGGCGGCAGCCACTGAATCAATTATCTCCTCGTCTTGATCGTCCTCGGTGGAATCTGCAGCAACGTTAGCAGCAAGGACTAAATCATCTTCAACATCACTAGCATTTACATATCCATCCTCAGTAGCAATGAAAGCACGACGACTGGGGCACTCCTTCATGACATGTCCCATGCCTTTGCATTGGTGGCAAATGATTTTAGAGGAGGCGGAGCTAGTAGAAACACCCGGAGTGGCATCTTTCTTTGGCAGTGAAAACTGCACATTAGACAATTTACTTACCCCGGAAGAAAATTGAGGTGTAGTCTTGGGCGTCTCCGGTTCGGAATGCTGCTAAAAATTCCGTCCTGTGTTAGACCTGAAACGTTGTTGTCGTTTTGTGCGTCCCTGTACTTCGCGTTCGGCCTTAATAGCAAGATGATACAATTGGGAAAAAATACGTCATTCTTTGTAATCAAGAATGTTCTGTATATCATTGTTTAAACTACCAAAGAATCTAGCACTAGCATCATTATCATCTTTATTTATACCACAACGTGCTAAACCAATAAGCAATTCTTGATAGTATGCTTCTATACCTTTATCACCTTGTTTTAAAGTTTGCATTTTCAAGTGTAAATCACGTTGGTAATAAGGAGGAACAAAACGAGATTTTATACATTGCTTTAAAACACTCCAAGTTTGAGGCACAGCAGCAGCATTACCAGCATTGCAAAGATCACTCCACCAAAACAAAGCAAAATTAGTAAACTCACTAGTAGCAAGTCTAACTCTATGCTCAACTGATATATTATGAGAATCAAACTTTTGTTGAACAGCAAGTTCTCAATCTAAGTATGCCTCAGGATCAATATTACTAGCAAAAGGAGGTAGGCTAAATTTAATTTTAGCGAAAGAATCATTATTACCATGATTATTACCTCCCATACCACAACGATTGAAGTTGTAGCGGCGACGGTTGCGTGCATCCCCGTCAGCATCCGCATCTCCAGCATCAAAAACATCTCCATCTTCATCATTATCACGAGGAGGTGGACGGCATTGCTCAACCAGCTCAATGCGGGTGACTAGATTGTTCACATTGCGCGTCAGCTCGGTCATAAGATTATGTTGTTCAGTCATGAACGTTGTAAGTTCGCCCTTGGACACGCACTCATTGAAATTCGTCGGAGATCCTGACATGGTTAGTAGATAGAAAAAGACAACACCAAAGTATTATCCCTATCAACTAAAAGGAACCAAGTGGTGGTGGTGGACAGTAGAATGCAAAATCACAAGCGGCTTACCACCGTCTTGCAAGTGTTCTTACCAAAGCCAAACAGTAACAAGACCAAATTGGTGAAGCAATCGGTTATTGAGCGTGGTAACAGTTGCAAGATGAACATGTGCTGACTGAAGTATATATGGAGCTTTAGGAAGGCACACTATGATCAGCAAGGATTAGCAAATAACGAAAGTAGATTTACCTAACTTCAATAAGTATCTAAAGTACAAATCACAATTGTTGGCTAAGACGTATCTAGACGTAGTGCAACAAGATGAAACAAAGGACGATGGAAAGAACTCACAGAACAAGCCAAAAGCTCGGATTTTTTCCTTTTTCCTGAATTTCCCCGGATTTTTCCAAAAGGCACTCAAACTTTTTTCTTTTTTTACTATTTTTTTTATTTTTCTCTGAACAAGGATCACAAAAGATACAACCACAAAAATTGGCACCTTCAACTGAGGTGGGATGTGGTCTACAGCAAATTCGCAAGTTCTATGAAAAACGTGCAAAACTTTCAATATTTTTTTTCTTTATTTTCCCGATTTTTTTGGCAATTTTGGCAAAACCAATCAGACCAAAGGTCAGTTTGGGTCGGCTCCAAATAGCATCAAGAAGCTCCACAATTCTTTTCAGATTTTTCTGATAAACGAGCGAAAAGTTATGCCTGTTTTACCGAAGGTATGTCAAGTAATGTTTTCCGGAAGGCACAACACGACGACGACGACAGCGACAGTTAGGGAAAAACGTCCCTAAACTCCAAACCGATCACAAGATCAAGCGTGACTAACAGCAGTAGGTATTCGTCAGATGATGTAAGGAGGGTTGCGATGCGGCAAAAATAACAGCGGCTGGCAACCTATCTAGGGTTTGCGCGGCGGCGAGAGTTCACACAAGGCGGCTAGCGGTGGCAAGTCGAGTGATGTGGTGGCTTCGACTTGTTTGTTTGGGAACGATGGATGAGATAGCGGCGGAAACAAAGAACAGCAACGGTGCGGTTGAACTACGACTATGAACACAATCTAAACCAGCAACTTGACTCAAACCACAGACACGAACTCAACAAAGCAAATCTGAAAATGAAATTGCAAGGCACAAAGGGTGATAGGACAGCGGAATTTAAATTTTTTGGAGGCTTTTTGTGGACTCTAGGTAATGAATAAATATGAATCTAAGGCAAACGAGATTACCTCGCGGTAAACCTAAAATTCTGATACCAATTGATGAGGAGTGGTCCGAGCTTCCGTGAGGTAGCCGATAAATTCGATTGGTGGAGGTCTCGACGTTGGCGATCCGGCTTCAAATCAGACACGATTCGAACCCTGCAACCGTTACACCACTGCTCCGTTGGTTATCAACCAAGCACAACTTGATTGACCTCGCCAATAAGGCTTTTTCCTGCAAGCGAATCGAAGAACACAAGCAAGAAGGTATAAACACGCAATCTGAAATTGCAAATATGAATGATGCGAATATCAATAGAGGGTTCAAGAACTCGGTTCCAAAGGACTAATTGACATAGTGGAGGAGATCAAGAACAAGGGGGCCTGGATCATTGTAAAAGGACTAATCGACACAGTTACAATGAACGATTCAGTTTCTCAATGGAAAACTAAACTCTAAAACAAAACCGGGGTCTCAACAGCGGCGGCTATGTGGAATATAAGGGAGAGACGTCCTAGGGTTGGTGGCGACCAGGGGGAGGCGCCCCTAACATGGTCTTAAGGCCCAACACGCGATACATGGCCAAGTTGGCCCAAAATAGGTGACGCAGCACCGGAACAGATTCTAGACGCTGACTTGTTTCGACGTTTTCCGATGACTCAGAAGGCATTTGGACGTCAAACCAACTCCATTGGTTTCCTTATGAAATTATCTTTCCATCCGTGGGTGAAACATCGAAAACGGAGTCCGTATGCAACCTGGGCGTCCGTTTTACTTCTTGCTGGTCCTGGACTCCAAAACAGCCTCGAAGTCGACGTGGCAGCTGAGTTGGAGATGAGTTGCAACTTGGCAAAGACGATGACGTAGACGTGTCAAGTGTGGTGATTCCCTCATCATCTTGCACCTACCGCATGATACTTGGCTTTATCAAAGCTTGAACGTAATTTAACATACATAAACCCGCAACACGTAACAACCTAGATTAAACTAAATCGGCTACCATGAATATAAGATCTAACTAATAGAAACAATATAAAAGTTGTTAAAACATAAATAGATCTATGATAAATAAAAGAGCCGAACCGTATTAATCTAGATTGGGCAAAAGATTATTGCATATATAAAAAATATTTGAAGGGTGCAACACGTGATAACTTAATGAATCTATTAGATTTTGCCAAATCAAATAGAGCCGATAAA
>CM039131.1:17536057-17876762 GCA_022036555.1 Microstegium vimineum | reverse complement strand
TGACTAGCATGTCGGGTCTGAACATTATGAATATATATATATATATATATGAACAATAACGTGCATAAATATGTATATATGCAGCTGCATCTATAGTTTTGTATCTACAGAGTTGCATCTTGGGTTAATTAAAAAAAACAGTATAATAACGGCCGGTGTACACGAAGTGCATACTGTATACTATATATATATATATATATATTTGTACACGAAGTACACGTATATGAATACTATGTATACTACGTACGTACACTTGCATGTGGACGATGGGCACCATGGAACTTGCACATCTCGGCGTATCATCCTAGCTCCAGCACGAGCTTATATATTACACTGTTGATACGAGCACCGCAGCTTGCCCTAGTTGCTCTCGAGCACCGTAGCTTGCCCCAGTTGCAACTTGTAGTTGCCGCTCCTCCTGGTACGAAACGCCGGCCCATATAGCACCGCTCGTAGCTATTTGTACACGCAAAAGCGCAGTTCTCGCAGCCTACCGAGACCTATGGCGCGCATGTCGTCGGTTCTAGCTCAGCAGTCACGAACGATGGCATCCCCTTTGCGACGACACTGAAACCGACCATGTAACGGGGCGTATGAGCCACCTGCATATATGGATCTTGTATTATTGCACAGTGTCTCATGCCTTTCAGAAATTATGGAATTATTAAGATGTGACTCTACATAAATTTCAGTTTTTACAGCAAGTTTTCTGAATAATCAACCCTAGACCCTCTGTTTATGCATATTTACTATATTTCTTATACTTGTATGTATAAAAGCGTGCATACATACACATTAAATCTGAAGTTTAATGGGTGTGATTAATTCCTATGTTTTGAATTTAATTCAGAAAATGCTAGTGCAACTTTGCTATATTTTTTATACCATTTACTTGTAAGCTTTTTATTAGTACACTAAAAACATGGTATAAGATATATTAATTTTTTCTAGCATAATGAATTTTTTCTAGCATAATGAATTTTTGGGATAAAATAAATAGTTGATATTAATTCTGAAAATTAACATATACCATGATATAGACCCTGAAAAATGTTAGGATGCTTCTAAGAATTTTTTTTATAACCATCCACTACCTTTTTGCACCTTACCACTTGTTTACATGTACTAAACTTATATGCACATGATTTAATTTAGGTTAATATATGCATGCTGGAAAGAAAGAAGAAATGTCCTGAAATTACTCTGAATGGTAGAATTATTTGTTGGTAATGACTTGTTTCTGACCGGCCGTGCCTCCGTCCTATTACACGCACGTTCCAGTGATCCAGTCCCACATACACATCATTCCGTATTCCATCACACGCACATGACCCATACAGCCAAACACGTTCTTGCTTCGTCTTCAACTCAAGATGGGAACGGGCCGGGTTGGCCCACTGGGTCGTTGACCCAACCCGTAAAAGTAAGGCCATTGGGCCATGCGGGTCGGCCTCAAACTAAAAATGGGTCAATGGAGTCGGTACCTTTTGACCCGTCGGGTCACACGGGGTCGACCCGCGTGGCTTCTCCGTTCCGCTCCTCTCTCTGTCCGCACTCCACGCGAAGGCAGCGCCGACGATTCGTTAGGGTTCGGGGCCACCGAGGTCGGTACTGGTGAGGTGGGTGCTCCTCCCCTGCTGGTTGGTATGCCTTGGATCCGCCGGATCTGCTCATGACTCATGAGGCAGCGGCGGCGGCGGGTGTGGCGGCGACCGGGCGGCGATGTATTGTGGGTTGGGCGCCATCTGCCTGGACAGGATAGCGCTCCAAGAGACGGTCGTCATCAATGGTTGCGACCATGCCTTTGGTCAGTTTATACCCCCCACCCCTCCCTCTTTCTCCTAGACAGGGCTTGTGGACCAGATGGAACCCCGTCCGCGTTCTTGCGTGCTCTTAAACAGGGCTTCTTGTCAGGTGGTGCTTGGCATCAGTTCCATACTTGCAATGAACCGATCATTATGTTGTATGCTTTTCAAAAGTTCTCTTTTTTAAATATTGGTCCGTTGAGTGTTGTTGATTTGTTGGATATATTGGTTAGATGCAGTCTTGTAGGCAAACATTCTTGTATTTCCAGTCACGCGTCCTCTGTATATATTGGTCAGCTATAGGATCCCAGTTAGAAATCCATTGTCAGTATTAGCATGACTAGTATTTCCTTTTTATTTTTTCATGTTTTTTATAAGAAACGTGATATATTAAGGTTAAAAACAGTTTATACAAATGAGGGAGAAAGGCTCCCAGCCCGACCAAGAAAGGAAATTACAAGGGCACATGGAAACATGTGCTGAATTTGAGCAGGAAAACCTGACATGTAAAATGGATGCTGATCTAGCACTAGTGGCTAAATTGTGAGCCGCAACATTTACGTCTCTGCTAATCGTGATCACCTGATGGGAGAGGCTTTGAGTTTGTAGTCGAAAGTCCATTGTGAAAGGTTTGATCCTCCAATGCTCAGCACTAATGGGGCAACCATTTAGATATTTGACTAGCATTTCATTGTCGGAGAGAAAACTTACTTCCTGTAAATTAAGTTGTTTTGAAAGTCTTGCAGCCAAAGTAAGAGCAGCAGCTTCAGCCATGATTACTGATGATATTTGTTGAATTTGAGCCTGTACATGCAGAGAGAGCTTTTGAGATGGAGAACACAGAAAAATTCCAATGTCTGCTGTCTTTAAATCATTTGAAACATTAGGAGTAGTGGCAGCGTCAACAAAACATCTTGTACCCGACAGAAGAGTTGGTGTGGTGTGTATGGTGTGGCTATCATGAGAATTCATTTGTATTGTTGGAGTGACTGCTGGAGCATACAGGGGGTTAGTGGCCACTGAAGAGTCTGCCTTTGTTTTAAGATGTACTTTAGCTATGGACCATTTTCTTTTGTTAAACCTTAGATCATTCCTTGCTTTCCATAAGTACCAAAGAGAGGTGAATATTTTTTGTACCCTTTCCGGAGATGAATTTTGTAGTAGGATGGTTGTAATTGCTTCCTGAACACCATCTTGATCTTGAGGAAGAAGGTGAGTTCTAAGAGGAGGATCTGCAGAGAACCAGAAAGCTCTAGCAAAGTCATAGTCCAAGAAGAGGTGCCTATCTTTCAATTGCATGTGGCCAGTATTTCTGGTCATGCTCTTTTTGGATTTTAGATGCATCTGCATGCACTCAGTTCTTTTTATGGTATCTAGACATGATTAGGATGTACTCTAGACATGTCCTGTTTTCTCTGTCCAGTCATCAACCAACTGAAGTGCTGCTTTGATTGTTAATTTTAGAGGAGTTAGTTTGAGCTTGGGTATTTAGTAGTACATTACTGCTTGCCGTGGCTTCCTAGAATAGAAATGTTGCAGATCCTATTGATGAGGACATCACCGGCTTAGATATGACTATGCCAACCACTTCTATACCAAAGGTGAAACCATTCTATATGAGGTTTATCATTGTTACATTTGATGAATGGGTGCTGCACTATGAAGTGTGTATGTTTTCATTTTCAGAATTTCTTACATGGATCAAGGAAGGGTTAGATTGCATATGGAAAGCATGGATGGTCAATGAAGTTGATTGGGGACCAAATCCAAGTGTTCCTAACGTTCTCCACCAGGCCACCACGTCACATTGGATCCAAGGAAACAAAGAGTCTAAGTCCAACACGTTTTGGAAAGTTCAATTCGGACTGCAGAAGAGTCCAAACTTGCGACGGTTGCCACGACTTCATACGGACTCCGATTGGGACATTATAGGACTTTTTGGAAAGCTTATCAAGTCTACTTTCCAATGGGTCTGGACTCATACCTATATCCTATCGGATGCGTGCGTAGTAGATAATTTAATACCGAGATCTTTTCTGCCAACGGTGCTACGTCACCCTATTTTGGGCCGATGGCCCGTGTATCAACTTGAGTCCATTAGGGACTCATCCTAGGGTTGTAGGACGACACTAGGACCCTTGTGGTCGTCCTCCCTCCTCCTTATATCCCCCTAGAGCCGTCACAAACAGATTGAGTTTTGTTTAGATGAAAGTTTAGCTGCTGCTACTTCCTTGTAGACGCGTGTGTCGACTAGACCATCCGTTCTACTTGATTCGGAACCCCACCTTCATGTGTATCACATCTGATCCTTCATCTCTTATTTGCAATTGAGTGCTTGTTCTACTTGTTCTTGCTTGTTCTTCGATTGCTTGCAGGAATAACCCTAGTGGTTTGGTTGGTTGTGATCCACAAGATCGTGAGCAACCGCTGGAATTGGTGTATCGATCGCTAAGGCGCAGTGTCCTTGGATGGTTGTAGTCGGATCGTGAACGTCGTTCCAGTCAAATCGTACTTATCAATCTCCACCGAAAGATCGGGACACCCATACAAGGGTCCTAGTGTCGTCCTACAACCCTAGGATGAGTCCCTAATGGACTCAAGTTGATACACGGGCCATCGGCCCAAAATAGGGTGACGCAGCACCGTTGGCAGAAAAGATCTCGGTATTAAATTGTCTACTACGCACGCATCCGATAGGATATAGGTATGAGTCCAGACCCATTGGAAAGTAGACTTGATAAGCTTTCCAAAAAGTCCTATAATGTCCCAATCGGAGTCCGTATGAAGTCGTGGCAACCGTCGCAAGTTTGGACTCTTCTGCAGTCCGAATTGAACTTTCCAAAACGTGTTGGACTTGGACTCTTTGTTTCCTTGGATCCAATATGACGTGGTGGCCTGGTGGAGAACGTTAGGAACACTTGGATTTGGTTCCCAATCAACTTCATTGACCATCCATACTTTCCATATGCAATCTAACCCTTCCTTGATCCATGTAAGCAATTCTGAAAATGAAAACATACACACTTCATAGTGCAGCACCCATTCATCAAATGTAACAATGATAAACCTCATATAGAATGGTTTCACCTTTGGTATAGAAGTGGTTGGCATGGTCATATCTAAGCCGGTGATGTCCTCATCATTCTCCCTTTCTTGACAGCAAACCGTCCTCGGTTTGACTACTGTTGGAGAATGTGGTGTAGGTAAAAGCAAACCGGGCTCCCTTTCTTGTTTGTTATCCTGTTTCTGCATAATAAAACTAGAGAAGCTCGACATGGCATGTTTATAATTATTGCATACCTCTAATTGATCACATCTTTTCACAATAAAAGAAGATTGCAGAACTGAGCAAATGTAAATTCGATGTACCATATACTCCTCTTTACAATTATATTTTCCAATAGCATGGAAACTAACATTAGAAGAACATGGCAATTCAAATCTACCAATCAGTTTATTCTGCAAATAGCTAAGCTCACAAAGATCATCAAACTCAATGTACCCTATTGTATGTAAAGATGAAAACAATTGAATTTCTTCTTTTTCATTTACAATATGAACAATATGCTGGAATTCAGCACTCATTGATTTAGAATTTTTAACTTTATTCGGTAGTTGTGGTATGGATATAAGTAATTCATTATCACACAACTCTTCTTTATCACATGGAATATCAAGCATATGAAAGTGTGACAAAGGAAAATCAGTGATGGGTTCCACAATTGATTGATCTATAATATCATGATTAGTGGACAAATGTAATTCTACTAAAGTATGCTCACCTTGATTTATGTTATAATTATCTAACTTACCTTTGATGCTCTTCTCAAATGGTGTATGTGTAGCCAGATTCATGCTTTTTTCAAATGTTTCACCTCCTATCTCAAATTGATCAATGTCCATTTGTATATTGTCATCTACTTGCTGCAAATTATTAGTAATAGGAGAGATACATGCTGCTATAGTATTTGTGAGATCCTTTTTTAGAGTCATTTCAGAATCACAAGCAAGACAAAACAACTCATCAAAAGTATCATAATGTTTATCAACAAGAATATTCTGAATTTGCATGTTAAGACCTTGCAAAAATCTATGTTCTAGAAACTCATCATTTTCTTCAAAGCCATAACGTAGCAAACATAATTTTAGTCTTTCCAAGTATTCTGTTACAGTTTTGTTTTCTTGTTTTATAGATTGCAATTTTCCATACAAAAATTCAGAATAATAGCTAGGAACAAAAACATCTCTAAAATGTCTTTTCATATCTTTCCATGATTGAGGAGCATTAGCAAATCTACAAAGGTGTTTCCAATCAGTTAAAGCATACTTGATAAGAACATTTGAAGCAACTTTAACCTTTTGTTTTTCAGATAGATCATAGTTTTTAAATTCATTGTTTACATTTAACTCCCATTCAATATATGCATGAGGATCATAGTTTCCTTCAAAATAAGGTAGGGCAGATTTGATTCTATTAAGCAAAGCATCACATACCTCATGAGTAGCATGGCTATCAATTGCCACATCTTTAGCAAAGTAGTTAGAATATGCAACCTAATCATCTCCTTTTTCGATGTAGATTCCTGCCATGATTAGGAGATAACAAGAAACATACACAATAGTATTTATGTTCCTATCAACTAGTAGGATGTGGTTGTTGTAATTCTCTCACTCTCAACTTGATCAAACAAATTCTTACAAGTTCTTACCCAACAAAATAGGGGGTTGCAGCAACCAGCAAGTCGGAAACCTTGAATGTAGTGTATCGACACCGTAGCAACAACATCTGTCAAGCTGTATCCGGATATGTGGAGCTATAGGAGGGCTAAAAAATAATGTGCAAGGAAGTACTAGCACCACATTAGTTGCAAAAGTAAGTTGAGAGATCGTTCAACGGAGGTACCGTGCTGGTCCTAGGCTAGACAGTGCTAGAGACGCGAGCCTAGACACAAACGAAGTCACGGTACAGCAAAAAAAGACACAAAAACAGCAAGCAAAACACTCCCTTTCTTTTCCTCCTCTCTTCTTTTTTTTTCTTCTTTTGTTTCTTTTCTCTGTCTCTTTCTCTTCTTTTCTTCTTTTTTTTTCTATTTTCTTTCTGATTTTTTTTCTTCTTTTCTTTTACTTTGCACAACTATAATAAAATTGGATCTTGACAAATCAGATTCCAATAAGCAACGTAACAATGTGTTTTCTTTCTTAAAGAACTAGCAATGCTGATATTTTTTTTGTGTGCCTAAATCAGATCTGGATGTGAAAAAAATGTGGATGGATATGGTGCAGCGAAGATGTATATGGTAGCAACGATTGCAAAAGAAATATATATGATGTAGTGGAGATGTATATGGTGACGGTAAACACAGCGGATATAGTGACCAAAACGTGACAAGAACTCGAAACTCTAAAAGCCTAACCCTAAGACCAGCAACACGACTCAACCGATGTAAACCAAACTCAACAAGCCCGAACTACTCAATATTAGTAAAAGGCTCAAAAGGTCTATGGGATTATGGAAAACGAATCTACTATTTTTGTTGGCTTTTTCTGGACTTTAGGAAATTAAAAGCAAACTGAAATCTCTCACCGATGAAACCTTGCTCTGAATACCACTTGATGAGTGTATGGGTGTCCCGATCTTTCAGTGGAGATTGATAACTACGATTTGACTGGAACGACGTTCACGATCCGACTACAACCATCCAAGGACACTGCGCCTTAGCGATCGATACACCAATTCTAGCGGTTGCTCACGATCTTGTGGATCACAACCAACCAAACCACTAGGGTTATTCCTGCAAGCAATCGAAGAATAAGCAAGAACAAGTAGAACAAGCACTCAATTGCAAATAAGAGATGAAGGATCAGATGTGATACACATGAAGGTGGGGTTCCGAATCAAGTAGAACGGATGGTCTAGTCGACACACGCGTCTACAAGGAAGTAGCAGCAGCTAAACTTTCATCTAAATAAAACTCAATCTGTTTGTGACGGCTCTAGGGGGATATAAGGAGGAGGGAGGACGACCACAAGGGTCCTAGTGTCGTCCTACAACCCTAGGATGAGTCCCTAATGGACTCAAGTTGATACACGGGCCATCGGCCCAAAATAGGGTGACGTAGCACCGTTGGCAGAAAAGATCTCGGTATTAAATTGTCTACTACGCACGCATCCGATAGGATATAGGTATGAGTCCAGACCCATTGGAAAGTAGACTTGATAAGCTTTCCAAAAAGTCCTATAATGTCCCAATCGGAGTCCGTATGAAGTCGTGGCAACCGTCGCAAGTTTGGACTCTTCTGCAGTCCGAATTGAACTTTCCAAAACGTGTTGGACTTAGACTCTTTGTTTCCTTGGATCCAATGTGACGTGGTGGCCTGGTGGAGAACGTTAGGAACACTTGGATTTGGTCCCCAATCAACTTTATTGACCATCCATGCTTTCCATATGCAATCTAACCCTTCCTTGATCCATGTAAGCAATTCTGAAAATGAAAACATACACACTTTATAGTGCAGCACCCATTCATCAAATGTAACAATGATAAACCTCATATAGAATGGTTTTACCTTTGGTATAGAAGTGGTTGGCATGGTCATATCTAAGCCGGTGATGTCCTCATCACCTATGTCTCAAGGAGACGATGCACTCTTCATTAATGTGGTTATTGTTCTAAAAATTCCATAGATTTATATACAAATATATTATATGTAACTGAATCTAGTTTGTTGAACTAGCGTAGCTGCTACTGAATTGAACTAACTGGCCTATTAGTGAATTGAACCACAAGTTTCTAGTGGCAAGTCAATACTTAGTCCTTGTCCATGTTCGTTTTTGAACACGTAGATGAGTTATTATAATTTTATTTTTCTTCATGTTTGTTTTTGAACATGCAAATGAATTATTATAATTTTATTTTTTTACCATGCAGATGAAGACTGATAATCTCACTCAGGGAGTTCGGTGAAGACTTGAGACAGTTTTGATGCCTGTGTTCCATCTTTTCATTTAGCTAATATAGTCATTAGATTGTAGTGTCGAGCTGGAGCCATGACTATAAGAATGATGTTGTCTGTGTACTTTTTTGTGTTTTATAAAGGTTCACGGTCACAGATTTAATATTTGATATATTAAGTATGTTCAATTATCTATTTAAGTGCATTATTACAACTAAAGTGATAAGATTTTGGGTCGGCCGCAGGGTACCCGTTGGGTCAGCGATGCCAATGACTTTAGAAGATTTGGGTCGGCTCATGGCCCTGCGAATTGGCCTTGAGGCCACGGGGCAGGTCCAAGGCCAGGTCCGGGCCGGCCCGTTCCCATCTTGATCTTCAACGCTTTCATTCCTGTGACCTCACGACAGCCACGGTCTCTCTCTAACTCTCCCCCACGACAGCCAACCGGCGACCGGCGGCCGCCGGGCTCCTCCCCGGTGACCTCTCACCTCTGCGTCCCTCCGCCGCCCCATACCCGCTTCGAGCTCCTCCCCGCCCCCATCTGCGCTGGCCATGGTGCGCATCCGCCAGAGATTGGGGACCGCAGCCCCCATCCAACGCCACGTGTTCGTCGGGCCCTTGGCCGCTCGCCGGCGACGAGCACCAACCAGGTTCGTCCGCCCCCGGTCTTCCTCTCCCTTCTTGCCGAGCGAATCTTCCTCTCCCTTCATGCCGAGCGAATCTGAGCTCCCAAACCCTAACGTAAGATCTGCCTCATATCTACTCCTCCACTAGGCCGCTGGACCGTTCGTCCCCGTCCTCCAGCACAGCATTAGCATGACCGTGCTGCCAGTTCCCCTGCCCCTGCCCATGTACCCAGCGCCAGTCGGCCGCTGCCACTGCTCTAGTGCCCTGCATCTGCTCCTCCTGTCTTTGCCTATACTAATGAGCCGACTGCTGCTCTGCTTCTCAGGTGAGTAACTGGTAATTGTGAATATGTGAATGAATTTTTGATTTAGCGTATGAATGCCACGTGAAGAGTTCTAGTATCCTATAGGAACCTACGCAGTTGTGCTAGTGTGCTTGGGGGGGAAATTACTTTAATTTTGTTGCATGCCTTTTGCAACTAAATATTCTGTGATTTTAGTAGAGACAAAGGAAACAGGATGCAGCTTAGTTTCATGAATTTTTGATTTAGCGTATGAATGCCACGTGAAGAGTTCTAGTATCCTATAGGAACCTACGCAGTTGTGCTAGTGTGCTTGGGGGGAAATTACTTTAATTTTGTTGCATGCCTTTTGCAACTAAATATTCTGTGATTTTAGTAGAGACAAAGGAAACAGGATGCAGCTTAGTTTCATGATATTTCTTGAAGTGTGTGGTGACAGTGATTAAGTGTCTCTAGTGTTAAGTGTCAGTACTGTTAATTTTCTATAATGTTAAGTGTCTGTTATGTTTCCAAAAACTAGATGTTGGTGATTCTATAGTGTTATGTGTCAGTAATACTGCATTTTTCCAAATATTTGGAAACATAAGATCATGCTTTAGCCACTAGCAATACTGCATTTTTCACTTTTAGTATGGTCAGTAAATGGAAACGCTGAGAACATAAGGATCAGGAAAAATATAGTGCTGGCAGCTCGGCACAGGATTACTGTGTTACTGCAGAGATCTGAAACATTTGTTATAACGTAGGTTGCTGGTGCCAAATTGTCATACTTACTAGCTGTTCAAACTTCAGTCTTGTTGGGTGCTCAGAGTTAGTAGAACAGCTTTGCGAGAGGGTCTGACTCATATCTCTCAGTAGGCTAAATGCTTGCAAACTTGCATGAATCTGAAAGTCTACCTTGGTCTTTGCTCTGAAGTTTGGAAATGTCCAAACTAACAATGTCCAGTTGTGTTGCCTCTATGTGAAAAGGCCTGTGAAAAAATAAAAATAAAAATGATGAGAAAATTATGGCGTGTTTTGTAGCTTGGCTTGCTGTATCTATGTGCCTTCACTTCATGGTTTCTCAGGACTTTGATCTTTCCAATACCGCTTTTGATATGGGTTCGTCTATGCAGCTAAACGACCTGACCTGTGCACGTGTTTTCAACCTTGAAAGCAATATTGGCAGCAGTGCTCTCATGGAGTCACGGATGGTGAGAAGAGCACTTGAATATGTGAACTCGGAGCTGCAATGCGACCTTGATACCATCAGCTAGAATAGCATTTGCAGAACGCACCATGGTTAATTAGCTGATTGGTCCAACCCAGCAAGTCAAAGTGGCGGGAAATTTTAAATTGGCACCAATCGATTTGGGCTTCAATTATAATTCTATTGCTCCTGCGCCTTCAGGTAAACAAACAATTCTTTCTTTTTCTTCTAAAAAAGACACTTCTAAGTCATGGGGATATACGTTCAAGTTCTTCAAAAATTCAGATTCTCGCTATGCTTGATGACTGGTTGGTGTGGTTATCATCGATTTTGTTTAACAAAAAACCTACTGTTTATCTGAATGCAAATTGGTTTTGGCACCAGTCAATTCTACCCAATATCACCATCATGGTTTCTTGCTAGGACCATTGATCCTTCTATCAACTTTCAGTGTTTGATGTTTTAGAATACCTATAGGATACAACACAGGCATGCTGCAGCAGAGCTGGGTTCTTCTAGCGAGTCTGGCATTGCATTTCAGTCTGCCTTGTTTGCCTGGGGACTCCTCATGTACGGCTGAATAAACTGCAGACAGACAGCCACCATTTCTGCTTGAGCCAGCTATCGACCACCATTCTAGTAATCTCACTATTACTGCTTAATTGAATACATTGTTTTGCCTAATTTAGAACCATATTATTGCTTGATGCTTAACACTATTTTGCCTAACAAATGATATAAAATACATGAAAGATAGCCTAATATAGAGAGAGATCTAGTTACGTGCAACATGTTACATGAGCATCTAATTTGGTTTTCCTTTATTTCCTTATAGATTCAGATTAACTGACAATGTTTGTTAACCATGCGCTTCCACCTGTTACTATTCACGTTTGTTAACCTTTACTTGCTTGTGCACCTTTCTATCATTCTAAATAACTATGCAATGTACTGTGTTTTCTGTTTTTTTTAACAAACTCATGTATTGAGGAGTCTAGTGCACAAGTGAACTTTGCATTCTTGGTATTGTTGGTTGTTCACTGCTTTCAACTATACCCACCGCTATGTAAGGTTTACCTATCTCCATGCTATGTTCATAAAAAGTTCACTTGTTCTAGATCAATATGGTGAAGATGGGATCATTTTAATCACAAGACTAAGATTCCACCGCAGTGGTTTGTAGATTCTGTGAGAAATCAGGGTATTTTCCCCTCCATTTCTCTTGGAATCTCCGTAATTCCTGATTCGATCTGGTGGCTTAGAATAATGTTGTTCTAATAGCAGCAAGACCAATGAGACTTGGATCGGTTGGGGCATTAGGGATTCTAGTTGAGATACCACTAACTGACATGACTACATGTGCATTGATTAGCTACTGAACTTTATTAGGAATAGGCAACTGAATGTACTCTGTCAAGGCAATATTGTGGCATGATCAAGGCAAAAAATGCAAATCATTAGGCAATTTTTAATTATTCTTCTCTAATCTCTATTTGTTTTTTTTTTGTTCTTACATTGCAGGTTCCAAGTTATCTAGAAGGGGGAGGTCATGTACAAAGCATAAAGCAGGTAAGATGTGTGCAATATTAAATAAGTACATATGTGGGGAGGAGTCATTTTATGCCTCTTTTCCAAATTTTGTAATTCATTACTTTCATGTAGGCAACTTATACTAAATCAACAAGAAAATTATTCATATTAGCTAAGCATTATTTATGTTCTGGGGTTTAGTATTTTTTTCCCCATGTTCTGAATTAACCATTTGCTTCTACTAGAATACATCTTTAGGAAACACATGCTTGATTGTGTATTCTTCATGGGTACAATGACTAAAGTTTAGATATGCTTCAACATCTATAGGGCTTAGAAAAGGTGATGTTTCCATACAGAAACAAAATTTAGATGTGCTTCAACACTTGTGGTTGTCAAGCTCAAATTGCGGCCAGGTTCTAGACACATGACTAGGTACACCCAATTATTTAAACAACCCATATTACGCAGGATCTGCTACGGTAGTGTGGCTGGTTATAAACATGGCTATGGACTAAGACAAAACTATATACTTGTTTAGGCAATAAAATGATTTTGAAATAGGCAATAATATGGTAATAGACATGCCAAATAATATGGTTTTATGAAATAGGCAATAATATGGTAATAGACATGCCAAATAATATGGTTTTATGAACTTTTTAGAAAGAGAAAAAAAAAGAGTACTAAATTATTCAAATTAACATGGTTTTATGCACCAAATTGTTATTACATTGTTTTTCTGATTATGCAGCCCTAAATCATGTATTGTATACTGAACCATGTGCTACTTTTGATTAAAATTACAAGTTTTGATTACGCAGTTGCGCTGTTCTCTTTGCCTCTAAAAATGAAGCTTTTCTAATTGGTCTGTTTTTTATTTCAGATTTGCACGAAGAGAAGCAATTTTACTTTTTTTTTTGGATGAGTTGAATGATGCTTTCCAGCTCTGGTTTTATGAAGCACATTATAAAACGTAATTTGGATATAAGGTTGATAATAGCAAGAGATATGTGATTTGTATTTGACTATTTATGCAGTTTACATATATTTTTGTTGGTTGATTTTGATGCTGCACTTTTCGGAGAATTGTACATGGCCAGCGGCAGTAGAGCCTGCATCTCTTCTGTACTGTGCACGTGCAAAAAGCAGCAGCAACATTTTTTTTTGCCAGAAAAGGAAAGAGAACTAGAGATCGTTTCTGAGGTAGCCAAAAACGGAGCGTGCGTGCGGAGGGACTAATGCATGTACGGCCGTGCATTAGTTGCTCCATTATTTGTTATGATCATTATTAAATCCATGTAGGATATTTTGCTACCGTTGAAGTGTAGTGAATTCATGATATATATTTCCTGATTATTCTCTAGAATGAGTATATGGCCGAGAGAAATAACAAATATATTGTATGAGTCACTGCATGAGAAAATTCTTAAATTATGATTATAGAATATCATATTCCATTGAAAGTCGAATTTTCAAGCTTGTATGCTTATAGTTTGTGGTGTAATGTTACTTTATAAATAATAGCTTGAAGCTTTATATTGAATGTCTAGAACACAAGATGATAAATAAATTTTTAGCAATGTATATTCTCGAAGAAATGTCTCTTGAGTATAGAATATCAAAGAACAATGTAATACATGAATTATTTGAATTTATCATAAAAAATTACTCAAATAGAAGTTGAGTTAAAAATTTTCGACAGCTCAATAAACCAGGATATATGACTTGCATATATTGCACTCCTAGAAGCATTGTGATTACATATCACTACTATGAAATAAAGCATGCATGAAGCTACTAAATGTCAAGCATCGAAGCTAAGACATATAAGAATGAATAAGAATTTTTGAGGTTTCTCGAAGAAGAATTTAAATCATGTGCTAACATATTTGTATTGTATTTAAACTTATATTATCTATAAGTATTAGTAGTAACAGTGGTGCATTAAGTTTTAATTTGGTGCATTAAGTTTTAATTTCATTTGAATTAAGTGGATTATGTAAACTCATAGAAGAGTTAATGGTTACTTTATTAGCTTGAAGACTAATACATTTAATATTCTTAGTTGCAATTCTTACTTGAAATAATATGTGTCAATCTTGCATGGAATAAAACAGATTTATATGTTTCACATATAAATAATTCCTAGTTTTTGCCTATCCAAATAAGTATTGCATTGATTTTATCCACAAAGAAGCCTTAATTAACCATAAAGGTTATAGTTCTTTGTGCAATACTACCATGTAGGTAGAAGGGAAACTGAATTTTCTAAAAGCACGTGAATAATTGGACTATATTAACATACTAAATAAACTAGAAGTTTATGTTCTACCCCAAATGTATTATTGTGTACACTGAATAATACACTAAATATATGAATTTAATGCCACAACCATTGAATACTAGAAGTATGATGCATGAAGCATATTTCAACTTGAAGTAATTATGGCATGAAAAGAGGGAGAAATTTTAGATAAAGGCATAAGAAAATGTGGGTAATATATATTTAATATGCATAATAAAACTAAATCTATCTTTAAGTGAAGTTTGTAGCTTTGTATTTGTTATTATCTATTTTGTTGGATTGAATACCAATATTCCATATTACACATGAATGTGTATCACTATATTGTGCTCCCGTTGAGCTACACCTATCTCCCCTCATACATACATATTAGCATGGAAGCTATGTTTGTAGCTTGTAGCTACTAATTTTCTTCTTGCAATTAAATTGGTCATCTAGCATGTTATGCCAAAATAATTTTTATTGAAATAATGAATATGTTGCTTTTCTAATGTATTGCATGCATAAGCAATATGATTGATCTAAGGTTAAGCAGCTTTATTAATATGAAATTAGCTCAATGGAGACTAACCCATTTGATGGGATGAATAATTATAGAATTAAAATGATAGATAACATACTTATGATGATTTGGGATTTATGAAGAAAAGACATTTAGCAATTTTTGCATTAATGACAATTAGAAAATTCTAGAAGAAATTCTATGTGAATTTGAATGTTGCGTATTTTATACATTTGAAGTATATTATCCATTTTTATGTATGAGTATTTGGATCATATTTTTAGGCTGAACGATGAAGAAGCTAGATAATGAAATAGTTTTCTAAACTATGATATGTGCAAATCAAGGGAAGAACATCTTTGAGTTTGTAGGAATGTTGAACATTCTTAAATGCACTTTATGTATTCTAGCTCAATGCATTTACTGTATAATAACCCCATGTTTAAATATATGTGTGAATATTTCCCAGAAAAATTTATCATAGCATACATAAATGGGCCTCCACCTGTAGTTGGAGATATGCGAATTTGAATTATTTTAAGCCCATGATAGGGGATATCTTTTGAAGTATGCTATTAAAGATGTAATATTGGCATTAGGGGGAGAGAAAGCCTATTCTAAATGCCAAATATTATTTCCATAGAAGAAAAATGATCTAAAGAAAATATTCCTTGAAGCTTGAAGCGGGAATAATATGACACACTAAATCAAACAATAGTTTGACTAATACTTTTGTGAAGCATGAAGCGGAGCATATGCCAGATATTTTAAAAATGAGAGGAGTAACTTGAAGTTATAAACCTGAAGTTATGTTTACTAGTAGTAAACTAAATATTGTATACTATACTATAAAGCTAAAATCTACGAGGATGCCTGTGGGTTGTAGTTTAATGTATACTATTGAATAGAAATAAAATGAAACTCCTCCATTCTCATGAAGAAAACACCTCATGAAGAAGTTTAAGAACCTCATGAAGAGGATCATCACGAAGATGAAATCCAACATACTAAGCGCGCACATAATTAGTGTTGGGTATGCGGAACAAATCACTCTTGTTTTGGGAAATGACAAAGAGACAAAATAATCTCACATTATGAGAATATTGGGAGAAAATAATAGTTGTCGACAATGTTACCTCTATAATTGCATTCTCTTATGAGAATCCGGATCCAGAAAACAAAATCCATGGCAAAGTCGCTTGCAGCGATTATATCGGGTCAATGAAGAAAGCAATTGAGGTTGAATCTCCAACTTAGAAGAAATAATGTTCTGCTACATCTCTGGCAAATGAAATAAATGAATTTGAAATATGCAGCCAATAAGTGGATTATGAAGATCCATATAATTCTTGAAGAATATAAATCGCAACATATAAAAAACTCATACTAAGTATTAAGAAGTTTAAGGTATAATATATTCCTGAATGAATATTGAAGTCTCAAGAAGAGGATGTCCTAGAAGGAATACTCATCAAATGACTTAATATTGAATATCTCTATCTCATTGTGTATATCACATAATAATATCTCATATAATAGAGAATATGTCTCATAGAAGTGACATGTTATTCACTAAATATCAGAATATCCTTGAAGGAGTTAATCCATGAAGGATTTACCAGTCGATTCTTGAATAAACACCATCAATCCTTGAAGTGAATATAGACCCGAAATAAACCAAATGAGGAATGATAAACATCATGAAGATGTCATACAAACACTCAGAAAGTATATATATGTAAAGCTAGCAATGAAGTATTGATATCCTCTAAATACCATAGAAGGTATAAGAATAATGGTGACTTTGGCAATTGAATTATCCCCAAAATACCAAATACAAGACTGGATTTACTCTTTAGTGGTACAATAAAAAACCTAAAGATTTATAGGATATATAATTTGCAAATCCACAAAGAAAGAATTATAAGTATTCAAACTATAGTATAAGTTTGATGCAATATCCAGAAGATAGTAAATATTGTAACTTATTTACCCCTACAATTCTTTGAAAGGATTTACCTGAAGTATAAAAATTTGTTTGTTTTGCACAACTAATAAGTGGTCATTATGCATGAAGCATATTTCTCTTATTTATACCCATATTATAATTCATAGAAAAATTGGAGCCAACCTTTGAAAGATATACTATTATGGTACCGCATACCATTACTAAGTACACATTTATGAAAAGTGTTGTTTGAACAATGTAGTTCAATGATGGCTTTATGAGGGGGAGCAATTTGATCTACCTATAAGGTAATTAAATCCACTAGAATTACAAAGATCAAGTAAATCATATTTGCTAAAACATTGAAGTTTATGCATAGATCATGAAGATAAATATTTATTCATGAAGAATAAAAGATCCTGAAGAATACATATCCAAAAAGGTTAAATGTTGTACTATTTTTTCCTATGTGAGTTTTTACTTGAAGGTTTCTCATGCAAGATTTTTAATGAGGCAACATGTGCAATACAATTAATGAATGTGATGTACTCTTTTCTCCAAGAACCGTTTTTCCAACTGGGTTTTCAGATGGAGTTTTTAACGAGGCATGTGCATATCGTGGTAATCGCCCAAGGGGGAGTGTTGTAAAACACATGGACTCTATCCTAGAAGGAAAGGAAAAGGAAGAATCCTAATCCTAGTCCGTTTGTATGTGGGCTCTTACCAAACCCATAGGCCCTGACAGGACTATATATACGTGGGAGCTTTATGTTGTAATCACCGATATCAAGAGGAATAAAGAATAGTCTCCCTATCTTGTGTCTACTTGTTCTACTATTCATGTACTATGTTGATCATGAGAGATGGAGAGGGAAAGATCCGAACCGTCCACAACGAGTTTTATAACATCCTAATTCACGAGCTCCGGAGAGTTGCAGCAATAAATAGTCTAGACAAAAATGATTCTATTCTATTTAGGTTACTTATTAGAATTTAGAGATCTTGGATTTGGATTATGTGTCCGGTCACACGTATACATGACCAATTCGTTTGGAATAGGACTGGACTCTTGGGTTTTTAATTTTGGTAAGTTTCAAGTGGCAACTCGAATTGGTGTAGAACACAATCCATATAAAAATAGACATAGAAGAACATACATGGAGTTAGTTAGGGAAAGACGGACCAAAAAAACGGCTGAAATTTTGCCTATGTGCCCTTACGTTGCAATGGGATGAAATAAAATCAAATATTTATAGGAATTGTTGGAAATGATGCATATTTATCTAATATTTTTAAAATTTCTATAATGCACTTTTCTTCTTTTGTTCCCTTCCTTTCCTCTTTATTCTTTTCAATCTCCTATTCTCTTGTCTCTTAAATCAATCAATGATTTCTTTTGTTTAGAAGAAAGAAGAAGAGGTAAATTTGGACCAGCATGTAGGGATGCACTGAAAATAGTAGAATAAAGTTTGGGCCGGTCCATTGGGCATTTTTATTATTTGTTAAACCTTTATTATAAAATTTTTACATATAATAGAAAAGAGAAAAGAGAAAAAAGAAAAGGAAAAAACAAAAAGGGAGACACGGCCGGGACGCACAGCCATAATAATCCGTAGCACTTTCCAAGACCGGACATGGTTAAAAAATAGAAATAGAAAGAAAACAGAAAACAGAAAAAAGGAAAAAACAAAAAGAAGGCACGAAACGCACACTCATAATAATCCAACAATGGGGTGGTTGAAACATAGAAAAGATATCCGGTAGTTAAAGAAAGAGTTAGAAAGAATGAATGTACGAAAAAAGAGCCTGAAATTTTGTCTCTTTATTAATAGGTATAGATAGATATAGATATATATACTAGCAAAACATGCTCGTGCGTTGCAACGGGAAAAAAAAATTCAATACTGATAGAAAACCATGACGAGAAAATTGTACCTAATAGGAAAACATATTGATGTGTTTGTGTGCGTTCGTTTATCCATCAGGTACTTTTTGTTTTTTTCATTTTAATTAATAAACATAATGAATATAGCATTATGGGTCTTTTAGCAATTGACCTTTTTTTTTAAAAAAAATTAACCACCAATTATTTCATGTGCTTTTGATTGAAAATTAAATTTATCTTCGGTGGACCCTGGGTTTCTTCTGTTAATACGCTTTAATCATGTAATCTGAAAACAGTCGTTTGACTTATCAGCTACCGAAACAGTGTTTTTCTCTCACAATAAAACAGCCAGAAACAACATCAGTCGGCTTATCGGTCACCAAAACGATGAAACGAACAAGCCAATGGTCCCGTTTCTTTTGATCCATTTGTGTCGTTTGCGTGCATTTATTTATTATTATTGTTGTATGAGATGGATAATCTTTCCTGCACATAGTTAGAAAATTTTCTAAAACTGAATCCATTATGGAGGTGTCATATTTAGTGAAAATATAGGGATTTGCTAAATTTTAGGTGCCTCAATTTTATGATTTATAATTATTTTTTTATAGTTAGATAAGGACAAAAATTAAATCACAAAAGTGATATTTTTCTTATACTAATTGGTGGTACAAGAGTGTTTTTTGAAATCATCTTAAAATTCAGGCACTTGAAATATAGAGAAGTGGAAAATATAAATTCTATGCGACACATGTCCTTCTATTTCCATTTGTATTGAGTCATCCTATTACTTGTTTAATCATATGTCAATTAATCTCCTTCATATGGTAGTAGTAAACTGGGCTCATGTGTAGCATATCAATGTTGACGTATGCATGTTTTCACTCCTTGCCAACAACACACACGGACACGTACAATCTTTCTAGTACGTTATTTTTTCCCTCAAACATGCAGGTCCAGCACCTAGACGTGGCATCAATGTTGTCAAGCTAGTTTAATTGTCTTAGAAACGATAAATAAAGAAAACTTTATAAGTTATCATATAAACTTCTATAGTTTGGTGGTTTGTTTGTGTTGTATTTGGAACCTAGAGGTGAGGTTTTGAATCCTACATGTTCCAATTAATTTTTGGGGTTTTCCCCCACCTGGTATAGCCAGACCGTGAAGAAATTTTATCTCTTTATTATTATTAGATATAGATATAGATTAATATTTGGATAAAGGTATAGATTAGTATTCCTCACGATATCTTAGGAACTTGAGCCAGGCTTCACGTTACTCAGAATCAGATAAGGAATTATTTATATTAGGATTATGACTTCTCGCTATTTGGGCTAGATTACCTTAAGTTGTCCAATATGTTTTGGAACCGAACTTTATATCGAGATAGACAAGGACTACTCTAACTCGTATGAGTATGACTGTATGAGTTATCTATATATATAAGTTCATTCATGGTCCGATAGTTGGAGGGAGACATCAAAAAAGAATGGATGGACCGAAAAAAGAGCTAGAAATTTTGCCTCTTTATTATTAGAAAAAATAAAAAAAATAAGAAGAAAATAGAGAAGAAGAGAAAAAGAAAATAATAGATAATAATAATATATATATAGATAATAGTATACATATATATATATAGATTTATTTTAAATAAACTCTTTTATTGGACTCTCGTGCATAGGTGTTGTTTGCCTGAGACCTTTTTCTTTTGCATCATCATTTGTTGTACTTGCTCTCATAAGACTCAGCAGATGCATGGCACTTGCAGCACTCGACCTTAGCTAAAGACTTGACTCGCTGCTCCCGCGGCGACTGGAGCTAGTCTAGGAAAAAAAATTCCACATGTTATTGCCCACCTTTCTAGATACAGACATGTGCGAAATTTCAAAGATTTAATACTTAACGTAACTTGGGGGGGGGGGGGGGGGGGGATTCCACACGTTATTGCTGACCTTTCCACATACATGTGCGAGATTTCTAAGTTTTAATAGTAACGTAACTTCCTATGATTACGATGCTTCTTCCCTTGTACCCTATGGCTAAAAGGTGACAGGTGACTGTTTCCCATCAATTTTTGATACATGTAGTTGGTTGCATGCAGAGATCTACGGAGTACTCATGAGCTGATTTATTTCCCAACAACTAACATGCAGATCATGAAGAGGTCACGAAGGAATCATGAGAAAGAAGTCCCTGAGCCTGAGCCTGAGGGAGGAAGGACCAGCACTGGGAATGAAGCGGACTGCGACTACAGCATCCTGCGTCTTCCAGAGGCACATGCCTTGCTCATGTCATCTCCCTGACGACTCCCACAGACGCGTGCCGATCCTCAGCCGTATCTACTGCCTTCCAAGCAGCAGCGAGCTCTGATCCGGTGTGGGAACACTTCCTGCCTCCGGGCTACAGCTCCATTCTTGCTCGGGCTGATCATCCTGTGGATTCCACAACCAGCAAAAAAGAGCTCTTCCTCAGTCTCGCCGAAGACCACATCCTCGTCGACCAAGGCACCAAGGTATTAAAATTTAAGCAAGCATCGAATTAAAGTTTGATCTTTTTCAGTTTTTAATTAGTTCGTTTGTCGTAGAGTCAGGCATTTGCGGTGATCTTAACCACCCCTGTTCTAAATTAAATCATTGCTCATTTTAACTTTGCTCTAATCAGAATATGTTGATACAAGTTTTAGAAGTTCCAACAAATGTATTTTCTAGACATATTTCCAAAACATAATAATTAATCAAACTAATTTGGCATTGTTGATGTTAATGTATTCTTGTATAAACTTGGTCAAAATAAGAGAAATTGATTTAGGACAAAAACTAATATGAACTAATATAATTTAGAAGGGTTACACTACTACAGAACTACCCTATATTCCCGGTTGGGAAGGACTTTTAGTCACGGTTTTCCAACCGGAACGTCCCGGTTGGGAAGAACCTGTAGTTACGGTTTTCCAACCGGAACTAAAGGTTCTCCCACAATAAAAAATAATAATGCCTCCCACCACTGTGCTCCGTGAGGGTCTATCTTTAGTCAGGGTTAGTGTTACGAACCGAGACTAAATGTCTTGGTACCTTTAAGTCTCGGTTCGTAACACCATCCGAGACTAAAGAAAAATACTCAAAAAAAACTGGGACTAAAGGTCTATTAGTCACAGACACATATTTTGGAGATCGATCAAAGTCCTATTCTTAGTCTCTAGTAGTGGTAACTTGCTATTTTAGTAGCTAGAGAGTAATGATTAAATTAAGGCATTACTTTCCATGATCATGATGCAAACTGAGTAAGTCGAATTTTGCTGTACTGCAAGAGCTTTTGGTTGGACCGAACAAGCTGCACCAAATGTTACATGCTATCATCGCGATCATTACACATTACATGGGGTGACTATCCCTTGTACCGGAGACAGATATATTTGCCCGATTCCAGGTTTGCATCAATGTTTTCTACCCTAACCTATATTTTTTTATGGTTTGTATTAACTTGTATTCTGGTTTGTACAATGCAATTTGCTCGTGTTTAGTTGCTTATGCTACATTAACTACGTCTCGAAACAAAACATCCTCATTCAGATACCTCTAATAGAAACATGTTACCTCGGACTAGAACATGGAGGTGACTTCGTGCAATAAAAATACAACCAAACATAATTTGTCAAATGCGATTTGCATGTGCAGAACAACAAAACGTCTAGTCTAGATATTGCATATACATTTCATTAGTTTAGGTTATGTATATATAAGATGTAGGCGAAGTAGCCATCTTGGTCCTCCAACTATTGTCGGAGACTCACTTTGGTCCTACAACTTTTAAGGTCCTGCAACTTTCAAAACGTCTAGTTTAGTCCCTAAACTATTCTTTTGCGACTCAATCTGGTCCATCTCCATCAAATAGTCGCCACGTGTCCAGGCCTGAATGACAAAAGACATTATTACCCTTGCCATCCTTTAGAAAGCTGCACAATCTTCACGACATCATGTCCATGTTTTCCCACCGTTCCTGATTTCGCCACCGGTATGTCTCATGTCTGATGTCCAAAAATAAATTTAACATAGCACCAATACATCTTGTCTGATGCTCAAGTTTTTAACAATACAAATTCTAGTGTTCACAGAAATTAGCACCAATACCTCTTGTCTGATGGTCAAGTTTTTAACAATACTCTTTTCAAAAAAAGTTTTTAACAATACAAATTCTAGTGTTTACATAAGTTCATCTATGTCAACACTAGAATTTGTTTTGTTAAAAACTTGAGCATTAGACAAGAAGTATGGGTACTATGTTAATTTTTTTTTTGTACATCAGACATGAGACATAACAGACATATTAAATATGTTTATGAACATCACAAACATGACAGACCTGAGGTCTCTGCGCTGCCGGTGGCGAAATCAGGAACGGTGGGAAAACAGAGACATGACACCGTGAAGATTGTGCAGCTTTTTAAAGGATGAAAAGGGTAATAATGTCTTTTGTCATTCAGACCTGGACACGTGACGACTATTTGATGGGGATGGACTAGATCATGTCGCAGATGAATAGTTTAGGGACTAAACTGGACGTTTTGAAAGTTGGAGGACCAAATAAAGTGAGCCTCCGGCAATAGTTGGAGGACCAAGATGGCTATTTCGCCTAAGATGTAATGCATGCCAAGACTAATAAAAGCAACCAAAATCAGACCCAATATATACTAGATAATAAGTGATCATATATTATGCTTCTAAGTGTCTATTCAGCCAGATAAGTTTTATTATTTCTACTTGTTTCAGGTTTGAAGAAGTAGCTGAGCTCATCGCCGTCTGCTGGCTTGACATAGCCGGCAGCATTGAGCTCACGGAGCTCTCCCCAAACACAAAATACGCAGCCTACCTCGTGTTTAGATTGGAAGAGGAAACGTATGGCCTTGAATGCCCAACGCAAGAGGCACGTATCGCTACGGGCGATCAGGTTGCAAAGCGTAGGGTCTCTCTGTACCCACGCACGACGCAAACAAGAGAGGACGAGCAAGGAGGACGGGATGAAGAGGAGGGTACCGTGAGCTACCCAAGAGAAAGGGGAGACGACTGGACCGAGGTAGAACTGGGGGAGTTCTACAACCACCAAGGGGACACGGGGGTGGTCATCAAGTCTAGTAGAGCATGTACAGCTCCACTGGAAGAAAGGCCTTATGTTGGAGGGAATCGAAATAAGACAGAAGAATTAATTACACTGGATGTATAAAATAAGCGTATTCATCATGTGCTCATCATCAGAGCCATTAGAAAAATATCAACACTTGGGGACGTATGATGCCTGGTTCGGCCAAAGGGCAAAAAAAATCTGAAGTTTTTTTAAAACAAAATCCCTATTGCATTGACATATGTTCCATTTGGTATATCTAGAACTTTGCTCAGAATTTGGATTGGTATTTTTCAAAATTTCATCAATTCAAGTATTAACAATGCATTCTGCTAAAGAAAATATAACATAAGGACAATTTTATCAATGTTGGTGATTTTGGTTGTCCTTTAGTCAAGGCATTTGTATTTTTTTTAGAATTACACAGTATAATGTAGACGCTCACGATATGCATGCACACTCACCCTAATGAACACTCGTACGTTCATATGAGCACCTTCGCAGATTTCGAGATTCACAAGTCACCACATGCACCTCGCTGTTGATAGAGATGCCGCTTACCACTAAAAACATAGCGTCGTTAAATCCTGAAATAAATTTAAAAAAATACGAGCACATATGTCAAGTCGAGGACTTAAACCCGGATATGAAAGTTTCACAACAAGGCATTTGCATTTGATATCGACGAGCCTGTTAAGTTGTGTTGTAGAACATTAAAAAAATTATGCTCTAGAACAATCTAGAACCTGTGTTATATAGTACTAACAATGCAATAATTAAACTTGACTATATGTACTATGTCTCTATACATTTCGTAACACAATACATATTTAGATACTCTATAATATCTATCTAGTTATAATACATCAAATGGTTAATATTCTATTTCATCTTTATGGTCTTTTAATGCTTTCTCTGCTACAAATTTTAAGATATTTTAGAATTTTTAGATTTATTAGGTGCATAACAAAAGCTACAAATCTCGAAAAGCCAAAACGTCTTATAGCTTAGAATGGGGGAGCGTGTATTTAGAGCCTAATTGGTGATAGTCTAGTTGCCAAAATCATGGCAAGCCAAGGTTTTGGCAATCATTTGGTCTATTAGAAAAAGTTGCCAATGTCTTACATTTGACTTATAAAAAAAATTTCGCAAATATTTTTTCTCAACTTTTGCTTATATTTGCTTACCAAGCAACGAAAACCAAACTCTTATTTAAAATTTTAGCTTAAGTTGTACTCCCTCCGTCCCTAAATAACTGTCGTTTGCGGTTCCCAACAAACTTCTTTAACTAAATATATATTAAAAAAATATTAATATTTATACTACATAATTGGTATGGTTAGAAAGATCTTTGAATCTAGTTTTTTAATAAATTTATTTGGAGATACAAATGTTGCACGTATTTTCTACAAGTCAAGTCAAACTTGTAGCACGAACACCAACGATGACACTTATTTAGGGACGGAGGGAGTATCAATTATTGTTACATATATTTTTTTGTGATATCATGAATCCATATTTCATTTTTATTTTATTATTATTATTGGTATCCACATGTTAGTGCTTAATGTATTTCTAATTCCAAAATTCTTTTATAATTTATTAAAAAACATGTTTAAGATAATAGACTCTATTAGTTACTATAATTGCATAGATAGTAACACATCACCTTGATATATTCTAGATGATGAATTGTTTCAACGATTCTAGTTCACTCTTGTCCACTTTTGATGTCAACTCAAATCTATTGGTTATCTTATGAAATTATCTTTCCATAAATATGTGTATCATTGAAAATTGAATTCTTATGCATCCTGAACATCTATTTTACTAGCAGGCTGGTTCTAAAGACCCAGGCAGATTCGAACTCTAGGTGGACTAGGCCTCCAGCTTGTCTTGAACATCCTTGCTAGGTTTCTTCACCTCCACACATCTCCCCAAGTACTTCATGACCCTCTCTAATGTTTCTAAGCAAGAGACATCATTAGGGAGCAATATATTCTCAAAACTATTAAAATAATCGTTTAACAACAAGGAGCTAGCTCACCTCTAAATTTAGTTGTCATATTTGAGCTTAGGTAATTAGACCTTGCACAATGGTTGGAGAATCGGTAGGTGCATCCGAGGAGTGATATCATCATCATTGAGGGCTTGTTACTTGGGGCTAATTTCACTTGTAATTTTGGTGAGTTTGGATAATTTGAGTCTTGGTGGCTCTCTAACAAAGTTGGGCCTCTAAGGTTAATGTGGAGCGGAGGCAATTTGGGAGAGAAACTGCATACTGGATGCCGCCAAGATGAATGGGAGAAAAGTTGTGGTAGAGTGTCTTAGTTGCTTGCATCACTTGGCTTGGTTGGTGCAAGCCTTTGTAAGGAACTTACACTATAATAGGAGAAAGACTTGGTGACCAAAGTATACATCGACGGAGATCCATCCATCCTAGACCAGAGGTTACCTTGTAGCAACTGACACCATGAGAAACTCCGAGAATTCATTCTCTGTGAGTATTCTTTTTGGGGGCTATGGGCCTGTTTGGGACTGTGGATCCACAAACTCTGCTCTGCAAACTCCACTGTGGAGCAGCTCCACAAAAAACTGGAGTTTGTGGAGTACCTCTGCGAGCACATGGTGGATAAGTACCCATGTATATTCAACTTTATGATGAGTGATCGTCCAACACGTGAGTGTTTCAGTTTGAGTGGCTTACCCTAACCCCTTGCGAAAGCAAGTCTGTGCTTGTCTATCGGCTTGTGGTGTGCACGTGCTATACCTAGTGACAGGGGTCAATGGCGTGGAGAAGGTCGAGTAGAGGCTTGCCGTGCCGATGGACTGAGAGTGGTGAAGGGCGGAAGCGGGGCTCGGACTGAGGGACCATGGGCGCCGGCGGACTAGATGTGGTGGCTAGTGCTTAGCACCGGCGAGTGCGAGAAGACATGGAGGAGACCGAGTCGGCCGAGTCAAGACGGTGGACGCGCGAGTCGAGCGGAGGCTCAGGGGACTCGGAGTCCGACCGGGCGAAGACAAGGTGGCTCGCGTCGAGTAGTTTGGTGGTTTGGGCCTCAAAACCATCCACGTCGGTTTCCGAGTTTGGGCCGCAAAACTCGGGGTTCGGTAGTTGAGCCCAAACCTACCGGTGGCGGGTTTCCTGGGTTTGGGCCTCAAAACCTAGGCGGAGCTTCCGAGGAAGTGGGGATGGCACGTGGTGGAATCCTGGAGGTTGCGTCAAGGCGACGACAACTCCCGGTAGGAAGCGGGACCATCCATTCAAAATGCGGGAGATATTTTCCAGAGCTTGGACTGCAATGCTTAGACTAGGTAGTTCACTCAATGTATCTAAGGGGGGGGTCTTTAGGAAATAGCCAAAGCCGTTAAGTAGGGGATGAAGGGATATCCCTCATCCCACCTCTTGAACCCTAATCATTTGCCCCAACTCTCTCTCTCTCTCTCTAACCTCTCTCTAGTTCATGAGGTCCCTAGGTTGATCTCTCCAACCTTTGTAAGGATTTGCACTTTGTTTTCGGTGGGAATCAGAGGCCTTACCCTCTGTAAGCCATGGTGGCTTTGATTACTTGATCGCGTCTCTCGTTTTGCTTGTGTTCTTCGCGTTTTGCTTTTGCTCCCTCTTTGTTCCCGAGATGAAATCTCTTTGTAGGGAGTAGCTCTTGCCAATCCGTTTGAACCAAGTTGTTCGTAATCGTGAGGAGCATCTTTGCACCGAAAGGTTTCTCCTCAAACCTCACGAGTACGTAGATCAAGCGATTTCTTTGCGGTGTTCTTCGTTCTTGATCTTTTCCCCAAATCTCTTCTCCCCCGTTACTCTAAGCCAAATTGAGCGATGATTTCTTCGAGATAGCTCCCCAACTGTACAAGGATCATGCCTACAAAGTTTGGTTGCAGTTGGAGTTCATTTGGTTGAGTTTTGGGAAGATTTGGCGGAGTGAAATCGGTTTTCGCGGGTTTTCTGTGCGCTGTTCGTGAGCTCCGGACGACCCTCCGGACCACTTTGGACAAGGCTCCGGACCATAGGCGAGTGGTCCTGTGGTCTGGCCGAAAGTCTACAGAGCAACATCTAGTTCCGGACCAAGCTCCGGACTAGTCCTGTGGTACCGTCGGACCACTAGTCCGGAGGTTGGGAGCTCACTGCGTTGGCTGATTTTGAGAAGAAAAACCGTCGGACCACCCTCCGGACCATAGCACCGGACCATAGCGAGTGGTCCTGTGGTCACTGACTGAAGTAGTCATGTGCTCGTTTCTCTCTCGTCCGGACTCCGAATGAAGTTCCATTTGTTGCGTTGGATTCGTATTCATGTAAGGAACATGATTAGGTACTTTTAGACCAGTTCTCATAAGTATTTTTGGGTGTGTTCTTTCCTCTTATTTCTAGGGGTTGAGAGTATCACTTTCGGTGTTTCGGTTTTGAGTCCTTTGTTTCCGGAAGATCCGTTGTACCTCTTGGCCATCACCAAAGGTATCCACCCTCTCTAGGGTCGTGATCTTGCTGGTGGAGTTAGCTTACTTGCTTGGGCTGTTTTTGGGAAGAGTGGCCTGAATATTTCGAGAGAAATTTGAGGCTCCCATTCACCCCCCCCTCTGATACATCCGGCCAGGGTAGGATTGGCCGAGGCCCGATAAATTGAGGTTGCCCGGACCCCAACAGTTCTTAGGCACACCCACTCGGAGAAAGGCCCAATCTCCCTAAAAGACTAGTCTGATAAGGGAAGGGTGGTTCTCCCTTTTAAGGTGGCTTCCTCCTCCCAAGCTAAGCAAGGTGGGATTATTCAGAGGCTCACACGTTCACCGCCCGACTACAACTGGGCCACTTGGCCCATTATTTGTTGCGTCTTTCCCAACGGGTAATAATGGAGGATGTCCTCATCATTCCCACCCCCTTAAACAAGGGCCCAGCTCTGATACCAAATGATGACGAACCGTAGGGTTCGCAGTCTGATCTTTCGATGAGAGTTGGTGGATAACTCGATTGGTGGATGGAGATGACGTTCACGGCTCGACTACAACCGTCCAAGGATGCTGCGCCTTAGCAACCGATACACCACCTCCGATGGCTGCCGTGATCTTGCGGCGCGACAACCAGCCACTAGGGCTCCCGTCCTGCAAGCAATCGAAGAACCAGCAAGAACAAGATGAACAAGCACTCAATTGCAAGATGAATATGAAGGTTTCAATCTGAGAACACAATATGGTGAGGTTCTGATGACAATCAGACGGACGGTTGATCCAACACGCGCGCTGAAAGGCGGTAGCAATAGCTAACTCGACGAAACAAAACCTAAACTGTTTGTGGTGGCTCTAAAGACTTATAAGGAGTTGGGAGGACGACCACAAGGGTGTTGGGGTCATTCTCCAACCCTAGTACGCGTCCCTAATGGACCCAACTTGATACATGGGCCACAGGCCCAAAATAGGGTGACACAGCACCGGTGGACAGAAAAGGTCTCGGTACAAAAACGATGACTCTGGACGCATCTGATAAGGTATAGCCATGCTTCTGGATCCGTTGGAAAGTAGACTTGATAAGCTTTCCAAAAAGTGCGAGAATGTCCCAATCGGAGTCTGTATGAAGTCGTGGCATCCATCACAAGTTGGTGCTGTCCTGCAGTCCAAATCCAGCTAGCGCCCATCCCGTGTCCCGCTGATCCTCTCCATTGTTCCTGAGCAAAACAAGAGTGCACGTGTCTCCATTGTCTAAATATAATGGACAAGAGTTTGATAATAAACTTACTTGATGATTGAGTTCATGGGCACGAGCACGAGTAATAGGACCAAGTGGTGCTGGAGATGGTGTTGGTGTGGTGTTGATGTCCTCATCATCCTCTCCTTCTTGCATTTGAGTCGTCCTCGACTCAAGCTCATCTTCCTCTCCCAAATATGGCTTCAAATCTGCAATGTTAAATGTGGGACTAATCCCAAAAGCTACAGGAAGATCAAGCTTATATGCATTCTCATTAATACGTTTTAGCACTTTAAATGGTCCATCAGCTCTAGGCAGCAATTTAGATTTTCTCAATTCAGGAAACCTATCCTTTCTCAAATGCAACCAAACCAAATCACCAGGTTCAAAAATCAATTGCTTTCTACCTTTATCACCAGCAAGCTTATACTTAGCATTCATGCGCTCTATGTTTTCTTTAGTTGTTTCATGCAATTTTAACATCAACTTAGCACGTTGCTTAGCATCAAAATTCAATTGTTCAGAAGTTGGTAGAGGCATTAAATCAATAGGAGCACGTGGTAACAAGCCATAAACAACCTCAAATGGGCACATCTTGGTAGTAGAATGCAATGAACGATTATAAGCAAACTCAATATGAGGCAAACAATCTTCCCACATCTTAATATTCTTCTTTAAAACAACCCTTAACATAGTAGACAAAGTTCTATTCACAACTTCAGTTTGACCATCAGTTTGGGGATGACATGTGGTAGAAAATAAAAGCTTAGTCCCCAATTTACCCCATAAAGTTCTCCAAAAATGGCTAAGAAATTTAGCATCTCGATCAGAAACAATTGTATTTGGCACACCATGCAAACGAACAACTTCTCGAAAGAACAAATCAGCAATATGTGTAGCATCATCAGTTTTATGACAAGGTATAAAGTGTGCCATCTTAGAAAATCTATCCACAACCACAAAAACACTATCACTACCCTTCCTAGTCCTTGGCAATCCCAAAACAAAATCCATAGAAATATCTTCCCAAGGAGCATTAGGAACAGGTAGAGGCATATACAAACCGTGTGGATTTAATCGTGACTTCGCCTTTTGACAAGTCGTGCAGCGAGAAACAAATCTCTCCACATCTCTCCTCATCTTTGGCCAAAAGAAATGACTAGCAAGTATGTCCTCTGTCTTCTTTGCTCCAAAATGTCCCATCAAGCCACCTCCATGCGCTTCCTGAAGCAACAACAAACGAACGGAGCTAGCTGGAATGCATAGCTTGTTAGCTCTAAACACAAAGCCATCATTTAGAACAAATTTATTCCATGCTTTTCCATCCTTACATTGCAGCAACACGTCTTTAAAATCATTATCATGTATATATTGTTGTTTAATTGTTTCCAAACCAAAGATCTTATAGTCAAGTTGTGTTAATAAAGTATATCTCCTAGACAAAGCATCAGCAATGATATTCTCTTTCCCTTTCTTGTGCTTAATGATATAAGGAAAAGATTCAATAAATTCAACCCACTTAGCATGTCTACGGTTCAGTTTTACTTGACTACGAATATGCTTTAAGGATTCATGATCAGAATGAATAACAAATTCTTTAGGCCACAAATAATGCTGCCATGTTTCTAATGTTCGCACGAGAGCATACAATTCCTTATCATAAGTAGAATAATTCAGAAGAGGTCCACTTAGTTTCTCACTAAAATATGCAATGGGTTTACCTTCTTGTAACAAAACACCACCCAATCCAATTCCACTAGCATCACATTCAAGTTCAAAAGTCTTATTAAAATCAGGAAGTTGGAGAAGAGGCGCATTTGTCAACTTATCTTTCAACATGTTGAAGGCATTCTCTTGTGGGGTTCCCCAAGAAAACACGACTCCCTTCTTCGTAAGCTCATTCAATGGTGCAGCAATGGTGCTGAAATCCTGCACAAAGCGATGATAGAACCCAGCAAGTCCTAGAAAACTCCACACTTGGGTGATAGTCTTTGGTACTGGCCAACCCTGTATAGCGTCCACCTTGGCTTTATCAACCTCAATTCCCTGTGGAGTAACAACATAGCCAAGAAAAGAAACACGATTTGTGCAAAAGGTGCACTTATCAAGGTTACCAAATAAACGTGCCTCCCGTAGAGCTTTAAAAACAACACATAAATGATCAATATGTTCTTCCATAGATTTGCTGTAAATTAATATATCATCAAAATAAACAACAACAAATCTTCCAATGAAAGCACGCAAAACCTCATTCATCAATCTCATGAAGGTACTAGGTGCATTAGTTAACCCAAAAGGCATGACTAACCACTCATACAAACCGAACTTAGTTTTAAAAGAAGTTTTCCATTCATCTCCCAATTTCATGCGAATCTGATGATACCCGCTACGCAAATCCACTTTGGAAAACACAACAGCACCACTCAATTCATCTAGCATGTCATCTAATCGTGGAATTGGATGACGATATCGAATAGTAATATTATTAATAGCCCGACAATCCACACACATACGCCACGATCCATCTTTCTTAGGCACTAAAATAACCGGAACAGCACAAGGACTTAGAGACTCACGTATGTAACCTTTGCCGAGGAGTTCTTGCACTTGACGCTGAATCTCCTTTGTTTCTCCTGGATTGGTCCTATATGGTGCACGGTTGGGCAATGAGGCACCAGGAATCAGGTCAATTTGGTGCTCAATGCCTCGAAGTGGTGGCAGGCCTGATGGTATTTCACTTGGGAACACATCCGAATACTCCTGCAAAATGTTAGCGACAGCAGGAGGCAAAGAACGCTGCATATCTTGAAGGGAAATCAATACCTCTTTGCATACTACAACATAAGCAACAGTAGTGGAAGCATTCAACTCATTAATATCAGATTTAGTTGCAAGCAAACAATTTCCTGTCAATTTTATCTCCTCTTTCATATCAGCAACAGATTGGTCATTTTTATTGCTCTCACTTTTAGCTTTTGAGGCTTTAGCTACATCATCTTGCATAATAGCTTCAGGGGACATAGGATGCAACACAATTTTTCTATCATGGTATAGAAAAGAATATTGATTTGTTCTACCATAATGCATAGAATCTCTATCAAATTGCCATGGTCGGCCTAGCAGCACATTACAAGCTTGCATAGGCACAACATCACATTCAACCACATCTTTATAGGATCCAATGGAAAAATTGATTCGCACAAGTCTAGTTACCTTTGCCTTACCGCTGTTATTTAACCATTGAATGTAATATGGATGTGGGTGTGGTTTGGTGGTAAGCGCAAGCTTCTCCACCATGTCACCGCCGGCCAAGTTGTTGCAGCTACCTCCATCGATGATCATGCGACATGAACGCTCCTTGATGACACACTTTGTTTGGAACAACGTGTGTCGCTGATTTTGCTCTGCCTTCTCCATTTGTGCACTAAGCACACGCTGTACAATGAGGCTCTCATAGCGGTCGGCTTCACCTGCATTAATATGTTCTTCTATACATTCTTCACTACCTGCATGGTCAGCGACAAGCAATGCAAGTGTATCTTCATCAAAATCACTAGCGGACGAATACTCACCATTATCTTTGACGACCATAACGCGCTTGCTGGAACACTCACGCATCACATGTCCATATCCCTGGCACCGGTGACACTGAATGTCTCTCGTTCTACCTGTCGATGCTACGGACGAAGCACTTGCACTAGGCTTCTGGGCTGTCTTGACTACTGAATTTGTGGGAGTAGCACTAGGCTTGTCACTTGAGGATGGCATAGTAGCACGTGTGCGGGACTGCCATGAATTTGTCTTCCCTGCAGAAAAGTTATTCCGAACACTAGCACGTCGCCCCAAATGATACATCCGGCCCAGGTAGGGTTGGCCGAGGCCCGATAAATTGAGGTTGCCCGGACCCCAACAGTTCTTAGGCACACCCACTCGGAGAAAGGCCCACTCTCCCTAAAAGACTAGTCTGATAGGGGAAGGGTGGCTTTCCCTTTTAAGGTGGCTTCCTCCTCCCAAGCTAAGCAAGGTGGGATTATTCAGAGGCTCACACGGTCGCCGCCCGACTACAACTAGGCCACTTGGCCCATTATTTGTTGCGTCTTTGCCAACGGGTAATAATGGAGGATGTCCTCATCATTCCCACCCCCTTAAACAAGGGCCCAGCTCTGATACCAAATGATACATCCGGCCCAGGTAGGGTTGGCCGAGGCCTGATAAATTGAGGTTGCCCGGACCCCAACAGTTCTTAGGCACACCCACTCGGAGAAAGGCCCACTCTCCCTAAAAGACTAGTCTGATAGGGGAAGGGTGGCTTTCCCTTTTAAGGTGGCTTCCTCCTCCCAAGCTAAGCAAGGTGGGATTATTCAGAGGCTCACACGGTCGCCGCCCGACTACAACTAGGCCACTTGGCCCATTATTTGTTGCGTCTTTGCCAACGGGTAATAATGGAGGATGTCCTCATCATTCCCACCCCCTTAAACAAGGGCCCAGCTCTGATACCAAATGATACATCCGGCCCAGGTAGGGTTGGCCGAGGCCCGATAAATTGAGGTTGCCCGGACCCCAACAGTTCTTAGGCACACCCACTCGGAGAAAGGCCCAATCTCCCTAAAAGACTAGTCTGATAAGGGAAGGGTGGCTCTCCCTTTTAAGGTGGCTTCCTCCTCCCAAGCTAAGTAAGGTGGGATTATTCAGAGGCTCACACGTTCACCGTCCGACTACAACTGGGCCACTTGGCCCATTATTTGTTGCGTCTTTGCCAACGGGTAATAATGGAGGATGTCCTCATCACCCTCTGGTCGTCGTTCTCGGTCCTTCAATTGGTATCAGAGATGGTTAAGGATCAATCCACCTTACACGGTTCTTGATCCACGAAGGCGACATGGAGCGAGGTGCTAGCAAACCTCCGTTCTTCGATGGAACAAACTTCGCCTATTGGAAGGTACGCATGTCCGCTTACATCCAAGGGATTGATACGAAGTATTGGGAGATTTGTGAGAGTGCTGACTACGTGGTTCTTGGCGCTCGGATTAATGAGCTGCAAATCATGCAACATGCGTCAAACGCAAGAGCACGTAGCATTCTTTTCTCGAGTTTGTCTCTTCCTGAGTTTGAGCGAGTTTCGAGTCTCACTACGGCACAGGAGATCTGGCAAACACTTGTGCGATATCATGAGGGTAAGACTCAGATCAAGTCTAGACTCTTCGATACATACCGTAGAGAGTACGAGAACTTTTCTCAGTTGGCCGGCGAATCTGTTGACGGGATGTTCACTCGCTTCCAATCATCGTCAACAAGATGCGTGCTAATCGAGCCAACTTGCCTTATGATGATCATGAGATGGCTATCAAGCTCTTGCATGCTCTTGATCGGAAGGTATGGGAGATGAAGGTGGGTGTCATTTAGGAGTCACCGGGCTATGATGCCCTGACCGTGGACGATCTATTCAGCAAGCTCAAGTCCTCGGAGATTGACACTACGTGAAAAACGATTTTGCGCAGCGGGCGAAATTAGTTTTCTGCAGCGGGCAAACGCGTCCCCTGCGATGCTAAGGTCACGGTAAATCGTGGCCTTGTCGCAGCGGGCAACATAAGAAGCCCGCTGCGGTTAATCATTCAAAATAAATAAAAAAATAATAAAAACCCTAGAAGCAGCGCCGCCGCAACCCCGCGAGCCCGCGCCGCTGCTAGCCCGCGCTCGTGCCGCCGCTACTCCGAGCTCCGGCTGCTCCACCACCGGATCCGGCCGCTCCACCGCCAGATCCGGCTGCTCCAAGGTCCTACCCCGCGCACGCGCCGCCGCTGCTCCGCACGCCAGCCCCGGACACGCACCATCACGAGCCCGCGCACGCGCCGCTGCTGCTCCGCGCCGCTGTGCTGCGCGCGCCGTGAGTCGCCCCACCCTCCACGGGCCGCCGAGATCCGTGGATGAAGAAGGAGAGAGGGATGTTGAGGGAGAGAGATGTTGAGAGTCGTGGATGAAGAGGGAGAGAGAGACGGCTGCTGCTGAGGGGGAGAGACGGCTGAGGGAGTGGATGGTTGTGGGAGTGAACCCTAAGAGCTGTTTTTATATGTGCTGCGGTTATTGGGCCTCGCCTTGGGCCTAATGGGCTCAGCCTTAACCGTGGTGGGCCTTAAAAGGTGTCCGCTGCAGTAAATTGATTTACCGCAGAGGGCACATTAAGACGTCCGCTGCGGTAACCTATTTACCACAGCGGATGTCTTAATGTGCCCTCTGCGGTAAATCAATTTACCGCAACGGACAAAAATGTCCGCCACGGTAAATAAAAAAAAGACAGCCACGGGAAAGCCTATGATTTTTCGCAGCGGGCAAAAATTAGTCCGCCACGAATGGCTTTTATGCAATGCTGCGCAAAATCTATTTTGATGTAGTGTGACTACCAGACCCGGGCCAAGCTTGAAACCCTATCGAAACCATCTATGGTGTTGGTTTCTGGCCCCGGCGGTACGTCTTCTTCCTCCTCTGACCCTTCACACTCTTTGTTTGCTTTGTTTTTGATTTCTGTGACAGAGGATCAAGTGGAGGCTCTTGGAGATGATGAGCTGGCTTTGGTCATCACCAAGTTCTCAAGGTTTCACAACAACCGTTTGAACCGTCGGCGTGGTGGCTCAGCCAAGGGGTGCTACCGTTGCGGTGATGAGGATCACTTCATCGCAAACTACCCCAAGAAAGCTGCGGGTGACTTCACCAAGCGCAAGGACAAGCGCGAGCACCACATCGAGGACAAGCACAAGCCCAAGGGCGGCTCACACCGAAGGTCCTCCAAGAAGGTGATCGACAAGGTGAAGGCCAAGCACCGAGCCTTCCTCGCCTCCCTCAGCGACATCGATGCCTCCTCCGACGGAGGTGCTTCTTCAAGCGATGATGAGTCAAAGAGAAGGGTTGAGGACAAGCTCAACGGCCTATGCCTCTACGCCGACGCCAAGCACGGTGGCTTTTGCACCATGGCGATTGAAGAAGGCAAGGTCGATAAGCGCAAGGATGGCCCCGACTACGACTACGACTCTGACACACCCAAGGTACCACCCACCATCGAGTCCCTCTCTCTCGAGATTGAGTCTCTGAATGACACCTTGATGAGTCAAGAAGCATTGCTCAGGCGTGTCGCTTGTGAGAGGAACGACTTTAAGGCGAAGTACCTTAGCGCGCTTCATGAGTCAGATTTTGCTAAGGCGTCAGTGGTGGTTACCGAGGAGGTAGAGTGTGATGCTTGCGCCATTCACATGTCTAGTCTTGTCACTCTCCAGGACAAGTATGGCACTCTACTTGAGGAAGTCAGTGAGCTGAAGGACAGGCCTAGCTTACTTGGTGCGTGCAAGGCTTGCTTAGGCTTGCGTTCTGAGCTGGCACAGAGAGATGCTAGGATTGTTGTGCTAGAGAAGGTCGGCTCAGATAGCACTAGAGAGTCAGATCGCTTTGAGGCTTTAGAGCTTGAGATCGCGTCGTGCAGACATGACAAGATGCGTACCAAGGAAGAAAACACATACCTTCGATCCATCTTGAGCTGGGTGTCTTGCTGAGAGCCGTAGTTGGGGATGATGCTTAGCCAATGCAAAAGGGCTGGTAGCACGAGAGTAGGCTTTGCTATAGGTGGGAAGGACGATAGCATGTTCGGTAAGATCGGTGAGTGTAGTGGTTTGAGCAAGAATGAGAAACCCACCACAACTCCCAAGCTTACCAAGATCACTCCACCTAAGCCTACCAACCCCTCTAAGTTTTCTATGAGAGATGGTGTGTTTGCAGAGCCACCCAAAACCACTCCACAGAAGCAAGTGTGGATTGCCAAACCGAACCACCTTAGCAACCCACTTGATACAATGCCAGACATCTCTAGTGATCCCCTTCCTAAGAGAGCTAGAGCCACCCAACCCAACAAGAGAGTGCCTACCAAGAGTGTGGTGAGGTACCATTGTGAGTATTGTGAGCGGGATGGGCACTTGGCTGAGTTCTACTTTAGGAGGAAGAGAGATGATCGAAGGTAGTTTGAGTTGAACAATCGGGACATGTGCCACCCACGAGTTGGGGTGCGTGAACTGGAAGTTCAGAGGCACACTTCTAGGCCTAGAGGTACAATGCCTCAAGGTGCTAGGCCTCAGGAGGCGAGACCACGTGGTGGTCGTGCCCGATGGGGTACCGATCGTGACCCATACGACTACGGGCCTCATGGTGGTGGCTTCACTCCTCCCTTCGCTAGCAGACCACGTTTTCCCCATCGTGGTGATCGCTATCCTCCCATGTGATAGGAAATGTTTGGTTTTTCTCCTAACTCATTCTTTGGGCCATTGGGACAACACTGGTATCCTTCACAGTTTAGTAACCCTAGTGTTGCACCGTTTGCTCACCCTATGTATTTTTATTGATGTAGGAAGGAGGGTTGGAGGAGACTTGGCTTGTGGATTCCGGATGCTCACGCCATATGACCGGAAGTGCCAAGTGGTTCTCCAGCCTCGACCCCGTGCACCACACCGAGTATATCACATTTGAGGACAAGATTAAAGGTAAGGTTGTCTCCCGAGGGTCGATCTGAGTGAACTCTTCTTTTGTCCTCAAGGATGTTGCTTTGGTTGCGAATTTGCATTTTAATCTTGTTTCGGTTTCGCAACTCCTTGATGACGGTTTTGAAGTGAGTTTCAAGCCTAATCTCTCTCGGATTTTGGACTCTCATGGTGAGCTTGTTTGCTGGATTTTACCCTTTGGGAAGGTTTTTCATGCGGATTTTACTATCTCTTCCGAACCTTCTCGATGTCTTCTTGTCGGTTCTTCTTCCGAGCTTTGGAAGTGGCATAGGAGATTGGGACACTTGAGTTTTGACTTGCTTGCAAGGCTTAGCTCAATGGACCTTATCCAAGGATTGTCAAAGCTAAAGTTCAAGAAGGATTTGGTTTGCCATCCTTGCAGGCATGGCAAGATGGTTACCGCTTCTCATCCTCCTGTGACGGAGATCATGACCACTAGACCCGGCGAGCTCTTACACATGGACACAGTTGGTCCAGCTCGGGTTAGGTCGGATGGAGGGAAGTGGTATGTTGTTGTAGTCGTTGATGACTACTCGAGGTACTCTTGGGTGTTCTTTTTGGAGAGTAAGGATGAGGCTTTTCCACTTGTTCGAGATCTGATTTTGAGATTGCAAAATGAGCTACCTCTGCTTTGTGATAGCACGAGTGCAATTAGTGTGGCTAAAAATCCTGTGCTTCATTCAAAGACCAAGCACATTGAAGTCCGCTTTCATTTCTGGCGAGATCATTACGAGAAGGGCGACATTGACCTCCGGCATGTCCAGACCCAAAACCAGCTTGCGGATATTCTCACGAAGCCTCTGGATCAAGCTGCGTTTTCTCGCCTTCGGGGCGAGTTGGGTGTTTGATTTCCTTTTTAGAGGAGGAAAGTTTTGTGTTTCTTAGTTCTTTTTGGTTCTTCTTGTCTTTTCTTTGTCCTTCTTCTCAATTGGTGTCTTGTTAGTGTTAGTTGGTGTCATTACTTTGTGCATCTCATTTGCATTTGTGACATAGTTCATTTCAAGGTTCATACTTATAGCCGATATAATGAATCTATGCTCTGTTTGAGGTGCTTTATGTGTCTATGGTATTGCCTAACTTAGACTCTCTTTGATCTTATGATATGCAATAGAGCTAAGTTAGAAAAAGCTTTAAACTGAATTTAATTCCTCATGTCACCTCTAAAATGGCACTAGCATGAGTAGGCTTTTGAAGATCCTTCTTGGCTGCCTTGTATATAGCTTGTATCTATGGCTCTTCAATGTTTCATTCACTTCCATTGAGCACCATGTTTAAAATTAATCTAAATTTGCTCTCTGAAATGTGAATTGGAAAGATTGAGTTGGGTTTGCTTTGTGAGCACTTCACCGTGTGTTCGAGACTGCTTCCCATATGCATTGATACTTGAGCGGTGTCGTGTATGACCAAAACCAGTGTGTCAAGTCCTTTGACTTCGCCCGGTTGGTAAGCAGTGGCATCACTTTGCTTACAACCACTCGCATACAACTTGTAATGTGCCTAAAATTGAATTTGGCTGCAAAACTCTGAAAATTGAAAAATTCATTCAGTTGGGTCATTGGCCCGTTGTATGAACTTTGCTAGGGATAGTTTTACTTGCTATACATGAGATTGCTTTGAGATAGATCCTATCTTGTTTGTCATGTCTAGTTGTCTCTAGGAGGTGATACCCTTTCTCTGCTCTCACATGATATGCTCTATAAAATAGCTTCTAAAGTGATCTTAAGCTCAACTTGAGTCTTTGTTGGGCATGTAGAGCTTTTCCTATTCTCACAGGATCACATCACTTAGAGAATCTATTCATTGTCTTAGCTCTAAGTATGAAGCTTTTGCACTCATTTTGCATTTCATGGCATTTGTAGTCGGATCTTGAGTTGTTGATGTTTGATGAGCTACATGTGTCAACAAGGGGGAGATATGTGCATTTCATTCCATTTTCAGCCATCTACTTCCAAGGGGGAGAAAGAGTGCATCTCATTGGTTTCATTGGTTTAAAGCTTCTTTGGTCAAGGAGGATTTTGTGTGCTTCTTTTGCCCTAAGGAGCTCATTTGGTATCTTCAGTGTGCTTTTGCCCAGGGGGAGCTTTTGCTAGATGTGTTGAGCCTTTGCCTCTTCTGGAGGGTCTAACTTGCTTTGTTGGCTCCGACAGGTTTCGAGTGTTTCTTGAGCGTTAAGTGTTTTAATTGGTATCTTTAGAGTTCCCTTGGTGTTTCAATTGGCATTCTGAGCTTTGAGAAGTGTGATTGGTAGTTTGGACTTGCTAGCGGCGTTGAGCTCGTTTTTGTGCCTCTTCTTGAGGGCTAGCTTTGTTTTATTTGGTTGCGTCGAGTCGTTGCCCATGTCTTTGGGAACCAAGTTTTGGACTTGTTTTGCTTCTCTTAAGTGACCCCGTTTTGGCTTTCTTAGCTTTTTGGTCATCTGGAGAGCTTTACCTTGTGGCTCAAATCTAAAATGCGATGATTTGATTGTGAGAACAAAATGCGAGAGGAACGATTGCAAGGATAAGTATCTTAGCACGCTGCATGAGCTAGAGTTTGCTAAGGCGTCAGTGGTGGTTACCGAGGAGGTAGAGTGTGATGCTTGTGCCATCCACGTGTCTAGTCTTGTCACTCTCCAGGACATCCTAGCATCTCTTTGCGCCAGCTCATAACGCAAGCCTAAGCAAGACTTGCACGCACCAAGTAAGCTAGGCCTAGCCTTCAGCTCACTCACCTCCTCAAGTAGAGTGACATACTCTTTGCGCCAGCTCAGAACACAAGCCTAAGCAGGACTTGCACGCACCAAGTAAGCTAGGCCTAGCCTTCAGCTCACTCACCTCCTCAAGTAGAGTGCCACACTCTACTTGAGGAGGTGAGTGAGCTGAAGGCTAGGCCTAGCTTACTTGGTGCGTGCAAGTCTTGCTTAGGCTTGTGTTCTGAGCTGGCGCAAAGAGATGCTAGGATGGATGTGCTAGAGAAGTTCAGCTCAGATAGCACTAGAGAGTCGGATCCCTTTGAGGCTTTGGAGCTTGAGATCGCGTCGTGCAGACACGACAAGATGCGTACTAAGGAAGAAAACACATACCTTCGGTCCATCTTGAGCTGGGTGTCTTGCTGAGAGCCGCAGTTGGGGATGATGCTTAGCCAATGCAAAAGGGCTAGCAGCACGGGAGTAGGCTTTGCTATAGGTGGGAAGGACGATAGCATGTTCGGTAAGATCAGTGAGTGCAGTGGATTGAGTGAGAATGAGAAACCCACCACAACTCCCAAGCTTACCAAGATCACTCCACCGAAGCCTACCAACCCCTCTGAGTTTCCTATGAGAGATGGTGTGTTTGAAGAGCCACCCAAAACCACTCCACAAAAGCAAGTGTGGATTGCAAAACCTAACCATCTTCGCAACCCACTTGACACACTATCAGACATCTCTAGTGATCCCCTTCCTAAGAAAACTAGAGCCACCCAACCCAACAAGAGAGTGCCTACCAAGAGTGCGGTGAGGTACCATTGTGAGTATTGTGAACGGGATGAGCATTTGGCTGAGTTTTGCTATAGGATGAAGAGAGATGATCGGAGGCAGTTTGAGTTGAACAACCGGGACATGTACCACCCACCAGTTGGGGTGCGTGAACCGGAAGTTCAGAGGCACACTTCTAGGCCTAGAGGTACAATGCCTCAAGGTGCTAGGCCTCAGGAGGCGAGACCACACGGTGGTTGTGCCCAGCGGGGTACCGGTCGTGGCCCATATGACTATGGGCCTCGTGACGGTGGCTTTACTCCACCCTTTGTTAGCGGACCACGTTTTCCCTATCGTGGTGATCGCTATCCCTCCGTGGGGCAGCAGACGTTTGGTTTTTCTCCTAACCCATTCTTTGGGCAAGTGGGACAACACTGGTATCCTTCACAGTTTACTAACCCCAGTGTTGGTTTGTTTGCTCACCCTATGTCCTTTTATTGATATAGGAAGGAGGACTGGAGGAGACTTGGCTTGTGGATTCCGGATGCTCACGCCATATGACCGGAAGTGCCAAGTGGTTCTCCAGCCTCGACCCCGTGCACCACACCGAGTATATCACATTCGGGGATAAGAGTAAAGGTAAGGTTGTCTCCCGAGGGTCGATCTGAGTGAACTCTTCTTTTGTCCTCAAGGATGTTGCTTTGGTTGCGAATTTGCATTTTAACCTTCTTTCGGTTTCGCAACTCCTTGATGACGGTTTTGAAGTGAGTTTTAAGCCTAATCTCTCTCGGAATTTGGACTCTCGTGGTGAGCTTGTTTGCTGGATTTTACCCTTCAGGAAGGTTTTTCGTGCGGATTTTACTATCTCTTCAGGACCTTCTCCTCAAGGTTTTTTGTGATTGTGTCCTCGTTTTGCTTGTGTTCTTCGCATTTTGTTTTTGCTCCCTATTTTCCTGAGATGATTTCTCTTTGTAGGGAGTAGCTCTTGCAAATCCGTTTGAACCAAGTTGTGCGTAATTGTGAGGAACTTCTTTGCACCGAAGGAATTCTCCTCAAACCTCACGAGTGCGTAGATCGGGCATTTTATTTGTGGAGTTCTTCGTTCTTGAGCTTTTCCCCAAATCTCTTCTCCTCCCTTTGCTCTAAGCCAAATTGAGCGATGATTTCTTCAAGATAGCTCCCCAACTGCACTAGGATCATGCCTACAAAGTTTGGTTGCAGTTGGTGACCATTTGGTTGGGTTTTGGGAAGATTTGGCGTAGTGGAAATTGTTTTTGCGGGTTTCAGAGTTTCTTCTCGAGAGCGTCGGACCACCCTCTGGACGACTTTCCCCGAGCTCCGGACTATTGCAAGTGGTTCAGTGGTCTTGACCAGCTAAAGTGTCAAGCAGCGAAGGACGACGGACTAGGTGCATTAGTCTGACGGTGAGCGTCGGACCAAAGTCCGGAGCTAGGGAGCTTGTTGTGTTGTTTTGCGTAGAGGCTGGAGTGAGCACCGGACTACTTCCCATAGTCTGACGGTGAGCGTCGAACCAAAGGTCCGGAGCTTCGACACTCACTGTGTGAGCGTCGGACTTTCAAAAGTGGGCGTCGGACCAGTCCGACGGTCACCTGCAGAAGCGTCGGACCAAGGCTCCGGACCTTGTGCTATGGTCCAGTGGTCTTGATCAAGTGGTCCGACAGTCACTGTTTGCGCCTGTTTTGCCTAGGTTCTTGCCTCTTTTCCCTAGGGGTTGAGAACCTGTGTTTTGGGGTTTCCGGTGATTTTCCTCCACTGCCGGTAAGCTCTCATTTCTCCGGTAAGCTATTGGGTTTGGTTTTTGGGAAGAGTGGCCCGAACATTTCGAGAGAAATTTGAGGCTCCCATTCACCCCCCCTCTGGTCGCCGTTCTCAGTTCTTCAGGGTTTTCAAGAACAAGCAAGATCAAGATGGAATAGTGGTAAGGAACAAAGCAAGACTAGTGGCTCAAGGTTACTCTCAAGTTGAAGGTCTTGACTTTGGGGAGACATATGCTCCGGTGGCAAGATTAGAGGCAATTAAAATCTTATTGGCCTATGCTTGTGCACACAATATAAAGCTCTACCAAATGGATGTCAAGAGTGCATTCTTGAATGGGTATATCAATGAGGAGGTATATGTTGAGCAACCACCTGGTTTTAAGATGCTAAGAAGCCCAACCATGTGTTCAAGCTCAAGAAGGCTCTCTATGGATTGAAGCAAGCACCTAGAGAATGGTATGAGAGGTTGATAAGCTTTCTCCTCTCAAAAGGGTTCAAGATGGGTTTGGTTGATACTACCCTATTCACCAAGAAGATTGGAAATGACTTGTTCATCTTGCAAATCTATGTGGATGACATTATCTTTGGGTCTTCAAATCAAGACTTTTGTGAAGAGTTTTGGGAGATGATGGTAAATGAATTTGAAATGTCAATGATTAGTGAACTTAGTTACTTTCTTGGACTTCAAATCAAGCAAATGAAGAATGGTACATTTGTGAGTCAAGGAAAGTACATCGAAGATATGATGAAGAAGTTTGGGCTAGAAGAAGCTAAAGGCATTAGTACTCCCATGGGGACTAATGGACATTTGGATAGTGACACAAGTGGCATAATGGTAGATCAAACACTATATTGGTCTATGATTGGAAGCTTACTCTTTGTGACCGCTTCAAGGTCAGATGTCATGTTTAGTGTATGCATGTGTGCAAGATTTCAAGCTTCTCTAAGGGAGAGTCATTTGAAAGCCACAAAGAGAATATTGAGATATTTGAAGCATACACAAGAGGTTGTACTATGGTTTCCAAAAGGGTCAAGGCTTGAATTGATTGGATATTCAGACTCCGATTATGCGGATTGCAAAGTGGATAGGAAGAGCACTAGTGGTACATGTCAAATGTTGGGAAGGTCACTAGTCTCATGGTCATTCAAGAAGCAAAATAGTGTGACACTCACTACCGCCGAAGCCGAATACATTAGTGCGGGGAGTTGTTGTGCACAACTATTGTGGATGAAGGCCACTTTGGAGGACTATGGAATTAAATTCAAGAAAGTCCATTGCTTTGTGACAATGAAAGTGCGGTGAAGCTCACAAACAACCCCGTCCAACACTCAAGAACAAAGCACATAGATGTGAGACACCACTTCATAAGAGATCATCAACAATAGGGTGACATTTGCATTGACAATGTGGGCACCGATGGTCAATTAGCCAACATTTTCACCAAGCCACTTGATGAGAAGAGGTTTTGCAAGTTAAGGAATGAGTTGAACATCTTGGATTTCTCCAACATGAGTTGATGCACCCCACCTATGACATGCCTCTACTCCAACATATCAAGGTACAATTGATTGACATATGCATTCATCCTTTGATAGAATTGTGTAGAGCATATAGACATCACTCATGATAGGCTCATTCATTAAAATCAAATGATTTTATGTACATATGGTACCACTATAACTTATATGAGTTGATTGATCTAGTGGTGGCATATGACATGTTGATAAGCTTGCAACCTCACATGTTTAGTCTAGAATGCTTATTCTTGTATTTAACCAACATGGACAAGATAACCATTTCAAGATGTGTGAAGAAGCTTGTCCATGGTTTAAATCGTGTTAAATACTTAGGGTAAGTGATCTAGATTGAACTATAAATAGTATTCACCCCACTCTTTTCTAAATTGACTTGATACAAATCTTCCTAAGTATCCTCAAGTGATACATGTTACTACAAGTGGTTTCCTCTGTGGTAATATGTGACAAAGGGGGAGAAATTGTGATAAAAATGATCATAATATGAGTTAGGGGGAGAAATGAGATCTTGAAAAATGAAAAATTAAAATTTAAGCACACAAGTAGGGGGAGCAAGCCTATGAACAATTTGTTGCATTTGAGATGTGCATTCACTGATATGCTTGCTTGCATTGTATTTTAATTCAAAATAACTTGCTTGTGTGGTACATGCCTAGTTATAATCTTGATTGATGCTTTGATCACTAGCATGTATAGGTGTTAGCTAGAACCTTAGAATACCATGTGTAAATTCTTTTGGTATCGAGCTAACCATGTTGCTAAGGAATGTTTGAGTGGCGCACTTCGATTGGTATCACGCTTCAAAGGTCCATCTTTTATACCTTAGCATCATGTCATAAGTTTGCTAGTTGTTCACCCCTCCAAAAAGTTCTATCTAAGCATATGTGCAAAGCTTTGACTCATAATCATAAGAAGAGCACATATGTAGGGGGAGTAAACACTATCAAACCAACTTAGAAATGATTGTCCACTCTCTTTCATGATATTTTTGCTTGGACAAGCATTTCAAGTTGAAATCAAAATCATATTTCATATCATTTATATTGGGTTGTCATCAATTACCAAAAAGGGGGAGATTGAGAGATCTCTAGTGTTTTGGATAATTGATGAAACCTAAAGTACTAACCTAGCTCCTAGTGAATGAGTAGGTCTAGTACACTTATGGAAGATGATGACAAGTGATGGAGCAAGCAAGGAAGCTAAAATGTTGCAAGAGCTCACACTTGGAGAAGAAAGGAAGTGGAAAGACCCTAAGCAAATCAAGGCAAAGGTATAAGCTAGGGCTTTTCTTTTGGTGGTCAAGACACCAAGTGGGTGTGATGACATTTAGGATAGACAACCGTACTATTAAGAGGGGAAATTCAAAAGTGTTTGTGGTTTGTCAAGTGCCACTAGGTGTTAACTATATTGCATATGCATTTAGGACCTAGTGACTCATACCCTGCTCAATTGTCTAAGTGAATCATGCCAAGACCTGCTCACTAAAGAGGTTTCTTAGTGCTTGGCACCTTGGAGCAAGGATGGAAAAGAAAGCAATAGATTTGGACAAGAAAGGGGCGTCGGACGCTGGCGACAAATACTGAAGAAAGGCGCTGGACGATGTCCGTCGCGTTGGACGATGGCGTCGGACACTGGAGTTCTGACTCCAAGCGTCCGTCGGCCTCACCGAAAGTTTTAGGAAATATTCAACCTATGACGGACGCTGTCCGTCGGTTCTACGGCAGATGTTGTTAAGCGTCCGTCGGTCTTCAAGAGGACCCTGCAATCGGGTGATACGCTGGTCAAGCGTCGGACGCTGAGGAGACTGGCGTCGGATGCCGAGGAGACAGGCGTCAGACACTGGTGACGGAGCGTCCGTCGCACCTTTGAAGAGCGTCCGTCACCAACTTATCAGCCCAACGACTAGTTTGTTTGAGGGAGGTCTATAAATATGTGTTGGCTGGCTTGGGGTTCTCTCTCTCTCGCACATTTGAACACCTTGAGACCCTTTAGAGCTGAGCAATCTCTCTTACTCTCATCTCCATGCTTGGTTAGTGAAAACCCAAAAGAGATTGAGTGATCCAAGTGTATTTTGCATATAGCTTGCATCTAGTGGCACTTGGGAGGCGTACTCGCTGCGGATTTCTTGTTACTCTTGTTGATTGCCATCACCTAGACGGTTTGGAGCAGTGGTGTGGATTCAAGAAGCTTGGTGATTGTGCTTCGTTGACCACAAGTTGATTGTGAGGGGTTCTTGTGCCTTCCCCGCGGGAGATCGCAAAGGTAACTCTAGTGGATTGCTCGTGGCGTTTCAATAGCCTCATTTTGTGTTGGTTGTGCGTCACCCGGTGATGGGTTTGGCATGTGATGCCAATTAGCGTGTGAACCTCCAAGTGAGCGTCTTGTCACAACGGGGACTAGCTAGTTGGCAAACTAGTGAACCTCGGAAGAAAATCAAGTGTCAACCATTGTCTCATTGTGATTGATCGATCATCTTTGTATTCACTTGATTGGTTCATCCCCTCCACTACATGGCGGTATATCAATCCTCTCTATCTCTCTTTTATTCCTTGTTAGTTCTTCTTAGTAGAGATATTAGGTTGTGTTTGTGCTTAGTAGCTTGTGTAGGATTTGTGTGAACTAGAGCTATTAGGATAGCACTTGTGGATAGGTGGCTTCACTTTTCTCCCTTAGGCTAGTGCAACATTCGCTTTTTGCTTCCTAGCTATCTAACTTGTTGTTGAGTTTGCTTGTAGTTTTTAAATTAGGCTATTCACCCCCCCTCAATCCATCACATAGGACCTTACAACAACTCTCAAAAACTTTCTAAGTGAATTTCCTATTTGTGGTCCCATCCCTATATATACAACCATTCTATTCGAAAAAAATCTCAAAACTATCGAGGAGTTATAACCATCCAAAAAGTTATTAACATAATACTACTTCGGTCTCTAAAAGAGTACAATTTTGGAACAATGTCATGGTTTAGTATACCAAGTTTGATTAACTATAGATTAAAAAATATAAATAATTTTTATTCCAAATAAACATCATTAGATTAATTATAAAATACATTTTCATAATAAATTAATTTAGAGCCATAAATGTGAATACTAATTACTAGAAATCTGGTCAAATGCTTTAACCGCCACATATACCATAATTGTCTTTTGATATCACCTTCTTCTATGGTTGAATGTGAGATTTGACTTTTTGAGCTCACATATGATATATATCTAGTTTTGTCCTTAAAATCGGGTGTGACAAAATCTGGTCAAATGCTTTAACTGCCACATATACCATAATTGCATTCTTCTTAGAACGAAGGTAATATATGTTTATCTAGATTTCTTGTAATTTGTATATTACCTTGGCTACTAAACTATGAAACTTCATATAGATTGTCAACACAAGATTGACATTAATAATTTTAGCACAAAGTAAAAAAATGCTTGATTTTGGCCAAGATACTTGATTTTGTGTTTGCATCGAGTTGAAAAAACAAACAGTCTCCCAGTTATTAAAAAATGATTTTCATTTATATATAAAATAAAAGGCAAAATAGCCGTTTTAGCCATTCAATTATCATCGAAGGCTCAAATTGGCCCATGAACTATCAAAACGACCACTTTAACCCCTCAACTATCACCGAAAGCTCAAATTGGCCCTTGAACTATCAAAACGGCCACTTTGGCCCTTAAACTTATGATTTTCGTCTCAATTTAATCCATTATCCCTGATCGATGGACACGTGGACAGATGAACTGTGAAAAGGTCGAAACTGCCCCTCATTATTTTCTTTACTTGTTGGCTGCTCACGACGTTTCCAACCTCGTCGTTTGTTTTAAAAAAGACCAAAATATGATTTAATGTTAGAAAATTCATAAAAAAGTTTAATTTTGTTGACATCGTATTTTTATATGACCGAATACGTGTAAGTGGGTCCCGGTGACAGCGAGTATTGCTATGCAGGTGGACCCAGAAGATTGGTTAGGGGAAACTGACTCAAAGAATATTACACGGAGAGTACGTCATCGTATCAACCGCAACAAGGTATGCACGATGGGCTTTGATCTATTGGAGTTCAGGTCACCTAAGTTTCCTTATTATCGGTCAGTGGTCGTATCGGGTTAGGGTTAGCGCTATGGTCTATAAATAGTGAGATCGAAAGAGTTGTAGAAAGAATCCAATCAATCAAATACACGACTTACTTTTCGGTCACCGACTAACCCTAGGAGTAGGAGTAGAGTAGATTTCGGTGAACCTTCGACGGATCGGGCTGCATCGACCGGATCGACCTCATGATTGCTTATAAGTTTAGCCTTGGTTCATGTCTCGTTTGTACAACTGTATTGTGTAACTCGTGCAAGCTCGGTATGAGCTAGTTATCGATTTGAATCTATGTTCATGGGGCTGCATTGCTTCAATCTCACATGACTCGTTGCTTTAAGCTAGTTATCGGCTCTATTAGATTAGCGATCTAATAGATTTATTAAGTTATCGATATTGTTTGTTATGCACTGTTTATTTACCGCAACAATATCTTGTCCAATATCAATCAGCAGATCGGCTTACGCCTCAATTCCATGTGGATCTATCGTTTTGTACTCTTCCAATCTTATACTTGGTAAAACGATAGATCTAAGATCCTATCTACTAATCTGTTGGTTGCGATTATCACATGTTACAGGTTCGAGACATACGTCTGGTTGTTAGATTGATTTGAGAACAGTTGGATTTGTCTTAATATACATGGTACGACTACATCTATCGGACCTCACTACCGTGTGTATTGAGTCACGTCTGCCTAGTCTTAGATCCATTTGAGATCAAACTTATGGATCTTGTTCACGCTTCATGGATCTCATATCGGTTAATGTAGCCGATCTGGTTGTGCTTCAATCATACGATACATGTACTTTGTTGTCTTAATCTGTTAGATCTATTAAATGTACTAGACGTGGCTCAACTTGTTTACTTTTATGGCTACATGGAAACACCCCAATGATAGTAAATGAGTTAGGTTATCGGGTTAATTGTCACTATGGCTGCATGGGAACACACATCTACTGATAATTAATCTTTATCCGATATGCTTGGTAGATTTAATGGTTTGGGTCGATAAATATCACATTTATGACATCCTTACCTTACTACCTTAATATGATCGTCTGATTACACACTTTATACATAACATACCGCGATAGACATTTATATCTTGTTATCATGCTTCATGTTGTTTGGAGTTGACTCTTTAGTCAATGTCCTTCACTCATTGGCTATGTGAGAGCCGCACATTTATGGAACTGTCTAGCAACAACCGGTAGGTTTCATAATTAGATGTTTCATCTCCTTGTCAATTGTATGTCAAATTGACTGACACGTCTGAGATCAATCCCCGAAATGGCCTGAGCCGCTTAAAAGGTTTAGGAGATCAAACTCTGCTATTGCACGGTCTCCGCATGTCTTGCGCGGTGCTAACGTTAGAACCCCATTTTTGACGTCAACAATTTTACAAAGCACATGAGGTTTACCTGGTTAAGATAAACTAGAATTTACCTCCATTTGCATCCACTGTTTCACTTTAACCTAGTTTTAAATTTTATGAGATTATATAAGTTTTAAATATTCTAAGCGAGTAATAAAAAGGTATATCATGATTGTAGTAAAACAAATTTTGGTAAAACAAAACCGGTTTCGAACATTAAATTTTTCTAAAACATTTTTTTTATGAATTCTCTAACATTAAATGAGATTTTGGTATTTTTAAAACAAACGGTGGGGTTAGAAACGCCGTGAGCGGTCAACAAGTAAAGAAAATAATGAGGGTCGGTTTCGACCTTTTCGCAGTTCATCTGTCCATGTACCCATTGATCAGGGATAATGAATGAAATTGAGACGAAAATTATAAGTTTAAGGGTCAAAGTGATCGTTTTGATAGTTTAGGGGCCAATTTAAACCTTCGGTAATAATTGAGGGGTCAAAATGACCGTTTTAATACTTCAGACTAATTTGAGTCATCGAAGGTGCAAGAATCACTATTTTGGCAAAATAAAACATGCAATAGTATGGACTACGGAGTAGTGTGTCGCCCGCCGCATGTTTATGCTCCGAGCAGCGCCGTCCCTTGCTTACTGGAGGCCGCGGCCGCAGGCCAACCATGCGGGCCGGAGCCTGGCCGCGCGGCCCCCACTACAGCCTCTTTCCCACAACTCATCGGCAGTACCAGACCGCGTCGCGCAGCAGCGAGCGGCGCCCACGCAGGTCTCTATCCCCTGCGGCCGCTCCCGCACCCGCACCCGCAACCTGTTCGACGGAACGCTGCGTCGGGATGCGGTCTCCTGGAACGCCGTGGTCTCTGGCCACTCCAGGCGCGGTAACGTCCCCGACGCGCTGGACACCGCAGTGCGGATGCATAGCTCGGGACTACCGCTCACGGAGGCCACCTTCGCGTCGGTGGTCGGCGCCTGCGCACGCCGGCGGATGTTCCGCGCGGGGACGCAGGCGCACGGCCAAGTGATCAAGTCCGGGTTCGAGGGTTTTGCGGTCATCGGGGCGTCCCTCCTCGACTTCTACTCCTCGTGCTTCGACGTCCGTGCAACTCGCGCTCTCTTCGAGTCCCTACACCGGAAGAACGAGCTGCTGTGGAGCCCGATGGTGGTTGCGCTAGTGAGGTTCGGCTTGCTGGCTGAGGCCTTGCACTTGCTTCAAATTACACCAGCGCCACGTGATGTGTTTGCATGGGCTGCTGTCATATCTGGCTATGCTAAGGGCTCAGATCAGTGCTGTGGCAAGGCGCTGCAGCTGTTTGTAAAGTTATCGGCTGACGATGGTGTCATGCCGAATGAGTACACTTATGACAGTGTTTTGAGGGCATGTGTGAGGCTGGGAGCATTGGATTTTGGGCGATCTGTTCATGGATGTTTGATCAGATGTGGGTTTCGGTCTGAGCAGTTAATCACCAGTGCTCTTGTTGATCTTTACTGCACTTCTGATGCTTTGGATGATGCACTGCTGGTCTACAACGATTTGGATAGGCCGTCCTTGATCACATCCAATACACTGATTGCAGGGCTTATATCCATCGGTAGGACAGAGGATGCTAAGATGGTATTCTCGCAGATGCCAGAGCAGGACTCAGGTTCCTATAATCTGATGATTAAAGCATACGCTATGGAGGGAAAGCTTGAACATTGCCGAAAAGTGTTTGAGAAGATGCCTCGGAGAAACATGGTGTCCTTAAATTCCATGATGTCAGTATTGCTCCAGAACGGAAGGTTGGAAGAGGGGTTGAAGCTATTTAAACAGATTAAGGACGAGAAAGACACAATAACATGGAATTCTATGATTTCAGGTTACATTCAGAATGACAAACCTTCAGAAGCCCTGAAGCTATTTGTGGTCATGTGCCGGTTGTCTATTAGATGCAGCCCGTCTACATTCTCTGCTCTATTGCATGCCTGTGCAACTATTGGAACTCTTGAGCAAGGCAGAATGGTACATGCTCACCTCTGCAAGACTTCGTTTGATTCCAATGGTCATGTTGGAACAGCCCTTGCTGATATGTACTTTAAATGTGGTTGCGTTGTTGATGCACGATCTGCATTTACTTATGTCACATCGCCTAATGTTGCTTCATGGACATCTCTTATCAATGGTCTTGCACAAAATGGTCACTGGTTGGAGGCTCTGTTACAATTCGGGAGGATGCTGAAGCATCATGTCAGTCCCAATGAAATCTCTTTTCTGGGTCTCCTTATGGCTAGTGCTCGTGCTGGTTTGGTTAACAAGGGATTGAAAATCTTTTACTCCATGGAAAACTTTGGACTAGTTCCAACTGTGCAGCACTATACTTGTGCTGTCGATCTCCTTGGTCGCACTGGGCGTACTAGAGAAGCGGAGAAGTTCATCAATGAAATGCCTTTGCCAGCAGATGGTGTAATCTGGGGAGCCCTACTTACTGCTTGCTGGTATTCGATGGACCTAGAGATGGGTGAGAGAGTTGCCCAGAGGCTGTTTTTCATGGGCACAAAACATAGGTCTGCTTATGTTGCGATGTCTAACATCTATGCTAAATTGGGGAAATGGGAAGATGTTGTGAAGGTAAGGACACAGCTGAGGAGTCTAAATGCGAAAAAGGAACCAGGTTGCAGTTGGATTGAGATCAAGGATATAGTTCATGTATTCCTTGTGGATGACCAGAATCATCCTGAGAGAGATACTATATATTCAATGCTAGAAGGTTTAGTATCTCATATATCATTACATTCAGAACCTGATGATTTGGGTATTCGAAGCCTGAATTATTGATTTACTCCTTTATTAAAAGAATGGTTTCAATGGTTATGGATAATTACTCCTTTATTCAAATCGCTGGAGATGGTGTTTGTGCCTTTGTGATCACCAATGTTTATGGATAATTAGGCCTTTCTGCGTGACTGGAAGGCTGAAAACTAAGAATGACCTTGAATGCGCACATCTGATAATATTGGCTGCTTCCTACATTCCTGGATGTAAGTTCTGCATCTCCCAAAGTGGATTAGATAAATAGTTCATTAAAGATTGATCTAGATACAAGTTACTGTTGGAGATGGGATAATAAGCCAGAACACCAATGCATTATTAGTTAAATTGCATTAGGACTAAATCCTTCCTAGTTCCAAACTCAAAGTAATTGAGCCTTTTAACTGACTTTGTTAAACTATTCACACCTTTTAAAGCAATGCTTGTCACACCTTTTAACATACTGTTTTATTTATTCGGTGAGATATTTGTTTTTTCTAATATATTGTGCCCTGACTCAGGGATTTCATGATGAAAGAAAAGAACACAAGGAGAGTAATTTTGATATTACTTGAAACATCAAAGGAAAAGGTCTGTCCAACTTTATATTTCCTGAATGTTTTTGCACTCCTTCATTTTTACTTTTTATTACTGCAGAGTACCTGTGGCCTAATTCAGGTTCAACACATTTGCTTACATATATGTAGGAAGGGGAAAATATGTGTGTTTTGGTCCAGAATTTTTGGTTTAGGTGAATGTTGATCCAAAACAGTCAGTATTTATATTCCAGAATTTTATGATTGCCTGTAAATAGTACTGTAACTTCTAAATTAACAACTCACAAGTTTGTTTCCATTCCCATACCAGTTATGCGATAATTGCTACTAAATTTTGATCATTTAAGCTCTCAGAAATGTTGTTAAGCTGTACTCAGTTGCATATTTTCGTGATTGGGAGGACCTTTGATTGGAAGAACTTGAGTGACAGCTGAATGGAAGTCCCAGTAAACTGCAAAAAGTTGAAGTTAACTGATACATATGGCTGCTATGGATTAAAAAGATCTTTGGGGCTTCTAGAATTATTAGAAGGCACAATCATCAACACAAGAGATGACATTTAGCAAAGTTCTGCTGTTCCTGAAGTTCTCAAAGCATGAGCAAGTCAGCCATCAGCACTTAACATGTGAGAGGACAACTTTTAGGTTCTGTTTAGTAGAATTCAACTCCTTAATTCTTAGCTCCATCTCCTTGATTCTTTGAGTGATTCTAGTTAATTCCTATGAGGGAGCAGGGTGGGAAGTAGATAAAAATTGATTGTGGTGGGTTTTGAATAGGGAGCAGTGAGGAGCAGAGTTTTTTTTTTTGCTCCAGCTTCTAGCATAAATGGAGAAGTGATTCTTGTCTACTCTCTACCTGAATCTGTGTGAGATTTGAGAAAATTACATATTTGGGACTCCAATCGCCGCGCTTGTAGTTTTGGGACTCCAAACGTTGACTTCGTAAAAATAGGTTTCCAAACGTTGAACACTTGATTTTATGACCATTGTTTGTATTTTCTATATATTTAAATTTGTATGCATGTATTTGGCACCTAAATTGACATTTTTGCCCTTCTGCTCTTTTGCATGATGCATGGATATGAAAGGATCATATCTGCCCGAGACCGATGACCCTCCGTTTGCCTGGCAGCCACCGATGACCTGGCCTCACTCAGCCGCACAAGGCCAGGCTAAGCTTGTTGCTGTCGCCCAAATTGCGACGCTTGCTCCCGACGAAGGCCTGGCCGAGCCAGATGCCCAAGACCTGGCTGTGGCCACACAAGGGCTGGCTGTGCCGGCAGATGATCATGCTTATTGGCACCCATCATGCTCCGTGAGGTAATTATTTGTATTTCTGTTTTTGTACTCCTATCTGATATCACCTATGAGTCGTCAGAATAAAACGTGAAATAACTAGGGAACATCATGCTGGCTCATATCTATTGTGTTGATTATATATAGCTAGATGAATATATGAATTTTTTGTCCCTTTAATAGGATCAACCTGGTCGAGCCCAACGCCATGTCCACTGCGATAGAGCTTGCGAGATCGTTGCTTCCCACTACTCATTTGGCAATACAATACAATACAGTATTCCTATACTTGCTGTGCAAAGGTGACACTCTTAATTATTTTTTGTTATTGTTCTCCTCGCAATCGTACGGATAATGATAGTTGTGCCTTTAATTATTTGTTTTAGGTCCGAAGTAGAGCATGTGCAAAATATGGCAAGAGTTGATTGGGATAGCTTACATGTAGTGATAGTTGTGCCTACTCAATAAGACAGATAAAAAGCGGCAAGTATTAATTTTCTTAAACTAAAACTGGCAGCAACATGTCATTACAAATTCATTTATTTTACTTGTAAGAAGCGGAGGCAACATAGTAAGAAAGTTACAAAAGCTGTGCCACAAGAACTTACCACCCCATAAAGGCCAAACTAGAGAAGGAATACTATACAAGATAGTCTAGAAAGGGCCACTAGAAGGTAAGAACAATGAACACATTTATCATACAATAAATTTATCATACCATACTTATGTGCAGCCGGCTTGCGTTCCTATAGGAGAGGGCAGCTCCTCACGAACTGACATCACTAGTTTAGAACAAATTTATGGTTTTATGAGATAAACTTGTTTAGGCTAAATTTGTGGATTTGTGAGATGAACTCATGATTATTGTGCTTATTATTGTGTCATATGTCAAGAATTTTTATGGTGTTCAATATTCCGAAATTCTTATTTACTCATTATTCCATAATTTTTATGCCCAGCGCTGCCGCCACCAACAAGCCTGCCTGCCCAGGTGGCGACGACGGCGGCCACCCTGCCAGGCCAGGCAGCGGCAGCACGCCTGCCTGCTTGGTTGCCCATGTTACGTACAGGAGCAAGCAGACTAGAGGCCGTATGGTGCAAATGAAATAGGGGCCAAATGAAACACTCAAACAGTGTAGCATCTGTAGGTAACGAGCAAAAGGTCTTGGGGTAAAATCGTCCATCTAGGTCACAAGGAATACTAGCAAAGGTGAAAAATACACATAATGGCTATAAAATCAAGTGTTCAATGTTTAGAGTTCTATTTTTACAAAGTCGACGATTAGAACAGCAAAGTGTGACGATTAGAGTTCTAAATATGCAATTTTCTCTTGAAATTTAGTTGTTTGGTTGGGGAGAAGCGATTCTCGTAGAGAATCTGCTCCATAGAGCCTTGCCAACAGTCCCGTAAATTATATCCTGGAGATAAATTTGGTTTCATCATTGGACCCTATGAAATTTGAGAAGAGTGGCATATGTACAACCTCAATCCTTGAGATCTAAGTCGATCCTACTACTGAATGCAACCCTCTACATTGCTGTGATGTGCCTATTGGTTCTTGTATGGCTTGAAGTTAAGTTTTGCTGTAATCCAATATTATGAAATACCTAAACGGTTAGAGCTCCTCTATAACACTCCACAAGTCCAGGGTTCAACTCTTGAGGGAGTGAATTTTGAGGTATTTATACCGTGGTTAAAAAAGTTCTCGTCTGTTCTATGGCCAAAGCACAGGTCTTTAGGCCCGGCTCAGTCTCACATGGGCTACGGTGCCCCTGTGTCAGGGTAGGGCAGGAGTTCGGGGATTTTTCTCGAAATGCGTGAGAAGCTTTTTTTCTAGTGCAATGTCCGGGGGCCGTCTTACCATCACGGGTCGGGTTTTTTTATTTTATTTTTATTTTTTTACTGATGTTCTAATCTATACAGTATTGTTGGCCATATTGAGATGTAAGTCAATTTTACAACTGAATCCTTTGATTTTGTTCTGAACTTTTGCTGTACTAAACTTTACAGTTAACACCCTGTAGGATTTTTTTTTAAGAAAAATGCATTTATTTACTAATACGAAAGATATTTACCTAGTGCTCAAAGCTATTGAAGGGCAGACAATGAAATCAACCTTTTCTTGTGTTTCCATATTCTTGTGAATTCGCCCTTTTTTCAAGAAATTAATTCTTGTGTCATTGCAGCACTACGAGATTTCTCTCATTCACCATTATAGGATCTTCTGGAGAACCAATTTACCGTGTTTTTAAAATATACACCTAGGACTTCACTTTCTGTGCAAAAAAATAAATAAATAACTCCTCTTCCAAGGTCAAATAATTTTGAGTTCAACTATTTTATAAATAAAGTATCAGCACTTGTATTTTTCTTTAAATAAATTTATTATAAAATATATTACATGATTAATCTAGTAATATTTACTATGTATTGTAAATATTACTCCCTCTGTTCTAAACCATAAATCGCTTTAACTTTTTTTTTACATCCATTTAGCTATGTATTGTTTAAAAATAACTTATAATTTGGAACAAAGGGAGTAATAGTTTTTCATATATTGGATCAAGTTCGATAAATCAATATAACAATTATGTGTTGGAGCACCTCTTATTTTGGCCCTCCATCTCCTTTCAACCACCCAATGCTAGACTGCCACCTGTTCCAGCTATTGACCAACCTTGCCCTTGTGTTCTCATTTAAATTCCTAGCACAAATCTTGAGGCACACAAACGGTTGAGATAGTTAGTGCCCCAACACATAGTTGTTGAAAATACCTGCCCGATCAAGTTTGGAATTGTTTGAAACTTTGGGAAGTGAGATTTTTGTTTTTTTAAATGTAGGGAGCAGCTAAAGATCTAGTTTTGCAAAAATAAAAAATATCACTAGAAAACTCAGCGTGGCCATGCCGCGCCATCCTTGGAGTTCACTGCAATAGTTTTTTATACCATTTTTATTGCAAAAGGTTGAGCTACAAGATCCCCATTCGTAATATATGAGAATTTTGAAGTTGAGCTAAGTTGTCTTGGAGTCATGGTTAATATTTACAGCAATAGCACAGTCAGGAGTTCAAATATTTTCTCAAAATATGACTCTGTTCCTTGCTTGATCCAAGTATGTTGTACCTAAATTTGCATGGACATATATACGTGACATGCAGCAATTTTAACATATAAAAATTTGATGTGTCCAGTAGCAACTCCATCTATGCGATACAATTAAATATAGCAATGTAATAAGTGCTAATGGTCATATAAAAGTTCTGTAGGTTCATAGTTTTACATGAGAACAATATTTTCTGTAACCAAGCATATCTCATAGATATTGTCGAAAAAACTGATGCCATGCATAACTATGGGTTTCTTTCAGTGACCCAGCACAAAAATGTCTGATATAACCTTTAATGAATGATGAGATTCATAGTATGCAGCACCTTGGAAAGAGGGGAAACAAAAACAAAAAAAAATATTTGTACATCGATGAAAGGTAAATTATGCATTGGAGAAATATTTGTGCTCTGCCTAGGGAATTAATTTAAGCGGCTGAACAATGATAATAAATACATTTAGAAACCAAAATGATTAAAGAAATATAGTAAGATCGTGTGTGCTCCTTCGCTTCAACACATTTCTATTCTACAAAGAGAACATGCTTTCCCCCATCTATCTAACAAAGGTGGTTCTAGAATTTTTGTTTGTCTTAATACTAGATACTTATTAAAGGAACATAGATAAGGACAAACTCTCCTCAAATATCAAACTCTAGTATCAATGGCAAGTCGTTACTATGGAAAAACCATTGATAAACACATTTATGACCAAAGATAATAAAGAGTTTAGTAATCACCATTCGTTAGCCTTTCATATTCATACATAACTACTGAGTTTGGAGGAAAGAAATGAATTTGATATATAAAAAAAGAACCACGTGCCTTGTGTCTGAAACAACTACGTTATGGCTGGCGTCCAATATACTAGGCGCAGGTGACTAGGAGACGTCCAAGATAATCAGATAATCCCAGGATGGGCTAGTGGCGCCTAGATTAGATGGGCTAAGACCTGTCTCACTGGAGTTTCATCCAAGTTTCATAAGTATTAAATATGCTGATGTGTCACTGTATTAATGAAGATAGATATGGTAAGAGTTTCATGGGAGCATCCACAGTTACCAAAACATGGTTGTGTTGGAAACTGAGCCATGAAACTCCCATTGAGGATGACCTAACAACCTAGTTATCCTTACTGTTTCATTATTTGTTATTTACCTCTGATAGGCTAAATAGGACTCTTAGAGGGGATATATATCTTGTAAAATTACTGAAAGAATTGAGTAGAAGTTACTTATATTTTGTCAGCTTCCCTTGGGAGCCTTAGACGACCCTTCTCTCCTCCCTTGTACCAAGCTCACCATGGGCCTGACTCGTCGCCGCCTGCCTAAGCCTTGCCCTCAACTCTTCCATTCCTACAACCTTTGTAGCACCTCCTGTAGGATCTGTAGCCCTACCAGTCTGGTATTAGAGATGTCAGGTCCTCTCCCCTTCACCACCGTACCGCCCCCGTGCCAACACCTCCTTCTATTGGCTCATTTGGTGGACCATGAGGGAGTCCAGAAGACATTGCACTGCCTCCACACCGACTTCTTCATTCCCAGTGACCGCACCCATGTTCAGGACTTTGTGCGGGCGTACAGTACTTGTCAGTAGAATAAGATGGAGTCTCTACAACTAGCCAGGTTACTACAGCTCCTCGAGGTGTCAACCCAAGTCTAAGCTAACATCTATATGGAGTTCATCGAGGGTCTATCCAAGGTACATGGCAAGTCGGTCATCCTCATAGTGGCCGATCACTTCTCCATGTATGCCCACTTCATCGCCCTCGGCCACCCCTACACCGCCACCTCTGTCGCCTATGCCTTCTTCGATGGCATTGTACACCTGCATAGTTTTCCCACCTCCATCGTCAGTGTCAGGGACCTAGTATTCACTGGCCATGTTTGGCACATGATCTCTTCAAGATGGCGGGCGTTTCCTTGTGCATGAGGACAACCTTCCGGTAGATGGATGGCCAATCCAAGGTGGTAAACAAGGTCATTGCCATGTACATGTGATGTGTTATTGGTGATCGGCCTCACGCTTGGGTCGATTGGTTTCCATGGGCAGAGTAATGTTGCAACACATGCTTCCACTCTGGCCTATGTGCCAATCTGTTTGAGGTCGTTTATGGCCGGTCACCCTGCCTTTGCTTCCTTATAGTGTTGGGTCGGCTCGGACAAATACGGTGGATATGCTCCTCCGTACTGACATGAGGTTCTTGCTGAAGTACGCGAGCGCCTACTTCAGGCCTAGCAACTATCTAAGTAGTACTATGACGCCTCTCACCGGGACCTCAAGTATGTTGTGGGTGACTAGGTGTGGTTGCGCCTGCTTAATCAAGATCTTGCTACACATGTTGCTACTAACCCGTGTGCTAAGTGTGATAGCACTAGTCAAGGTGTCAATCTTATCATGCAAGTTTCCTTTGATCTCAAGTAGTTTGTCATTTTTACCTTTGTACCTCCTAATGATGCTAGAGTACTTGATGCAAATTTTAATTAGCTCATCATATGATGGTGTGTCTTCATCATCACTATCACTACCACTTGAGTCACCACTATCATCATCATCATCCTCTATTTGTACCTTCTTGTCACCTTTAGCGATGAGGCATAGGTGTGTAGAGGATGAGCCCGGTGATGAAGGAGGAGGTAGCGGTGGAAGGGAAGAACCAATCACCAATGTGGCCACCTTCTCATCTTCACTTTCATCATTGGAAGGATCACTAGAATCCTCAATGTCGGTGAGATAATCACCCACAATGTAAGCTTTGCCATCCTTCTTCTTCTTGTGGAAGTTGAAGTTCTTCTTCTTATTGTATGGCTTGTCTTGCTTCTTGCCATCATCACTTGAGTCGTCATTGCCACCCTTGTTCTTCTTGAATTTCTTAAACTTGTTGTTCTTGAACTTGTCTTTCTTCTCTTCGGGGCAAGCATGAGCTAGATGACCAAGAGTGCCGCAATTGTAGCACTTCATTTGGGAGATTGGCTTCCTTGAAGAGCTTGTGAAGAATTTGTTCTTCTTTGAGTCAAACTTGACTCCATTCTTGTTTAGCCTCTTCAACATCTTGGTGGTCTTTCGCACCATAAGAGCGATGTTGTCTTCATCTTCTTCACTTGAGCTCTCATACTCAACTTGTATCTTGCATTTCTCCTTGGAAGATGCCTTGAGAGCCAAGTCCTTCTTCCCATCCTTCTCTTTCTTCTTGGAGGAAGATGAACCACCATCATTGATCTTCATGCACATCTCATGAGCGTTGATCTTGCCCAACACTTGTGTTGGTATAGATGCGGAGAGATCGTCTTGATGAAGAACCGTGACGATGTGGCCATACTTGTTGTTGGTATTTCTTATGACTATTAGATAAATCTGCAAGCGCACAGATTATACCGCTGTAGCACTTCACCAAGGAGTATTCCAAGGTATCGTAATTTATATTATCCCAAAGGAAAGCCTTGCTAGAAATGATAATTAGATAGAGATCCTAGAGAGCACCTCAACTTAGTATCAACTAGTATAGAGGGGTAAATGATATATGTGATAGGAAGGGGTTGATGAAGAAGAAGAAGCCTACAAGCTCTATTCCTTAGATTGTTCTAGGAGTTAGTCTAGAGTGGGAGTTAGAGTTGAGTCGAGTTGTGCTCGGGATTTCTGGAGTTGTCTTCTGGAGAGTCTGGTATAGCTCTTGTATCTTTCCCTCTTTGTAAGACTTTATCTTATTCAATATATATCTTTCTCTTTACCGACCTAGGGGTGGATCGATCAACCCCCCTATGGCCAGTGGGCCCTCCTCTGTCCTCCTGGAGGTGACCCCACTGGTCAAGGACCAAGTGGGGGCCTAGTGGGCCCAATAGTGGTTCGGCCGACCCTCCTTGGGGTGCCTGGCCCACCTCTTGCTCCCTGGTGCTGGTCCCACTTGTCATAGGTGTTGGTTGTTGGTTCTGTGGTGGTTGTTACATTTATCTCCTTGGAGTGGACCCATGAATCCTTATGCTTTGCTTGTGAGTCATTGAGAGAAAGCACAGAGTGATCCAGTGGTTGGAAATCACCCTTGAGTGCTTCTCTTGGATCATGGACGAGAGGGGAGCCAAGTGGGCCCATAGGGTGGCCGACCCCCTACGTGGGTCCCACTGGCTCTCATTTGCTTCATTTGTTCATTCCTGCACTCAAACACTCATGGACATGTGGAACTAGTTATTTGGTAAATTATGCTCATGATGTGTTTGTTTATCCTTGATCCTTGGGTTGATGGCAACATTTTAAGTGTATAAAAGTTGATCATAATTTGTGCCAACAAGATCCCCCAAGCTTAACCTTTGCTCGTCCCGAGCAAACAATCAAACTTAGCTCAATGGATCAGGAGTTGCTACTATGCTTCATATTTCAAGAGTACTACATCTACAACAATCATACTTCTCTTTTGAATGGAAAAGTTAGCAATAAAGATTCACCCATATTACCTTAGTCCTTCATGGGGCTTCTTGAGAGGTTGAGAGATAGAACAACTTGACTTGAGCACTAGTTTTCTCATTCTTTCACAAGTTTCATATCGGAGGTTTTGCAAGATTTTGTAAAAGAAAAACTTAGTGTTCATCAAATGGTACTCTCGCATCACTCATAAGGTGTATAATTCCTCACCAGGGCATATATCGAAGTTTGCCTTCTTTCTTCCTATCTCTAAAGCTTATATGGAGCTATAGGTAGGGATCAAAGATGTAGCAAACTTACCTTGCATATATTGTAAAGTCAAATTCTGGATCCGAGGAGAGAAGTGTCATACTCTTAGATTAAGATGTGCAAGTGTGTGGAAACATGGAAAATGATCAATACTCCTATATGTGGATGATCTCTCCTTCCTAAAATTATGTTGAGACATAGCTATCTTTTTAATTTTTCTATGAGCCTTGAAGATGCTCATCATTTCATTTTTTTTCAAAAGAGCTTTGGAATGCTCATAAAATTTGGGACTTTGGAGTACCCCTAAAATTTTCATAATTTTGCATAGTCTATGTCTCATTTGATAGCATCAAACTAGAGAGAGTTTTTCTACTTAGAGCATGGAGTATGAACTATGTGGAAATGTAAGGCATGTTTCTGCGTATTTCCAGTGTAGAAGCAGCATGTATATGTGGCGTGTGCGTGATCTTGATCTTGATCTTGGGAGCATGATAAGTTTCTCAACAAGGGTCACAAAACTTGACAAAACTCAACACAAAGCAAGCAGCTTATGTAGAAAGCTTATATCATAAAAGAACATGTATGGCTTTGGTAGGAATTTTCACCATTGAGGAACAACAAAGTGTTTTAATCATTTTAATAAATAAAACTCCGATAGTCATTCTTGCTTAGAACAAAATTATAGCAGCTCTTATCTTGTCATATCATGTCTCACAACAACTTAGACTTAGTTACGACATTCGCAACCCGCAAAAGTTTGAGGTTCAAGATGGTTTCTTTTCAAGCCAAGTAATCCATACTTAAAGAAGTGTCAAGTTGTAGACTAAGTTCTAGAGAAACACTTAGCAGAGCAACTATTCATCATTTCCATAGGAGATATTCATTTTAATGGAACATGTGAGAGTAGATTAGAGAAAGTCTTTTCATTTTATTTTATCATATGGAAATTTTAAATGTAAAGCTAAGATAAGCAATAAAATGCATAAATATAAGTGCTGATATTAAAAACTTACCTTAGTGGGGGAGAGAATCTCCCCCAAGGTTGTATTTTGCTCAATAATGCGGCGGATGTGGATGTTGTTGCCGCCAAAAGTCCCAACGCCGATGTTGTTCTTCATGCATTGCTTGAATGTTCTCGACAGTTTGCTGGACGATGCGTGTTGTCTCCTCATGCTCAACACACAGCTCACCAAAGGTGTTGGTGAGATGATTGAATTCTTGTTGTAGTTCACGATGCTCCCTGTCTCGTGTGGACGAGAAGGATGCTCGTGCTCGTTGCGGACGTGATGGTCGAGGAGGCATGCCACTTGAAGTGTGCATGGGATCGGAAGATGCGTCGTCTTCCTCCTCGCCAATAGCTCCTTGAGAAGGACCACCTTGCTCAATATGAACAAAGTGTCGCCCCTCCTGAGCTCTCCTGTCTGATCCTACAAAATCTCTTTGTCCCATTCCTTGATCTAAGTCAACGGTTAGCTTACGGGTCCTATACAACTGAAGTTGCCTATTTGGAAGAGGCACCTCAATTGTATGCCCACTGTAAACCATTTTAAGATTACTGTTGGCATCTCTTTTTAACATTTGAACATGAGCAAGATATTGTTCTGAGATCATCGCTAAAGGAGCAGAGATGTAAACAAAGGGGTTTGTGCCATTTAGCAGGTTCATAGATTCGGCAAGACGAGTAATTAAAGATGTAAATTGAATGGATTCATTACTCTCTATTGAATTTTGCCAAAAATCCACTAAGCATTTTACAGGAGAGATTCACATTTTATTTATCATGGCATAAAACAATTTTAGTTCCATGTCACTTATCAAGTTAGCATTACTTCCAGGAAACAAAGTCATTTTCATCCAAAGAAGTATGAAACGAAGGGTTGGATTGTGAATTTTCTCAGATGTAGGATTCGAGCAATCTTTTAGAGCAGATATAGAGAACCAAAATTTCCTCTTGTTAAACCTATGCATGGAAAGGTCTAAATCAATCAAGCATGAATTATCAAAGCTCAGAGCAACACTTAGAGGATTCCATGATAGACTATAGTTTTGACTAAACATGCGAAAATTAATTCCAACACTAGAGGTTTGGAGAGAGCATAGAAACTCTATGGTGAGCGATTTAATTCCAAACTCTTCTATTTTCCAAAAACTATACCAACCAAGAGTAGAGAAGATAGTTTCGAACTCGGTGGTCATACCTGCGTTGGAGAGAAGACTTGGATCCAATATTCTTGTGTGCTCGAAAGATTGGTCCCAGAGAGAGAGGTATCATTGGTACTCTAGTTGGTCGAACCAGAGACCACTTTGTTGGTCGTAGGTCCTCATTGGGGGCACCATGAATGCCTCCACATGAGGTACCTCCTCCAACACTTCTTCTTCCTCCTGAGGGTGTTCTTCGGTTTGGAGGTCCTCCCAAGTGTATCGGGCAGAACCTCCCCTTCTTCTTCCTTGGGAAGTGCCCTCGGAGTGGTGGGAGCGATGAGATGAGCTCCCCCTTATGATGTGTTTTTCTTTCTTGAACATGGAGCTTATCAGATTCTTCATCTTCTAGAGAGGAAGAAGGACACAAGGGCAAGACTAGGAACATATGTGTGTGTAGTGGATTTCTAGTTTGCCTTGTGGGGAGAAGTTTGAGCTAAGAGAAGCTTGGTGAATGCAAGAGATCTTCTTGTGGACTAGTGAGAGCAACACTACTTCTCTTGAGAGCTAAGAACTTCTCTTGAATGTAGAAAGGAGAGAGCAAGGCAAGGAGAGGCTTGAACTAGAACTTAATTTTTGTGGAGGTGTGAGGGATGAAGCTCTCCTTGCTTGGGGTTTTATAGGGGAAGGAAGTGGCACCAAGGGGGTGCCATGGAGTGGTCGGCCGACCACCCATGGGCATGTCCCTTGGGTTCCATGATCACATGTCTTGGAATATGCCTTACACAAAGTAAAAGAGGGAGAGGAGGTGACCAAAAGTGGTCGTCCATCCCTTTAAAGTAGAGATTCTACTCATGCTTTTTCTAGTGCTTGGTGAAAGGTGAAAGATGTTATATGATGTGATCAAAAGCTGACCTAAAGTAGTGAAGATTCTCCTCTTTAAACAAAGAGTAGTGGGAGACAAAGATATGTCATGCTTTGGTGGAAGATGATTGATGTGTTTTCTTTTTCAAAGCATGACAAAGTGAAAGTGAAAGTTGGTTCCCCACTTTGGACATGGAGTAGTGGGAGACAAGGATGTGTCATGCTTTAATAAAAAGTGATTGATGTACTTTAAAGCATGACAAGACAAAAGAGATGTCTCCCAAAGCAAGAATCTAATTTTTTTTAATGTCCCACCTCCAAATCATGAGATGCTTGGACAAAGGATGCTGGAGAGGAAAAGATGGATGGACATGGGGCATGCCGACCCCCCTAGGCTTCCATTTTTTTATTTTTCTTTTATAAAGGTCTCTAAATGTTCCCTAATTAAATAAGCCAAGATAGGGTACATATGGGTGGTCAGCCGACCACCCATATGACCCTACCTTTTGTCAAGTTTTAATGCTAATCTAATTCTCAAGTTTTATTTAAACTAACTTTAGTTTTCTAAATTTTAAATATGAAAGAAAGTAAAGGTTTGAACTAAATTTAAGAAGGGAAATAAAAGATAACTACCAATTTACCTTTCGGCGAAGGCTCCTTGATTTTAAGTCCTCGGAGTAGGACTCTCCTTCTTGTTCATTCATTGGGTGCACTTGATGGCTCAAGAGACGGAGACCGTGGTGTGTGCACCTCCTTTGTTTTCCAAACCTGCCTTGGATTGACAGGTTCGTCATTCTTGAGTTCAGTGATCTTGGCCTCTGGGTATTGTTTCTTGTGGCGCGGGGCTTGAACAACTTTTCGGTGGTTGTGCTTTAGCCTGTTTGTTAAGTTTATAACCATTGAAAGCACATTTTACCTTGTGACTCGGGATTTGGAAGTGAATCTCGCCCGATCCAACGTAGATGACTGCGTTGGTGGTGTTGAGGAAGGGCCTTCCTAAGATGACGGGTACTTCCACGTTGGCTCCCATGTCTAAGATGATGAAGTCGGTGGGGATGTACTCATCTTGGATTTTCACCAAGATATCCCTTGCGAGTCCCTCGGGAAACCTTATCGTTTGATCTGCCATCTGCAAGCGAACACATGTGGGGACCAACGGTCCTCCTAACAAGTTATCATATGTTACCTTGGACATGATGTTGACACCCGATCCGAGATCGCAGAAGGCGGTGTGGAATGTTTGTTGTCCGATTGAGCACTTGATCGTTGGGAGGCCTGGATCTTCCTTCTTCATGATGAAGGGAGGATCGAGAAGATAGCCCCAATAGGAGCGAAGTGGAGGCTTACCGAACCTCAAGTTAACCATGTTTACATGCTCAATTGAATCTTCTGGTTTCCCAAGAATTTTACCTTGTTCCAAGGAGGGCATAGCTGCTGCTAATTGAGCTAGTTGGGTTTCTAGAATTTTATTAAAGCTCAATTGATTTTTTATAGCAATTGTAAAGCTATCCATTTTCTCACCAAAGGTTTCAAGAACTTTATCAGTGGCAATCATTTTTCTATTTATTCCATCAGTAATCTTAGATTGACCAAGAACAAGATCTTTTAATGAAGGTTGGTTGTTGTAAGAATTGTAATTATTGTAATTACCATTACCTCCATTACCTTGGTAGAAAGGGCGTGAATTCCAGCTTCCTTGTTGTTGGGGTCGAAACCCGTTTTGTTGTTGTTGTTGTTACTGTTGCTGTTGTTGCTGATGAATTTCACGTCCTCCTTTGATGTTTCAGGGCAGTCGTTGCCCGAATGATCATTGCCTCCGCACACCTCGCACCATGGATCGACATCAATAGCTTGTGTGGCGGCAATGGGGTAGATAGCCTCTTGTTCCTTCTTGGAACCTCCTTCTATCTTCTTCATCAAGAGGTCCATCTTCCAGGTGGTGGCTTCTTTGTGAGCGTAGAACCATTGCTTCGCCTTCCCCAACCATGAGAATGGGAAAAGGCGAAGACAAATGGTGACAAACGCCACTCCCTCAGGAAACTATATTGTTTGATCTGCCATTTGCAAGCGAACACATGTGGGGACCAAAGGTCCTCCTAACAGATTATGATACGTTTCCTTGGACATGATGTTGACACCCGATCCGAGATCGCAGAAGGTGGTGTGGAATGTTTGTTGTCCGATTGAGCACTTGATCGTCGGGTGGCCTGGATCTTCCTTCTTCATGATGAAGGGAGGATCGAGAAGATAGTCCCAATAGGAGCGAAGTGGAGGCTTACCAAACTTCGTGTTGACCATATTCACAAGCTCAATTGAATCTTCGGGTTTCCCAGGAATCTTACCTTGTTCCATGGATGGCATAGCTGCTGCTAACTGAGCTAATTGGGATTCTAGCATTTTATTAAAGCTCAATTGATTTTTCATAGCACTCATAAAGCTATCCATTTTCTCACCAAAGCTTTCAAGAACATTATCAGTGGCAATCATTTTTCTATTTATACCATCATTAATGTTTGATTGACCAAGAACAAGATCTTTTGAAGAAGGCTGGTTATTGTAAGAATTGTAATTATTGTAATTACCATTACCTCAATTACCTTGGTAGATACCCGTTGTTGTTGGGGTCGATACCCGTTGTTGTTATTGTTGCTATTGTTGTTGTTGCTGATGAAGTTCACGTCCTCCTTTGATGTTTCGGGGTAGTTGTTGCCCGAATGATCATTGCCTCCGCACACCTCGCACCATGGATGGGATTCAATAGCTTGTGCGGCGGCGATTGGGTAGATGGCCTCTCGTTCCTTCTTGGAACCATCTTATATCTTCTTCATCAAGAGGTCCATCTTGGCGGAGAGTATGTCCACCTTACTGTCAGTGTGCATACCTCTCTTCTTTGGCTGGAGAAGTTCGTCACCCCATCCTTGGTTTATCACCATTTTCTCGATGAGGTCCTTAGCATTTCTGACTGTATGTTGGAGAAATGCCCCTCCAGCGGCAGCATCAAGGTGACTACGGGCCATGCTAGTCAGCCCGTGGTAGAAACCTTGGATTAGGAGCCAGTCGTCTATCCCATGATGAGGACAGGCACAAACGTACTCCTAGAGACACTCCCATGCTTTGGGAATCGTCTCATCAGATTGTTGCTGGAAGCTTGAGATCTTTCCGCGAAGAGCATTGGTTTTTCCCGTCGGGAAGAACTTCTTGAGGAATGCGTTAGCACACCTCTCCCATGTAGTGGCTTCTTCTTTGTGGGCGTAGAACCATTGCTTCGCCTTTCCCAATAGAGAGAATGGGAAAAGACGAAGGCGAATGGCGTCAGACACCACTCCCTTAATGGTGAACGTGCCACATAACTCCATGAAGTGCTGGAGATGAGCATTTGCATCCTCATGGGGCTTTCTGCAAAATGGATTGGCCTGCACCATGTGGATCAAGGCGGGCTTCAGCTCGAAGATGGCATCCCCGAAGTTGACCTCGGGACCCTGAGCTACGTGGGTAGCTGACGGAGCCGAGAAGTCAGAGATCGACTTCTTGGCCATAGCTTGCTTGAGTGGTGGTGTAGAGCCTCCTTCCTTGAACGGATTCTAGTTCGAGAGGAACCTCTGAGGGGGAACTTGACGACGTCTAGTCCTCCTCAACAGCTGCTCTGGATCTTCAAGATAATTTCCCGGCAGTTGGAAACCGCTCATAAACTATCTGACTTCACAAGAAAGGAAGACACAGACAGGGGTAAGCCCCTATGACTAATTGATAACTAAGTTAACGAGAATCTCTAGATTCAATCTAATTAAAATTTCTTGGCTAAGCTTTCCCCGGCAACGGCACCATAAATGCTTGTTGGTATTTCTTATGACTATTGGATAAATCTGCAAGCGCACAGATTATACCGCTGTAGCACTTCACCAAGGAGTATTCCAAGGTATCGTAATTTATATTATCCCAAAGGAAAGCCTTGCTAGAAATGATAATTAGATAGAGATCCTAGAGAACACCTCAACTTAGTACCAACTAGTATAGAGGGGTAAACGATATATGTGGTAGGAAGGGGTTGATGAATGAAGAGACTACGATAAAAGATACTTAGAACGGACTAGAAAGACTAGCTAGGTGGGAGGACAACGAGAAGAGTATAGGGACTCCGATGTACTTCACCCTACTTCAATATACTTAGCTAATTAACTAGTCTAAACACTATAGTTTGTCTCCTCAATACAAGTATGCTAGGCGAGGGATAGATCAGTAGGAGGACAAAACTCCTACCGGACTGTGCCCTCTTCTTACTGGGGCCTTACCTTTTAAGAACTTGCCTATAAACACGTGGTGGAATACAACGACTAGACAATGATGTCACCTGTTGCTAGCTACCACAAACAATCCGTGCAGCAAGCGATAACCAAGGATAAGATGATGTATAAGCACCACGCTTACACACAACTTACTACTTTGACTACGATCAATAATCAAAGCACCCTATGATAGGCAATGATCGCATACGGGAAAGGTCACAAGGATCACAAACTATGGGTGTGAAGGCTTTTAAAGAGCAAAAGCATATAGCAAGACTATATCTAGTATAGAAATGCTCAAAGTAAATACTAAGTAAAGTAAAGAGAAAGATATATATGGTATAAGATAAAGTCTTACAAAGAAGGAAAGATATAAGAGTTATACCAGACTCTCCAGAAGACAACTCCGGAAATCCCAAGCACAGCTCGACTCAACTCTAACTCCTACTCTAGACTAACTCCTAGAACAATCTAAGGAATAGAGCTTGTAGGCTTCTTCTTCTTCTTCATGTTTAGAGAGGGGGGTGTGACCCTCTATTTATAGTAGGAGGTGGAGTAGGGGCTACTCTGGCGCCATGTCAGCGATCCAGGGCCTTCCGTCCTCCACCCTTGGATCCAACCGACTTAGAAACTGACCAAGGCATGGATGGTGGTGATCCAACACGTGACGAAGAGGTATGGCGGTTGGGCGGACCCAACCGACCTAAGGGTGGATCGGTCGACCCCCTATGGCCAGTGGGCCCTCCTCTGTCCTCATGGAGGTGACCCCACTAGTCAGGCACCAAGTGGGGGCCTGGTGGGCCCAATGGTAGTTCGGCCGACCCCCTTGGGGGTGGCTGGTCCACCTTTTGCTCCCTGGTGCTGGTCCCACTCGTCGTAGGTGTTGGTTGTTGGTTCTGTGGTGGTTGTTACATTTATCTCCTTGGAGTGGGCCCATGAATCCTTGTGCTACTCTGGCGCCACGTCAGCGATCCAGGGCCTTCCATCCTCCACCCTTGGATCCAACCGACTTAGAAACCGACCAAGGCATGGATGGTGGTGATCCAACACGTGGGGAAGAGGTATGGCGGTTGGGGGGACCCAACCGACCTAGGGGTGGATCGGCCGACGCCCCTTGGGGTGCCTGGCCCACCTCTTGCTCCCTGGTGCTGGTCCCACTCGTCATAGGTGTTGGTTGTTGGTTCTGTGGTGGTTGAGAAGATAGTGACTAATCAAGGGTGGAAAGATGAAAGGCTCCAAGATAAGAAGAAGAGTGTAGAAACTGTTAATGCACTTTCCACAAGAATGGATCTCTTAATGAAGAAACTCAAAGAACGAGCCAACTTCAAGAAGGATAGAGAAGCCATCCAACACTATGCCTCCACACAAGCTAACAAGGCAAACCAATGGTGTGAGGTATGTGGTGGAAATCATTCAGGCAACAATTGCCCCGAAACAAATGAAGGCCTGAGCTTCGTCAACAACAACGAGAGTCGACCTCAACAATATGGATCGAAGCCTTGACCCTTCTATCAAGGTAATGAAGGTAAAAGCTTTAATAATTCTAATCAGCCTTCATTTAAAGATCTTGTTTTAAGCCAAGCTAGGATTAATGAAAATTTAAATACTAAACTAACCGCCAATGACAAGACCCTTGAATCTTTAAAAAACAAAATGAATGACTTTGCTTCTGTTGTAAAGAATCAATCGAATTTCAAAAACATGATAGAAAGAAAATTATCTCAATTAATATCTTCTGCTCCATATCTTGGTAAATCCGAAAAAGTCTCTAGTATAAATGCGGTGACCACGAGAGGGGGTAAGTCCACTCGCGATCCACCACATCCTAACACTTCAGGAAAAACAACAAAGGAAAAAGAAGTAGAAGTAGAAGAACAACAAGAGGAAGACGAAGAAGAACTTGCACCATTTCAAGACTCTATCAAGTTCCATGGGAAAACAGCCTCGCATGAGCATTCTTTATTAAATAACAAGTTCCACATGTCCATGAATATTTTAATGCAGATATGAAGAAATGGAACAAAAGAGACCCAGTGGGACCCACATAGGGGGTCGGCCAACCCCACTATGGGCCCACCAGGTCTCTCCCTCGGCCATGATCCAGGAGAAACCCTTCAGAGTGATTTTCAACCATCAGATCACTTTGTGTTTCCTCCCAACGGCTCGCAAGCAATGTACAAGGATCCATGGGCCCACACCAAAGAGATCAACATGACAAACACTTCAGAATGAACAATCACTTCATATGACAGGTGGGACCAGCACCAGGATGGACGAGGTGGGCCAGGGATCCCTAGGGTGGATCGGCCAACCCCACCCTGGGCCCCCCTGGCCCCCACTCAGACCCTAACCAGTGGGGCCACACCCACAAGGCCAGGGGATGGCTCACTGGCCATAGGGTGGATCGGCCGAACCACCCCCATGGTCGGTTGGGTCCCCCCTCAACCACCACATCAATTGGCACATGCTGGAAATCCAAGCCATCCATCCTTGGTGGTTATATGACGGTTTGATCCAAGGGAGGAGGATTGAAGCTCCCTGGATCGATGACGTGGCACTGGAGTAGCCCCTACTCCACCCCCACTATAAATAGAGGCCTAGACCCCCCTCTCTAATCATGATGTAATTCAGACAAACCACTGTTGTTCTCAAGTGGAGATTAGTCTAGTGGTGTTCTCTAGTGTGGGAGTTAGAGTTGAGTTGAGCTTTGCTCGGGCTTTCCGGAGTTGTCTTCCCGTAGGATCTGGTATAAGCTCTTGTATCTTTCCGTTTTGTAAGACTTTACTTATTCAATATAATATTCCTTCTTTGATTTACTTAGTCTTTACTTTGTGCAATATTATACTTGTTATAGTAGTTGTGGTTTATCTTGTCAATTAGTTGTTATAGACTAGATTGAGATCCTTGTGGCCTTTCCTGTATGCGATCATCGCCTATCATAGGGTTCTCTAGTTGTCGTATACACGATTAGAGTAGTAAGAATAGGTGTAAGCGTGGTGCTTATACTTAGTCTCACCTTTGGTTATCGCTTGTTGCACGGATTGTTTGTGGTAGCTAGCAAGAGGTGACAACCTTGTCTAGTCGTTGTATTCCACCATGTGTTTATAGGCAAGTTCTTAAAAGATAAGGCCCCCGTAAGAAGAGGGCGCGGTCCGGTAGGAGTTTTGTCCTCCTACTGATCTATCCCCTCGCCTAGCATACTTGTATTGAGGAATCAATTGATGTTTGTCTCAGCTGAGTGCCATAGTTAAATCTACAAAGGTAGAGTTGGAATCACAGGAGTCCTTTGCTCTCTCGTTGTCCTCCCACATAGTTATACTCACTAGTCATCTCTTACCTATCTTTACTGGTTTGTTGCATCATCACCTTCCTATCATTATATCGATTACCCCCTTACACTAGTTGGTACTAAATTGAGGTGATCTGTAGGATCTCTCTTTTATTATTATTTCTAGCTCTACTTTCCTTTGGGAGAATATAAATACGATACCCCGGAATACTCCTGGGTGAAGTGCTACAACGGTATAATCTGTGTGCTTGCGGATTTATCCAACAAATTATGATAAACTTTTATACACTTAAAATGTTGCCATCAACCCAAGGATCAAGGATAAACAAACACATCATGAGCATAATATACCAAATAACTAGTTCCACATGTCCATGAGTGTTTGAGTGCACGAATGAACAAATGAAGCAAATGAGAGCCAGTGGGACTCGCATAGGGGTTCGCCCGACCACCCTATGGGCCCACTTGGCTCCCCTCTCGGCCATGATCCAAGAGAAGCACTCAAGGGTGATTTCCAACCACTGGATCACTCTGTGCTTTCTCTCAACGGCTCACAAGCAAAGCACAAGGATTCATGGGCCCACTCCAAGGAGATAAATGTAACAACCACCACAGAACCAACAACCAACACCTACGACGAGTGGGACCAGCACCAGGGAGCAAGAGGTGGGCCAGGCACCCCCAAGGGGGTCGGCCGAACCACCATTGGGCCCACCAGGCCCCCACTTGGTCCCTGGCCAGTGGGGTAACCTCCAGGAGGATAGAGGAGGGCCCACTAGCCATAGGGGGGTTGGCCGATCCACCCCTAGGTCGGTTGGGTCCCCCAACCGCCATACCTCTTCCTCACATGTTGGATCACCACCATCCATGCCTTGGTCAGTTTCTAAGTCGGTTGGATCCAAGGGTGGAGGACGGAAGGCCCTGGATCGCTGACGTGGCGCCGGAGTAGCCCCTACTCCACCTCCTACTATAAATGAGGGTCACACCCCCCTCTCTAAACATGAAGAAGAAGAAGCCTACAAGCTCCATTCCTTAGATTGTTCTAGGAGTTAGTCTAGAGTGGGAGTTAGAGTTGAGTCGAGCTATGCTTGGGATTTCCGGAGTTGTCTTCTGGAGAGTCTGCTATAGCTCTTGTATCTTTCCTTATTTGTAAGACTTTATCTTATTCAATATATATCTTTCTCTTTACTTTGCTTAGTATTTACTTTGAGCATTTCTATACTGTTTGTTTCATGTATAAGATGTGTGCACAACATGCTCCTGTGGCTATTTATTCCGCCTTAGCGGTACACAAAGCCACACTATTTTTCTTCTTTGAGGACCAAGAAACAAGTGATCTTCCTAGAATATGGCACCATCCGGAGGTACTCTTCCTATCAACCTTACACCCGGCATAAAAATAGTGTGGGGTTGTATCCCACAAGATGGAAGGGAGCTCCTTTGGGATACCCAAGGCCAATGCTAGGGGTGTCTCTTATGTACCTAAAGATTCTTTTTACGACACGTAAGTGTGATTCCTTAGTATTAGCTTGAAACCTTGCACACATACACGCACTAAACATGATATCCATCCTAGAAGCAGTGAGGTAAAGTAAACTACCAATCATAGAGCGATAGAGAGTTTGGTCAATCGGTTTATCTCCCTCATCAAGGTCGAGATGTCCATTAGTAGGCATGGGGGTCTTGATTGGCTTGCAATCCTCCATCTTGAATTTCTTGAGCACATCTTTAGTGTACTTCTCTTGAGATATGAAGGTCACTTCCTTCATTTGCTTCACTTGGAAGCCAAGAAAGAAGGTTAGCTCGTCAATCATTGACATCTCGAATTCCTTGGACATCAAGTCACCAAACTCCTTGCAATGATCTTGGTTTGTTGACCCAAATATAATGTCATCGACATATACTTGGCAAACAAAGATTTCTCCATTAAGCTTCTTGGTGAATAGTGTGGTATCAACTTTCCCGATCTTTAAGCCTTTCTTGAGTAGAAAGTCCCTTAGCCTCTCATAGCAGGCACGAGGTACTTGCTTCAATCCATAGAGCGCCTTGGACAACCTATACACATGATTAGGCAAATTTGGGTCTTCAAATCCAGGAGGTTATGAGACATAGACAAGTTCATTAATGAAACCACTTAAGAAGGCACTCTTTACATTCATTTGAAAGAGTTTCATTTTGTGATGTGAAGCATATGCCAAAAGGATACGTATGGCTTCTAGTCTTGCTACCGGGGCAAAAGTCTCTCCAAAATCAAGACCTTCAACTTGAGAGAACCCCTTTGCCACCAATCTTGCCTTGTTCCTCACAACCACACCTTGATCATCTTGCTTGTTCTGAAACACCCACTTGGTGCCAATGATTCTTGCTCCTTTGGGCCTCTATACAAGTGTCCAGACTTCGTTCCGGGTGAAGTTGTTGACCTCTTCATGCATTGCATTCACCCAATCCGGATCCGCAAGTGTATATTCCACACTAGTAGGCTCAACAAAGGAAACAAAAGAGTGATGCTCAACATAAGAAGCAAATCTAGATCGAGTTGTTACCCCCCTTGATGGACTCCCTATGATAAGGTCTTATGGATCATCTTGAAGCATAGGTGTAGATCTTCTATTAATCTCTTGGGGAGGTGGTTGTGGTGCCTCAACATCATTTTCTTGAGCCTCGGCTTGATCACGAGGGATGAAGTGTTGGGGATATTACCTCGGCATATCCCCAGGGACCTTATGGGCCTACTGGTTGGTAGACGGCTCGACCTGCGAGGCCTTCCAGCACGCGACCAGCCCATCGTGCTCGCCAAGGACTCCCAAGAAGCCTTGCTCACCAAGGAAGATCCTAGTAGATAGACTCGGATCCCTTGCCTTAAGGGACCGATCGTAATCTGTTAGGATATGAAAATTTTAACCCTACTCCCTGGCTATATAAGGCGAGCAGGGACCCCCTAAAAAATCTCTCTCTCTCTCAGATAATCTACAGATCTTGTAACCTAATATTCAGATCAATCCAGCCACCAAAATGCAGGACGTAGGGTATTACGGTGATTTGCCGGACCGAACCTGTCTAAATCGCTGTGCCTACTCTCTCTGTGTTACGCTTGATCGCCGTCACCACACCTCCGCCTACAATCTACTACCGTAGGGTACCCCCTAGGTGGACTACGACGCATATTTCGTCGATAGTTGGCACGTCAGGTAGGGGGTATGTGCATCGACTCCATGGCTCATCAAGCGGTTACCTTCCCCGGATCCATGGTCATCCCTGCAGGCGACGCCACCCTCCAGATCGGATCTATGGTATGGACCATCCATGGCACCATCTCTGTCTCTGAAACTACGGAACCTGTGCGACTCCTCGCGCCGAACTCTCCTTCGATCAAAGATCTGACCACCAAGATGGTTCAAGGCGCTCCCTGTCGCATCGCCCATGACGATCTCGCGAGCGCTGTCGACCAGGTTGACAAAGACCTCATCGAATGCCTCGACCTCATCAACTCCGCTCGCCGCCGACTCCGCCCGCACGCATCGACCTCACGAAAGAAGATCACCCTGGAAGCACCACAACGTCGTTCGACACCTGATCCCACAAGCCATGGTATTAGGCGGAAGCGTCGACGCAGCAACAACCATAAAGAGGTCCTCGATGGCTCCTCTCCCCTTCACGAACAAGGAAAACACACCATGCGGTAATGCATTGCCCTCAAGGAGGCCATCCAGAGCAAGGCGGAAGCAAAGCGACAAGGCAATGGCTCCTCAGGAGAGGACACGGCGGAGGCCTCGACCGCCGAATTCACGAAGGCCACGCGCATCTTCCCCATATTCCATGGGCGCCCAGGTGGCAACGGTAAGCGTTGCCGGGCTTTTACTAACAGCAATAGCGTTCATGTCCCTACTCCAAATTGGATAAGATGCTGAATCGATTTCTCCAGAGACGATCATCGGGTACGACATGATTACCCTGGTCACTTCCCCCTAGTCGTCAGCGCAGCCATCGCGACCAGCTTCTTCAAAAAGATACTCATCGACGGAGGAAGCTCTCTCAACATTATTTTCCCGAGCACGCTCCAACGTCTTGAGTTCCGGGAGAGCAGCATCTGCCCAGTGAATTTCTCCTTCCATGGTATAATCCCCGGTGCGAGCTCGAAGCTATCTGGACTGATCACCCTCCCAGTACGATTCGAATCCAACCATCTAGTACGAGAAGAACCTGTCGATTTCGTGATCGCCGACCTCGATACTCCATATGATGCCATCCTCGAGCGACCTGCGCTGACAAGACTCATGGCAATAGCACACTATACCTACTTAGTGCTCAAGATACCAACACCACAAGGAGTCATCAGCCTCCACTCTGACCTCCAGGTCACCTACGAATGCGAGCAAGAAACAGTCAGGGACGCAGTCAGGTTGGAGCAACAGTGCGACACCCAAGTCTGCATGTCCGACGCGGCTAAGCCACAAGCAGGGGACTTTGACATCCCTGAGCCCCCGACCACACGTACCTCACAGAAATCTAGGGAAACGAAGACGGTGGCCCTGGACGATGATGACCCTGAGAAGACCGCTGTGATTGGTACCGACCTCGACCTCGTACAAGAAAGTGTGCTCGTCAGCTTCCTGCGGCGCAACATCAACATCTTCGCCTAGAAACTGGCGGACATGCCAAGAGTCCCCCACGACGGTGCCGAGAACTCCCTAAAAGTGGTAGACGGGGCCAAGCCGACCCGCCAGAAGCTTAGACGGTTTGCACCAGACCGCAAAGAGGCTATTAAAGCTGAAATAAACCGGCTCCTAGATGTAGGGTTCATAAAAGAAGTAAATCATCCCGATTGGCTTGCCAATCCGGTGCTTGTAAGGAAAAAGAATAATGAATGGAGAATGTGTGTCGAATATAGGAATCTCAACAAGCATTGCCCTCCCGACCCGTTCCCTCTCCCACGGATTGATGAAGTTGTTGACTCCACTGCTGGATGCGAGCTCCTCTCCTTCCTCGACTGTTACTCTGACTACCACCAAATAGCGCTAAAGGTGGAAGATTAGATCAAAACATCGTTCATAACTCCTTTCGGCGCATACTGTTACACAACAATGTCCTTCGGACTAAAAATTGCTACAAGAATGCTTGAAAGAATTCATTCCAGGGAAGGTCGAGGCCTACGTAGACGACGTAGTCATAAAAACACACTCCGTAGAGACGCTGATCGCCGACATAGAGGAAACTTTCGAGGCTCTCAACAAGTTCAGGTGGAAGTTAAACCCAAAGAAATGCATCTTCGGGGCATCATCAGGAAACCTGTTGGGCAACATCGTCAGTCGATCCGGCATTCGGGCCAATCCGGAAAAAACTGTTGCAGTTCTTCAAATGAAGCCTCTGTCTAGCGTCAAAGATGTGCAGAAACTCGCTGGGTGCATGGATGCCCTAAACCGCTTCATCTCCCGCCTCGATGAAAAAGGCCTTCCGTTCTTCGGACTCTTGAAGGGCGGATAGAAGTTCGAATGGAATGACGAGGCTAATCGCGCTTTCACTGACCTTAAGCGGTACCTCACCGAACCACCTATCCTGGTCGCGCCGAAAGAAGACGAACCAATGTTACTTTACATTGCCGCCACCAACCAAGTTGTCAGCACCGTCATGGTGGTCGAACGTGAAGAGAGCGGACATGTATACCCAGTCCAACGACCATGCTATTTTGCAAGTGAAGTACAGAACGATTCAAAAACAAGATACCCTCAGGTGTAGAAGTTGTTGTACGCGGTAGTCCTCACCGCACGCAAGCTCCAACACTACTTTCAACGACCAACTAAGGTGACAGTCGTCACCGAATTCCCGTTGGGCAATATTCTGCGCAACAAGGACGCTACAAGGCGAATAATTAAATGGGCGGTAGAATTGGGAACGTTCAACATAGCCTTCCAAGGGAGACATACAATCAAGTCACAAGCACTTGCTGACTTCATCACCGAATGGACCGACATCCAGGTCCTAGTAAACACTGAAGCACCCGAGCATTGGACTTTGTTCTTCGACGACTCACTATCCATCCACGGAGCAGGCGTCGGCCTTCTATTCATATCACCATCCGGAGATAAGATTCGCTACGTTCTGCGACTACTATTCCCGGCATCCAACAACGCCGCCGAATATGAGGCGACACTACATGGGCTCCGCATTGCGAGTGAACTGGACATAAAACACATCATCCTCAACGGTGACTCGGCCTTGGTAATCATCCAGCTTAACAAAGAATGGAAGTGCTCAAACGAGAAGATGGACGCATACTGTGTTTCCATCCGAAAGTTAGAAGGCAAGTTCTTCGGGATTGAATATCACTACGTTCCGTGCGATCGAAACCAGACAGCAGATGAAATGTCCAAACTCGGATCATCGCGATCTCCCATCCCATCGAGAATTTTCTTCCAAGACCTACGTGAGAAATCAATTGTCGATCAACATGAAGCCCTGCCTAATGACGTACCACCACCACAAGTGAACGTACTGATCGCCACAAACACCAGCCGACCATTCGACTGGCGAGACAATTTTATCCAGTATCTCTCCAACAACGCGATGCCATGAGATGAGGCAGAAGCAGAGAGAGTAACCCGCCGAGCTCACAACTACGTCCTCGTTGATGGTACGTTGTTGAGGAAGAACTCCAGATTTGAAGCACTACAAAATGTGTCTCCAAGGAGGATGGTGCAACGATCCTACAAGACATTCATGTCGGCACGTGTAGGAATCATGCTGCTGCGAAAACGCTGGTGCAAAAAGCTTTTCGAGCAGGGTTCTATTGTCCCACAGCAGTCACCGATGCGGAACAAATGATGCGCACCTGCAAGGGGTGCCAGTTCTTCGCCAAGCAAACTCACCTCCCCGCCCAGGAACTCCAAATAATACCGGCTTCCTGGCCCTTCGCCTATTGGGGTCTTGATATGCTCAGACCCTTCCGACCAGCACCAGCAAACTTCAAATGGATCTACGTGGCCGTCGACAAATTTTCCATGTGGATCGAGGTTAAGTCAATCACCAAGGCTTCAGCCGGGAGCGCAGTCGCCTTTATTGACGAAATCATACACCGATTTGGCGTGCCAAATTCAATCATCACCGACTTGGGGTCAAATTTCACCGGAAACCTTTTCTAGGATTTCTGCGAGGACAACGGAATACTAGTCAAATACGTCTCCGTCGCCCACCCTAGAGCAAACGGCCAGGCCGAACGCGCGAATGGAATGATACTAAACACACTCAAGAAAAGGTTGTATCAGGAGGAAGAAAAGAACGCAGGTCGCTGGCTGCACGAACTACCCGCGGTGCTTTGGGGACTGCGCACCCAACCTAGTCGTAACACCGGCGTCTCCCCATACTTCATGGTTTTTTGCTCCGAAGCTGTAATACCAACCGACGTTGCCTTCGGTTCCCCGCGGGTAGAACACTACGACGAAGAAACATCCGACTAGGCTCGGATCGATGACATCGATCATCTCCAAGAACAGAGGCTAACCTCGTGCATACGCACAACCAAGTACCTAGAAGGCGTCCGCCGATATTACAACTGCAACATCAACCACAGTTCATTCACTGTAGGCGAACTCGTCCTCAAAAGGAAGCTAAAGACTGAAGGCATACACAAACTTTCTTCACATTGGGAAGGCCTCTACATCGTCAAAGAAGTAACCTGACTAGGGTCTTATCGGCTTGCATACCAAGAAGGCGTCAATGTACCTAACTTATGGAGCATAGAACACCTTAGGCGTTTCTATGCCTGAAATAATTGTATAATTTTCCCACCCGTATCAATAAAGACTCCAGAGTCCGCCCATATACCATTCTTCTTTTCGATGTCATCTACATAGCGACTACAATGTTCGACGACCCCTACAAAACGCATACGACATTCGACAACTTCCGCCAAACGCATACAACGTTCGACGACCTCTCCAAAACACTCCCACAGTGTTCGATGACATCTCCAAAACGCAACGGGGCATTTCTCCAAACAGCCTGGCCATAACCAGAAAGCACCTGAAGCTGGCCTGCTAATGAATCATAGTGAATAGAAGTAGCTACCCTAAGTGCTACGATTACATTGACAGACCTCCCAAATGATATTTCCTCAGAAGCTGGGCGATATCTTTTTGGGTCGGGAGCCATGAGGTTATGTGCCCAGAATCTGTAAACGACCATGGTACGGTCGACGACTCTACAAGCAGCATGGCTTTGCGCCCAGCGTCTGCAGGAAAGGTATCCACAGGCCCTGGTCATGCCACAATCAAGCCTCTTGAAAAAAGGACATGTCCACTGGTATCTCCCTAAGCGTGCATGAGCTATTCGCCCTTTGCGCTGCGGGTTGCCAGCAGCGTGTCTCCTTAGGAGTCCTTATGTATCCTACGCGTGCAATGTCGCTAGCCCTACGATCTGGACCATTTGAGACCCAAGGCCGAACGATTCATCGCTACGGCTCACGACTTAGCTGGCATGAAAGGACATACAAGTGAAATAAAAGTTCACCGCCCAGATAAACAAAGCTTTGGTACATTCCACTTACACTTCCACACCAACCCTGTATTGTATACAAGTTACGGCTACCTCATAGCAAAAAACTCCATGTCAGCAAGCAGATGCTCAGCGACTGTGTCTGCCTCCACCTCTAAGCAACTCACATCCAACTCTGAAGTACCCGTCGCGTAACCATTCTGTACCCTCTGCAGATCAACTCGCGGGTAGTGTGACCGAAGCATCGCAAGCCCGTGGGAGAGCATCTCATGTGCTGCCAACGACACAAACGACTTGAAGCACCCATAGAATCCTCGCGCCCTCGACAAAACATTTGCAATAGCCTCGTCTGACGAAGGAGCAGAGACAAAAGTAACACTATCCACACAGGCCATTGTCGGCTCGACCTCTTCAAACAGGCTCCAAAACCGGCGGCGCCCGGTAACAACCTCGGCGTCCAGTTCTGCATGCGGCAAAGAACATAAACACAAGGACAAGGAAACGACTCCAAGAACCGAATAAGATATCAGAGCCAACCTTTCTTCGCTCTTGATAGCTGGTCGCGTAGACTCAAGATGTCGCGTTCTTTCTCCAAAAGGGCCTTCTCCAGCTCACACGTTCGTGCATGAGATCCCTCCAAAGACTCCTCCAAAGACAGGATACGAAGCTTGCGCTCCTGACTCATTCTTAGCACCGCCTGCATAATTGCGGTTAGGCATACGATTGATCAAAAAAGGGAAGCTTACGGCTCACCTTTATATTATCCAGGATGCCCTAATCACAATCAGAACCTTCGTTATCAATGAAACCATCCTGCGAGTGGAGCAACTCCGTAGAGTTGTCTTCAACACCAGAAGCTCGCCTCTGCCTCTTCCTTGAACGAGAATCAAACGCCAGTGGCACATTGTCATCTTCAGGAACCGCCGCAGAAGGAAGACCAGGGTCTCCTGAAGAATCTAAGTCACCATCAAGCCTCGGGGGATCCGTAGCCCAGGGCTCCGACCTCAGCGGTTCCGCATCAACAACAACCGCCTCCGACCTGGGGAGTCCCTCGTCGACCAAATTTTTTCCAAAAACCTCCGGCGCGATTCTACACAATGATCCAGACTCGTTAAACGGTACGATACCAAAAAACAAGAACCATCCAAAATCAACGTATCAAGAACAAACACTCACCCCACAGGCACCCCTTGATGAGAGAATCTAGGCACCCTAGGAGACTTCGAAGCGCCCGCCACACCTGGGGTCCTCATATCAGAGTATGCGCCGAGCAGGACGTCCTCATTCCCAAACAAAGTACCACGCTGCTGGGCTAGAGGTTCACCAGAATGACTGTTGCCACTTGGCTCCATCGTATCGCCACCATCCCGGGGCATACAAAGCTCCAGCAACACACCTAGGGCCGGAAACATGGCGAAATAAGAGACATGATCTTCACCACAAATATACACAACCAAGAGCATATGTAAGCACGACAAACACCAAAAAAGCAACGTATGACAAGTTACAGATGGCAAAACCTATGGAGGAGGACGACGAAGAGAAAAGTCCTTCCTCGGATGACGCGGCGAAGACCGCTTCGAAAGATCAAAGATGTAATTCAAACACTTTTCAGCAACAGCCGACTCGATATTCTCAGGCGCCTCCCGAGTACCATCACCCTTACGAGCATACTTAAAAGTTGGATGCTCCATATCTTTACAAGGCTGACATCGCCTGGCGATGAAACTACACGCTACCACCACGCCGTCAAGAGTACGATGATCAAGCAACTTCAGCAGCAACTTCACCGTATCCAAACCAGCCTCAGACGGCGGCTCCGACCAGGTTTCTAGAACCGTGGGGACCAACGAGGGGTCACATGGCGCACAAGGTTCTTCCTGATGAACATAAAACCACCTCGACTTGTGCCCAGCAAACTTGAAATGCAACGGCATTGAGATGTACTCGCTAGACATGCCATCCCTGAGTTGAAGATGTACTGAACTGATGACACTAGATGACCCAGTCCCATTCGTCTTCAAACAGAAGAAGTATCAGAACAAATCAAAGTGCGGATAAATCCCAATAAATGCCTCGCACATATGAATAAATGTCGCAATGTGCACAATCGAGTTTGGATTCAGGTTGCAGAGCGAGATATCATAATACCGTAAAAGACCACGAAGGAAAGGATGCACCAGAACCCCAAAACCACATCGAAAGAAAGGCTCGAACACCACCAGCTCACCTGTATTCGGCGTCGAAAACGACTCGCTGAACGCCGGCCGCCACCCGCCGACTTCCTTATCCGGGAGAAGGCCACCGAAAACAAGAGTTTCAATATCATCTTCCTTCAAAGTGCTCCGAGTCCAGTGCCTCGCCCACGGTGGCACCACCAGATCCTCAACTCTAACATTTGGGGACGATGGTGGAGAAGCCCCCCTAGCCGCCGCCGAAGACCTCGTACCCGAACCCGCCGCTGCAGATAGCTTCACAACATTACCCTTCTTCGGCGCCATTACTAGCAAACAAAAGCAATCGAGCACTGTGATGGTGGGTGAATCTAGGAAACGACGGAAGCAATGTTGAGAATGCTACGGTGAAAGATGAAGAGTCCTTCACTGCAATAGCGGAATGAAGACCACCACCGCGTTGTTTCCCTTTTATACCTAGGGGCGCGCCGCTTCCCCTTCTAGGGTTTAGGGGAAACCGCAACGACCAAATAAGGAACCACCACGCCCGCCTCATGCGCCGCGATTTGGGCTGCTAACTGCGCGGTTGTTTCGGCCCATTTAATTTCTTTCCATTATCAATTAAATATTTGCTTCTAGATAAATCCCTCAATTTATGGCTAATAATTTTTTGCAATATCACCAACGCTACAGTCCCAGGGACTGGACGCACAACTTTGTTTTAATCTATTTTGTGCAGCTATAGTAACACGACTATAGTAGCCTAATCGGCAAGGTTAACAGAACTTGTGGCACACCCACACTCGGGGACTCCGTCGATAGCAACCACAGCTCGGCCGCCTGGTCGCACTCCCGACCAGGCTCGGGGACTTGTCCAACATCACACCGAGCAAGGCTCGGGGACTGCGGCCACGACACAGAAGGACGGCACAAAGTAGGACAACACCCGGGGACTGCGAATCAAACATATGACCCCGATGCAAGAACCTCCTAAGCTCCTTCCATCAGGCTCGGGGACTACGGGTATTCGCAGTCATTTATTATTAAACTCGTATTTCAGTCTTTCAATTTCCAAATATATGATCCTGATACAAGAAGCTTCCAATTTCTTACATAAAGCTCAGGGACTATGGGTACTCGCACTCGTTTTTACCAAACTCATGCTTCAATTTACATACCTTATGCATATTTTTATAAAGCATGGCACCACGTGCATACTTGACCTGCTACCACGCTCAGGGACTAAGTGGGTACACTTCACCTCGTGGTGAATGTACTGATTTTCTTCTCGACAAAACTCTGTTGTTTTTTGTGTTGTTTTTTCAGAGATTAAGTGGGTACACTTCACTAGGAAAGTACTTTTTTTTAAAAAAAAAATCTTCTTCAGCACGACAGATCCTCCCAGTAAGCAGCTGCAACGTCTGACGAGGCGACCTGCTCGCACATCAAGCCATGACGCTCTCAACCAGCCCAACCTGGTCAGGAGGCTTCTCCGAGCAGCACCACGACCAGAAAGCCTGGTCGGTGCTGCACGACGACCACGACGCATGATGGAGACTAGCTGAAGACCTTCAAGGACAATGTTGCGGGCTCGCTGGAAGAATATACCGTGCTCGCGGACTTGTTGGGGATATTACCTCGACATATCCCCAGAGACCTTATGGGCCTACCATCCGGCAGACGGCCCGACCCGCGAGGCCTTGCGGCACGCGACCAGCCCGTCGCGCTCGCCAAGGACTCCCAAAAAGCCTTGCTTGCCAAGGAAGATCCTAGTAGATAGACTCGGATCCCTTGCCTTAAGGGACCGATCGTAATCTGTTAGGATATGGAAATTGTAACCCTGCTCCCCGGCTATATAAGCTGAGCAGGGACCCCCTCCAAAATCTCTCTCTAAGATCATCTACAGATCTTGTAACCTAATACTTAGATCAATCGAGCAACCAAAACACAAGACGTAGGGTATTACGGTGATTTGCCGGCCCGAACCTCTCTAAATCGTCGTGTCTACGCTCTCTGTGTTACACTTGATCGTCGTTGCCACACCTCCGCCTACAATCTATTACCGTAGGGTACCCCCTAGGTAGACTGCGACACATATTTCGTCGACATGAAGGTATCTTCTTGCGCTTCCCTCACTTGTTCTTCATCAACTTGAGGCGTTTGAGGTGGAGAAGGTTCTTGATTTGCATCAACTTCATCTTCTTCCACCTCTTGTGGGTTGATGGCACCAACCGACATATTCTTCATAGCCTCCCTCAAGGGTTCATCACCTAAATCATCAAGATTCTCAAGCGCTCTTTGGGAGCCATTAATTTCTTCAAACTCCAAGTCATATGTTTCTTCAACTAAGCCGGTGGCTTTGTTAAATACACGGTATGCCTTGGATTTAAGTGAATAACCAACAAGGAAACCAATCTCACAACACCTTTGGAACTTGCCCAAGTGTTGACGCTTCTTGTAGATGTATACTTTGCATCCAAACAATCGGAAGAATGATATATCCGGTTTCTTCCCATTCACAAGCTCATAGGGGGTCTTCTTGAGAAGCCTTTGGACAAATAGCCGGTTGGCCGCATAACATACAGTGTTGATTGCTTCAGCCCAAAACTTCTTGGGGGTGTTGTACTCATCAAGCATAGATCTAGCAAGAGTGATTAGAGTCCGGTTTTTCCTCTCTAGAACACCATTTTGTTGAGGGGTATAGGTGGCGGAGACCTCATGCTTGATCCCAACTTCATCACAATAATCTTCAATCTTGGTGTTCACAAACTCGGTGCCATTGTCACTTATAATCTTCTTGATCTTCACATCAAACTCATTTTGTGCTCTAGTTGCAAACTTCTTGAATACTTCGGTTGTCTCTCCCTTGTCTTGAAGAAAGAACACCCAAGTGTACCTAGAGTAGTCATCAACCACCACCAAGAAAAAGAGATTGCCTCCAAGGCTAGAATAAGTGGTAGGTCCAATTAGATCCAAGTGAAGTAGCTCTAGGAATCTTGAGATTGACATGAAAGCTTTGGTTGGATGAGTGTTTTCTACTTGCTTGTTGGCTTGACATGCACTACATAGTTTGTCCTTCTCAAACATCACATCCTTGATCCCTCTAACCAATTCCTTCTTGACAAGCTTCTTCAAATTTGACATGCCCACATGTGCTAATCTTCTATGCCATAGCCAACCCGAAGATGACTTGGAGAATAAGCATGTTTGCAAACTCGCCTCATTGGAAGTGAAGTCCACTAGATAGAGATTGTTGTGCTGGAACCTTTTGAATATCAATGTTGAATCTTCAATCTTGGTCACAACTACCTCATTGGGGGTGAAGAGACATTGGAAACCGAGATCACATAGTTTACCAACCGATAGCAAGTTGAAGCTCAAAGATTGCACTAACAAGACATTGGATATTGATTGTTCATTGGAGATAGCCACTTTGCCAAGCCCTTGCACTTTGCCCTTTGAATTGTCCCCAAATGTAATCTTTTCTTGACTTGCACAATCTTCGTCAAGTGAGGTGAACATCCGGGGGTCGCCAGTCATATGTTGAGTGCAACCACTATCAATTACCCAATGGCTCCAGCGGTCTTGTAGTTCACCTACACACAAGCATCTTGGAGTTAAGCTTGTTGTTTGGGAACCCACACTTGGTGGGGACCCATAGCCTTGTCAACCAACTCTTTACCAACCCATAACACTTTAGGCTTGTTCTTCATAGGTGGACCAAGAAACACAACTAGTGGTCTACCCTTGGAGTCCTTGTTGATCACAAAGTGTGCATCATGAGCAAATGGTCTTGTGTGCTTGGGCAAGGTCTTGGGTGGTGGAGTCTTGCAATCATGAGCAAAGTGACCAACTTGACCACATTCAAAGCATCTTCTTGGCTTAGGCTTTGGCTTGTCTTGATTGTTGCCATTGTACTTGTTCTTGTAGTAGTTCTTATCTTCAATATTTACTTTGGCCTTCATCACTTGGTTCTCCTTGAACCCAACACCCATCTTGTCTTCTTCATGATGGTGTTCATCAAGAGCTCACTTTGAAGGTTGTGGCCCTTGGTGAACTTCTCCAAACCACTTGCTAGCTTGATCTTATCATTCTTGAGCTTTGCATTTTCTTATTTAAGTGTGTTGATCAAGGTAGTGGCATCCTTGTCATCATCCTTGGTCGACTTGATGGTGAAAGGCTTGTTTGACCTGAGATTGATTAGCTCTTCCTTGAACTTTGAGTTCTCTTGCCTCATTTTCATGTAGTCATCATACTTGTTGGCATCTACAACTTGCTTGCCCTTGCACTTAGCATTTTGCTAACTAGCAACTTCATCAAGCAACTCCTCACAAGATGTAGCTATTGTTGGGTCAGTCCAGCCTACATGTCTCACATGTGCCCACATTATTAGTTTGACATCTCTATGTCTATGACTTGTGAAACATAGCCATCAACTAATACATGTGCTGGTCTAATATTCAAGTGTGCTCTTACAAGAATGCCGACCAGGGACTACTATTAGAATAACCATTCAGGTAATTGAGTTCCACAAACAATTCACATAATTGTCAATCAATACTAGTTGTCTATAATGGATATTCAAAGAACACTTTATTAATCATGGATACAATCGGAATATAATCATCTACATGATTAGCTCTAGGGCATATTCCCAACAGTCTCCCACTTGCACTAGAGTTAATCTCTTAGATGTCTAATCCCCATAGACCTCAAGTGTGCCTCATGCTTAGGCTGTGGAAGAGCCTTTGTCAAAGGATCTGCAACATTCAAATCCGTATGTATCTTGCACATTTTGATCTCATCTCGACCGACGAACTCTCGGATAAGATGAAACTTCCGCAGTACATGTTTGTTCTTTTGGTGATTCCTTGGCTCCCTAGCCTGCGCTATCGCCCCATTGTTGTCACAATGTATATTCAATGGGCCGGACGCATTTGGAAACACACCAAGTTCAATGAGGAACCTCCTCATCCAAACACCTTCCTTTGCAGCGGCAGAAGCTGCAATGTACTCGGCTTCTGTTGTAGAATCAGTTACCGTCTCCTGCTTGGAACTTTTCCAACTTACAGCACCACCATTAATTGTGAACACAAAACCTGATTGAGACTGTGAATCATCTATGTCAGTTTGAAAGCTAGCATCGGTGTAACCATTTACAACGAGCTCCTCATTACCTCCATAGATTAGGAACACATCTTTAGTCCTTCTCAAGTACTTAAGAATGTTTTTAACAAGCGTCCAGTGACTCTCACCTGGATTGGCTTGGTACCTGCTCGCAACACTTAGAGCATATGAGACATCTGGGCGAGTACATATCATGGTATACATGATGGAACCAACTGCCGAAGCATATGGAACTTTACTCATTTGTTTCCGCTCATCAGCTGTCGAAGGACATTGCTTCTCACTGAAACGTATACCATGTGACATAGGCAAGAACCCTTTCTTGGATTGTTCCATGTTGAACCGTTTCAACACCTTGTCAATGTATGTCTCTTGACTTAATCCTATAAGCCTCTTTGATCTATCTCTATAGATTTTGATGCCCAAAATGTATGTTGCTTCTCCTAAATCCTTCATAGAAAAACTATTATTCAGTGAAGTCTTTACAGATTGCAACATAGGAATGTCATTCCCAATCAATAGTATGTCATCCACATACAAGATTAGAAACACAACAGCGCTCCCACTTTCCTTCTTGTAAACACAAGGTTCTTCTTCATTCTGACGAAAGCCAAACCCTTTGATTACTTCATCAAAACGAATATTCCAACTCCGAGATGCTTGCTTTAATCCATAAATGGATTTCTGTAGCTTGCATATTTTTCCAGCATTTTTAGGATCAACAAAACCTTCGGGCTGTATCATATACACGTCCTCTTCCAAATTTCCATTTAGAAAGGCTGTTTTAACATCCATCTGCCAAATCTCATAATCGAAATAAGCAGCAATTGCTAGAATGATCCGGATAGATTTAAGCATCGCTACCGGCGAGAATGTCTCGTCGTAGTCAACTCCTTGAACTTGCCGAAAACCCTTTGCAACAAGTCGAGCTTTATAGACGTGAACGTTTCCATCCATATCCTTTTTCTTTTTATAGACCCATTTGCACTCAATAGGTTTAACCCCATCAGGCGGGTCAACCAAGTTCCAAACTTGATTGTCTCCCATGGAATCTATCTCGGATCTCATGGCACTTTGCCATTTCTCGGAATCTGGGTCCATCATTGCTTCCGCGTACGTTGCAGGTTCGTCATCGTCTAACAACAACACTTCCCCACGTGCCTCCCGGATTCTTGCTGACCTTCGTGGTTGTGGTGGTGTTTCTCTTGCCACAGGTATCTCAACTTGTTCTGCTACATTAGCATCACTCGTAGAGTTATCTCCTATTGGCTCATCTTGAACTTCTTCAAGATACACCTTCTCTACACTTTTCTCTTTGTTGAGAAACTCTTTCTCTAAGAAGACACCATTCCGAGCAACAAACACTTTGCCCTCTGATTGGTTGTAGAAGTAATACCCTAAAGTTTCCTTTGGATATCCCACGAAAAAGCATTTGTCCGACTTGGGTGTAAGTTTATCTGACATAAGTCGTTTGACATAAACTTCACAACCCCAAATCTTTAGAAAAGACAAACTGGGACTCTTACCAGTCCATATCTCATATGGTGTCTTGACCACGGACTTAGACGGTACCCTATTCAATGTGAAAGCGGCTGTTTCTAGAGCGTATCCCCAAAATGAGAGTGGTAGGTCTGACTGGCTCATCATAGACCGAACCATGTCCAACAAAGTCCGATTACGTCGCTCGGACACGCCGTTTCTCTGAGGCGTTCCAGGTGGCGTAAGCTGTGGAACAATTCCGCAACTCTTTAGATGATTGCTAAACTCATGGCTCAAATATTCGCCTCCTCGATCAGATCGCAAGGCTTTGATTTTCTTGCCACGTTGATTCTCTACTTCATTCTGAAATTCTTTGAACTTTTCAAATGTTTCAGACTTATGCTTCATTAGGTAGACATATCCATATCTACTAAAGTCATCAGTAAAAGTTATGAAGTATTGAAATCCACCTCTAGCTGTCGTGCTCATTGGTCCACATACATCAGTATGTACGAGTTCCAACAAGTCAGACGCCCTCTCAGGAAATCCTTTGAATGGCGCCTTGGTCATCTTGCCTAGTAGGCAAGCCTCACATGTCTCGTATGATTCAAAATCAAACGAAGCTAGAAGACCATCATCATGGAGCCTCTTCATGCGATTCCCACTTATATGACCCAAACGACAATGCCACAAATATGTAGAACTTAACTCATTAAGCCGAGGCCTTTTAGCATTAACATTACAGATAGGTGTATCATCAAGATTTAAAATAAACAATCCATTCACAATGGATGCAAAAGCCACAAACATGTCATTCTTTGAGATCACACAACCATTGTCTTTACTCGCAAATGAATAACCATCCTTCATCAAACATGAAGGTGACACAATGTTTCGACTTAAACTAGGAACGAAATAACAATTATTCAATTCCATGATAAATCCTGACGGGAGGTGAAGTTGCATCGTCCCAACGCTCAACGCAGCAACTCTTGCATTGTTGCCCACGCGGAAATCAACTTCGCCTCTTCTCGTGCTTCTACTTCTTACCATTCCCTGCATCGTATTGCAAATATGAGCAACCGATCCGGTATCAAATACCCAGGAGTTAATGTAAGAATCAGCGAGAAAAATATCTGTAACATAAACGACAAGTGTACAAGCAGCGGGAGTACCTTTACTACCGCCATCCTTCTTTAAGGACTCCAAGTACAGCTTGCAGTTTCTCTTCCAGTGACCTTTCCCCTTACAATGAAAGCATATTGCTTCAGCAGCTGGTCCATTGGCAGGAGGAGGGTTTGGCTTAGAGATCTCATCTTTAGCCTTCGCCTTCTTCTTCCACCCAGCCTTCCTTTTAAAGTTGGGCTTGTTTTGGACCGCCATCACATGGCTAGTGCCTGCTGCCTTCTTGATATCAGCTTTTGCTGTTTTAAGCATGCCACATAATTCATTCAAGCCCTTCTCCGCCCCATGCATATGGTAGTTCGAGATGAAGTTTCCATAACTGGGCGGAAGAGACGCAAGAATGAAATCAGTTGCCAACTCTTGGCCAATTGCGAAGCCTAGCTTCTCCAACCTCTGAGTGTAACCAACCATCTTGATTACATGTGGCCCTACAGGTGCGCCCTCAGCCAGCTTGGTTTCTGCAAGCGCCTTAGAGACATTGAACCTTTCAGTCCGCGCTTGAGTTTGGAACATATCTTCAAGCGCCACGATCATATCGTTCGCTGAATGATTATTGTCGAACTGCATCTGTAGATCAGGTTCCATACAAGCAAGCATGAGGCAACCCACTTCAAGATCAGCATCACATGCTTTCTTGTAAGCGGTTTTCTCTGCAGTGGGTGCATTATCATCAGGTTCATCTGGTAATGGGGTGTCTAGAATATCTTCCTTTTTCTCAGCCCTGAGAACAATTCTTAGGCTGCGGATCCAATCCGCATAATTTGTTCCATTCAACTTATCTTTCTCAAGAATTGATCGCAAAGTAAATGGTTGATTACTGGGAGCCATCTACAACAAAAGTAATGCAAAATACTAAGACAATGTATCCATGAAGGAGTAAGTTATATCAAAATAAAACATACTCCCACTAAAATCAATATCCCTCAATTGATACTTAGTGATTCAGGACCCACAACTAACAAGTCAACTAGTGAGCTTTAGCATCACCGCTAGAAGACATGGTAGATCGGTAAGCAACACTTTGCTAATCATATCACATATGATTCTTGTTGTTGGGCAGCATCTCTATGCTACGCTCAACCTCCCCATGCTTCAAGGTCCCTAACCGTTAGGATAACCTTGTTCAAGTAACCAAACCTTCTGCTAGTAAGTGTCCGACACGAACCTGTCTAGTCAAGGAAAATCAGTGGCACCCTAATTTCATAGACCCACCACCAATCGTACAAGACACGTGACAGTGCAAGGTTTGGGGAAGCATACAACTTAAACATTGCTAAGGGATCATTCTACTTTACTATCATATTCATGTAGACAAAACATAATAGCGAACAACAAAAGTAGAATAAAATGAGAATCACATTCACACATAGTGACTTGGTATGGCCCTTTAAATAATGGTGATCTCCATCTCCATCATCTTGCCCATCATGGTGATCTCCATCTCCATGATCTTGCCCATCATGGTGATCTCCATCTCCATGATCCACGTGTGACATCCTTCTTGTGATAAGTCCTCCAAGAACTATCTTACCGCAGGCTATACTAATTACATAGTCGCAAGATCACAAGATGGCACGCAGGCCAATACATCAAAAGGGCAACACATATGGCTCCAACCGTATTGCTTACATGTCACGCAGGGCATGAAAATTACATTAATCTCATAGGCCATACCAATCACATCAACTCCTGCAAAAACAAGTTAGGCGTAGAACGATTCTAGGTGCTATAGTAGATACCAAGCGGGATTACATAGATCGCATCTATGGAATCACTATGAAAATCTCATCGGACTAATCTCATCAGCTAAAAATTGACTGGGATTACATAGATCGCATCTACATAGATCGCATCTACTCCCGACGCGCATCACATGCGCCCGGCTTCTGACCTAGGTCTCAATTCGATCAATCTAATTGATCTCCAACTCACCCTGACTGGATTTACTTGTATCTGTTAACTCGGATGGCGGAATTTCGACTGGTACGAGTAGGTTGATGCAATACCATCGCAGCAAGACATGAACCAAAGTCTGAGATTCATCATAAAACCCGCATATCACCATATGCCAAGATCTGAACCAATAACGAGGCAGTAACGGCTCTGATACCACTGATGGAATACGAGGTTGCTACGCTAGCCGGAAAACAAAACTTTTCGACCTCATAAACCAGGATCTACTGCTAGTTACAGGTTACGGGATTACCACTAGACGCGCAGGTGCAGCGGAAGACGACTTGATGTAGTCGTGCGCGTCGCAGCAGGCAGTGCAGTTGCGTGGTCGTCCGTCTCAACGTCCCCTTCGCGTGGTTCGTCCTTGTGCTCCAGATGCAGCACCTCCGAGGAATCCCACGACTGTTGGGAATATGCCCTAGAGCTAATCATGTAGATGATTATATTCCGATTGTATCCATGATTAATAAAGTGTTCTTTGAATATCCATTATAGACAACTAGTATTGATTGACAATTATGTGAATTGTTTGTGGAACTCAATTACCTGAATGGTTATTCTAATAGTAGTCCCTGGTCGGCATTCTTGTAAGAGCACACTTGAATATTAGACCAGCACATGTATTAGTTGATGGCTATGTTTCACAAGTCATAGACATAGAGATGTCAAACTAATAATGTGGGCACATGTGAGACATGTAGGCTGGACTGACCCAACAAGAGAAAGTCTCTATTCATGTCATGTACGTTATGTCCTTAGACCTGAGATTGTGGTATGTACTCAAGATGTGAAACGATCTACTTAGAGACTATCAAACGCTACTCCGTTATTGGGTAGTTATAAAGGTGGTCCTTGGGTGGTTGGGAAACATGCTATGAGACATAGACAATCAAGATGGAATTTGCCCCTCTCTTCGTGAGAGAGATATCACTGGATCACTCATGTGATTGGATCAACAAATGCATGGCCATGCTTGGGTTAAGTGTTAACCCACGAGTTGAACCATATATCGAGTGGCGAAGGGAATAACTTGTACATGGTCATAGTGGTTCGTCTGATATGATCATAGCGTATACATAGGAGTTGACACGTCTTGCTAGAGGCCGCTATCAACTATTGGTCGAGTAAGAGTACTTGGGCCATGTCTATGTATGCGTGAGCCCATAGGGTCGCACGCTTAAGGGGTTGGAAGCCTAATTCGGGTTGGACCCGAATTAGACTAGGTTTAGGGTTTCTAATGGGCCTCCACCGTGGGAGCTCGTTAGGACGCCTATATAAGCAAGGGGTGGGCGCGGGGCGAATTGATCCACGCCTTTTGGCAGCCGCCGTCGCCTCCCCACGCTCGCGCCTTTTGCTCCTCGCGGACCTAGTAGTCCGGAGGCGCAACGCTTCCTCCCTGCACGTGTGGGATTCCTCGGAGGTGCTGCATCTGGAGCACAAGGACGAACCACGCGAAGGGGACGTTGAGACGGACGACCACGCAACTGCACTGCCTGCTGCGACGCGCACGACTACATCAAGTCGTCTTCCGCTGCACCTGCGCGTCTAGTGGTAATCCCGTAACCTGTAACTAGCAGTAGATCCTGGTTTATGAGGTCGAAAAGTTTTGTTTTCCGGCTAGCGTAGCAACCTCGTATTCCATCAGCTATATCACACTTAACAACCAGGTTAATAGCAACATGTGTAGCAAGATCATATGTAAGCAATTCATTAGCTACCACAAGTGTGCCATGTTCAGTTTTCACTTGGTTGTAGTCATCTTTTAGCAAGTTATACCTTGTGTGGAGCTCTTGTGATGACCTCTCAAGCTTATCATGTTTCTCATTTGCTTGCTTGAGTGAGGCGTTGAGCTCCCTAGTGCTAGATGTGAGAGTGTTGTTTTCAAGCTTCAAATCATCATTAGCACTAGACAAGGCATCAAGCTTAGCATGCAAGTTTTCTTGTACCTCAAGTAGTTTGTCATTTTTACTTTTGTACTTCCGTATGATGTTGGAGTATTTGTTGCAAATTTTAATTAGGTCATCATAGGAAGGTGCTTCATCATCACTATCACTACCACTTGAGTCACCACTATCATCATCATCCTCTTTTTGTACCTTCTGTCACCTTTAGCCATGAGGCATAAGTGTGTAGAGTATGAGCCCGGTGATGAAGGAGGAGGTGGCGGTGGAGTAGAAGAACCAATCACCAAAGCCGCCACCTTCTCATCTTCACTTTCATCATCGGAGGAATCACTTGAGTCCTCAATGTCGGTGAGCCAATCACCAACAATGTAAGCCTTGCCATTCTTCTTCTTCTTGTGGAAGTTGGAGTTCTTCTTCTTCTTGAATGGCTTCTCTTGCTTCTTCTCATCATCATCATCACCGAAGTTGGAGTCATCTTGTGCACCCTTCTTGTTCTTGTTGTTCTTGAACTTGTCTTTCTTCTCTTCGGTGAATTGATGTGCTAGATGGCCAAGAATGCTACAATTGTAGCACTTCATTTGGGAGATGGGCTTCCTTGAAGATCTTGTGAATAATTTCTTCTTCTTTGAGTCAAACTTGACTCCATTCTTGTTTAGCCTCTTCAACATCTTAGTGGTCTTCTTCACCATGAGAGCAATGTTGTCTTCATCTTCATCATCACTTGAGCTCTCAAGCACCACTTGCACTTTGCATCTTTCCTTGGAGGATGCCTTGAGAGCCAAGTCCTTCTTTTCCTCTTTCTCTTTGTCTTGTGTTTCTTCTTGGAGGAGGATGAAGAGCCATCATTGATCTTCATGTACATCTCATGAGCATTGATCTTGCCCAACACTTGTGTTGGTGTAGATAGAGAGAGCTTCCCTTGGTGAAGGACCGTGATGATGTGTCCATACTTGTCAATTGGCAAGACACAAAGAATCTTATGCACCACATCGGTCGATTGCATTTGGTTGAGCCCAAGTCCATTCAATTCCTCTACAAGAATGTTAAGACGTGAATACATCTAATTTGCATTTTCATTAGCAAACATAGTAAAGGAATTTAACTTTGCCATGACCAAGTGATAGCGTTCCTCACGCTCACACTTCGTTCCTTCATGAAGCGCACAAATAGTGGTCCACAACTCATATGCGTCTTTAACATTACACACATGGTTGAAGACATCCTTGCATATGCTGTGAAAGAGGATATTCTTTGCCTTGGCATTATGATTCTCAAAGTAGGGGTCCTCGGTGAAGTAGGATCCTCGCTTAGTGACGGCTTTGAGAACTCCAATGTCCACGACCTCTAGATAGGCTTCCTTTCAGACCTTTGTTGGTATTTCTTATGACTATTGGATAAATCCGCAAGCGCACAGATTATACCGCTATAGCACTTCACCAAGGAGTATTCCAAGGTATCGTAATTTATATTATCCCAAAGGAAAGTCTTGCTAGAAATGATAATTCAAAAAGGATCCTAGAGAGCACCTCAACTTAGTACCAACTAGTATAGAGGGGTAAACGATATATGTGGTAGGAAGGGGTTGATGAATGAAGAGACTACGATAAACGATACTTAGAACGGACTAGAAAGACTAGCTAGGTGGGAGGACAATGAGAAGAGTATAGGGACTCCTATGTACTTCACTCTACTTCAATATACTTAGCTAATTAATTAGTCTAAACACTATAGTTTGCCTCTTCAATATAAGTATGCTAGGTGAGGGGATAGATCAGTAGGAGGACAAAACTCCTACCGGACCGCGCCCTCTTCTTACTGGGGCCTTACCTTTTAGGAACTTGCCTATAAATACGTGGTGGAATACAACGACTAGACAAGGCTATCACCTCTTGCTAGCTACCACAAACAATCCGTGTAGCAAGCGATAACCAAGGATAAGATGATGTATAAGCACCATGCTTACACACAACTTACTACTTTGACTATGATCTATAATCAAAGCACCCTATGATAGACAATGATCGCATACGGGAAAGGTCACAAGGATCACATACTATGGGTGTGAAGGCTATTAAAGAGCAAAAACATATAGCAAGACTATATCTAGTATAGAAATGCTCAAAGTAAATACTAAGTAAAGTAAAGAGAAAGATATATATTGCATAAGATAAAGTCTTACAAAGAAGGAAAGATACAAGAGTTATACCAGACTCTCCAGAAGACAACTTCAGAAATCTCAAGCACAGCTCGACTCAACTCTAACTCCCACTCTAGACTAACTCCTAGAACAATCTAAGGAATAGAGCAAGTAGGCTTCTTCTTCTTCATGTTTAGAGAGGGGGTGTGACCCTCTATTTATAGTAGGAGGTGGAGTAGGGGCTACTCCGGTGCCACGTCAGCGATCCAGGGCCTTCCGTCCTCCACCCTTGGATCCAACCGACTTAGAAACTGACCAAGGCATGGATGGTGGTGATCCAACACGTGACGAAGAGGTATGGCGGTTGGGCGGACCCAACCGACCTAAGGGTGGATCGACCGACCCCCCTATGGCCAGTGGGCCCTCCTCTGTCCTCATGGAGGTGACCCCACTAGTCAGGGACCAAGTGGGGGCCTGGTGGGCCCAATGGTGGTTCGGCCGACCCCCTTGGGGGTGGCTGGCCCACCTCTTGCTCCCTGGTGCTGGTCCCATTCGTCGTAGGTGTTGGTTGTTGGTTCTGTGGTGGTCGTTACATTTATCTCCTTGGAGTGGGCCCATGAATCCTTGTGCTTTGCTTGTGAGCCGTTGAAAGAAAGCGCAGAGTGATCTAGTGGTTGGAAATCACCCTTGAGTCCTTCTCTTGGATCATGGCCGAGAAGGGAGCCAAGTGGGCCCATAGGGTGGTTGGCCGACCCCCTATGTGGGTCCCACTGACTCTCATTTGCTTCATTTGTTCATTCCTGCACTCAAACACTCATGGACATGTGGAACTAGTTATTTGGTAAATTATGCTCATGATGTGTTTGTTTATCCTTGATCCTTGGGTTGATGGCAACATTTTAAGTGTATAAAAGTTGATCATAATTTGTGCCAACAAGATCCCCCAAGCTTAACCTTTGCTCGTCCCGAGCAAACAATCAAACTTAGCTCAATGGATCTGGAGTTGCTACTATGCTTAATATTTCAAGAATACTACATCTACAATAATCATACTTCTCTTTTGAATGGAAAAGTTAGCAATAAAGATTCACCCATATTACCTTAGTCCTTCATGGGGATTTTAGCTTTATCCTTTGTCTTGAGAGGTTGAGAGATAGAACAACTTGACTTGAGCACTTGTTTTCTCATTCTTTCACAAGTTTCATATCGGAGGTTTTGCAAGATTTTGTAAAAGAAAAACTTAGTGTTCCTCAAATGGTAGTCTCGAGTCACTCATAAGGTGTATAATTCCTCACCAAGGCATATATCGAAGTTTGCCTTCTTTATTCCTATCTCTAAAGCTTATGTGGAGCTATAGGTAGGGATCAAGGATGTAGCAAACTTACCTTGCATATATTATAAATTCAAATTCTGGATCCGAGGAGAGAAGTTTCATACTCTTAGATCAAGATGTGCAAGTGTGTGGAAACATGACAAATGATCAATACTCCTATATGTGGATGATCTCTCTTTCCTAAAATTATTTTGAGACATAGCTATCTTTTTAATTTTTCTATGAGCCTTGAAAATGCTCATCATTTCATTTTTTTTATTTTTTTCAAAAGAGCTTTGGAATGCTCATAAAATTTGGGACTTTGGAGTACCCCTGAAATTTTCATAATTTTGCATAGTCTATGTCTCATTTGATAGCATCAAACTAGAGAGTTTTTCTACTTAGAGCATCGAGTATGAACTATGTGAAAATGTAAGGCATGTTTCTGTGTACTTCCAGTGTAGAAGCAACATGTATATGTGGCATGTATGTGATCTTGATCTTGGGAGCATGATAAGTCTCTCAACAAGGGTCACAAAACTTGACCAAACTCAACACAAAGCAAGCAACTTATGTAGAAAGCTTATATCATGAAAGAGCATGTATGGCTTTGGTAGGAATTTTCACCATTGAGGAACAACAAAGTGTTTTTATCATTTTAATAAAAAAACTCCGATAGTCATTCTTGCTTAGAACAAAATTATAGCAACTCTTGTCTTGTCATATCATGTCTCACAACAACTTAGACTTAGTTACAGCATTCGCAACCCACAAAATTTTGAGGTTCATGATGGTTTCTTTTAAGTCAAGTAATCCATACTTAAAGAAGTAGCAAGTTGTAAACTAAGTTCTAGAGAAACACTTAGGAGAGCAACTATTTATCATTTCCATAGGAGATATTCATTTGCATGGAACATGTGAGAGTGGATTAGAGAAAGTCTTTTTATTTTATTTTATCATATGCAGATTTTAAATGTAAAACTAAGATAAGCAAGAAAATGCATAAATATAAGTGCTTGTCTTTTGCTTAATAATGCGCCGGATGTGGATGTTGTTGCCGCCAAAAGTCCCAACGCTGATGTTGTTCTTCATGCATTGCTTGAATGTTCTCGGCAGTTTGCTGGACGATGCGTTCCGTCACATCGTGCTCAACACGCAGATCACCTATGGTGTTGGTGAGATGATCGAATTCTTGTCGTAGTTCACGATGCTCCCTGTTTCGTGTGGACGAGAAGCATGCTCATGCTCGTTGCGGGCGTGATGGTCGAGGAGGCATGCCACTTGAAGTGTGCATGGGATCGGAAGATGCATCGTCTTCCTCCTCACCAATAGCTCCTCGGGAAGGACCACCTTGTTCAAGATGAACAAAGTGTCGCCCCTCCTGAGCTCCCCTGTTTGATCCTGCAAAATCATTTTGTCCCATTCCTTGATCTAAGTCAAGGGTTAGCTTATGGGTCATATACACCTGAAGTTGCCTATTTGGAAGAGGCACCTCAATTGTATGACCACTGTAAACCATTTTAAGATTACCGTTGGAATCTCTTTTTAGCATTTGAACATGAGCAAGATATTGTTCTGAGATCATCGCTAAAGGAGCAGAGATGTAAACAAAGGGGTTTGTGCCATTTAACAGGTTCATGGATTCGGCAAGACGAGTAATTAAAGATGTAAATTGAATGAATTCATTACTCTCTATTGAATTTTGCCAAAAATCCACTAAGCATTTCACTGGAGAGATTCGCATTTTATTTATCATGGCATAAAACAATTTTAGTTCCATGTCACTTATCAAGTTAGCATTACTTCCAAGAAACAAAGTCATTTTCATCCAAAGAAGTATGAAACGAAGGGTTGGATTGTGAATTTTCTCAGATGTGGGATTTGAGCAATCTTTTAGAGCAGATATAGAGAACCAAAATTTCCTCTTGTTAAACCTATGCATGGCAAGGTCTAAATCAATCAAGCATGAATTATCAAAACTAAGAGCAACACTTAGATGACTCCAAGTTAGACTATATGTTTGATTAGACATGCGAAAATTAATTCCAACATTAGAGGTTTGGAGAGAGCATAGAAAATCTATGGTGAGAAATTCAATTCCAAACTCTTCTATTTTCCAAAAACCAGACCAACCAAGAGTAGATAAGATGGTTTCGAACTCGGTGGTCATACCTGCATTGGAGAGAAGATTCGGATCCAATCTCCTTGTGTGCTCGAAAGATCGGTCCTGGAGAGAGAGGTATCGTTGGTACTCTAGTTGGTCGAACCAGAGACCACTTTGTTGATCGTAGGTCCTTAGTGGGGGCACCATGAATGCCTCCACATGAAGTACCTCCTCCGACACTTCTTCTTCCTCCTGAGGGTGTTCTTCGGTTTGGAGGTCCTCCCAAGTGTATCGGGCAGAACCTCCCCTTCTTCTTCCTTGGGAAGTGCCCTCGGAGTGGTGGGAGCGACGAGATGAGCTCCCCCTTATGATGTGTTTTGCTTTCTTGAACATGGAGGTTATCGGATTCTTCATCTTCTAGAGAGGAAGAAGGACACAAGGGCAAGACTAGGAAGAGATGTGTGTGGAGTGGATTTCTAGTTTGCCTTGAGGGGAGAAGTTTGAGCTAAGAGAAGCTTGGTGAATGCAAGAGATCTTCTTGTGGACTAGTGAGAGCAACACTACTTCTCTTGAGACCTAAGAACTTCTCTTGAATGTAGAAAGGAGACAGCAAGGCAAGGAGAGGCTTGAACTAGAACTGAATTCTGGTGGAGGTGTGAGGAATGAGGCTCTCCTTGCTTGGTCTTTTATAGGGGAGAGGAATGGCACCAAGGGGGTGCCATGGAGTGATCGACCGACCACCCATGGGCATGCCCCTTGGGTGCCATGATCACATGTCTTGGAATATGCCTTACACAAAGCAAAAGAGGGAGAGGAGGTGACCAAAAGTGGTCGGCCATCCCTCAAAAGTGAAGATTCCACTCATGCTTTTTCTAGTGTTTGGTGAAAGGTGAAAGATGTGATATGATGTGATCAAAAGCTGAGCTAAAGTAGTCAAGATTCTCCGCTTTAAACAAAGAGTAGTGGGGGACAATGGCATGCTTTGATTGGGGGTGATTGATGTACTTTAAAGCATGACAAGACAAAAGAGATGTCTCCCAAAGCAAGAATCTGATTTTTTGAAAGTCCCACCTCCCAAATCATGAGATGCTTGGACAAAGGATGGTGGAGAGGAAAAGATGGATGGACAAAGGATGGTGGTGAGAAAATGGATAACTTTACAACTGCCATGAAAAATCAATTGAGTTTTAATAAAATGTTAGAAACCCAATTAGCTCAATTAGCAGCAGCTATGCCATCCATGGAACAAGGTAAGATTCCTGGAAACCAGAAGATTCAATTGAGCATGTGAATATGGTCAACACGAGTTAAGTAAGCCTCCACTTCGCTCCTATTGGGGCTATCTTCTCGATCCTCCCTTCATCATGAAGAAGGAAGATCCAGGCCTCCCGACGATCAAATGCTCAATCGGACAACAAATGTTCCACACCGCCTTTTGCGATCTTGGATCGGGCGTTAACATCATGTCCAAGGTAACATATGATAACTTGTTAGGAGGACCATTGGTCCCCACATGTGTTCGCTTGCAGATGGCAGATCAGACCATACGATTTCCCGAGGGACTCGCAAGGGATATCTTGGTAAACATCCAAGACGAGTATATCCCCACCGACTTCATCATCCTAGACATGGGAGCCAACGTGGAAGTACCCGTCATCTTAGGAAGGCCCTTCCTCAACACCACCAACGCGGTCATGTACGTTGGATCGGGCTAGATCCACTTCTAGTTCCCAAGTCACAAGGTAAAGTGTGCTTTCAATGGTTATAAACTTAACAAACAGGCTAAAGCACAACCACCGAAAAGAAGAGTTCAAGCCCCGCGCAAGAAGAAACAATACCCGAAGGCCAAGATCACTAAACTCAAGAACGACGAACCTGCCAATCCAAGGCAGGTTTGGAAAACAAAGGAGATGCTTACACCACGGTCTCCGTCTCAGGAGCCATCAAGTGCACCCGAGGAATGAACAAGAAGGAGAGTCCTACTCCGAGGACTTAAAATCAAGGAGCCTTCGCCGAAAGGTAAATCGGTAGTTATCTTTTATTTCCCTTCTTAAATTTAGTTCAAACCTTACTTTCTTTCATATTTAAAATTTAGAAAACTAAAGTTAGTTTAAATAAAACATGAGAATTAGATTAGCACTAAAACTTGACAAAAGGTAGGGTCATAGGGTGGTCGGCCGACCACCCATATGTACCCTATCTTGGCTTATTTAATTAGGGAACATTTAGAGACCTTTATAAAAGAAAAATAAAAAAATGGAAGCCTAGGGGGGTCGGCATGCCCCATGTCCATCCATCTTTTCCTCTCCAGCATCCTTTGTCCAAGCATCTCATGATTTGGAGGTGGGACATTAAAAAAAATCAGATTCTTGCTTTGGGAGACATCTCTTTTGTCTTGTCATGCTTTAAAGTACATCAATCACTTTTTATTAAAGCATGACACATCCTTGTCTCCCACTACTCCATGTCCAAAGTGGGGAACCAACTTTCACTTTCACTTTGTCATGCTTTGAAAAAGAAAACACATCAATCATCTTCCACCAAAGCATGACATATCTTTGTTTCCCACTACTCTTTTTCCGATCCAACGTAGATGACCGCGTTGGTGGTGTTGAGGAAGGGCCTTCCTAAGATGACGGGTACTTCTACGTTGGCTCCCATGTCTAGGATGATGAAGTCGGTGGGGATATACTCGTCTTGGATGTTTACCAAGATATTGTTAGGAATATGCCCTAGAGCTAATCATGTGGATGATTATATTCCGATTGTATCCATGATTAATAAAGTGTTCTTTGAATATCCATTATAGACAACTAGTATTGATTGACAATTATGTGAATTGTTTGTGGAATTCAATTACCTGAATGGTTATTCTAAAAGTTGTCCCTGGTCGGCATTCTTGTAAGAGCACACTTGAATATTAGACCAGCACATGTATTAGTTGATGGCTATGTTTCACAAGTCATAGACATGGAGATGTCAAACTAATAATGTGGGCACATGTGAGACATGTAGGCTGGACTGACCCAACAAGAGAAAGTCTCTATTCATGTCATGTACGTTATGTCCTTAGACCTGAGATTGTGGTATGTACTCAAGATGTGAAACGATCTACTTAGAGACTATCAAACGCTACTCTGTTATTGGGTAGTTATAAAGGTGGCCCTTGGGTGGTCGGGAAACATGCTGTGAGACATAGACAATCAAGATGGAATTTGCCCCTCTCTTCGTGAGAGAGATATCACAGGATCACTCATGTGATTGGATCAACAAATGCATGGCCATGCTTGGGTTAAGTGTTAACCCACGAGTTGAACCATATATCGAGTGGCGAAGGAATAACTTGTACATGGTCATAGTGGTTCGTCTGATATGATCATAGTGTATACATAGGAGTTGACACGTCTTGCTAGAGGCCGCTATCAACTATTGGTCGAGTAAGAGTACTTGGGCCATGTCTATGTATGCGTGAGCCCATAGGGTCGCACGCTTAAGGGGTTGGAAGCCTAATTCGGGTTGGACCCGAATTAAACTAGGTTTAGGGTTACTAATGGGCCTCCACCATGGGAGCTCGTTAGGACGCCTATATAAGCAAGGGGTGGGCGCGGGGCGATATTGATCCACGCCTTTTGGCAGCCGCTGTCGCCTCCCCACGCTCGCGCCTTTTGCTCCTCGCAGACCTAGCAGTCCGGAGGCGCAACGCTTCCTCCCTACACGTGTGGGATTCCTCGGAGGTGCTGCATCTGGAGCACAAGGACGAACCGCGCGAAGGGGACGTTGAGACGGACGACCACGCAACTGCACTGCCTGCTGCGACGCGCACGACTACATCGAGTCGTCTTCCGCTACACCTGCGCGTCTAGTGGTAATCCCGTAACCTGTAACTAGCAGTAGATCCTAATTTATGAGGTCGAAAAGTTTTTGTTTTGGGCTAGCGTAGCAACCTCGTATTCCTACAGATATCCCTTGCGAGTCCCTCGGGAAATCGTATGGTCTGATCGGCCATCTACAAGCGAACACATGTGGGGACCAATGGTCCTCCTAACAAGTTATCATATGTTACCTTGGACATGATGTTAACCGCCCGATCCAAGATCGCAGAAGGCGGTGTGGAACGTTTGTTGTCCGATTGAGCATTTGATCGTCGGGAGCCCCAGATCTTCCTTCTTCATGATGAAGGGAGGATCGAGAAGATAGCCCCAATAGGAGCGAAGTGGAGGCTTACCGAACCTCGTGTTGACCATATTCACATGCTCAATTGAATCTTCTGGTTTCCCAGGAATCTTACCTTGTTCCATGGATGGCATAGCTTCTGCTAATTGAGCTAATTGCGTTTCTAACATTTTATTAAAGCTCAATTGATTTTTCATGGCAGTTGTAAAGTTATCCATTTTCTCACCAAAGTTTTCAAGAACTTTATCAGTGGCAATCATCTTTCTATTTATACCATCATTAATCTTGGATTGACCAAGAACAAGATCTTTTAAAGAAGGCTGGTTATTGTAAGAATTGTAATTATTGTAATTACCATTACCTCCATTACCTTGGTAGAAGGGGCGTGAATTCCAACTTCCTTGTTGTTGGGGTCGATACCCGTTGTTGTTGTTGTTGTTACTGTTGCTGTTGTTGATGATGAAGTTCACGTCCTCCTTTGATGTTTTGGGGCAGTTGTTACTCGAATGATCATTGCCTCCGCACACCTCGGACCATGGATGGGATTCAATAGCTTGTGCGGCGGCGACTGGGTATATGGCCTCTCGTTCCTTCTTGGAACTATCTTCTATCTTCTTCATCAAGAGGTCCATCTTGGCGGAGAGTATGTCCACTTCTCTGACGATGTGCATACCTCTCTTCTTGGGCTGGAGACGTGCGTCACCCCATCCTTGGTTTATCACCATTTTCTCGATGAGGTCCTTGGCATTTCTCACTGTATGTTGGAGAAATACCCCTCCAGCGGCAGCATCAAGGTAACTACGGGCCATGCTAGTCAGCCCGTGGTAGAAACCTTGGATCCGGAGCTAGTCGTTTATCCCATGATGAGGACAGGCACGAACGTACTCCTGGAGACGCTCCCATGCTTCAGGAATCGTGTGACACCCTTTGTCAAGCTTGCATTAGGATCATCATTAGCCACCAAGCACATCATCTCATTGCATTCATGTTTGCATATGCTATCATCTCTTATGTGTGTGTTTATATGTTTCGAAACTAGAATTGATTAGGTGTTTTGTGCTTAATCTTGTGTTTAACCTGTGTAGTTAAACCTTGCTTTGCTTAGAGTAAAAGTGTGGTTTGTTGTGTTTAGTTACCCTGCTTAGTTTCTTCAAATAAAAGAAAGAGGAAAAGGAAATCAGAATCGAGACAGGCTGAGTGCCACCCCTCGATCTCGACCCCACCGCTCGATAGGCTCGATGACGGACCGGGTCCGAGCGAACGACCCCAGGCCGAGGCTCGATCGAACAGTCAGTCTATCAACGCCCCACCCTCGAGTTCTAACCCTCGACATCTACCCTCGATATCGCGAACTGAGGCTTGAACGAACGACCCCGCACGGAAGGCTCGACCGAGTCGGAGGCTCGATCAAGACGATCGACCCTACCCTCGATATCGACCCTCTCCCCGCGCGCTCGACCGCACGCACGTGTCGCTCACGCCCGCGCGCACTCACCCGACCGCAGCTGAGCCGTACGTCGGAGTCATCCGCCGCGTGGCCGCCGATGCCTGACCGCGGAAGTGGAACACGCCATCGCCGCCGCTTCGGCTCTGCGCCGACATCGCTGTCGCCGATCGCCCCGTCTCACTCAAATCCGAGTTAACGGCGCTAGGACCAAGTCGGCTTCGCTTTTTCGTCGCTGACGCTCTGCTTTGCCGCCGCAGACCTGCCAGCCGCCCTGCCGCGCGCCGCGCCATCGTTTCGCGGTGACGCCGCCGCAGTGCCGCGTCCGATCAGCGCCTCGCCTTGTCCCTTTCGCATTCAAGCGCGAATCCACGCTAACGGCGCGTCGACCAAGCCTTGCTCTGCACCGCCCGCCGCAGACACGCCGGCGCCGCTGCCACCACCGCACATCGCATCACGTCCCCTCTAGCAGCGCCGGTCGGCCATGACCAAACAAGGAGGAGCGCCTATACCTCCACCACCTCCCGCACCCATCCGCACTCATCCACACTCGCGCAATCGCTCGCGTTGCCTCTGTTCTCGCCAGCTGAGAGCTCCGAGCACCGCAAGCGCCTTCTTTTCAAATCCACCACCACCAGAGCCCCTTTGCTCAATCCCTCTCGCCCTAGCCTTCGCTTTTGCCCCGCACCCACGCTGCTCGCCTTTGTTTCATCAGCCGCAGACTCCAGTCGCCGGAACGCCTTTCACCGTTCTTCGACTCCGAGTCGCCACCGCACTGATCAACCAGCGTTCGCCGTTCGCCGTCTCGTCTCCAACGCCTCCATCTTCGTGGAAGCTTCGCCGGAGTTAACCGAGGTAAGAACGCCGTTCCCCTAGTTTCAGTTCGACCCGTGTCGTCACAGCACCGTTGGCCGTGCGCCATTGCCGCCGCCGCGGAGCTTGCACGTGGACAGGTTTCCACAGAGCCTCTCTGGCTCAGCTAGCCCTCGAGCCACACTCGCCACATCACCACGATGCTCACGCACCCCAGCGCCGAGCTTCACTTCGCCGGTGATCACTTCGCCGTGTCACACCGCCGTGTTGCACCGCCACCGCACACCGTCGACCCCTCCTCACGGTCGCGTCGGTTCAACCAACACCACCAGTGGATGCGCGTAAGTCATCCTGAGCCTAGCACAGCCAATCCTACCGCCGAAGACTTCACCATCGGCGAGAAAGCGTCGATCAGCACCGTTCTCTGTTTTCGATCGACGGTCGTTGGACCTCGAGTAATCGAGGGTCATCCTCGAGTAATCGAGGGTCTTGCTCGACAGTCACGCCCGCCAGTTGCCTCGACGTGCCTCGAGCCCGTTCCGAAAATGATTTTCTATTCTGTTTCAGTTGTATGCCATGCTTGCTTGTTTGTAGCTAGAGTTGGTAAAGTCTTGTTGCTAGTTTCTGTTTAGAACAAGTTATAGCCTGTTTTGTCCTGCTAGACTAGCTCGAGCCTTAGTAGCCTTGTGGTAGTTTTCTTGGGTGTATGCTTAGAATCTCTGTTGTGTGTTAAATCCTGTTCAAGCATCATCCCTGCACCTTTCCCTGCACCTTTCAGTTATTTATCTATGCATTGCAATCATTTAGGATCCATGGAGGAACATCAGGAGCCCACAGGGACCGAAGTCCAGGAGGTACAGGAGCTGTACGAGGAGTACCAAGAGCTCGACACTAACCTTCCTGAGTGCCCTGACCACCAACCCTCCACCTTCTCTCAAGGCAAGCCCCGGAGCATTCTTAAGCCTCCCAGTTTTTACAATTTAATCTACTTGAGTATTTTATACTGTGATGCATCAGGTGATAGGAGTTGTTTGAATCCCAAATTGATGCATTACCTTCCTTGATCTTTGTTTTACCTACCTTGTTACCCTGTTAACAATAAAGTAAAAGCAACCGCTTAGTATGCTTAGATATAATGGTTACCTTTCTTTTTATGTTTTGTATTATCCCTTGTGGGTAATACTATCACGGTTGGCTATATTCACTATCGTGGAAAGAACCTATGGTAGTAATGAAATACGGTCAACTGGAAGGCAAGTGCACCAAGTGGTTTAGACTTGGGGGCAGTCCGTCCGTTGGATCGTGTAGGTTTGTACACGATGGTGGCCCTCTTACATCTTTGAATGCGCCCTTTCGCATAGGGGCCGTTGTGAGTATCAACCCCGAAGCCGAGTAAACACTGTCCGGGCCGGAGCTCGCTCAGCTGTGAGCACCCCTCTAGACTGTAGGCATGATCTGCCCCGTGGTGGCCATCTATTTTCTACAATTGGGGTGGACCCATGCGAGACCGCGTCAATTACCACCTGGACTTTGTTGAGCGGTAACCTAATGCTGACCCGACGGGGTAAAGCATGGGCGTGTGTTAAAGGTAATCTGACCAGCTGGTGTATATCGATTCGAATTGCCGCCCCCACTGGATATGGGGGATTATGTTGAGCTTCACCACGGTACAACTCCATGTGACATCCTAATGGTTCTACTAAAATGTTGATGAAGGAACTGGATATATGTTATTATATTGTTTGAGTAGAATCAAGTGTGTGCTCTAGTGTAGATGCAATAACCTAGAAATAATTAGTAGGATAAAAGATGACTGCCCACCGCATATGTAAAGTGAACTCCTTAAGTTAAGCATTTCCGCAAAGTAAAGACTTACCCAACCCCAGATACAGCCATGCATATCCTTGGAGTCTTTGTTTTCAGTTAGACGGGTAAGTCTAGCTGAGTACATTCCCGTACTCAGGGTTTATCCCGTTGTTGCAGATGGCCAAGTATACATCGGCTATTGTAAGCACTGTCTCTATCCTTTCTATGGAGAAGATGAGTAGGCCTTGGGCAAGGTCTTCTACAAGCTCACCTTTTGCTGTTGTCGGACCTGACGTTGTGGGCACCCCTATCTTTTAAAACTTCAAGTTCAGTTTCAAACAATGTTTCTTTTTGCCGCAAGTGTTGTGGCATAAGTACTACTTTTATGTGGAACAAGGTGTTGTAATAAGTTTATTTCATACTTTAAGTATTTTCGGTTGATTTGTGACTCATTCGAATGTGTATCCCTGAATGTACGCGATCCTGAGATGATGTAAGAAATCCTTCAAGATTTCCGGACTACCGGGATTATATGGGCTCAAGTGTTGTAAGTGGTAGCTAATCAGCTACATTAGCACTTGATCTCTTATAATTTGGGCGGTTCCGTCACAAATCGTCTCATCAGATTGTTGCTAGAAGCTTGAGATCTTTCCGCGAAGAGCATTGGTTTTGCTCGTCAGGAAGAACTTCTTGAGGAATGCGTTAGCACAACTCTCCCATGTAGTGGCTTCTTCTTTGTGGGCGTAGAACCATTGCTTCGCCTTTCCCAATAGCGAGAATGGGAAAAGACGAAGGAGAATGGCGTCAGACGCCACTCCCTTGATGGTGAACGTGCCACATAACTCCATGAAGTGCTGGAGATGAGCATTTGCATCCTCATGGGGCTTTCCGCAAAACGGATTGGCCTGCACCATGTGGATCAAGGCGGGCTTCAGCTCGAAGGTGGCATCCCCGAAGTTGACCTCGGGACCCTGAGCTACGTGGGTAGCTGACGGAGCCGAGAAGTCAGAGATCGCCTTCTGGGCCATAGCTTCCTTGAGTGGTGGTGTAGAGCCTCCTTCCTTGAATGGATTCTGGTTTGAGAGGAACCTCTGAGGGGGAACTTGACGACGTCTAGTCCTCCTCAACAGCTGCTCTAGATCTTCAAGATAATTTCCCGGCAGTTGGAAACCGCTCATAAACTATTTGACTTCACAAGAAAGGAAGACACAGACATGGGTAAGCCCCTATGACTAATTGATAACTAAGTTAACGAGAATCTTTGGATTCAATCTAATTAAAATTTCTTGGCTAAGCTTTCCCCGGCAACAGCGCCAGAAATGCTTGTTGGTATTTCTTATGACTATTGGATAAATCCGCAAGCGCACAGATTATACCGCTGTAGCACTTCAGTAAGGAGTATTCCAAGGTATCATAATTTATATTATCCCAAAGGAAAGCCTTGCTAGAAATGATAATTAGAGAGAGATCTTACAGAGCACCTCAACTTAGTAACAACTAGTATAGAGGGGTAAACGATATATGTGGTAGGAAGGGGTTGATGAATGAAGAGACTACTGTCGGATACCTAGAAATAGGGTACCGAATTTACCGCACTCAGCAAAAACAAAATCACCCTCGGGGGCTCTTCGCCCCGTCCGATCGAGGGTGATGTCATCACCCTCGGGGGCTTGCTGCCCCCAAATCAACCAAGACCGCTACTTTCCCTCAGAGGATCTTCCGCCTCGCCTGAGCTAGGGTGACGTCATCTGTAACGCCACCTATCCTCGGGGATCCTTCGCCTCGCCCGAGCTAGGGTGACGTCATCCGTGACGCCACCTATCCTTGGGGATTCCTTGGCCTCGCCCGAGCTAGGGTGACGTCATCCGTGACACCACCTATCCTCGGGGCTCTTCCGCCCCGTCTGAGCCGGGGAGACGTCATCCGTGACGTGTCACCCGTCCTCAGAGGTCTTGCCACCACCAATAGCCTAGGACGCCCTAGCCCACATAGTCAAAAGGTCCACAGTGCCTTCCGTCATCAGGGATGGGGTTCAAGGAATGAGTCGCCATGCCTACCCCTATTCCCCCCTGCGGTACAAGGTCCTGTGCTGCCTAACCGACGACTTACGCGCACTACACCTGCGCCATACCTTCAACGGACATTCGAACAGGGATTAGGGTGTCATCAGCCCTGTATGAAGAAACGCGGGGCTGCCTGGCCCTGTGGAACCAGCCCCCGCCCATGCCCAGGTAAGGGAACAGTGGAGTTCCCGGTCTCAAGGCACATGGCTACAACACAGCAAGGACGAACAGGACCCGGACATGTGTCTACTGGTGCAATCTTCCTCAGGAAGGAAGACAACATGAAGACAAAGCTCTCCCTCGGCAGCAGCCCAAGCCGGGCCCACGTTCACTCCCCCTCTCTCTACTGTACTCTTCCATCTCTCCCTACGTATAAAGGGGGAGAATGGACCTCCAATCTCTCTCTCTCGACACCCAGCACTCATTCACACACACTCAAACTCGTATTCACGTGAACACACACCAGAACCAAGAACCTCATACGCATGAGACCTAAGAACCGGCTTCCCTCTCTCACCAAAGCTTGTAGCTCCCCTCTACGAGCCTTCCGCGCTCGGTAACATGACTCCACAGCAAACTGGACGTAGGGCGTTTGTGCCTGAACCAGTATAAACCTCTGTGTTCTCCGAGCATAACCATCCAAACTCCGACACGCTTAGAAATTTACTCGTTAGCCGTATAGACCCTGCCATTTTAGACACCGACAGTTGGCGCGCCAGGTAGGGGACCTTTGCATGTCACTCGTATTTTTGAGTTTCGGATGGCTAATCGCCACGTTGATTTCGCTCTGGGATCTATTGTTCGTTTTGGTAGCCTAGACTTCCAGTGCCATGGGCAGGGGGCCGACTTGGCTCTCCGTCGACCTACGCCAAGGTAGCCGTGGACGCCATCACCGCGGGCCGATTATCCTCAGTTCGAGCGCCATCTCGACACGCTTATGGGGCCCAGCCAACTCAGGAGTCCCTGCACAACCTCTACTTGGCGTTCGCCAACATGATGACGCAGCTCGGGGGGGAGCTGCTCTCTCCCGGGCGCGTCAAAGAGACCGTATCGGAGGCGCAACCTTTCGGCATGAGGGATGCCACCGCGTCTTATGCGGAGATAGTGGCCGCCTGGTTCCATGCTGACCCCGCGGAAGGCACACGCATCGGGCTAGCGTCCCACCATCCCCAATCCATCTCAGATCTCCTCACGAGCTCGGAGGCTACCTCTTATGCTGGCTCAAGCTGTGGGAGCGTTGATCCCTGGAACCCCCTGGACTTCGATGGTCTGGGGGATCAAGAAGCCCTTCATGATTTCCTCCAAGCCAGCGATTATCTGCTCTACTCGGGCTCGAGCGATCCCAGCGAGGACCATGGCCGCGAGTGCTTCATGTGTGACGCACCTCCACCCGGAGCCACTGTCGACCCCACCCTCATCATCGAGGGGGACGACGACGGCGTCGACAACCACACGCCCGTGCACCAGATGGGTGTTCGGGTAACTCAGCCACGGCCCGACCCGCAGTCTTCGGAGGCCTGGCAGCAGCAGCTTCGCGACCTCTGCAACATAGAGCAATAGCTCGCGGAGCGCCATCGAAAGGTGATGTTCGAGCGCGAAGCCGCTAGGGATCCCGCAGAGCCTCGTGCTCGCAGGGAGGCCCGGGCGGTACACCACCGCATCATCAATGAGGAATATGGCACGCTGCAGTTCACGCAGGCAAGCCAGAACATTGCAGCAGCAAGGATGTTGCTCCGCAACCTTCCGATCCCAGATGCTCCCGACGGCAAGCTCGCTCACGATGAGCTGAAGACCCTTCTGGAGCGGGCCGCGGAACAACAGGCCGAGAGCTTCGAGTCGCGGAGGCGCGGGCTCAGCGCCGGCCACCCAGCCAGTGCGGCTCCTAACGACCGCGAGGGGTCGGTCCACCCGGATCCCGCACCGTCCGAACACCAGTGCCCGACTGTGCACGCTCGCGTAGGCGAAAAGCGCGACGTGCGCGAAACGCTCAACGCGCGCAAGCATGCCAAGCAGGACGGCGCAAGCAGAGGCTACCACGTCCGTCATGGCGGCCGATATGATAGCGATGAAGACTGGCCTCCCACGCCGGAGCCGCCGCGCCCCTTGGCGTTCATTCGCGACATCTGGCGCGCACCGTTCCCGCAACCATTCTAGCAACCGACCAATGTCGTTCGGTACTCCGGGAAACGAACCTTGGGCTCTGGCTCGACGACTACCGCCTCGCCTGTTAGGCCAGCGGCGCGGACGATGACGATTTCATTATCTGCAACTTGCCTCTCCATCTTTCAGACTCGACCCGCACGTGGCTCGAGCACCTACCTCCTAACACCATCGATGGGTGGGATTCCCTACGACAAGCCTTCGTCGGGAATTTCCAAGGCACCTACACACGCCCAGGAAACCCCAGCGACCCCCGTAGCTACAGACAGAAGGCGGATGAGTCCCTCCGGGATTACATTTGTCGCTTCTCCCAGCAGTGCACCAAGCTCCCAACTGCGGCCGACGCGGACATGGTCGGGACTTTCGTCGCAGGAACCACCTGCAAAAAGATGGTCCACGAGCTAGGCCGCAGCAACCCTCGCACCACCGAACAACTCCTCGACATTGCCACGAGCTACGCATCGGGCGAGGAGGCGGTCGGCGCAATCTTCCACCCCAACAAGGGAAAGGGCAAGGAAGTAGAGACCGCCGACGAAGGCGGCTCGAACCCCACACAGAATAGGAACAAGAAGAAGGGCAAGCCACAACGTGGTGGCGGTGACAACGTTGTCGCAGCGGCAGACCGCAAGCCTCCCCGTCCCCAGGGCGGGAAGAAGGTGGGCAAGTTAGACGACATGCTCACAAAGCCATTCCCGTACCACAATTGACCGGTCAAGCACACACTCCTGTAGTGTGAGATGATGGCCAGGTACTTCAAAGTCGTCCCTGACAAGGACGATCCGAAGCAGTCAGAAGGCCAGGACGGGGACGGGGGTCGTGAAGACTCCTACCCCCACCTTCGAGGGAGCCGGACAACTTCCGGACCGAGTACCTCACCTTCGAGGTCGTGGCTTACCGAGGGACTTATCACGCGGTGTTGGGGAGACCATGTTACGCAAAGTTCATGGCTGTCCCCAACTACACCTACATCAAGCTCAAGATGTTGGGGCCGTGCGGCATCATCACAGTCTCCTCCGACGTCAAGGTGGCATACCAGTGCGAGGTGGACTGCTGCGAGAATGCCATGGCCGAGGTGCACAACGAGGAGCTGGTGGCGGCGATCGAAGCCGCTGACAAGATGGACGTCGACCCCTAGAGCGCCAATAGCTCTCGGACGCCCATAGCACCAACAGCTATGTCGCTTTTCTACCATTATCTAGTATACCTAGCACCACGTACATACGCATGTAACCTTTCTTAAAGCAAAAAGTTCGAGGAAAAAAACGCGGGAAATCTCGGACCAACCGCTTAGCAAGGTGCACTCTCGGCACGTGCCAGAGCACACCTCGCTCGGGGGCTGGGAAGGGGGTAACCCCCTATCTTTCACTCCAAAAACTTTTTCGCTCAAAAACTGTTTTGTCGATCCGCTAAGCGAAAGCCCGATCTCCCCCACCAAGAGAAGAAATATCACCGGACCGTGGCGAAGGGCCGCGAGGTACTCCGACTCCCCGGAGCCAGCTACCTCCGCCAGACCGCCCACCCGAACAGATCAAAACTCCTCCCAGGGAAAATCGGGCAAGTTACCCAAGCAAAAAGCAAATGCGGAAACCAACAAGCAAACAAACTTAAAAAAAGCTCACCAAGGAGCTATCAAAATCATCCAAAGTCCTCCCAGGGGCACATCAAAAGATAATTTAAACTGTTTGTTACAAGGGCACTCGGCCCTGATCACTGACCATGCAGGGTCACTCCTCCGGTGGCGAGAAGACCTCGTCATCAAGCTTGGCAGCCAGGATCGCCGCTAGCTCCTCCGCCTCAGCCTCGATCCGGTCGAGCAGGTCCTCTGGGGCGTCCGGGGGATAACCTTCTCTGATGAGCGTAGGAGTCACCGCGTCGTAGAGGTAGGCGACGATCGCCATGGTGGACTCCGATGCGCAGGGCCTCCCGGATCCGCGTTTGGCCCCGCTCCCAGAGCAGGCCGACGCGGGTCCTAGCTGCTGCCGGACCGCCCTCGACGGCGGGCACGCCAAAGAGTTCACACACCCCGTGCACGGCCTCGCGCAACGCCTTCTCCTCCTATGCGCCGGCCTGCAGCTCTAAAGCGACAAAAGGGGATCTCAACATCTAAAAAGATGACACACAATGCCAAGGCAAATGGGCAGACGGAGGAAACATACCTATGTTCTCCCCCTCCAGGTCGTTGACCGTTGCACGGAGCTGCGAGATGACCGCCATCAACTCATTGACTCGGGCAGAGAACTCGAGAATCCTCCGATCGGCATCGACGCTGCGCTCGCGCGCCATGTTCGTCAGGTCCTCGAGGCGGGTCATGGCGTCGTCGAGCTCTCGACCGTTGACGTCACGCTGCCGCCGCATGGTGTTACACTCCTCCACGGAGTCCAGCGCTGAGACAGCTCGGCGTCGCACCTCGGCTTCAGCATTGCGCTCGGCCGTCAGGCGTTCCACCTCAACCTGACACGCTGCACGTTCATCCGCCAACATCTAGTGTACCGCCTCGGCGTCGGCGCGAGCTACATTCCGCTCTTGCTCGACCCGTGCAACGTCACCGGTGCTCTGTTGCGCTAATGCCTAGGCATCCGTCGCGCTCGACTCCAAAGCGCCCAGCTGCTCCTCCAGCTCCACCACGCGATGGCGAGCCGCGACAAGGTCCTCCGCCACGGTGGCTCCCGTGACGGACGTCCACGACCCAGGAGCCCACCGGCTAGGCTCGCGATGGAGGAATTCTAACTTCTTGACGCTCGTCGCCATCAGGATCTACACAAAGAGAGGCGTCAGGAATTCGACAAGTAGGAACCAACAACATTTACGAACAGAACGGTTTCTCACATTGCCATGATGCGAGAAGTCCTCGGAGAACGACGAGACAACCCTCTGGATCTGCTCCACGCCCCGTGTGATGTGAAGGTCAAGCTCTCGACGGGCACCCGCCACACAATTCCAATGGTGAAGCTCGCGCAGGTCATCCAACGTGAACACGGGGGACCCCAGATTCCTCTGATCAGTCCAGATGACCTGGTCGCCGTCCCCGAAGGAGCGACGGTTGGGACGAAGACGACACAGGGCCCCGGGGGCGTCTTCTCTCCTAGCCCCGTCCGTCTCGCCCGGCGAGGTCGCGCTGGACTGGGAAAGGACGGCCTTCGATGCCCGGGGAGCCGCCACCTCCACTTCGGTGAAGGACAGGGGACCTGTTGTGTCCTGGGCCGACATGTTGGGAGGAAGGGGGCTGCTCAGGTGCTCCTCCTCGCTCGCACCAGTCACCCTGGCCTCAGGCGGGGCGGTCGCGACGTCCACAACCGCGCCCACCAGGCTAGCGCCAATCCCTTCGGCTACGCCCAGCACGGCCGCCCCCGCCATGTCTTCCGGCACCTCGGTCGGCGGGGTCTCCTCGGCGTTCACAGGGTCACCTAGGCCATGCTCCTCCCCAGAGTCGTCAACGACTATCACGTCCGGGGGAGAGGGCGGCATAACAGCCTCAGGGCCGACGTCCTCGGGGGTCGGCGGCGTCTCTCCAACAACGGCGGTGTTGGTGGGGGCTAGCCCGACTCCGACCTCAGCGGCGTTTGCCAACTCAACAACCGGGCTGGCGCCGATTTGTCCCTCCCCGGCGGACGGCACTCCCCGACGCAGTTTCTTCCATCCTGCGTGTGCAGAGCCGCTGGTGGTTCTGAAATGTTCGATACGAGCATTACAAATCACGGGCAACCTTTTCCCTGCGGATAGGGCACAGGAAGGCACCAAACGTAACAGACTTACCCATGGGAGAAGATGCATTTCCGCTTCGGCTCCACCCCGCCGCGGCCGGCGGTGCCCGAACTCCTTCTCTGTCCGACCCCTTCGGACAGGGTAGAACGGGGAGTCACCGGGGAGTTTCCAGCGGTGCTACTCCCGGAACCCCCTGGGTCCAGGTGCGCACCGAGCGTTCTGACCGGGGGCGTCTACGCAAGCCCGGCGGGGCAGCACAGCGTTCCCGCCTCCAGCAATGCCGGCACCACCTCAGACTTAGGACGCCTATCCTCGTCATCACCATCATCACCATCGTCGTCCCCACTGAGGCCCTCACCGCCCTCGTCCGACTCGGTGGGGACTCCTCCTCCGTTTCCTCAGCGCAGCGCTGCCTAGCCCGCCGCTGATCCAACTCCATGCACCTCAGCGCCTTTTCGGCTTTCCTCCTCCTCTCGACGACATCCGCTCGCTGCAGCGCGTTCCGCTCCCCGTTCACCAACTGCTGTGCCGGCGGAACGGGAAGGGGGGCGGTCACGTGACGCACCGACGAGCGGGGTCCTTGCGGGGAAAGGATGGAGGATCCGTGGGCTATTACCGGCAAGAGAAGGTAGCGCAAAGGAGAAAATTGACACCACACCATCTGCACTCACCAGATTGATGGACGCAGGATCCAGGCGCATCGGAGGGGCAACGCCCAATGTCATCAGGGGTGAACGTGTTCCCCAGCAGAACCCTCATAATGGAGACGATGCGGTCGAGGTTCAACTCTTCGGCTACCATGGCGGTCCCCTCGCGCGATGCTCTGAGCACCATGTCGTTCAACGAGCGCACCCGCACCATGAGCGGGAGGACCTGGCACCAAAGGAACTGTGCGACGACACCCGCGAGGTTCAGCCCATGGTCTCGGAGCTGAGTCAGGCTCTGGAGGTAGGGTTGTATCCTCGCAAGCTCACACGAGGTCGGTCCATGATGCCAGCTGGGGGCTCCCCCCCGAAACGCCGGCCCGTGAAAACCGGGAGCGGCGCCTCGGGGTGGTTCCGGATGTAGAACCACTCCGAATGCCACCCATGGTTGGATGAAGTCGCCTGCGCCGGCAAGTAGGACGCCAAGGTGGAGGAGCGGAGGCTAAGCGCGCACCCCCCGCTGGACGCCACCGACCTCGCGCTGCCAGAGTTGGCAAGAAACACCGTCGCCTTGAAGAAATACTTCCACAACACGAAATCTGGCTCAACCCCCAGCACCCCCTCTGACATGGACGTGAAGGCCACGAGCTGAAGGACGGAATTGGGATTAAGGTTATGGAGCTCGATCCCGTAATGGTTGAGAATCCCGCGGAGGAAGCGAGTCGACGGAGTCCCAAACCCCGCTCGTGAAATGGGAGGAAGGAGACCATATACCACTCGGGCGGTTCCGGGACGTCGGCGCCAGTGGGGATGATCCACTCAGTGACATCACCGGCGGAGGACTTGAGGCGCAGTAGCCCCGACCGCAACAGCTCAAGTGCCCGCTCACGCCCGAGCGAGCACCGGGCCCAACTCCTCGAGGGCTGATCTCTAGCCATAGAGGGGTGCACTCGGGGAACGGTCTGTGACGTGGCGGAAGGCGTGGCTAGGGCGGAAGTACGGCGGCGCAAACCCTAGGTTCAAGGGGAGACGACGCGAATGAGAGCAGGAGACGAAGAAGACAAGCAATACAAGCGCAGGGGGGATGACGCAGCACATGGATATTTGTAGGGACCCGGAAGGCAGAGCGTCATCTCATCAGTTCTCCATGCCACGCTGTGACCCCACTACCCGAGTCGCATTAAACTCGGCCGCTCAGCTACGTCGCTTCCACTGTTCGCAGGAATATTGGGAAACGCACGCGCTGCGGCAGGTAACTGACACCACTCGCCTTTTCCCTCGTTCCGATTTGTATCTTATACCCATCATCATTACATGATCCACCCCAGGCCCATCACGCTGCGCACGTAGATTTTTTCTCACGTGTCCCTCGCCAAGGCACACACCTCCCAAGCGCGAGCGTGCCTCGGGAGAGCCCCTGACTCGTCCGAGTTCGGCCGACTCACGCGAAGGTCGGAGAAACACACACGTGGCGCGACGAGCGGCGACGGCCCATGGGCCCAAGTAAGACAAAATGATAGGGGCTATAGACGCCCCGATGGCCCATTACGGTCCAGAGATACACAGGCCAACCCAGCGGGGTTCGAAATGGCCGTCTCAGGACAACAGAGCGAGGGGCAAATAGGGAATGGACACACCAGCGGTCATTAGCCTGGCAATCGGATGCTAAGGTCATTCCTAGATTTTGTATTTGAGTCCGTCTTTACGGATGATTGGTTCATGGTATTACTACCGAAGGAAGGCAGCAGGCCCCGGGACCCATCGAACGGACCCGACTACTAGATGAAACTGATTTGGGGTGAGCCACAACATGGGCCACAAGCCAAAACCCTAGCGAACGGGAACCGAGCACCCCACTCAGATTTGCCTGAGAGTAACTCGACGAGCAGCCATGGTTCGTCCGCTTCGAGGATAGCATGGTTCAGCTCATATTCCCCCTTCTCGCGGAGGGATGCGTGGGGAACGAACAAAAAAAGACGACACAGAACCGAGACAATTTTCTTTACATCGAGTAAAGACTCGGGGGCTGGCGTCGCACCACGGGGCAAGCCTCAGACACCGGAGCTCCATACAGGTAAAACACAAATGCCTTTTCTTTTCAGATATAAGTATATTAACTCTTGCAGGGATTACATGCTCTCTAAGAGCCGTGAGAGATAAGCCCGATCGTCAGACACCAAAAACACAAAAACGTTTACAAGGTGGACTGAAGGGAAATCCTAGGCCAAGAGGCCAAAAACTAAGGCACCCTCGGGGCACCCACACTAGTTATCACACCGCCGACTGACGTAGCCGTATATCAAGGTCAGGTAACCTAGCCACGGGGCTCGGGAAACATCTACCTGATATACAAGACTGCGTCGGACGACGGCGTCACGACCCATGGGCCACCCTGATCAGGCTTGTTGCGGCTCTGGAAGAACAGTCGTCGCCTCGTCTTCAGGAAGCCTCAGGTCGCGTCCCTCCTCCGGAGCCGGTTGGGCAGTTTATAGCTAAGTCGCCCTAGTTGCTCCATGATCAAGGACATCACCGTCAGGCAGCCCCGAGCCCGCCATACTTTGGCAGCTCCGAGCCCGCCAGTCGCGCCAACGGCGGCATCACCGTCAACCAACAACCAAGGATTGCCAGCACCCGAGGTCACGCAGGCGAACTGCTATGTCTTTTCCAGTGGACACATCCTTGGCTTCCCTCTGGAGAGGGACATCACGTCATCATCTCCCTCAGAGCAGAGAGCAGGGGCCATTCCGCAAAAGGGATGGATCCTACGCCCTTCATCCTAGGGAGCTATTCGTGCAGGGGATGGTCACAACCTTCCGCTCCACCAGTGGTTAGGATACGGGGAGCTATGCACATCTCGCAGAGCTTCCTCTCAATCCATCCACCGAACGAAAGAGGCCACATGCACCCCCAACGTAGAACTTCCTCTGAATCCGGTGTTGCTCTATAGAGGCCGCTCGCCAGGGCGGCTCAGGGGACTCTCCGATCAGACCTCGGAGGAAGAATCTAGGGCAACCCATACTATGAGGATGTGAATATTCTCACAGGCGGCCGCCCCTATTTATAGCCCGCTAGGGCACTCACACGGGAGCAAGCCCATGAGCCTATAGCTCTGCCTCCCAACCACATCACACTGTATGTCACTACCCACTTCAAGAGGGTGGAGCGGGGCTATAAATGGCCTAGCAAACAGCAGGCTCAGGGCGCGCCGTTTGGAGTTTTGACCACAGAACGAGAGGTGCTCTGGCGCCGCCCCTCTAAAGGGAAAGACACGGCACGCCCACTTTTGGGCTATAGGGGGCGCAGTCAGACCCCAAAAACCGACAAACACATCTTCGACCGGTCAATCGTCCGTACATGCCGAAAGATAGCACGAAGCAGTGTCGACTCGTAATCTCAATACACATCAGCCTGAGGCCCACAGTGCAACCCGCAGCAGGGCTGGCGTGCAACCAGAGCTCTGGCTCTGACTCAAGGAGGATTCCACTCCCTCTCCGCCTCATGAGGGGAGCGAAGGGTCAAGCACAGTACAAGTCTTCCGGAAAAGGCCTTAGGAGGAAATATCTCCCTCCTATGGCCTCGAGGGCTACAACAGGCGGGTGCGCTTGCGCGCACCCACCGGAATACAAAAACTAAACCAAACCACCATAAGTACTCTCGGAAGCCTTTGGTGTAGTCCTTCACTACATCGCAGGCTCGGGGCTACTGTCGGATACCTAGAAATAGGGTACCCAATTTACCGCACTCAGCAAAAATAAAATCACCCTCGGGGCTCTGCGCCCCGTCCGATCGAGGGTGATGTCATCACCCTCGGGGGCTTCCCGCCCCCAAATCAACCAAGACCGCTACTTTCCCTCGAAGGATCTTCCGCCTCACCCGAGCTAGAGTGACGTCATCCGTGATGCCACCTATCCTCGGGGGCTCCTTCGCCTCGCCCGAGCTAGGGTGACGTCATCCGTGATGCCACCTATCCTCGAGGATTCCTTCACCTCGCCCGAGCTAGGGTGACGTCATCCATGACGCCACCTATCCTCGGGAGCTCTTCCGCCCCGTCCGACCCGGGGGAGATGTCATCCGTGACATGTCACCTGTCCTCGGAGGTCTTGCCACCACCAACAGCCTGGGACGCCCTAGCTCACATAGTTAAAAGGTCCACAGTGCCTTCCGTCCTCAGGGATGGGGTTCAAGGCATGAGTTGCCATGCCTACCCCTGTTCCCCCCTGCGGTACAAGGTCTTGTGCTGCCTAACCGATGACTTACGCGCACTACACCTGCGCTACTTAGGGCGTCATCAGCCCTGTATGACAGAACGCGGGGGTGCCTGGCCCTGTGCATCCAGCCCCCGCGCATGCCCAGGTAATGGAACAACGGAGTTCCCGGTCTCAAGTCGCATGGCTACAACATAACAAGGACGAACAGGACCCAGACATGTGTCTACTGGTGCAATCTTCCTCAGGAAGGAAGACAACACGCCCACTTTTGGGCTACAGGGGGCGCAGTCAGACCCTGAAAACCGACAAACACATCTTCGACCGGTCAATCGTCCGTACAGGCCGAAAGATAGCACGAAGCATTGCCGACTCGTAATCTCAATACACATCAACCCGAGGCCAACAATGCAACCCGCAGCAGGGCTGGCGTGCAACCAGAGCTCTGGCTTTGACTCACGGAGGATTCCACTCCCTCTCCGCCTCATGAGGGGAGCGAAGGGTCAAGCACAGTACAAGTCTTCCGGATAAGCCCTTAGGAGGAAATATCTCCCTCCTAAGGCCTCGAGGGCTACAACAGGTGGGTGCGCTCGCGTGCACCCACCGGAATACAAAAACTAAACCAAACCACCATAAGCGCTCTCGGAAGCCTCTGGTGTAGTCCTTCACTACATCGCAGGCTCGGGGGCTACTGTCGGATACATAGAAATAGGGTACCCAATTTACCGCACTCAGCAAAAACAAAATCACCCTCGGGGGCTCTCTGCCCCGTCCGATCGAGGGTGATGTCATCACCCTCGGGGGCTTCCCGCCCCCAAATCAACCAAGACCACTACTTTCCCTCGAAGGATCTTCCGCCTCGCCCGAGCTAGAGTGACGTCATCCGTGACGCCACCTATCCTCGGGGGCTCCTTCGCCTCGCCCGAGCTAGGGTGACGTCATCCGTGACGCCACCTATCCTCGAGGATTCCTTCGCCTCGCCCGAGCTAGGGTGACATCATCCATGATGCCACCTATCCCTGGGGGCTCTTCCGCCCCGTTCGAGCCGGGGAGACATCATCCGTGACATGTCACCTGTCCTCGGAGATCTCGCCACCACCAACAGCCTGGGACGCCCTAGCTCACATAGTTAAAAGGTCCAGAGTGCCTTCCGTCCTCAGGGATGGGGTTCAAGGCATGAGTTGCCATGCCTACCCCTGTTCCCCCCTGCGGTACAAGGTCTTGTGCTGCCTAACCGATGACTTACGCGCACTACACCTGCACTACTTAGGGCGTCATCAGCCCTGTATGACGGAACGCGGGGGTGCCTGGCCCTGTGCAACCAGCCCCCCCATGCCCAGGTAATGGAACAACGGAATTCCCGGTCTCAAGTCGCATGGCTACTACATAACAAGGACGAACAGGACCCAGACATGTGTCTACTGGTGCAATCTTCCTCAGGAAGGAAGACAACATGAAGACAAAGCTGTCCCTCGGCAGCAGCCCAAGCCGGGCCCACGTTCACTCCCCCTCTCTCTACTGTACTCTTCCATCTCTCCCTACGTATAAAGGGGGAGAATGGACCTCCAATCTCTCTCTCTCGACACCCCAGCACTCATTCACACACACTCAAACTCGCATTCACGTGAACACACACCAGAACCAAGAACCTCATACGCACGAGACCTGGGAACCGGTTTTTCTCTCTCACCAAAGCTTGTAGCTCCCCTCTACGAGCCCTCCGCGCTCAGTAACACGGCTCCGCAGCAAACTAGACGTAGGGTGTTCGTGCCTGAACCAGTATAAACCTCTGTGTTCTCCGAGCGTAACCATCCGAACTCCAACACGCTTAGAAATTTACTCGTTGGTCATCTAGACCCCGCCATTATAGACACCGACAACTACAATAAAGGATACTTAGAACGGACTAGAAAGACTAGCTAGGTGGGAGGACAACGAGAACAGTATAGGGACTCCTATGTACTTCACTCTACTTCAATATACTTAGCTAATTAACTAGTTTAAACACTATAGTTTGTCTCATCAATACAAGTATGCTAGGCGAGGGGATAGATCAATAGGAGGACAAAACTCCTATCGGACTGTGCCCTCTTCTTACTGGGCCTTACCTTTTAAGAACTTGCCTATAAACACGTGGTGGAATACAATGACTAGACAAGGCTGTCACCTCTTGCTAGCTACCACAAACAATCCGTGCAGCAAGCGATAACCAAGGATAAGATGATGTATAAGCACCACACTTACACACAACTTACTACTTTGACTACGATATATAATCAAAACACCCTATGGCAGGCAATGATCGCATACGGGAAAGGTCACAAGGATCAAAGACTATGGGTGTGAAGGCTATTAAAGAGCAAAAGCATATAGCAAGACTATATCTAGTATAGAAATGCTCAAAGTAAATACTAAGTAAAGTAAAGAGAAATATATATAGCGAATAAGATAAAGTCTTACAAAGAAGGAAAGATACAAGAGCTATACCAGACTCTCTAGAAGACAACTCCGGAAGTCCCGAGCACAGCTCGACTCAACTCTAACTCCCACTCTAGACTAACTCCTAGAACAATCTAAAGAATAGAGCTTGTAGGATTCTTCTTCTTCATGTTTAGAGAGGGGGGTGTGACCCTCTATTTATAGTAGGAGGTGGAGTAAGGGCTACTCCGGCACCACGTCAGCGATCCAGGGCCTTCCGTCCTCCACCCTTAGATCCATCCGACTTAGAAACCGACCAAGGCATGGATGGTGGTGATCCAACACGTGAGGAAGAGGTATGGCGGTTGGGGGGACCCAACCGACCTAGGGGTGGATCGGCCGACCCCCCTATGGCCAGTGGACCCTTCTCTGTCCTCCTGGAGGTGACCCCACTGGTCAGGGACCAAGTGGGGGCCTGGTGGGCCCAATGGTGGTTCGGCCAACCCCCCTTGGGGGTGCCTGGCCCACCTCTTGCTCCCTAGTGCTGATCCCACTTGTCGTAGGTGTTGGTTGTTGGTTCTGTGGTGGTTGTTACATTTATCTCGTTGGAGTGGGCCCATGAATCCTTATGCTTTGCTTGTGAGCCATTGAGAGAAAGCACAGAGTGATCCAGTGGATGGAAATCACCCTTGAGTGCTTCTCTTGGATCATGGCCGAGAGGGGATCCAAGTGGGCCCATAGGGTGGTCGGCCTTGTACAGAAGGGCGCAAGCATACATCAAGCTTGTAGATCTAGAGCTGGCAAAGTTGGATGTCAAGAAAGCGCTGGAAATTGATCCTAACAATAGGTACGATTTGTTCCAACTGAACTTCAGCTTCTTCGATGCTTTAGTCTTGCAAGGATCACTGGATCATCGCCTCAGCATTGTGACTGCTTTTCCGACCAGGGATGTGAAGCTGGTGTACAAGACCCTGAAGGAGAGAATGAGAGTACAATAGACGGGACGCCAAGTTCTACGGCAACATGTTTGCGAAATGGAGGAAGCTTGAACAGCTGCAGAAGGTGCCCGGGAAGCAGGAGTCGCAACCGATGGCCATCGACAGTGCAACATAAGTGCGCTACGCTCGTTTGCCAATGCTTTATTACTTATACTGCTGGATCAGTGGAATGTCCTTAGCCATGTTTGTCGTTCATCACTGTTGTCTTATTTTCTTCGCTGGTGCTACCCCATGTGTGTTCAGCCGCATGCGTGAAAATACTAGCACAGGGGGACACGCTAAGCTGCGTCGGTAAGCATTTGTTGTAAGCGGTAAAGAGAGTTATTTTTTTTGCTGAAATAATATATGTATAGTAGCATGGATAAGTACTCAAAATTGTTGTTATGGTCTAATAACAACATTGGTCTGATAGAAATATTAAAAAACTCTTTATTGTCATGATTGATATGAAACAACATACTACACGTACTTTATAGCGTATGATCATTACTTGTATAAAACAAAAGATTAAAAATAGAAATATTACATGTTCTTTATCTCTTGCTTCGATTGATGTAGAACATACTATATGGCTATATGTACTCCGCTGAACAGGGTCATGTATAAAACAAAAGATTAAAAATAGTTAAGATAAAATGAAGTAAAAATAAATAAAATTGGAACAAAGAATCAAATAAAATACTAGTATAAGTGAGTAAAATTGGAACTAAGAAAATAAAATAAAATAAATAAATATGAAATTCAAAACTGTACTCCCTCTGTCCCTAAATAGATGTCATTCTCGCTTCTCGAGAATTCAACATTTTCAAAATATCTGCAAATATGTATTAAAATATATAAATAATTATGTTAAGTAATTCGTATTATCGGAAAGATCTTTAAGTCTAGTTTTTTAACAAATTTATTTAGAGATATAAATGTTACACGTATTTTCTATAAACTTAGTTAAAGTTGAGAAAGTTTGACCGACACGCACCTCATGACGCTTTTTTTCGAGAGGGAGTAATAAAAAACTAAAAGAAAAAAGAAATAAAATAAAAAATAAAAAAAGTCAAATTGACCACACTGGACGCGTGGACACCGCGGTTGAGGACGAATTTATTGAGCGTTGAAAGATATCTTTAAATAATTATGCTAAGTAATTACTATCATCCAAAAGATCTTTAAGTCTAGTTTTTTAACAAATTTATTTAGAGATATAAATGTTACACGTATTTTCTATAAACTTAGTCAAAGTTAAGAAAGTTTGACCGACACGTATCTCATAACGTCTTTTTTTTGACAGAGGGAGTAATAAAAAACTAAAAAGAAAAAAGAAATAAAAAAAATTAAAAAAATAAATAAAAAAAGTCAAATCGACCACACTGGTGTAGGGTCGAGATTGCGGACTAGAGGGGGTGAATAGTCTTTTCTAAAAACTTAAACGTAACGGCTAACCGAAACAAATGCAGAATTAAAACTATCGGTCTAGCCAAGACTATCATCATTAATGTTTGGCACCGTCTCATATGTTTCAATGAGATAGGTCCAAATCCAATGAACTCACTCCATGTCCATAATCTCATCAAAGATATTATCTTTCATAGAATGATAGAGAATGTTAGTAGCATGGCAATCGAGATGTAGGCACTTCTTTTGTGCTTGAGTTGCATCCTCTCTCTCAATTGCACAAGAGAGACCTACATTCACGATCCACCACATTTGGGGAGAAATAAACTTATAATTATTTTCCATCCAATTTCTCCACCGTGCAAAGTGTGTGCCATCAAAAATGTGTGTACACTCAACATCTAGCCCATAAGTCGTCATCCTCTCGGGTCGGTAAAGACCACAAATCAGAGACCTAGCTCCGATACCACTTCTAGGGTCGAGATGGCGGACTAGAGGGGGGTGAATAGTCTCTCCTAAAAACTTAAGCGCAATGGCTAACCGAAACAAATGCGGAATTAAAACTATCGGTGTAGCCAAGACTACACCCCTCTATCTATAACTTTAGCACCTAGCAAAGTATACTAATTGGGCTCACTAAGGTGCCAAGCTAGGAAGCTCCCCTAAACAAGTCTAGGTTGCAAGGTTACACAAACCTAAGCACAAAGGGAGCTCCTACACATACAAGTAAGCAAAACACAAAGCACCTAAGCTCACTAGCATTGCTCTCTAGCAAGACTACACAAGCCAACTAGAGAGCTCAACTTACTTAGCTACACAAACTAAGCAATGTGACTAACAAGGCTATTCAAACCAATTAGTCACTCAAGATCTTACATCTAAGCTACACAAGCTAGAAAATAACTAGGCAAGCCACACAAGCTTAACTAGTTACTAAAGCAACCACTAAACACTAGCACAAGTATGAAACAATTATTATAAGCTAGTGAATAGAGAGTGCAAACCACTGGTTTGTACAACCGGTAGTAGGACCGGTACTACCGATGGCTGATAGGTACCACTAGTGGCTGATCAGTACCACCGAAGGCTCGCTGTAGCTCTGACATCTGAACGTAATGAGCTTTGAATCCGGATTCGAGCTTTTCCCCAGACTCCTTGAGTTGAGGGTGATGATGTTGAACTTTTCTTGGGTTGCTTCCTCACCAATTTGTAGATCGGGCATTCCCAACCTATGAACTTTGAGGGAGAGAGGAAGAACACGAAAAACACAATAGAAAAGGATAGTCGAAGTTATCTCCGCAACATCAAGCACACAAGACTCACGATTTATACCGAGGTTCAGCAACTCTACACTAGAGTTCCTACTCCTCGTTGTTGAGGTGACCGCGAAGGTCGAAGTCTCTTTCACCTCCTTGCCTCTTCCTTGAGGCCCACACAAAGAGTGCCCAAGGTTTTCACTAAGTTCGAATGGGGATTACAAACACTTCGATTGCCCTCACAAATGAACAAATCATGAGCAAGCACGAAGAACGCCTAGCCGGCTAGGATTCCAAGAATCCAAGAGCAACAAATGCAAAACCAACCGGCAAGAAGAGGAATTCGAATGCTCAAGTCGTAGATCGATCCTCTCCACTCTCTAATCTCACTTCTCTCTCACAAATCCACGATGGATTGAAGTCTAGGAGCAAAGAGGAAGAGAGAGACACTCTTGGGACCCTTTTCTCAGATGTGGAAGTGAAATAATGGGGGTGGTTGCCGCCCCAACGAAAGGGGCGGCTTATTTATTCCCGCAGCTCCCGACGCACTACCGGTACTACCGGTGTCCCACTGGTACTACCGGTCCAAGGAATCCGACCGTTGGAGCCTTCCGACCGTTGCACAAAGTTAGCCAACCGGTACTACCTGTAGTTCATTTTTTAGCACATCTTCAAAGTGCCCTCCGGGAGCTAACTGGTACCACCGGTCTTCATCGGTACCACCGGTGGGAGACCAGTAGTACCGGTGGCTCAGTAGATAGCCACCGAAGCACTCTTCTAAGTAATCCATTTGCACCGCTTCTCTCAAACGTCTCTAGATTAGTAACTTCAGCACTTTTATCCTCATCAAGCTAGTCTACTATGCATCCCTCTTGATAGTACGACTTTTCCTATAACTCAACCCAGTCAAACACTTCTCTAAACAACTATGACCGGTGAAATGAAATGCTCTAAGCTATACCTTTGCCTTGTGCATTCCATTTCATCTCCTTCTCCAATGTTGACGCAACACACGCACCAACCTATCACAAATGATATGATCCACTCCATATCATCACGTGACCGTGTTGGTTCATCGATCTTGACCTCACTTGCTCTTTACCGTTGCGTTGGCCCATCGGTGCCAAGCATCACTCGCTTGCCCTTCACACTTGCAACCGGTCCATCAAGCCAAGCCTCATCTTTATCTTATCCACCTTGATCACATGACTCCATGTCATGTCTCATGTGCAATAAGCTCCTTCATCACACAATCACCCGTGAAATAATCTCCTGTGTATATGTCACTTAAACACATATTAGTCCACCTAAATTGTCACTCAATTACCAAAATCACACAAGGACCTTTCAATCTCCCCTTTTTTGGTAATTGATGACAACTCTACAATGATATGGAAATTAAGATCATTTTGGACATTATGCCATTTATCCATCATTTAAGCTCTATGCCAAGAATTCGATAAATGTCACAAAGTCTGACTTGGTAGTGTTAGCTCCCCCTACATGTGTGCTCACAAAGGTTTGAATTAAGCTTTGCACACATGCATGAATATGAAATTGTGGGAGTGCTAGTACTAATAAGTGATGCTAAGGGATATAGGATAAACCTTTGAAGATACCCATTGTAGTTGCACTTTGAAGTTCATCCTTAGCACAATGGTTAACTAGATACCACAAAAACACTAGAAACCCCGTGAGATCAACATTATAAGCATGGTTTCTTGATATCAATTGAAAGAACAAATATCTAGCTTACCATCCTATGCATGCTAGTTAGCAAATCATCATATAAATCCTATAATTAGCATACACTACACAAGCATGCATATAAAGATAAGACTTATGCAATATGCAAGCAAGCACATGAACATGCACATATCAAATGCAATCAATCAAGTTCATGAGCTTGCTCCCCCTACTTGTGTGCATCTCTTAGTCCAAGACTTTGATCCTTTGGTCTTGTTCCCTTATGTCCATGTCCATGTCTCTCTCCCTTTTAGTGCATTTCCAATCACTAATATATCTTTGTTCACTAATATCTCCCCCTTTGTCATCAATTTTCATAAAAGGTATGCTTCACTTAGGGTAGATGGTTAATACTTGTATCTTTTCATTTTGGATGGACACTAACATCTATGTATTGGAACGACTCTTCATGAAAGATCATTGACCATTATACCATTGCGTAGGGCAATTCCCCTTTCGTCAAAGCAATTGTCATCCAAATGAGCTTTGCATGTAAGAGAACTATGATTTGATCACTTAAAGTTGAGGATCACTTGTTAGCTTGTAGGATATCACTTGTGAGATTACCACTTGTAGAATTATTTGAATTAACTCAATGTGGATCATCACAAGTATGCTAGAACTAGACATCTTTTGCAAGTACAATATGAAAGTTGATACTCTTTGAAAGATTAGCATAAGTCTAGATACCATTTGTAGATTACATCTTGATATTCATTTGCATAGTTGTCTTGTCCTGGAACTAGATTCATCTTCATGAGCTTCTATGTTGGACTTGTACTAACATGTATAGCATAAGTTTTCAAGTCCGGTTTAAACCCTCTCTAAGCTTGTTCACACACATTAAGCGGTTATCTTATAGAGGTTGTACTTGTCACTTATACAATCCATGAATAGATCAAGTACTTGGGTTTACTAGCTCATGAACAAACTCATATACTACCACTAGATCAAACAACTCAATCAAGCTATAGTGGTAGGCTATAAGCATAAAATAAATTTGATTTTCAATGAATGAGCACTATGTGTGACTATATGCACTAAACAAGTCCTAAGTATTAGATGTATGCATATGTCAAACAATTTCACCTTTGCTATGTTGGAGTAGAGGATAGTCATATAGATTTCATCTCCAATTAGCAATGTGAAGTCCAATTAAGAGCTTGGTGAAGACCAATTGATAACCAATTTGAATACCAATCTTCACCCATATGATTTGAGAACCACTAATGATCAAGTGCACTTTTTTGTTGCGGTTGACTTGCTTCTTTCTTGATCTTTGCTTGCATGAGAGAGTACCAAATGATGTACCACATGTAGAATATAATACTACTTGAATAGCATGATACATACTTGTAGGATAAATTCATAAATCTCTCTCTTATGGGTGTTGCTTGCTTTTGTTTTGATCAATTCTTTTGATAGCTTTCAACTAAGAATCTCCACATGATTCTTAGATCACCACTTCCATGTTAGCCTTCTAAGTAACCTTGGTTCACCTACAAAAGGCGACAAGCCCCTACAAAAGGGAGAAGTGACCTCTCTCCAAGAATCACCCTTGACACTCAATTAAAATGACTTTGTTTAATTGATCTTCATATTGAGCACTAAACATGTGTCAAATACACTCCACAATCAAATAACCTCGTACTCAATTCTAGCATAGGTACCTCAATCACTTATAAGCATGATTCCAACTTGAGAACCTTTCAATTTGAGTGACTCTAAATCAATCCAATGTTTGTCACTTTTCTGGCAGATTTTGTACTCTTCAAAGAATATATCATATCTCACAAAGTACATATACAATGACCTTTAATTTTGGTGGAGATGTGCTTCACTGAGTCATCTAGCAGTCATAAAAATTTGAGCTTCTTTGGACTTCTAGATTGCTACCAGATTTCACATCTTTCCACATAGGTACATACTGAAAACTTCTGCAATGTGTTGACAAGATACACTCCAAGACTAAAGTATCCCTTATCCAATACTCATGAAATTTGCACTGCAACTAATACCATAAGTGTAGAGCATGTAGACCAAATTTCAAGCTAATCCAAATAGATTTGAACTCTCAAACATGGCTTATGATCACAACTAGCTCAGATTTTGACTAAAAGGCAGATTTGAGCAAAATGAGCTAAGCTTCTTCAAATTGAACCAAACTTTATATCAACTTGTTTGAAAACTCTCAAGAGACATATATCCATTCAATCACTTACTAAAAGTAGTCTCTAGATCACATCCATTCAAACCAACTCAAACTTGATCACTAAGCATTTAATCCATTTAATTAACTTGTGGCAAGCAACTTGTGCACAAATATATCCAATTCAATCAACTCATGTGCACTAAGTGTATATCCAATTCAAACATCTTGTACACACCCAAATGGACTTGATCAATAAGAAATATACCTTAGTAGATTATGATCAATCCATTAGCAAACTTCAACTTGAATATTTGCCAGCCATGAAATATATCCAATAAACCACCACAACTTGATTATGTACTTGTATGTTGTACTACTTGGACTTCATTCTTTTGACTTGGCATTAGGATAAGGATAGCACTAAGCTTCATTACTTGACTCAATCATATGATGAACTATATCCAATCAATTGAATCAAGTCTCCAATGCCCATGGTACCTACACACATTCATCCACTTGTTGATGGTACCCAAACTAGTTTGGGTCCTCTCAAGTTAGGTGCAACATACTTAGACAACGCCTTAGTATGAATAGCAGGATGTTTTGCAATAGCAACCATAGAGGTACCATTATCATCCTATCTAAGCATATGATCATCATCAATTGAAATAAGCTTAGAAGTCATACCTAGGGGACATGAATGAGCCATGTGTCCCCTTTCCCAACATGAGTAGCACACCTCTCTTTTCTTGAGCCTCTTCTTCCTTGCTCATGTTGTGCTTCTCATTGTCTTGCCTCTTCTCTTTTGCTTGAATCTTCATTTCAAGCTTGGTAGGACACCTAGAGGCAAAGTGTCCCATATCTTCACACTTGAAGCGCTTGATGTGAGCCAAATGATTCTTCTCTTGATCCTTGCTCATCATCATCTTGTTGGCATCATTGATAGGAGTTGGATGCCTTGCTCTTGCTTTGCCACCTTTTCTTGTTTTCTTCTTCTTTGTCATCCCCGAATCACCATCTTGATGGTTGATCTTGTATTGCACTTGAGGCTTGACTAGTGGCTTAGCTTGAGCATTCTTGGTTGGACAAGCATTTGCAAGATGTCTCATCCCATGGCACTTGAAGCACATGAAATGAGATAGCTTCTTTTGTTCTTGCTTCTTATCTTTCTTGCCCTTGCTCTTGTGGAAACCAATTCCACTCTTGTCACCATGTCTTCTTTGATTGTTCATTATGTGATCAAAGGTGACTTTGGAAGTGTAACACCTCTCTAGATTGTTGCTCATATTCTTCAATTCACTTTTAAGCTCATTGTTCTCCTTCAAAAGGTTAGTCTCACAAGACATAGAAGTAGAACAAGCATCTATATTTGAAGAACATGGCATATTAAGTAAATCATCACAAGAGGTGGATACATTCTTCTTTCCTACATCACAAGGGTTAGCAATAACATGTGATTGATCATTTGACCCAAGTGATGAGCTCTCTTCATTTTTCAGATTTATCAATTCATTAATGAGAGAACCATGTTTGTGAACCCAAGTGACAGTGGTCAATGTCGTGGAGAAGGTCGAGTAGAGGCTTGCCGTGCCAATGGACTGAGAGCGGTGAAGGGCGGAAGCGGGGCTTGGACTGAGGGACCATGGGCGCCGGCGGACTAGCTGTGGTGGCTAATACTTGGCACCGGCGAGTGCGAGTGGATATGGAGGTAGACCGAGTCAACCGCGTCAAGACGGTGGACGAGCGGGTTGAGCGGAGGCTCATAGGATTCGGAGTCCGACCGGGCGAGAACAAGGTGGCTCGAGTCAAGCGGTTTGGTGGTTTGGGTCTCAAAACTATCCGAGGACGGTTTCCGAGTTTGGGCCTCAAAATTCGGGGTTCGGTAGTTGAGCCTAGAGCTACCAGTGGCGGGTTTCCTGGGTTTGGGCCTCAAAACCTAGGCGGAGCTTCCGAGGAAGCGGGGATGACACGTGGTAGAATCCTGGAGGCTGCATCGAGGCGACGGCAACTCCCGGCAGGAAGCGGACCCGTCCATTCAAACAAGTGGCTGAGAGTTATCGACTTGGATTGCAATGTCTTAGGGCTAGGTAATTCGCTCATGTATCTATGGGTGTCTTTGGGAAATAGCCAAAGCCCTGTTAAATAGGGGATGAAGGGGTATCCTCATCCCACCTCTTGAACCCTTGTCATTTGCACCACCTCTCTCTCTCACTAGTTTCTCTCTCTAGTTCATGAGGTCCCTAGTGCAAGGATTTGCACTTTGATTTTAAGTGGGAATCGGAGGCCTTACCCTCCATAAGCCATGGCGGCTTTGATTCGGTGATTGTGTCTCCTTTTTGTTGTGTTTTTCGCTAATCGCGTTTTTGCTCCTCTTAATCCTATTTTTTCATGCGATGATTTCTCTTGATTAAGAGTGAGTTTTGCGATTCCGTTTGAACCAAGTTGTGTGGGATCACAAGTAGAAGATTTGCACCGAACGGCTTCGTCCCAAATATGTTGAGCACATAGATCGGGCAATTTCTATTTCGCGTTCTTCGTTGTTGGAGTTTTTCCCGAAATCGTTTTATGCCGGTTGATTCGATCCGAATTGAGCGATGATTCTCTAGGGATAGCTCCTCCATAGGCTTGGAATCATACCCACAAAGTTTGGTAGCCATTGGAGAATATTTGGTGGAGGATCCATGAAGTTTGGGGTGAAGGCGATTTGAAATCGCCTCCTTTTCTTCTCTACCCGAGTAGGTGCGGACAGTTCGCCGTTGTGGGCGCGGACAGTCCGGGGGTCGGGCTCCGGCAGAGGCTCTCGGCTGCCTTCTCTGTGTGACTCACGGACAGTCCGCAATTAGTCTGCGGACAGTCCGGGACTGCTCCTATAGCCGAACAGAAACTGTCTAGAACAGTGTTGTTTTTGGGATTTTGCCGGCGGATAGTCCGGCGCAAACCGCGGACAGTCCGGGCCTCCCCTGTTACCGGGCGCGGACAGTCCGGCACCCCATCCCGGATAGTCCGAGATCCGAACAGGCATCAATACAGAAACTTCGGGTTTTTGGGGTTTTGCCTACGGACAGTCCGGGCTCTGACTGCGGACAGTCCGCCGTGGGTTTCTGCAGTAAGGCCGGACAGTCCGAGCCCTGTGAGCCGGACAGTCCAGGTTTTTGCTGAAAGCTATTTTTGCTCTAGCTCTTGTGTGTCTTGTGTTTCGACCATCTCGGATCGCTCCGCTGCACCTCTAGGGTTCTTCCTAAGGTTTCCACCTACTTGTTAGGTCGTGTGCGTGTCGTTTCTTCCGAGCTCGCGTTTTGGGTGTGATTTTGGGACAAGGGTCAAGCAATAGAAGTTTCCGAAAAGAATTTTTATTTGGCTCCCATTCACCCCCCCCCTCTGGTCGCCGTTGTCGATCCTTCAATTGGTATCAAAGTCGGTTAAGGATCAATCCACCTTAGACGGTTCTTGATCCGCGAAGGCGACATGGAGGAAGGTGTTGTCAAACCTTTGTTTTTCGATGGCACGAACTTCTCCTACTGGAAGGTGCGCATGTCCGCTTATCTACAAGGAGTTCATTCGAACATATGGGATATTTGTGAGAATGAAGTCTATCATGTTCTTGTGGCTCGTGTTGACCCTCTCCAGATTTCTCAACACAACGCAAACAACAGAGCACATAGTATTCTCTTCGCGAGTCTGTGTCTTCCTGAGTTTGAGCGAGTCTCAAGCCTCACTATGGCGCGAGAGATCTGGCAAACACTCGTGCGATATCATGAGGGAAATCCTCAGATCAAGTCCAGACTCTTCGACACTTACCGTAGGGAGTACGAGAACTTTGTTCAGTTGGCCGGCAAGTCTGTTGACAGGATGTTCACTCGCTTCCAATCTATCGTCAACAAGATGCGTGCTAATCGAGCCAACTTGCCCTATGACGATCATGAGAACACTATCAAGCTTTTGCATGCTCTTGATCGGAGGGTGTGGGAGATGAAGGTGGCTGCCATTCAGGAGTCACCGGTCTATGATGCCCTGACCGTGGACGAGCTGTTCAGCAAGCTCAAGTCCTCGGAGATTGACCACTAGACCCGGGCCCAACATGAGAACCCGCTGAACCCATCTATGGCGTTGGTTTCTGGCCCCGGCGGTGTGTCTTCTTCTTCCTCTAACTCTTCACACTCTTCGTTCTCTTTGTCTTTGATCTCTGTTACAGAGGAATAAGTGGAGGCGCTTGGAGATGACGAGCTGGCCTTGGTCATCACTAGGTTCTCACGGTTTCACAACAACCGTTTGAACCGACGACGTGGTGGCGCGACCAAGGGGTGCTACCGTTGTGGTGATGAGGATCACTTCATCGCAAACTGCCCCAAGAAAGCTGCGGGGGACTTCACCAAGCGCAAGGACAAGCGCGAGCACCGCTTCGACGGCAAGCACAAAGCCAAGGGCAGCTTTCACCGGAGATCCGCGAAGAAGGTGCTTGACAAGGTGAAGGCCAATCATCGAGCCTTCCTCGCCTCCCTCAGCGACATCGAGTTCTCTTTCGATGGAGGCTCTTCTTCGAGCGACGACGATGAGTCGAAGGGAAAGGTTGAGGACAAGCTCAATGGCCTATGCTTCTACGCCGACGCCAAGCACGGTGGCTTCTGCACCATGACGATTGAAGAAGGAAAGGTTGGCGAGCGCAAGGATGACTCTGACTCCGACACTCTCGTGGTATCACCCACCCTCGAATCTCTCTCTCTCTCGAGCTTGAGACTTTGACCACCACCTACATGAGTCAGGATGTTGTGCTCAAGCGTGCGATTAGAGAGGGGAACGATTTTAAGGCGAAGTACCTTAGCGCGCTTCATGAACTAGATTTTCCTAAGGCGTCTATGGTGGTTACCGTGGAGGTAGACTGCGATGCTTGCGCCATCCACATGTCTGATCTTGTCACTCTTTAGGACAAGTATGACACTCTACTTGAGGAGGTCAGTGAGCTGAAGGCTAGGCCTAGCTTACTTGGTGCGTGCAAGTCTTGCTTAGGCTTGCATTCTGAGCTCGCACAAAGAGATGCTAGGATTGTTGTGCTAGAGAAGGACAGCTCAGATAGCACTAGAGAGTCGGATCGCTTTGAGGCTTTGGAGCTTGAGATTGCATCGTGCAGACACGACAAGATGCGTATCGAGGAAGAAAACACATACCTTCGATCCATCTTGAGCTGGGTGTCTTGCCGAGAGCCGCAGTTGGGGATGTTGCTCAGCCAATGCAAAAAGGCTAGCAGCATGGGAGTAGGCTTTGCTATAGGTGGGAAGGACGATAGCATGTTCGGTAAGATCGGTGAATGCAGTGGTTTGAGCATGAGTGAGAAACCCACCACACCTCCCAAGTTTACCAAGTTTTCCCCACCTAAGCCTACCGACCCTACCAAGCTACCTGTGAGAGATGGTGTGTTTGAAGAGCCACCCAAAACCACTCCACAGAAGCAAGTGTGGATTGCCAAACCGAACCATCTTCGCAACCCACTTGACACACTGCCTGACATCTCTAGTGATCCCCTTCATAAGAAAGCTAGAGCCACCCAACCCAACAAGAGAGTGCCTACCAAGAGTGCGGTAAGGTACCATTGTGAGTATTGTGAGCGGGGTGGACATTTGGCTAAGTTTTGATATAGGAGGAAGAGAATGATCGGAGGCAGTTTGAGTTGAACAACCAGGACATGTACCACCCACCAGTTGGAGTGCGTGAACCGGAAGTTCGTAGGTGCACTACTAGGCCTAGAGGTACAATGCCTCAAGGTTCTAGGCCTCAGGAGGCGAGACCACATGGTGGTCGTGCCCGATGGGGTACCAGTCATGACCCATACGACTACGGGTCTCGTGGGGGTGGCTTCACTCCACCCTTCTTTGGGCAAGTGGGACAACACTGGTATCCTTCACAGTTTTTCCTAGTAGTGTAGGACCACGTTTTACCTATCGTGGTGATCGCTATCCCTCTGTGGGGCAGGAGATGTTTGACTTTTCTCCTAACCCATTCTTTGCGCAAGTGGGACAACACTAGTATCCTTCACAGTTTACTAACCCCAGTGTTGGTCCGTTTGCTCCCCTATGTCTTTTTGTTGACGTAGGAAGGAGGACTGGAGGAGACTTGACTTGTGGATTCCGGATGCTCACGCCATATAATCAGAAGTGCCAAGTGGTTCTCCAGCCTCAACCCCGTGCGCCACACCGAGTACATCACATTCGGGGACAAGAGTAAAGGTAAGGTTGTGTCCCGGAGGTCCATCCGAGTCAATTCGTCTTTTGTTCTCAAGGATGTTGCTTTGGTTGCGAATTTGCATTTTAACCTTCTCTTAGTTTCGCAACTCCTTGAAGACGGTTTTGAAGTGAGGTTTAAGCCAAACTTGTCTCGCATTTTGGACTCTCGTGGGGATCTTGTTTGCCGGATTTTACCCTTCGGGAAGGTTTTTCGTGCGGATTTTTCTATCTCTTCCGGACCTTCTCGTTGTCTTCTTGCCGGTTCTTCTTCCAAGCTTTGGAAGTGGCATAGAAGATTGGGACATTTGAGGTTTGACTTGCTTGCAAGGCTTAGCTCAATGGACCTTATCCAAGGATTGCAAAAGCTAAAGTTTGAAAAGGATTTGGTTTGTCATCCTTGCAGGCATGGCAAGATGGTTGCTGCTTCCCATCCTCTTGTGACAGATATTATGACCAATCAACACAGTTGGTCCAGCTCGAGTTAGGTCGGAAGGAGGGAAGTGGTATGTTGTTGTAGTCATTGATGACTACTCAAGCTACTCTTGGGTGTTCTTTTTGGAGAGTAAGGATGAGGCTTTTCCACTTGTTTGAGATCTGATATTGAGATTGCAAAATGAGCTACCTAAGAATGCGATGAGAGCTATCCGCAGTGACAATGGCACAAAATTCAAGAATGCTCACTTTGCAACTCTTTGCTCTTCTTTGGGTCTCGATCACTAGTTTTCCTCACCTCACACTCCCCAGTAGAACGGTGTTGTTGAGCGCAAGAATCTGACCCTTGTTGAGATGGAGAGGACGATGCTCGATGAGCATGGGACTCCTAGGCGGTATTGGGCCGAAGCACTCAGTTCTGCTTGCTATGTTTCCAATCGCATTTTTCTCCGAGCTTTAAAGAAAAATACCTCTTATGAGTTGCGATTTGGGAGACCACCCAAGGTAATTCACCTACGGGTGTTTGGGTGCAAGTGTTTCATCCTAAAAAAGGGCGGTAAGTTGGACAAATTTGAATCATGGTCTTCTGATGGTATCTTTCTTGGTTATTCTACTCACTCTCGTGCTTATCGTGCACTTAACCTTGAGACTAACCGAGTGATGGAGACTTGTGAGATTACTTTCGATGAGACTATGACCTGTGTTTCCACCGCTTTTGAGCTTGCAGGTTATGATGAGGTGAACACTAGAATGTTTGTGGAGGAGCAGGACGACGCCGACTGGGGTGATCCCGAGCCAACTCCACTGGCTGCCCCCGTCGACCCTACGACGTCCACTTCGGCTCCCGGTCCTGATCCGACTACTTCCTCTACATGGGGGGCGTTCGAGCAGATTCCTCAGTCGGTGCCCGTTGCACCTGAGGGAGCACCAGCTACTGTCGAGGGGAGATCACTTCGTCCAGGCAGGCTCCCCGGCACATCCAGCGGCAGCACCCGCCGGAGAACATCATCGGCGACATTGACCGTCGAGTCACGCAGTCCAGGTCCTATATCTCTCACTTTGCTCATTCGGCTTTTGTCACGTCTTTTGAGCCCCGAGATGTTGGACACGCTTTGATGGATCCAGATTGGGTTAATGCCATGCAGGAGGAGTTAGAAAACTTTGAGCGAAACCGCGTTTGGGTCTTAGTTCCTGCACCACCTAGTTGCCACCCCATAGGTACCAAATGGGTTTTCAAAGATAAACAAAGTGAAGATGGGGTGGTAGTGCGCAACAAGGCTAGGTTGGTAGCTCAAGGCTTTTGTCCAAAGGAGGGAATAGACTATGAGGAAACCTTTGCTCCCGTAGCTCGTTTAGAAGCCATTAGAATCCTTCTAGCTTTTGCGGCTTCTAAGGGTTTTAAACTTTTTTAAATGACCGTTAAAAGTGCTTTCTTAAACGGCTACATAGAGGAGGAAGTGTATGTTAGACAACCTCCCGGTTTTGAAAATCCCAAGTTTCCAAACCATGTTTTTAAACTTCACAAAGCTTTGTATGGTTTAAAACAAGCCCCTAGAGCATGGTATGATAGGCTAAAAACCTTTTTGCTTGCTAAGGGTTTTAAAATGGGATCGGTCGATAAAACGTTGTTTCTCCTCAAGCAAGACAAAAACACTCTCCTTGTCCAAATATACGTGGATGATATCATCTTTGGTGGTTCTTCTCATGCTCTTGTTGCCAAGTTTGAAGATCTTATGAGCAGGGAGTTTGAGATGAGCATGATGGGAGAGTTAACTTTCTTTCTCGGGATGCAAATCAAGCAAACCCGGGAAGGGACGTTCGTGCACCAAGGCAAGTACACGAAGGACATTCTGAAGAAGTTTGACATGGGTGAGGCAAAGCCTCTTTCGACGCCCATGTCAACTACGACTGCCTTGGATGTGGACGAGGAAGGAGAGGCGGTGGACCAGACGGAGTACCAAAGCATGATCGGGTTGCTTTTGTACTTGACAGCGACACGGCCAGACATTCAGTTCGCCGTTTGCTTATGTGCATGCTTTCAGGCATCCCCACGGACTTCGCACAAGCAGGCGGTGAAACGCATCCTGGGTACTTGCGCTTCACTCCCGAATTTGGTCTTTGGTTTTCCGCCTCCTCCTCTCTTGTGCTTTCTGGTTATTCTGATGCCGATTTTGTTGGTTCTCGTCTTGATCGGAAGTCCACTTCTGGGACTTGCCAATTTCTCGGGTCTTCTCTTGTGTCTTGGTATTCTCGAAAATAGTCTAGCGTGGCTCAGTCCACATGTGAGGCAGAATACGTTGCCACCGCTAGCTGTTGCCAGTTGATTTGGATGATTGCAATTTTGAAGGATTTTGGTCTTGAGCTTACTAAGGTGCCTCTGCTTTGCGATAGCACGAGTGCAATTAGTGTGGCCAAAAATCCCATGCTTCACTCTAAGACCAAGCACATTGACGTTCGTTTTCACTTGAGAGATCATTACGAGAAGGGCGACATTGACCTCCGGCATGTCGAGACCCACAACCAGCTTGTGGATATTCTCACAAAACCTTTGGATCAAGCTGCGTTTTCGTGCCTTCGTGGCGAGTTGGGTGTTTGCTTCCCTTTTTAGTTGAGGGAAGCTATTTGTGTTTCATAGTTCTTTTTGGTTCTTATTTTGTCTTTTCTTTGACTTTCTTTCTTTTAGTGTCCTTTTAGTGTTTATTTGGTGTCATTGCATTTTACATCTCATTTGCATTTGTGACATAGTTCATTTTAAGCTTCATACCTATAGCCGATATAGTGATCTATGCTCTGTTTGAGGTGTTTTATGTGTCTATGGTGGTGCCTAACTTATACTCTCTTTGATCTCTTGATATGCAATAGAGCTAAGTTAGAAAAGCTTTAAAACTGAATTTAATTCCCCAAGTCACCTCTGAAATGGCACTAGCATGTGTAGGCTTTTGAAGATCCTTCATGGCTGCCTTGTATATAGCTTGTAACTATGGCTCTTCATTGTTTCATTCACTTCCATTGAGCACCATACTTAAAATTGATATAAAATGAAATTGCTCTCTGTTTTGTGAATTGGAAAGATCGATTTAGGTCTGCATTGTGAGCACTTCACCGTGTGTTCGAGACTGCTTCCCATATGGGTTGAAACTTGAGCAGGTGTCGTGTATGACCGAAACCGGTGTGTTAAGTCCTTTGACTTCGCCCGGTTGGTAAGTGGCATCTCTTTTCTTACAACCACTCGCATACAACTTGAAATGTGCCTAAAACTGAAATTTGGGTGCAAAACTTTGAAATTTGAAGAATTTGTTCAGTTGGGTCATTGGCTTGTTGTATGAACCTTGTTAGGGATAGTTCTACTTGCTATAGATGAGATTGATTTGAGATAGATCCTATCTTGTTTGCCATGTCTAGTTGTCTCTAGGAGGTGATACCCATTCCTTGCTCACACATGTAATGTTCTCTAAAATATGTTCTAAAGTGATCTTAAGCTCAACTTGAGTCTTTGTTGGGCACGTAGAGCTTTTCCTATTCTCACAGGATCACATCACATAGAGCATCTATTCATTGTCTTAGCTCTATGTATGAAGCTTGTTGCCCTCATTTTGCATTTCATGACATTTGTGGCCGAAATCTTGAGTTTTGAGCTTTGATGAGCTTCATGTGTCAACAAGGGGGAGAAAAACAGTGCATTTTCATACTTGCATTAGTCAAGGGGAGAAATTGGAAATTGTGGCCTTTTGAGCTTTGGTCCGCTTTGGTCGTTCAATTGGTATCTCTTTTGCGTACTTGGCTCTTTTCACCCTTTCTTGGTATCTTGAGTGTGCATGTTCCCAGGGGGAGCTTTTGCTAGATGTGTTGAGCCTTTTCCTCTTCTGGAGGGTCTAGCTTGTTTTGTTGGCTCCGACAGGTTTCAATTGGCCTTTTGAGCCTTAGTTGGTTTAATTGGTATCTTTGAGCTTCTCTTGTTGCTTCATTTGATTTTCTGAGCTTTGAGAGCTGTGATTGGTATCTTGGATTTGCTAGCGGTGTTGAGCCCGTTTTCTGTCTCTTCTTGAGGGCTAGCTTTGTTTTGCTTGGTTGTGTCGAGCCGTTGCCCATGTCTTTGGGAACCAAGTTTTGGACTCGTTTTGCTTCTCTCAAGTGACCCCATTTTTGGCTTTCTTAGTTTTTTGGTCATTTGGAGAGCTTTACCTTGTGGCTCAAATCTGAAATGCACTTGTGTTGACAATGCAGTCATCAAGGGGGAGATTGCGAACACATGGTGGATAAGTACCCATGTAGTTCAGTTTTGTGATGAGTAATTTCCCAACACTTGAGCGGTTCAGTTTGAGTGACTTACACTAATCCTTTGCGAAAGCAAATGTGTGCCTATCTATCGGCTTGTGGTGTGCGGGTACTATGCCTAGTGACAGTGGTCAATGGCGTGGAGAAGGTCGAGTAGAGGCTTGCCGTGCCGATGGACTGGGAGTGGTGAAGGGCAGAAGCAGGGCTCAGACTGAGGGACCATGGGCGCCGGCGGACTAGCTATGGTGGCTAGTACATGGCACCGGCGAGTGCGAGAGGACATGGAGGTAGACCGAGTCGACTGAGTCAAGACGGTGGACGAGCGGGTCGAGCGGAGGCTCATGGGACTCGGAGTCCAACTGGTCGAGGACAAGGTAGCTCGAGTCGAGCGGTTTGGTAGTTTGGGCCTCAAAACCATCCGAGGACGGTTTCCGAGTTTGGGCCTCAAAACTCGGGGTTCGGTAGTTGAGCCCAAAGCTACCGGTAGTGGGTTTCCAGGGTTTGGGCCTCAAACCTAGGCGGAGCTTCCGAGGAAGCGGGGATGGCACATGGCGGAATCCTGGAGGTTGCGTCAAGGCGACGGCAACTCCCGGCAGGAAGCGGGACCGTCCAGTCAAACAAGTGGCTGAGAGTTATCGACTTCGATTGCAATGTCTTAGGGCTAGGTAATTCGCTCATGTATCTACGGGTGTCTTTGGGAAATAGCCAAAGCCCTGTTAAATAGGGGATGAAGGGGTATCCTCATCCCACCTCTTGAACCCTAGTCATTTGCACCACCTCTCCTTCTCACTAGTTTCTCTCTGTAGTTCATGAGGTCCCTAGTGTAAGGATTTGCACTTTGATTTTAAGTGGGAATTGGAGGCCTTACCCTCCGTAAGCCATGGCGGCATTAATTCGGTGATTGTGTCTCCTTTTCTTGTGTTCTTTGCTAATCGTGTTTTTGCTCCTCTTAATCCTCTTTGTTCATGCGATGATTTCTCTTGATTAAGAGCGAGTTTTGCGATTCCAGTTGAACCAAGTTGTGCGGGATCATGAGTAGAATATTTGCACCGAAGGGCTTTGTCCCAAACATCTTGACCACATAGATCAGGAAATTTCTATTTCATGTTCTTCGTTGTTGGAGTTTTTCCCGAAATCGTTTTATGTCGGTTGATTCGATTTGAATTGAGCGATGATTCTCTAGGGGTAGCTGCTCCATAGGCTTGGAATCATACCCACAAAGTTTGGTAGCCATTGGAAAAGATTTGGTGGAGGATCCATGAAGTTTGGGGTGAAGGCGATTTGAAATCACCTCCTTTTCTTCTCTGCCCAAGCAGGCGCGGACTGTCCGCCGTTGTGGACGCGGACAGTTCGGGGGTCGGGCTCCGGTAGAGGCTCTTGGATGCCTTCTCTGTGTGACTCGCGGGCAATCCGCATGTAGTCCGCGGACAGTCCGGGACTGCTCTTGTAGCCGAACAGAAACTGTCCAGAACAGTGTTGTTTTTGGGATTTTGCCAGCGGACAGTCCAGCGCAAACCGCGGACAGTCCGGGCCTCCCCTGTTACCGGGCGCGGACAGTCCGGCACCGCAGCGCGGACAGTTCGAGATCCAAACAGGGATCAATACACAACTTGGGGTTTTTGGGGTTTTGCCTGTGGATAGTCCGGGCTCCAACTGCAGACAGTCCGCCGTGGGTTTCTGCAGTAAGGGCGGACAATTCGAGCTCTGTGAGCCGGACAGTCCGGGTTTTTATTGAAAGTTGTTTTTGCCCTAGCTCTTGTGTGTCTTGTGTTTCCACCATCTCGGACCGCTCCGCTGCACCTCTAGGGTTCTTCCTAAGGTGTCCACCTACTTGCTAGGTCGTGTGTGTATCGTTTCTTCCGAGCTTGCCTTTTGGGTGTGATTTTGGGACAAGGGTCAAGCAATAGAAGTTTCCGAAAGGAATTTTTATTTGTCTCTCATTCACCCCCCTCTGGTCGCCGTTCTCGGTCCTTCAATCATTCACTTGATTGAGAACCTTGTTATGCATTGAACTAAAATGAGTTTACTTGGTTGTGTTTGATCATATGTGTGAATGCTGGTCATGTTTTCAAATTCAAAAGTTAAAATTTAATTCCAAACCCTAATTTCCACAGGGGGTGGATTAAACCCTAAACATGGTTTTCAAAATCTAAAAAGAAATTGCATATGGTTGTTAAAGCAAAGTTGTAGAGCTCTGTCTCAATTGCATAAGTCATGTTTGGAATATCTCAAGTTTTATTCAAAAATCTTGAGTAATTCAAAAGGGGGTAAATCTTTTAAAAAGGGTTTCAAATTTCAAAAATTCATTTTCATTTCTAGGCCGAATTTGAAAAAGTGCATATTGACAAAAATGTAGATCATGACCAAGGCAAGCCCTAGTGCATTCAAACCCTACCTTGTATTTAAAATCTTTTATTTAAATACACTTATAGTTTATATTATTGCATCGTCTTACTTTATTAAATTCCTATTTGATACATAACCTTTATCCTTGTGCTATTGTACCTTTGTTGGGGATACTACCTCGGTGTATCCCCAGGGACTCTATGGACCTACCGACCAGGAGACGACCCAGCCGCGAGGCCTTGCGGCAAGCAACCAGTCTGCCGTGCTCGCCAAGGACTCCGGAGAAGCCTTGCTCGCCATGGAAGATTCTAATAGATAGACTTGGATCCCTTGCCATAAGGGACCGATCGTAATCTGTTAGGATATGGAAATTATAACCCTGCTCCCCAGCTATATAAGGCGAGTAGGGACCCCTCTCAAAAACAATCTCTTAGACCTCTCTCAGATCAACCTACGGATCTTGTAACCTAATACGCAAGATCAATCCAGCCACCAAAACACAGGACGTAGGGTATTACGGTGATTTGTCGGCCTGAACCTGTCTAAATCGTCATGTCTACGCTCTCTGTGTTACGCTTGATCGCCGTCGGCACACCTCTGCCTACAATCTACTACCGTAACGTTCGTCCTAGGTAGACTGCGACGCGTATTTCGTCGACAGTTGGCGCGCTAGGTAGGGGGTGTGTGCATCGACGTCATGGATCGTTAAGCGGTTACGTTCTCGGATTCGATCGTCCTGCCGACGCTCGACACCGTGCTTCAGATCGGATCTATCTCCTGGACCGTCAGATCTACCCCTCGACGGACAGACGCGTCGTTGCTCGCGCACTGTCCCACCACGTGGACACGTCGCCCGTGGAAGAAGATTAGAGTTGACGACCTAATTGCCACCATCGACCGCTCCAACATCAGCACCACCGAGTGCATTGACCTCGTTCAGGCGGTACGACGTCAGTTCCCCGGCCATCACAGTCACCGACTATGCAACCACCAAACCGCAAAGGCGACGACCGTAGCAACCAAAGGTGTCCACGTCCCTCTGACTATGCCTTACGGGCTCACCAATCAGGCGGCGCTTTTTCAACACCAGATACCCTGATCAGTCTTCGACCAGATCCCTCCGGCACCCATCGCGAACACCGTCATCATCTCCCCGATCTCCAGTCCCTCGGGGGCACGGTTTCGGTCGATACCACGAGGCTCGAAACACTCGATCCCTCCGGATCGACCATCGAAATCCCAGAGTCTCCCCCGGGCTTCGGGGGAATAGTTTTCCATGTCTCTGCCGACAGCGCTCCTCACGACAACGAGACGGAGGCTGCTTGTATCGCAAGGGAGCAACACAACATCGAGCGCACACGACGCCACGAACGGGAGCGCATCGAGCAAGAAAAGCAGTATGACGAGCGCCGCGAACGTGAACGACTCGCACGTCAACAACGCGAGCGGGATCGAAGAAACGGTGGTCGCATACCAGGACGTAATCTCCAACACGAGTTTGACCAGATAGGCGACATTCCAATGTACCCCACCCCAAGCGCCAATCTGGCCGCTCAACCTGCGAGTTGTCTAAACTCTGGACCACACTAGAGATCGAGAAGATAGAAGCCCACCTAAAGGCAGCGGTGGTCCAGGTAAACAAGGCAGCTCACCAAAATGAATTCTCTGACAAATCCTACAGCAGAAACAACTCCAGAAGCCCCCACGGGATTACAGGCGAAGATCCCCACTGCGAGATGATGAGGAACGCGGCAACCCGCGCCATGAACGATCGCCGGAGCCAGCTCGACGAAGCCCCCCAAGGGAGTACCGATGTAGATCTCCGCGGTACAATGACAATCATCGCCAAGATAAGGCACCACCACCTCTCGGGAATCTGCGACCCCTTTCTCCTCGCCTACGCGCCATCTGGTGGCCCCTGAATTTCAGAGTGACATCAGTGGACAAGTATGACGGCAAGGCAAACCCAGTGCAATGGTCGTCCACCTACGAGACCGCTGTACACGTCGCGGGAGGAAACAAAGATGTCATGGCCAACTACCTCCCGGTGATGCTGTCGCCTTTGACCAGCAGTTGGCTCCAGAAGATCCCCAAAGGCACCATCGATAGCTGGGAGCAGCTCAAGGAAATCTTCATCAAGACATACAAAGCCACATGCGCCTAGCCAGGGACACACTATGACCTGGAGAGTGTACGCCAGAGAAGTAATGAAAGTCTCTGAGAATACGTCAGACGTTTCTCTGACAAAGGCCTAAATGTTACTGACATCTTCGATCCGGAAGCCATCGCCATCTTTTCCAATGGCTTATGGACCGACGATCTCAGAAACAAGTTGGCACGAAAGAACGTGAAAACCATAGAAGCACTCATGACGATCGTGAATCCTTACACCAACCAGGACGACGCCGTACGAAGCAGGGAGAGTAGGCGACGCTACTCCTGCTCTCCGGAGCGCGGAAGGGACAGAGACCGCCGGTCAGACTACCGCGGCGATGGAAGGGCCAATGATCACCGGGATTACCGCCCCAGCAACCCCGAGCGTTACCAGCAGAAGTACGACCACAGGCGAGACAACCGTTACGTTGCCAACATAAACGCTCAGCCTAGAAAGAACTACGATGATAGCTACGATAAGATCCTCGATGGTCCATGCCCCATACACAAGAACTCCAAGCACTCCATGCGCAACTGCGATCTCCTTGAGGCGGTGGTAAAGGGAAGAAATGACAAGAGAGCAAAGAAGGACGATCCCGACAAAGGAAGAGACCAAGAAGCATCAGCGGCAGAGTTTCGCACACCGTCAACGACATACTTCATCTTTGGAGGGGCCATGGTTGTCGAAGGAGAAAGGAGACATCGTCAGATACGCAAAGATGTCTACTCGGTAACAGCAACAGGCGAGGGCTCGAACAATGCTCACCAATTAGACTGGTCGGAACAACCCATCAGCTTGTCCAGAGAAGACGAGTGGACGGACTACAGATACCCTGGTCATTTACCTCTCATCGTCGATCCAACCATCGCCATATGCCGCTTCAGGAAGGTACTGATCGACGGTGGCAGCGGTCTCAACATTATATTCGCCGATGCCTTTAGTCAGCTCGAGTACTCCAAGAAGGACCTCATGCCCGCAAACTTCTCCTTTTGGGGATCATCCCAAATAAGGCATCAACACCGGTGGGACGGATCACCCTCCCAGTACAGTTCGGCAATCAAGACCACTTCAGGGTGGAATACATCACCCTCATCGTCGCCGACTTCGAAATGACCTACCACGCGATACTTTGTCGACCAGCACTAGCCAAGCTTATGGTGGTTCCCCACTACACCTACATGGTACTCAAGATCCCGACTCAGCAAGGCATCCTCAGCCTTTGTACCAACCTCAAGATTGCTTACGAATGCGAACAGCAGACGACAAACGCCGTTGAGAAGCTCTATGTTCCAGACACGTACAACCCCGAAGACGGAGAGAGCCCGGCCATGAAGAAATAGAAGGAAATAGAACAAGCAGCAACCACTCCCAACCCCGACAATGAGAAAACATAAGAGGCCCCCAGCTCCGAGTAGCGTAAGAAGATGTCATAGTATAAGCATAGTTCAACAAAGTTTGTAGTATTTATTCCTCACACAATGAATAAAAGTGCTTCGTTTCTCCTATCTCACCTAAACTTGCCCCGTGAATAAAACGCTCACGACGTATGAGAACCTCCGCGAAACACTCACGACGTATGACGACCTTTGCAAAACGCCCACGACACAAATAAACCGCTCCAAAACACACCGTATCACCATAAAAAATATGCGGCGACCATGGCGGCACGGCTGTCAACGATCGACGACCTCTCCAAAACACTCCCATAGTGTTCGACGACTTCGCCAAAACGCAGCAAGGCGTTTCTCCAAACAGCCTGGCCATAACCAGAAAGCCCCCGAAGTTGGTCTGACAACGGGTCATAGCGAATAGAAGTAGCTACCCTAAGCGCTACGACCACGTTGATAGACCTCCCAAATCCCCATCAACTGGGCGGTGTCATTTGGGTCGGGAGCCATGAAGGCTATGCGCCCAGAATCTGTACACGACCAAGGTACGGTCGACGACTCTACAAGCAACATGGCTTTTTTCACCCAGTGTCTGCAGGAACGGTCTCCACATGCCCTAGTCATGACACGATCGTACCTCTCGGAAAAAGGACCTGTCTCTGGCATCATCCAAAGCATGCATGAGTTGTTCGCCCTCTGCGCCGCGAATTGCCAGCAGCGTTGCCCCCTTGGGATTCCTTATGTATCCTATGCGTGAAGTCGCGTTAGCCCTATGATCTGGACTATTTGAGGCCCAAGGCCGAACGATCCATTGCTACGGCTCATGACATAGTTGGCACGACAGGACATACAAGTGAAACAAAAGCTCACTGCCCTGGATATATTACAACTTTGTAGTTTTTCACTTACACGTCCGAACACTGGTACGCAAGACACTACTTGCCGCCGACCCACATCAAAATAGAACATGAGAGTACAGTCAAGACCTCAAGGCAAAAGAGAACACACAGAAAGACAAGACATCCCAGCAGTTACAACTTCATCCTACTGATGCGATAAGCAACCACATCAATAATACCCCTAGTCCAAAGTTCGAACTCATGTCGAATATGACATTCCAAGCTATAGTACATGATGATCCAAGGCATATTATCACCATAGCGGTGACACTCGTTCCAGGAACACTGATGAGAAGCGACGACCACAACTAAATCCGGAACATCCTCCGGCGCACGGACACCTAGAGACCACATGATCCTGTGCATATCACGAGAGCGCTCCCGAAGACGACGCAAGAATCGGTCGCAAAAACGACCATCTGACAGGGCACCTCCACCGATACAATCAAGGATAGCACGTGCCTCCAGATTCGCCGTATCAGCATAAAACATCATCATGGCCCTGAAGTACATCGCAACATCATCCCCAGCAACCACCGCCCTACCGATAAGATCTTGCCCAATAGGGTCTCGCCCGAACACCATCAACCGCTCCAGGCGACGGAAGAACAAAGCCTCACGGTCGCCGACATCAAGAAAGCGCTGCACGGAGGCAGACTCTAGGAAACGATAGTAGCGCCGACAATAATCCTGAACGCACCGAAGAGACACGAGCCGAATCTTTGAAGCATCATCACAAAAGAGACAGAAGAGACGATAGATTGGGCGCATCTTCACATACTCACGCACATTGTCGCCGTCGCCGATCACACGAAGAAGAATTCGGAAGACCAAGTCCTCCGGCAAAGCCAACAAGGCGGAGGAACCCACTGCAAGGCGCGCACGGCCACCCTCCATCTCCACCGACCAAACCCTAGCGTCGACGAACTCCCCTACCAACGAGCCAAACTTTCCACAAGACAAGAGTGAGGATCAATGAACAAGGTGGATCAGAATCCTCTCGAATCACAAATGATATATGGAACCGAATCGCCGGCTGTTGGAATCCCAAACGAGCTAAGGCAAAGAAATGAGACCCTTCCCGTTCCGTCAAACCGCCGGAGTAGCTTTTATACCAAGCGGCGCGGCGCTTTGACTTCTAGGGTTTTTGGGAAACCGCGACGATTGAATACAGAACCGCCACGCCAACTGCCTTTTACGCTGCCAAACGGGCCGATAAAACCAAACAAAAAATCATGGCCCATTTAATCCTGTTTACCTTTCGCCTCATGCTTTGTGGCTAATTATTTCTTTCCAATAGTCCTACAGTCCCGCGGACTGGATGCGTGTATGTGTTATTTTTTACGCAGCAGCAGGATGCCTACAGTAACCCGGCCGACAAGGATGATAATGCCACCGACACAAACAAACTCGGGGACTGTGTCCATAGCACCAACGACTTGAGTGCTGGTCGCATCGCCGACCAGGCTCGAGGACTTCGTCCAGCTCCACACCGAGCAAAGCTCGGGGACTGCGACCAGGGCGCCCGAAGAATGGCGCCTGGAAGGACAACACCCGAGGACTGACGCCGGGGGACTGCGAATAAAAATCAAACGACCCTAATACAAGAAACTCTTCAAGCTCCCCACATCAGGATCGGGTACCAGCGGTATTCATAGTCATTTCCTACTAAACTACTATTTGAATTTTTTTTCTTTCTACATACATGCCCCTGATACAAGAAGCCCGCAGTTTCTTACATCAGGCTCGGGACTGTAGGTATTTACGGTCGTGTTTTGCATAACTCACGCTTCAATACATACCTACTACACGATTTATAAAGCATGACACCACGTGCATACTTCACCTGCCACCATGCTCGGGACTAAGTGGGTACACTTCACCTTGCAGTGAATGTATTGATTTTCTTCTCGGCATGCTCTACTGTTTTTTTGTGTTGTTTTTGCAGAGCCTAAGTGGGTACACTTCACCAGGGAAGGACCTTTCAAAAGTTTTCTTCTTCAGCACGTCACATTCATCCGACAAGCAATCATAGCGTTCGGCGAGGCGACCAGCTCGCCCATCAAGCCGTGATGCTCTCGACCAGATCGACCTAGTCTGGAGACTTCTCCGAGCAGCACCTCAACCAGCCATGCTGTTCGGGGCTCCACGACGACCGCTACGCATGATGGAGACCAGCTGAACGCCTCCGAGGATGACGCTGCATGCTTGCCTGAAGAATGCAACGTGCTCGGGGACTTGTTGGGGATACTACCTCGGCGTATCCCCAGGGACTTTATGGGCCTACCGACTAGGAGACGGCCTAGCCGCGAGGCCTTGCGGCACGCGACCAGCCGCCGTGCTCGCCAAGGACTCCGGAGAAGCCTTGCTCGCCATGGAAGATTCTAATAGATAGACTTGGATCCCTTGCCATAAGGGACCGACCGTAATCTGTTAGGATATGGAAATTGTAACCCTGCTCCCCGGCTATATAAGGCGAGCAGGGACCCCTCTCAAAAATAATCTCTTAGACCTCTCTCAGATCAACTACGGATCTTGTAACCTAATACGCAAGATCAATCTAGCCACCAAAACACAAGACGTAGGGTATTACGGTGATTTGCCGTCCTGAAACTATCTAAATCATCGTGTCTATGCTCTCTGTGTTACACTTGATCGTCGTCACCACACATCCGCCTACAATCTACTACTGTAGGGTACCCCCTAGGTAGACTGCGACACGTATATCGTCGACAACCTTATACCTTGATACTTGTTTAAAGATGCAAACTTTTGCTAAAATTCCTAGTATGCTTAGATCTTTACAGTAGGTGATTCTCGGTCACCTACACATAGCGTATTGCTTCGGCAAATGGTTATGCTCTTTTGAGAAAGGCTTGTTGTTGGAAGTAATAATTCGGGACCGGGCGGACACGGTGTTTGGGAGCCAACAAATGTGGATATCTGGTGAGCGGGTTCTTTCCACGTGTGTCATTAGGGCCTTGCCATTGTAGAAAGTAGAAGGGTTGTGACTTTGGAGTACTTATCACATACTTTGGGGAAGCTGGACTCTGGCTATTCCAGTCTTAAGAATGGTTAACCTGCACTGGGAGTGGGAGAGATGGCGAGAGTAGTGTGTACCCTCCAAGTTCGGGGAACTGGATGGAGGTGTACTATGCTCTCAGGTGGCGGAACCCCGGTCTTGGCTGGAGGATCCAGGGAAAGGTAGTCATATGCGTGCTTTAGTGTAGTATATGTCGTGTGATTGAGAAGCCCCAGCTGGGTTTAACCGTTTCGAATCGTCGTGTTCCTCGGATATGGAAACATAACCCTACCTTTTACATCGTAGTTAATGAAACTTAAATTGGATACTTGTTGGTCTCCTTTCATGAATGGTTTATTACCTTGTTATCGATCATAAATCTAGGTCGATACTTGAGTAATCTTATAAACAAATTAAATGAATTTCAATTCTTTTATAAATGCTCATTTATGCAAAATACTTGATTCTTGTCAACCACACCTTGAATCTTATGACTTGCATACCTTTTATCCATCAAATATTTTTTTCTTTGTCAGATAAGTCTAGTTGAGTACTCTCGTACATAGGGTTTCTTAACCCTTGTTGCAGATGAGGGTCCCAATCCGGTCTGTGTGGCTTCGTGCTGCATGACCGTTGTTTCAGTTGAGGATGATGAGGATTAAAATGTCTTTGCTTGACTCTTGGGCAAGAGTACCTCGGTTGTTTTGTTTATACTCTATCAGCAGCTTGATGTAATAATATCATATGACACTTAAGTTATATTTCAAAAGCTTATGGGTTGTAATATGACTTCAAATTTCTGCTACTTTGATGTATATTAAATTATTGTATTACTTCTACAATGTTTGTAATGAGGAGATCCTGTTCGGAAAGAGGTGAATGACTCGCTGCAAAGCGGTGACACCTGACGGGCTAATTGAGACTTGGATCATTTGTCTTGGATTAAGTCAGATGGACATTAATCCTGGCAAGTGGGCCCTATTCTTAAGAGGTTCTGTCACAATTGGTATCAAAGCTCTCCTTATTACAGATCTTACAATTGTAAAGTTTTCAAAAATGTTTTGGATCTTAAATTAAAATTTGATTTGAGTCTAAAAACTTATTTAACTTATCTTTGCTCTTGTTTAAATAATAGGAGAGTAGTTCTTAGGAATATCAAGCTCATGGTATGAATATGGTTTATATATATGCCCTATATATGTGTTATGTAAATATTATCGTATTCGTAGGGACGTATCATGCATCATATCATACAACGTGGGATGGGTTTAAAATTTTGTTCTTAATCAATTTAAAATCTATCATATTACTTACTTGTCTCTTTTGAAATCTTGTCTATAGGATGGCCAGGACTAAGTGCACCGCTCGCAAGTTGTCCGGACCTCGGGGCATCCCTCGCTACAGGCTGGCGTCATGCGAAGGCGGTGGTGAGAGCAGCCAGCAGGGTGCTAGCCGCAGTTGAAGGACCGAGAACGACGACCAGAGGGGGGGGTGAATGGTTGCCAAATAAATTCCAACTCAAAGACTTGGCTCTTGTCCCAAACTCACACCCAAAACTTGACCTCGGAAGAACTGACTCGCACACGACCTAACAAGTAGGTGGACACCTTAGGAAGACCCCTAAAGATGCAGCGGAGCGGTCGAAGAAGATGGAGAACATCGAAGGCATGAACTCGAAATCGATACACCGAGAGCAGTACTCTCAACCCCTAGAGAGAAGATGCAAGAACACACCCAAAAATACTTATGAGAACTGGTCTCAAAAGTACCTAATCATGTTCCTTACGGGAATACGAATCCAAGGCAACAAACGGAACTTGATTCGGAGTCCGGACGAGAGAGAAACGAGCACATGACTACTTTAGTCAGTGACCACAGGACCACTCGCTATGGTCCGGTGCTATGGTCCGAAGCTAGGTGCTTCCCTGCAGATTTTCGGCCAGACCACAGGACCACTCGCTATGGTTCGATGCTATGGTCCGGTGGGTGGTTCGGAGGGTAGCCCGACGAGAAAAACAGAAACACAGTGAGCTCCCAACCTCCGGACTAGTGGTCCGACGGTACCACAGGAGTAGTCCGGAGCTTGGTTCGGAGATAGGGGCTGCTCTGCATACTTTCGGCCAGACCACAGGACCACTCGCCTATGGTCCGGAGCCTTGTCCAAAGTGGTCCGGAGGGTGATCCGGAGCTCACGAACAGAGCATAGAAAACCCGCGAAAACCGATTTCACTCCGCCAAATCTTCCCAAAACTCAACCAAATGAACTCCAACTGCAACCAAACTTTTTAGGCATGATCCTTGTACAGTTGGGGAGCTATCCCGAAGAAATCATCGCTAAATTTGGCATAGAGCAACAGGGGAAGAAGATATTTGGGTAAAAAACTCAAGAACGAAGAACACCGCAAAGAACTCGCCGGATCTACGTACTCGTGAGGTTTGAGGAGAAACCCTTCGGTGCAAAGATGGTCCTCACGATTACGAACAACTTGGTTCAAATGGAATTGCAAGAGCTACTCCCTACAAAGATATTTCATCTCGGGAACAAAGAGGGAGCACAAGCAAAACGCGAAGAACACAAGCAAAACGAGAGACGCGATCAAGTAATAAAAGCCGCCTTGGCTTACAGAGGGTAAGGCCTCTGATTCCCACCGAAAACAAAGTGCAAATCCTTACAAAGGTTGGAGAGATCAACCTAGGGACCTCATGAACTAGAGAGAGGTTAGAGAGAGAGAGTTGGGGCAAATGATTAGGGTTCAAGAGGTGGGATGAGGGATACCCCTTCACCCCCTACTTATCGGGCTTTGGCTATTTCCCAAAGACCCCCCTAGATACATTGAGTGAACTACCTAGCCTAAGCATTGCAGTCCAAGCTCTGGAAAATATCTCCCGCATTTTGAATGGACAGCCCCGCTTCCTGCCGGGAGTTGCTGTCGCCTCGACGCAACCTCCAGGATTCCGCACGTGCCAACCCCGCTTCCTCGGAAGCTCCGCCTAGGTTTTGAGGCCCAAACCCAGGAAACCCGCCACCGGTAGCTTTGGGCTCAACTACCGAAGCCCGAGTTTTGCGGCCCAAACTCGGAAACTGACGCGGATGGTTTTGAGGACCAAGCCACCAAACCACTCGACGCGAGCCACCTTGTCTTCGCCTGATCAGACACCGAGTCCCCTGAGCCTCCGCTCGACTCGCGCGTTCACCGTCTTGACTTGGCCGACTTGGTCTACCTCCCTCGCACTCGCAGGTGCCAAGTACTAGCCACCACAGCTAGCCCGCCGGCGCCCATGGTCCCTCAGTCCGAGCCCTGCTTCCGTCCTTCACCGCCCTCAGTCCATCGGCACGGCAAGCCTCTACTCGACCTTCTCCACGCCATTGACCACTGTCGCTAGGCATAGCACCTACACACCACAAGCCGATAGGCATGCACAGACTTGCTTTCGCAAGGGGTTAGGGTAAGCCACTCAAACTGAAACACTCACATGTTGGACGGTCACTCATTATAAAGCTGAACATACATGGGTACTTATCCACCATGTGTTCGCAATCTCCCCCTTGATGAGTGCATTGTCAACACAAGTGCATTTCATATTTGAGCCACAAGGTAAAGCTCTCCAATTGACTAAAAAGCTAAGAAAGCCAAAATAGGGTCACTTGAGAGAAGCAAAGCGAGTCCAAAACTTGGTTCCCAAAGACATGGGCAACGGCTCGATGCAACCAAGCAAAACGAAGTTAGCCCTCAAGAACAGGCAGAAAACGGGCTCAACACCGTTAGAAAAACAAGATACCAATTGAAGCCTACCAAAACTGAAGAAACCAATTGAAAACACCAAGGGAACTCCAAAGATACCAATTAAAACACTTAACGTTCAAGAAGCACTCGAAACCTGTCGGAGCCAACAAAGCAAGCTAGACCCTCCAGAAGAGGCAAAGGCTCAACACATCTAGCAAAAGCCCCCCCTGGGCAAAAGCACACTCAAGAAGCAAAACAAGCAGACAAACTCCCCCTTGACCAAAGAAGCTCTAAACCAATGAAACCAATGATATGCACTCTTTCTCCTGGCTGAAAATGGAATGAAATGCACATCTCTCCCCCTTGTTGTCACATGTAGCTCATCAAACATCAACAACTCAAGATCCGGCTACAAATGCCATGAAATGCAAAATGAGTGCAAAAGCTTCATACTTAGAGCTAAGACAATGAATAGATGCTCTAAGTGATGTGATCCTATGAGAATAGGAAAAGCTCTACGTGCCCAACAAAGATTCAAGTTGAGCGTAAGATCGCTTTAGAAGCTATTTTAGAGAGCATATCATGTGAGAGCAGAGAAAGTGTATCACCTCCTAGAGACAGCTAGACATGGCAAACAAGATAGGATCTATCTCAAAGGAAACTCATGTATAGCAAGTAAAACTATCCCTTAGAAAAGTTCATACAACAAGCCAATGACCCAACTCAATGAAATTTCTAAATTTTAGAGTTTTGCAGCCAATTTTCAGTTTTATCACATTTAAGTTGTATGCGAGTGGTTGTAAGCAAAGTGATGCCACTGCTTACCAACTGGGTGAAGTCAAAGGACTTGACACACCGGTTTTGGTCATATATGACATCGCTCAAGTATCGACCCATATGGGAAGCAGTCTCGAACACATGGTGAAGTGCTCACAATGTAGACCCAACTCGATCTTTCCCATTCACAAAATAGAGAGCAATTTCATTTTAGATATTAATCATGGTGCTCAAAGGTAGTGAATGAAACAATGAAAAGCCATAGTTACAAGCTATATACAAGGCAGCCAAGAAGGATCTTCAAAAGCCTACATATGCTAGTGCCATTTCAGAAGTGACATGGGGAATTAAATTCAGTTTTAAAGCTTTGCTAACCTAGCTCTATTGCATATCTAGAGATCAAAAAGAGTCTAAGTTAGGCAACACCATAGACACATAAAGCACCTCAAACAGAGCATAGATTCATTATATCGGCTATAGATATGAAGCATAAAATGAACTATGTCACAAATGCAAATGAGATGCACAATGCATTGACACCAATTAACACTAAGAAGACACCAAAGAAAAGAAAGAAAAGACAAATAAGAACAAAAAAAACTATGATACACAAAGGTTTCCCTCAACTAAAAAGGGAAACACACACCCAACTCGCCCCGAAGGCGAGAAAACACAGTTTGATCCAAAGGCTTTGTGAGAATATCCGCAAGCTGGTTGTGGGTCTCGACATGCCAGAGGTCAATGTCGCCTTTCTCGTAGTGGTCACGCAAGAAGTGAAAGCGGACCTCAATGTGCTTGGATTAGAATGAAGCACGAGATTTTTAGCCACACTAATTGCACTCGTGCTATCACACAGCAGAGACACCTTAGTAAGCTCAAGACCGAAATCCTTCAAAGAGTTGCAAAGTGAGCATTCTTGAATTTTGTGCCATTGTCACTGCGGATAGCTCTCATGGCATTCTTAGGTAGCTCATTTTGCAATCTCAAAATCACATCTTGAACAAGTGGAAAAGCCTCATCCTTACTCTCCAAAAAGAACACCCAAGAGTATCTCGAGTAGTCATCAACGACTACAACCACATACCACTTCCCTCCTTTCGACCTGACCCGAGCTGGACCAACTGTGCCTATGTGTAAGAGCTCGCCGGGTTGAGTGGTCATGATCTCCATCACAGGAGGATGGGAAGCGGCTACCATCTTGCCATGCCAGCAAGGATGGCAAACCAAATCCTTCTCGAACTTTAGCTTTGGCAATCCTTGGATAAGGTCCATTGAGCTAAGCCTTACAAGCAAGTGAAAACTCAAATGTCCCAATCTCCTATGCCACTTCCAAAGTTCGGAAGAAGAACCGGCAAGAAGACAACGAGAAGGTCCGGAAGAGATAGTAAAATCCCCACGAAAAACCTTCCCGAATTGTAAAATCCGGCAAACAAGCTCACCACAAGAGTCCAAAATCCGAGAGAGATTAAGCTTGAAACTCACTTCAAAACCTTCATCAAGGAGTTGCGAAACCGAAAGAAGGTTAAGATGCAAATTCACAACCAAAGCAACATCCTTGAGGACAAAAGAAGAGTTCACTTGGATCGACCCTCGGGACAACCTTACCTTTACTCTTGTCCCCAAATGTGATATACTCGGTATGGTGCACGGGGTCGAGGCTGGAGAACCACTTGGCACTTCCGGTCAAATGGCGTGAGCATCCGGAATCCACAAGCCAAGTGTCCTCCAGTCCTCCTTCCTACATCAATAAAAAGACATAGGGTGAGCAAACGGTGCAACACTGGGGTTAGTAAACTGTCAAGGATACAAGTGTTGGCCCATTTGCCCAAAGAATGAGTTAGGAGAAAAACCAAACATCTCCTGTCCCATGGGAGGATAGCGATCACCACGATGGGGAAAACGTGGTCCGCTAACAAAGGGTGGAGTAAAGCCACCGCCACGAGGCCCGTAGTCATATGGGTCACGACCGGTACCACACCAGGCACGACCATCACGTGGTCTTGCCTCCTGAGGCCTAGCACCTTGAGGCATTGTACCTCTAGGTCTAGAAGTGTGCCTCCGAACTTCCGGTTCACGCACCCCAACTCATGGGTGGTACATGTCCCGGATGTTCAACCCAACCTGCCTCCGATCATCTCTCTTCCTCCTAAAGAAAACTCAGCCAAATGCCCATCCCACTCACAATACTCACAATGGTACCTCACCCCACTCTTGGTAGGCACTCTCTTGTTGGGTTGGGTGGATCTAGCTTTCTTAGGAAGGGGATCACTAGAGATATCTCGCAAGGTGTCAAGTGGGTTGCGAAGGTGGTTCGGTTTTGCAATCCACACTTGCTTCTGTGGAGTGGTTTTGGGTAGCTCTTCAAACACACCATCTCTCACAGGAAACTCAGAGGAGTTGGTAGGCTTAGGTGGAGTGATCTTGGTAAGCTTGGGAGTTGTGGTGGGTTTCTCAATCTCTCTCAAACCACTACACTCACCGATCTTACCAAACATGCTATCGTCCTTCCCACCTAGCAAAGCCTACTCCCGTGCTGCCAGCCCTTTTGCATTGGCTAGGCATCATCCCCAACCGCGGCTCTCGCCAAGACACCCAGCTCAAGATGGACCGAAGGTATGTGTTTTCTTCCTCGGTACGCATCTTGTTGTGTCTGCACGACGCGATCTCAAGCTCCAAATGTTGGAATATGCCCTAGAGCTAATCATGTAGATGATTATATTCCGATTGTATCCATGATTAATAAAGTGTTCTTTGAATATCCATTATAGACAACTAGTATTGATTGACAATTATGTGAATTGTTTGTGAAACTCAATTACCTAAATGGTTATTCTAATAGTAGTCCCTGGTCAGCATTCTTGTAAGAGCACACTTGAATATTAGACCAGCACATGTATTAGTTGATGGCTATGTTTCACAAGTCATAGACATAGAGATGTCAAACTAATAATGTGGTCACATGTGAGACATGTAGGCTGGACTGACCCAACAAGAGAAAGTCTCTATTCATGTCATGTACGTTATGTCCTTAGACCTGAGATTGTGGTATGTACTCAAGATGTGAAACGATCTACTTAGAGACTATCAAACGCTACTCCGTTATTGGGTAGTTATAAAGGTGGTCCTTGGGTGGTTGGGAAACATGCTATGAGACATAGACAATCAAGATGGAATTTGCCCCTCTCTTCGTGAGAGAGATATCACTGGATCACTCATGTGATTGGATCAACAAATGCATGGCCATGCTTGGGTTAAGTGTTAACCCACGAGTTGAACCATATATCGAGTGGCGAAGGGAATAACTTGTACATGGTCATAGTGGTTCGTCTGATATGATCATAGCGTATACATAGGAGTTGACACGTCTTGCTAGAGGCCGCTATCAACTATTGGTCGAGTAAGAGTACTTGGGCCATGTCTATGTATGCGTGAGCCCATAGGGTCGCATGCTTAAGGGGTTGGAAGCCTAATTCGGGTTGGACCCGAATTAGACTAGGTTTAGGGTTTCTAATGGGCCTCCACCGTGGGAGCTCGTTAGGACGCCTATATAAGCAAGGGGTGGGCGCGGGGTGAATTGATCCATGCCTCTTGGCAGCCGCCGTCGCCTCCCCACGCTCACGCCTTTTGCTCCTCGCGGACCTAGCAGTCCGGAGGCGCAACGCTTCCTCCCTGTACGTGTGGGATTCCTCGAAGGTGCTGCATCTGGAGCACAAGGACGAACCGCGCAAAGGGGACATTGAGACGGACGACCACGCAACTGCACTGCCTGCTGCGACGTGCACGACTACATCAAGTCGTCTTCCGCTGCACCTGCGCGTCTAGGGGTAATCCCGTAACCTGTAACTAGCAGTAGATCCTGGTTTATGAGGTCGAAAAGTTTTGTTTTTCCGGCTAGCGTAGCAACCACGTATTCCTTCACCAAAGCCTCAATGCGATCCGACTCTCTAGTGCTATCTGAGCTAACCTTCTCTAGCACAGCAATCCTAGCAACTCTCTATGCCAGCTCAGAACGCAAGCCTAAGCAAGACTTGCACGCACCAAGTAAGCTTGGCCTAGCCTTCAGCTCACTGACCTCCTCAAGTAGAGTGCCATACTTGTCCTAGAGAGTGACAAGATCAGACATGTGAATGGCGCAAGCATCACACTCTACCTCCTTGGTAACCACCACTGATGCCTTAGCAATATCTAGCTCATGAAGCGCGCTAAGGTACTTCGCCTTAAAGTCGTTCCTCTCACAAGCGGCACGCTTGAGCAACGCATCTTGACTCATCAAGGTGTCGTTCAGAGACTCAATCTCAAGGGAGAGGGATTCGACGGTGGGTGGTACCTCGGGTGTGTCGGAGTCGTAGTCGTAGTCGGGGCCATCCTTGCGTTTGCCGACCTTGCCTTCTTCAATCGCCATGGTGCAAAAGCCACCGTGCTTGGCGTCGGCATAGAAGCATAGGCCGTTGAGCTTCTCCTCAACCTTTCCCTTTGACTCATCATCGCTTGAAGAAGCACCTCCGTCGGAGGAGGCATCAATGTCGCTGAGGGAGGCGAGGAAGGCTCGGTGCTTGGCCTTCACCTTGTCGATCACCTTCTTGGAGGACCTTTGGTGGTAGCCGCCCTTGGGCTTGTGCTTGTCCTCGAAGTGGTGCTCGCGCTTGTCCTTGCGCTTGGTGAAGTCAACCGCAACTTTCTTGGGGCACTTTGCGATGAAGTGATCCTCATCACCGAATGGTAGCACCCCTTGGCTAAGCCACCATGCCGACGGTTCAAACGGTTCTTGTGAAACCGTGAGAACTTGGTGATGACCAAATCCAGCTCATCATATCCAAGAGCCTCCACTTGATCCTCTGTCACAGAAATCAAAGACAAAGCGAACAAAGAGTGTGAAGGGTCAGAGGAGGAAGAAGACGTACCACCGGGGCCAGAAACCAACAACATAGATGGTTTCGACGGGTTTTCAAGCTTGGCCTGGGTCTGGTAGTTAATCTCCGAGGACTTGAGATTGCTGAACAACTCATCCACGGTCAGGGCATCATAGCCCGATGACTCCTGAATGGCAGCCACCTTCATCTCCCACACCTTCCGATCAAGAGCATGCAAAAGCTTGATAGCCATCTTATGATCATCATAAGGCAAGTTGGCTCGATTAGGACACATCTTGTTGACGATAGATTGGAAGCGAGTGAACATCCCGTCAACAGATTCATCGGCCAACAGAACAAAGTTCTCGTACTCTCTATGGTAAGTGTTGAAGAGTCTGAAGAGTCTAGAATTGATCTGGGGTTTCCTTCATGATATCACACAAGTGTTTGCCATATCTCTCGCGCCGTAGTGAGGTTCGAGACTCGCTCAAACTCAGGAAGTGACAAACTCGAGAAGAGGATACTCCGTGCTCGACTGTTTGCATTGTGTTGAGAAGTTTGGAGTTGGTCAACATGAGCCACAAGAACACGATAACCCTCATTCTCACAAATCTCCCATATGTTCAAATCAACTCCTTGTAGATAGGCGGAGATGTGCACCTTCCAGTAGGAGAAGTTTGTTCTATCGAAAAACCGAGGTTTTACAACACCTCGCTCCATGTTGCCTTCGTGGATCAAGAACCATGTAAGGTGGATTGATCTTTAATTGGCTCTAATACCAATTGAAGGACCGAGAACGGCGACTAGAGGGGGGGGGTGAATGGGAGCCAAATAAAATCCAACTCAAAGACTTGACTCTTGTCCCAAACTCACACCCAAAACTTGACCTCGGAAGAACCGACTCGCACATGACCTAACAAGTAGGTGGACATCTTAGGAAGACCCCTAAAGGTGCAGTGGAGTGGTCGGAGAAGATGGAGAACTATCGAAGCCACGAACTTGAAATCGATACACCGAGAGCGGTACTCTCAACCCCTAGAGAGAAGTGGCAAGAACACACCCAAACATACTTATGAGAACTGGTCTCAAAAGTACCTAATCATGTTCGTTATATGAATACGAATCCAACGCGACAAATGGAACTTGATTTGGAGTCCGGACGAGAGAGAAACGAGCACAGGACTACCTCAGTCAGTGACCACAGGACCACTCGCTATGGTCCGAAGCTAAGGTCCGGAGCTAGGTGCTTCCCTGCAGATTTTGGGCCAGACCACAGGACCACTCGCTATGGTCCGGTGCTATGGTCCGGTGGGTGGTCCGGAGGGTAGTCCGACGGAAAAAACAACAACAGAGAGATCTCCCAACCTCCGGACTAGTGGTCCGACGTTACCACAGGACTAGTCCGGATTTTGGTCCGGAGCTAGGGGATGCTCTGCAGACTTTCGGCCAGACCACAGGACCACTCGCCTATGGTCCGGAGCCTTGTCCAAAGTGGTCTGGAGGGTGGTCCGGAGCTCACGAACAGAGCACAGAAAACCTACGAAAACCGATTTCACTCCGCCAAATCTTCCCAAAACTCAACCAAATGAACTCCAACTGCAACCAAACTTTGTAGGCATGATCCTTGTACAGTTGGGAGCTATCCCGAAGAAATCATTGCTCAATTTGGCTTAGAACAACGGGGGAAGAAGATATTTGGGGAAAAACTCAAGAACGAAGAACACCGCAAACAAATCGCCCGATCTACGTACTCGTGAGGTTTGAGGAGAAACCCTTCAGTGCAAAGATGCTCCTCACGATTACGAACAACTTGGTTCAAACGGAATTGCAAGAGCTGCTCCCTACAAAGAATTTTTTCTCAGGAACAAAGAGGAAGCAAAAGAAAAACGCCAAGAACACAAGCAAAACGAGAGACGCGATCAAGTAATTAAAGCCGCCATGGCTTACGGAGGGTAAGGCCTCTGATTCCCACTGAAAACAAAGTGCAAATCCTTACAAAGGTTGGAGAGATCAACCTAGGGACCTCATGAACTAGAGAGAGGTTAGAGAGAGAGAGAGAGTTGGGCCAAATGATTAGGATTCAAGAGGTGGGATGAGGGATACCCCTTCACCCCCTACTTATCGGGCTTTGGTTATTTCCCAAAGACACCCTAGATACATTGAGTGAACTACCTAGCCTAAGCATTGCAGTCCAAGATCCGGAAAATATCTCCTGCATTTTGAATGGACGGCCCCGCTTCCTGCCGGGAGTTGCCGTCGCCTCGACGCAACCTCCAGGATTCCGCCATGTGTCACCCCCGCTTCCTCGGAAGCTCCGCCTAGGTTTTGAGGCCCAAACCTAGGAACCCGCCACTGGTAGCTTTGGGCTCGACTACCGAACCCCGAGTTTTGTGGCCCAAACTTGGAAACTGACGTGGATGATTTTGAGGCCCAAACCACCAAACCACTCGACGTGAGCCAACTTGTCTTCTCCCGGTCAGACTCCGAGTCCCCTGAGCCTCCGCTCGACTTGCGCGTCCACCGTCTTGACTCGGCCAACTTGGTCTACCTCCATGTCTTCTCGCACTCGCCGGTGCCAAGTACTAGCCACCATAGGTAGTCCGCCAGCGCCCATGGTCCCTCAGTCCGAGCCCCGCTTCCGTCCTTCACCGCTCTTAGTCCATCGGCATGGCAAGCCTCTACTCGACCTTCTCCACGCCATTGACCACTGTCACTAGGCATAGCACCTGCACCACAAGCCGATAGACATAGACAGACTTGCTTTCGCAAGGGGTTAGGGTAAGCCACTCAAACTGAAACACTCACGTGTTGGACGATCACTTATCATAAAGCTGAACATACATGGGTACTTATCCACCATGTGTTCGCAGCAGATCGAGTACCTGGAGACTGAGCTAGGCCGGATGAAGGCAAACAACGACGAGTTTGCTGGCAGGACTGACACCCTGGAGGACAAGGTGGAGGCGATGAAGACTGGGGATAAGGAGTGTTAGGAGAAGCTGGCAGACAAGGAGACTGAGGTGACCTTTTCTGAGGGCCTCATGTACCAATTTCTGGGGGAGAGGAATGAAGCCTGGGGCCGAGAGCACCTTTTGTCCGACATGTACCTCAACTTGGGGCACTATGCGGGCAATCTTGAGGTGTACAACAATGTCCTCCATGAGGAGGTTCATCATCTCACCAACATACTGAACCCAGAGTACTAGCAGCAGGCTTTGGCAGAGGACCTTGGGGAGCTTGTTCAGGTAGACCTATCCTTTGCAGACCAGTTCTTTGCACCTGTACCTGAGGTTCAGGGTGGAGTTGAGCCAGTGGTGATCGTCGAGGATGAGCAGGAGGTGGAAGTGGTAGTCCTTAGTGACGACGTGTAGATCATGTTTCGCCTAGCTATCTAGTTCGGATGCGAGTAGTGGATCATGTGTAATATAATCTATCTTTATCGCTTTTAGAACTCTTTGGTTTCCAACACTTTTATGTTATGATGGATTTTGTAATATAAGTTGTGCACCTTGGTACTTTTATGCGAGTTTTCAATAAAAGTATGTTTGTGCAAACAGATGCCTGAAACTAACAATGCTAGGGCTCATGATGAGGAACTTCCTGATCCACCACCAGTACCTCTCACTTTGGCTACGTTGATCAATGTTTTAGCAGATAATGCTCGCCTCTTGCATGAGCTTTCTCAACATCACCAACAAGGTGGTCATGGAAACCGGGGTCGTAATAATCAGGAGACGACTTATGTTGATTTCACCGACACACATCCCCTGGTGTTCACTAAGGCAGATGAGTCGTTGGAAGCTGATGATTGGCTCCGCAACATGGAGCAGAATTTTGAGCTTATCAATTGCACAGAGGTGCAGAAGCCAGTCTTTGCAGCTCAACAGCTTCATGGTGTAGTAGGATCCTGGTGGTCGACCTTTACAGCTATGCATCCTGTGGGTCATCATGTCACCTGGATGGAATTTCGTGAGGCTTTTCGTGCACACTATATTCCTGCTGGTGTGATGGAGTCCAAGCTGGAAGAATTTCTGACTCTGAAGCAGGGAGATTCCACAGTTATGCAGTACGTGGGCAAGTTCAACCATCTCTCTCAGTATGTTGTTGAACATGTCAGTACCGATGCTAAGAAGAAGAGATGGTTTCTCAGGGGGCTCTCAACTAAGCTGCACACTATGCTCAATCATAATCCTAATGCTACCCTATCACGAGGTGGTGAGCATGGCTATCTCTGCTGAGACTTCGCTGCGCATCCATAGGGAGGCCAAGAAAAAGAAAGTTGTTGTTGGGTCTTCTAGTGGTAATCAGAAGAGGCAGAAAATCATCTACCACCCTCAGAACCATAATCTCTTTCAGTATCGTCCTCCTCAGCAACAGTCTGGTCAGCAGTTCTCTAGAGGTTCTCAGTACCCTAGGAAAAATGCTGGTCCAAACAATCAAGTGGTTGCCAAGCAAACCAGCAATGTCTGCTTCAACTTTGGAAAGCTGGGCCATTATTCTAATGTGTGTCCTCTTCCAAAGCAGTACAATCAGAAGTTTGTTGGGAATCAGCAGCCGCAGAAGTAGGGTGGCAATGCTGGCAATCAGAAGAACAAGTATGAACAGAAGACAGGGCGGGTGTTTCATGCCCAGGGTGAAGGAATGCCAGAAGGAGAACCAGTGTTGCAGGGTATGTTTCCTATCAACGATCATCCTGTAGTTATTCTCTTTGATTCTGGTGCATCGCATTCCTTCATTGATAAGTCATTTGTGCTCAAGCATAGTATTCCTTTTCTGAGTTAAAAATGGACTTTCATGTGCAAACACCGGGTGGTCGTATCTCGACTAGAGAGTTGGTATATCGAGTATCTTTGAGTCTGGGTGGGCATATCTTTCCCACGACCATGGTAGTGCTTCCAAACTAGGGGTTAGATGTGATCCTAGGGATGAATTGGTTGCAGCAGCATAAAGCTCTGATCGATGTTTTAAACAGAACTATCAAGGTAGATGTGCCATACCGTAAATCTCAACTCTCGATTCAGTTTTCTGTGCCAAAAAGTGGAGTGGAAAAGTCTGCACTATAACTGCAGTGGGGATATATGATATTCCAGTAGTACGTGAGTTTCCGGACGTCTTTCCTGATGACTTACCTGGCTTACCTCCCGATAGAGATGTTGAGTTTTCTATAGAGCTAAAGCCTGGCACAACACCTGTCTCTAGAAGGGCCTACCGAATGCCTCCTTAAGAGATAGCAGAGTTGAAGACTCAAATAAACGAGTTGCTCGATAAAGGTTTCATTCGACCTAGTTCATCGCGATGGGGTTGTCCTGCTATTTTCGTGAAAAAGAAGGATCATACTCTTCGTATGTGCGTTGACTATCGTCCCTTGAATGAGGTGACCATTAAGAACAAGTATCCCTTGCTGCGGATTGATCTTCTCTTTGATCAACTCGCTGGAGCTACAGTGTTCTCCAAGATTGACTTGCGGTCGGGATATCACCAGATCAAGATTCAACCCGAAGATATCCCTAAGACGACGTTTACCACTAGATATGGGCTTTATGAATATCTGGTAATGTCGTTTGGTTTGACCAATGCACCAGCATATTTCATGTATTTAATGAACTCAGTGTTCATGCCGGAGCTGGAAAAGTTCGTTGTGGTCTTCATTGATGATATTCTCTTCTATTCCAAGAATGAAGAAGAGCATGCCCGCCATCTCAAGATTGTCTTGACTCGATTGCAAGAGCATCCGCTTTATGCTAAGTTCAGCAAATGTGAGTTTTGGCTGAAAGAAGTGCAATTCTTAGGACATGTTTTGTCCAATGGAGGAGTGGCAGCTGATCCTAGTAAGGTGAAGGACATTCTGGATTGGAAGCCACCAACGACAGTCCATCAAGTCTGAAATTTCCTCTGTATGGCTGGTTATTATCGTCAGTTTATTCCCAACTTTTCTCGAGTCTCGAAGCCCATTACTAGTCTACTGAAGAACCAGACCAAGTTTTTGTGGTCTGATGAGTGTGAAGAAGGTTTTCATACTTTAAAAAAGTTAATGACTACAGCTCCAGTATTAGCTCAACCTAATATTGAAAAGCCCTTTGATATATATTGCGATGCATCCGATATTGGTATTGGGTGTGTCTTAATGCAAGAAGGAAGAGTCATTTCCTATGCTTCGACACAATTGAAGAAACATGAAGAAAACTATCCAACTCATGATCTAGAATTAGCGGCAGTTGTCCACTCTTTGAAGATTTGGCGATATTATCTTCTGGGCAACCTTTTCCATATCTATACAAATCATAAGAGTTTGAAGTATATATTCACCCAGTCGGAGTTGAATATGAGGCAAAGGCGATGGTTGGAGCTCATTAAAGATTATGATCTTGAAGTGCATTACCATCCAGGCAAGGCAAATGTTGTAGCTGATGCCTTAAGTCGTAAGGGTAGTTGCAACTGTCTGAGCCTAAAGACGATAAATTCTACATTCTGTTATCAGTTAGAAAAGCTAGGCATATCTATGGTTCAGCATGGCAGTCTACCTAATATTTCGGGGGAACCCAACATTCGTGATCAAATTATCGAAGCTCAGAAAACCAATGCCGGTATCGCTCATCTTAAAGCAAAGGTTAAAGAGGGTGCCTACCTATTTTAAGTTAGATGAAGCCGATGTACTTTTGTTCAAGGATCGCCTTGTGGTTCCCAAAGTTCCAGAGTTTCGACAAGCTATTCTTGATGAAGCTCATACTTCTTGATTGTCTATCCATCCTGGAAGCAACAAAATGTACCAGGATTTGAAGAGGAAGTTTTGGTGGACAAAGATGAAGATTGAGATCGCTGGTTATGTGGCTAAGTGCAACACTTGTCAGAAAGTGAAAGCAGTACGTTTGAAACCTGGAGGTCAACTTCAACCTTTACCAGTTCCAGTTTGGAAGTGGGAAGACATTAGTATGGATTTCATAGTAGGCTTGCCTAAGACCTCTAGTGGTTATGATTCCATTTGGGTCATTGTTGATCGACTTACCAAGTCTGCTCATTTCCTTCCGGTAAAAACTACATTGCACGCTGCTGGCTATGCCAAGCTTTATCTATCAAGGATAATGAGTCTACATGGAGTTCCCAAGATGACGTGGGACTCAGTTTGTCTCGACATTCTGGAGGCATCTTCATGAATCCGCAAACCGATGGTCAAACTGAACGAGTAAACCAGATTCTCGAAGACCTGTTGCGGTGTTGCGTGCTAAACTTTGCATAAAAATGGGATGAATGTTTACCTTTGGCAGAGTTCTCTTATAACAATAATTACCAGCAGAGCATAAAGATGTCACCCTTTGAAGCTTTGTATGGTCGAGGTTGTCGAACTCCTCTTAATTGGTCGGAACCTGGAGAACGAGAGTTCTTGGTGTTGACTTAGTTAAGGAAGCTAAAGATAAAGTTAAACAGATTTGCATCAATCTTGAGATCGCCCAATCTACGCAAAAGAGCTATGCTGATAAAAGGAGAGGTCCTTTGCAGTTTGAGCCAGGAGATCACGTGTATCTAAAGGTCTCACCTATGAAGGGAGTCTCACGGTTTGGAGAAAAAGGCAAGTTAGCCCCTCGCTATGTCGGACCATTCACAGTTCTGGAACGCATTGGCAATGTGGCTTATCATTTGAAGCTGCCTAAAAATCTTTTGGCCATTCATGATGTGTTTCACGTATCCTAGTTAAAGAAGTGTCTTCAATTTAAGGATACGATCGTTGAAGTTGAAGGAGTGCAACTGGAACCTGATGTGACATACTCTGTGTCGGAGATCTAATTTAATGATAAACTTTCAAAAACAAATCGATAAACCAAAAGCCCAACGACGTCCATCTAGAAAAATATAAGAGGCCCATCATGGACAAATCACCGCAGGCCCACGAAGAGGAGGCGCGTGATTCGTGGAATCCCGCCGGCCCGGGTAGGAATACGTGCCCCTGGGAGACATGGTTCCGTCTTGCCCGATGCGGGGAGCGAGACGGCTCCACAGCCTGCGGAAGACATGAAGAACACCACCAGTAGGGAAAAGACTTATCTGCCCCCATCTAGAATGTGGCAGCCGCCGCCCTCTGGTTGCTGACGGTGCAAATGCCGATAAGAAGGGAGGTACAACATCCTAAGGGGTCGTACACCCCGTATAAGCCGGGGCTTAGGATAACACCCTAGTCCCTACCTAAACCAAGACGCGTCGAGTCCTCCGGTTAGGGACGGGACGGAACCGAACCCCTGAACAGGTGGGACCCATGCTTCCCATGGAACGATGGCAACTCCTTATACCTCCGGGCCCCTACAGGAACCCTTCAAACGAAGGTACGTCGGGTACATAGGTCCCACAGGATAGCGATATCCATTGGCTCAGGGCAGAGGAATCTGCCGTATACAAAAAGATCTATAAGATGGTACATCTTTGCACTCGCCAATGGTACAATGAACTCCATGCCTCTACTATGCTACGGCCTCAACCGGACCCCCCGTATTCTCCGGCGATTTGCTGAGGGGCCGACACGACTCCCCTCCTCCAACCAAGTACGAAGGCAATAGGAATATAGTATTATGAGTGTCCAACATCCTTCCTGAAGAAGGAAAGGATAAGGCACAACATCCTATGTAGATACTTCTCGACGCACGCTTGTAACCCCCCTGCTCCCCTTGCTACTATAAAAGGAGAGCAGGGGGGCGACTCAAGGGACTCTACTCTTGGACTCCTAGAGAAAGAGACCATCACACACAGCTAGCCGATAGCTCACTCACTCACCGAATACACCAGAGACCTGGGGCTCATAAGCCCCCTCTCGATCCAGCATGTAAACCCCCTCGCAAGCAGAGATAAGGAACACGAGCAGCTCCACACTGGACATAGGGATTTCTTGCCCGAACCAGTATAAACCTCTTGTCTCTTTGTCTCACCATTCGGAGCCTGACACGTGTAAAAATTTACTCGTTGGTAGTTTCTAAACACCGACAGTTCGCGCGCCAGGTAGGGGTCATCACGTGTCGCGATGCCTTAGTGGTTCTGAATGGACACATTCGATTCGGGCAACCCTGGGCTCTCCTTCATCCGCTTTGGGAGCCTGGAGTTTGCCTGCTCCCCAGACGGAACCGTCACCCGCGTGCTGTCCTCGCCGGACCAGGTCGTCGACACCCTGACACGGTCGAACAAGGACCACCCTGCTCCCCACAGGGACCCACCGGTTGAGGACCCTGGATCCAACCTCACCGAACATGGGGAAGAGACTCCCCGGAACGACAACAGAGGACTCCACCGCTCGAAGCGTTCGCGCGCGGCATAGGGGACTCTGACGATGATGGCCACGAAACCAACCACACGACCGAGCACACCGTGTTACGTTTCATGCGCTCTCAATACGACTACCTCCTGGATTCGGACCCCAGCTCCGACAGCGACGAAGCACCGCCAAGCGACAGCTACCTCGGGGTCGTCATCTCGACGGAAAGGGTCCACCAGGAGGCCAAGGGATGCGTCAGCAACCTCCTCCACAGCTCTGATGCATGGAGGGAGCCCGCCGACAGGCGAAAGGCGTACTACGCCTCAGACGAGCCGTCCTCCGAGGACAGCGACCGCCCGCTCCTCCGCCGACGCAGGCCATGCCAGCGTGCCGAAGGCCGGAGGGCGCCGTGACTCTCGCCGTTCCGCGCGCAGAAGCAAGCGCTTGCCTACGTTGACGTCGCCATCCAGATCGAGGGAGGCGCGCCGATAGAAGAGGGTGTCCCGGTGACGTACCCGTTCGTCCTTGTCAGCGCCGCATCCATCCTTGAATGGCTCATCACCTTGAAGATGACCGATACCCCGGATGACGAGTTTGTGGGAACTATCGACTCATTCTACGACCTCCTGACCGAGGACGAATTGGCTCTCTCCGGCACCGACAACACGGGGATTGAACGCGTCACTCCCGAGGTCAACGAGGTCCCCTCGCAGGAGTGCTTCATGTGTGACGGAAGGGAGGACACCCCCGAGGGAGTCGTGGGCGACGTCGACAGGGAAAGCAACAAAATCCTCCTGGATAACACTCGGGCTCTTACGCCGCTGCACGTCAACCTAGACGCCATTCAATCCCGGCAAGAGGAACTAGACGACGCTCATGACGAGCGTGCTCTCCTCGAGCAACAACTGGACCTGAGGTCGGAGATCGACCCCCGAGCCCTAGCTCGGGACGTGCAATGCCGCATAATCGAGGATGACATGTCTCCACCAACCTTTCCGAGGGCGCAACAGAACATAGCGGCTGCCACCATGCTCATGAGGTAGTTCCCGGAACTCACGATGCCCGAGGAAAAGAAGCTCAGAGGGGAGCTACGCTTCCTCCTTGATCACGCGGCAGCCCAGTAGGCGGAGAGCTCAGCACGACAGAGAGCAGGGGTTCTCTCCAGTGCCCCCAACACGCGACAGCCTGAAAACTCCGTTCGCCAAAGGACGAAATTAACCCCCGCAAGGGACCAGGAGCCGGCCAGGCGGCGTCCCGACCGAACGACGCGTCACGGAAGTGACGACCGTGAGCCAAGAGACAGCGACGATGGTGACAGGAGACGCGGGCGACACCTGCACAGGGGCGGACGACACGACCCTGACGAGGACCGAGACTCTAGCCCAGAGCCCACCGGGCCACGGTGTTTTTTCCGCGCGCATACATGCCGCACGGATTTTGTCATGTTTCCGACCACCGACTTACATCTAGAAGTACACGGGGCTCACGAACCTTGGCCTCTAGCTGGAAGACTATCATTGCGCCTGCGAGGCAGGCGAGGCAAACAACAAGAATTTCATAATTCGCCATCTGCCGCTCTACCTCTCGGACACGGCGCACGTGTGGCTAGAGCATCTTCCGAAAGGGAAGATACGGAACTGGGGGGACCCGAAAGAATCCTTCGTTGGAAACTTTCAAGGGACCTACATCCGACCTAGAAACTCCTGGGACCTCAAGAACTGTAAACAAAAGTGAGGCGAAAGGCTCTGAGAGTACATTCGTCACTTTTCTCAATAGTGTAATGAGCTCCCAGATATAGCTGACAGCGACATCGTCACAGCTTTCCTGTCGGGGACAACTTGCGAGTCCTTAGTTCACAAGCTAGGGCGCAAAAAGCCCAAGATGACGAAGGAGCTGCTCGACATTGCCACAAATCATGCCTCGGGCAATGAGGCAGTCGGCACCGTCTTCGAAGGCACGACGAGCCACAGCAAGCGCGACGAGGCAGAAGCCGAAGGACCCTCAACTCGTTCGGATAAGAAAGGGCGCAACCGACAATGGTACGACACATCGTTCGTCGCCTCAACGGAGAAAGGCGAGGAGCAACAAGATCTGCCGGCTAACGATCACTTCGAGAGGATGCTGGAACGGACCTGTCCGAACCACGCAACCCTAGTAAAACACCTCCTCAAGGATTGCAACCTTATGAAGAAGTTTCTTGGCGGCGGCGCAAGGAAGTAGAGATGGACGAAGAAGAAAGAGGGCGACGGTGAAGACGCCGGAGCAAAGGATGACGGCTACATCCCGGCGGATGAAACCCTGATGATCTTCGGTGGCCCGACGTCATGCAGCTCCAGGCGTCAACAGAAGGTCACACGCCGAGCGGTATACACAATTGTTCCCGCTGTTCCCAGCTTCCTCAAGTGGTCTGAGTCTCCTATTACTTTCAACCGTAATGATCATCCCGACTATGTACCTTATCCTGGACGTTATCCGTTAGTTGTTGACCCCATCATTGGGACCAAGAACCTCACTAAGGTCCTCATGGACGGTGGGAGTGGGTTAACCACCCTCTATACTGAGGCCCTCGACGCAATGAGTATACCACGATCACGACTACGATCCTTGGGGGATCCGTTTTTCGGGGTAATTTCCGGCATAAAGGTGGACCCCATCGGGCAGATTGATCTATCCGTCACATTCGGCGGGCCGAGCAATTTCCACAAGGAAACATTGACTTTTGAGGTCGTTGGCTTCAGGGGAACGTACCATGCCATATTGGGGCAACCATGCTAAGCGAAGTTTATGGCTGTCCCGAACTATACTTACCTAAAACTTAAAATGCCGGGACCAAGGGGTGTCATCACGGTGGGCACGACGCCCCGACACGCATATGAGTGCGACGTCGAGTGCTACACGTACGTGTCGGCACTCGTGGCCTCAAAACAACTCGCGACCGAGATGGCACCAAGGCCAGCGCGTTGCGGGAAGAGGCCCCAAACACCAAGAAGGTCGGATCTTTTGAACCTACAGGGTCTACGAAAACAGTCGTGCTCGACGCCCGGGATGGGGAGGAGAGGACCGTGCACGTCAGCACCTCCCTCTCTCCCAAATAGGAAAGCGAGCTCGTCGACTACCTCCGTGCAAACATCGACGTATTTGCATGGAGGCCCTCGGATATGCTGGGCATACCCAGGGATGTCGCCGAGCATTCCTTGCACATCAAGCTGGACTCCTGGCCCGTCAAACAACGACTACGCCATTTTGACGAAGACAAACGTGCCACGATCGGAGAAGAGATCAAAAAAACTCCTCGTCGCAGGTTTCATCAAAGAGGTATACCACCCCGAGTGGCTCGCTAACCCTGTATTGGTACGAAAAAAGAACGAGAAATGGAGAATATGTGTTGATTACACGAGCCTCAACAAAGTCTGCCCAAAAGATCCATACCTATTGCCTCGCATAGACCAAATATTCGACGCGACGTCAGGGTGTGAACTCCTCTGCTTCCTTGACGCGTACTCAGGGTACCATCAAATCAAGATGAACGAGTCGAATCAGCTTGTGACGTTGTTCATCACCCCGTTCGGGTCTTTCTGTTACGTCACCATGCCTTTTGGACTCCGAAACGCTGGGGCTACCTTTCAGCGGACCATGATCCGATGCTTTGATGAACTAGTGAGAAAAACTGTCGAGGTCTACGTGGATGAAATCGTCGTCAAAACACAGCACTCAGATGGGCTCGTGGCTGATCTCGTCCTCACGTTCGCAAAACTCAAAAAGAACAACATCAAACTTAATCCGGAGAAATGCGTCTTTGGGGTCCCCAAGGGCATGCTTCTAGGATTTGTCGTCTCTGAAAGAGGGATCGAAGGTAACCCTGAAAAGATCACCGACATTGAAAAGATGGGGCCGATTCACAACATGAAAGGGGTATAGCGGGTCACCGGATGCCTCGCGTCGCTTAGCCGTTTTATTTCCCGCCTCGGCGAAAAAATCTTGCCTCTGTACAAGCTCTTGAAAAAATCTAAGCGATTCGCGTGGACATCCGAGGCCCAGTCAGCTCTTGACCACATCAAGCAGCTACTGATCAACGCGCTGATCCTGGTATCCCCTACTGACAATGAGGAACTACTACTGTACATCTCCGCCATGAGGCAGGTGGTAAGCACGGTCCTTGTCGTAGAAAGGGAGGAAGAAGGGCACGTACTCAAAATACAAAGACCCGTGTATTTCGTCAGCGAAGTGTTGAGCGACTCAAAAACCTGGTATTCCCATCTGTAGAAGTTGGTATACGCAGTAATCATGACTAAAAGAAAGCTTCTACATTACTTTGGATCACACAAAGTTACAGTCGTGAGCGACGCGCCGCTGGGAGATGTCATCCTGAACAGGGACGCCGCCCATCGCATCACCAAGTGGGCGTTGGAACTAATGGATAAAAATATTACTTACGCTCCGCGGAGCGCCATCAAATCGTAGGTCATGTCTGATTTCATTGCGGAATGGACGGATGCATCTCTCCCTACTCCGGCTATTGAGCAGGAGTACTGGACCCTGTACTTTGACGGGTCCCTCATGAAAACCGGAGCAGGCACATGAATCGTCCTGACATCACCCCATGGGTTGACCATGAGATACATGGTGCGTTTCCTATTCCCGATGTCCAACAACGAGGCTAAGTACGAAGCCTTGCTTAGTGGACTACGGATCACAGTCGACCTAGGCATAAGACGGCTCGACGCTCGCGGAGACTCCCAACTGGTAGTTAACCAGGTCATGAAGCAATCCAACTGTGTCCACCCACGCATGACAGTGTATTGCCAGGAAGTGCGAAAACTTGAGTCCAAGTTTGACGGTCTCGAGCTCAACCACGTACCGCGACGTCAGAATGAGGAAGCCGACGCGCTGGCCAAGGCAGCCTCAAGCCGAGAACCCGCACCACTTGGGGTGTTCGCGAGTGATCAACCAAAACTTTCCATCAATACTGGAGGATCAGAGGTCTCCAGCTCTCCTGACGCCATCTCCTCAGCAACCTCAGGCGCCACCGAGACCTCGACTACTCGCAGCGCCGAGGTAACAGAGGCGATGAACATAGAGCCATAACACGTCTGTCAGCCTCGGCCAGCTGATCACGAAGACAGTACCCCGCTTGGACAGACCCTAACAGGCTCTGATGAAAACCCTCAAGCATCCGATAAAGCAGCTCCGTGTCCTGAACGCGGCGAAGATTTTGCATTGGATGACTAAGCAGTTCCTCCAGCAAGCTCTGGAACCGGGGCATGGGAGGCGCAGGCATCGGCCCCGGTGGCGCCGGAACCGCTGCTGGACGAAGAACGCCCCCCAGGCTCACGCGAAACACCGGACACGTCGCCATAAGAAAGTCGGAAGGCGCCACTCACACCCCAAAACCACGAGGAACGGAGGTGTTAGGGGACGAGTAAGGCCTCCTAACCGAAATCAGTATCCAAGCCATAACAAGCAAAAGATATCAGTAATAGCACAACGCGAGTAACATCCCGCCTCAGTCATCCGACGACAAAGGCTCCGGGATCGGACACGCTCCCTCCGACAAAGTTGCCCTCCAGGGGGCGCTTGGCACGATCCATAGCTCAACGAACAACGACTTAAGCAGGAAAAAGCTTAAAACGGAGAATGGAGGTGAAGAAACGGAATGAAATAGTTCACTCAACCCACTTTAAATAGGCCCGACAATGGAGTCAGCAAAGACCGGGGTCACTCCGTGTCAAGACGGGGCCCACCATTCTCATGTTTTCAACTTCCAGCAGTAGTCAGGGAAACGCAAAGAGCGCTGTGACAAGTCTTGTAACAACGAGCCGACCGATACGCCATCCGCTGGAAGGCGTGACACGCGGAGCACCGACAAGCACCATCAGGCTAGGGTGCGACGCGAGTTGCCCTAACCCTTAGGCATGTCGCGACTGCATCTCGGTCACTGACGGAGCACTACCACGGCTCAAACCCCAATTCAGGCACAAACCAATCTGTATGGCCCAACCAGACGACAACAATAATAAAAGACGCCATGTATCGACATATACCCAGGGGCATCGTGCCACAGAAAATCACCGTACATGAAGGGCTCGTTAATGGATGTGTAAGAAGGCCAAACAACCACTCCATTGCTCCTGGTAGTGACGGACGGGTCAAGGCGTAGACAACCGGAAAGTGCGATATGTGGCAGCAGGCTGGAGGTGAGCAAGTTTCGATGTTCATAGCATCATTACTAAACAGTACCACTGGAAGTGACAACAGATTGTCAGGACAAAAACCAAAATCGACCCGATTCAGTCCGTCTACGCAATCGAAAGATTGCGGTGCGAAGTAATCTGAGCATATCCACCATTTGCATTCAAAACATCAAGACAAAAACGATGAAATCAAAGCCCGCGCAAGAGTTACACTCTCACCTAGGTTCGGGGGCAACACCCGGCAAGTGTGCTCGCGTGCACCCTCTCGGTGAAGGATAAAAATAGATATCTCGACAACGTATATAAAGCCTTAGCAAGATAATTAGGAACCCTTCCTAAGGCTCGGGGGCTACTGTCGGAGATCTAATTTAATGATAAACTTTCAAAAACAAATCGACAAACCAAAAGCCCAACGACAGCCATCTAGGAAAAGATAAGAGGCCCATCAGGGATGAATCACCGCAAGCCCACGAAGAGGAGGCATGTGATTCGTGGAATCCGCCTGCCCGGGTAGGCAGACGTGCCCCAGACATGGTTCTGTCTCGCCCGATGCAGGGAGCGAGACGACTCCACAGCCTACGGAAGACGTGAAGAACACCACCGGTAGGGAAAAGACTTATCTGCCCATATCTAGAAGGTGTCAGCCGCCACCCTCTGGTTGTTGACGGTGCAAATGCCGATAAGAACGGAGGTACAACATCCTGAGGGGTCGTACACCCAATATAAGCCGGGGCTCAGGATAACACCCTAGTCCCTACCTAAACGGAGACGCGTCGAGTCCTCCGGTCAGGGACAGGACGAAACCGGACCCATGAACAGGTGGGACCCACGCTTCCCACGGAACAACGACAACTCCTCATACCTCCAGGCCCCTACAGGAACCCTTCAAACGAAGGTACGTCGGGTAGATAGGGCCCACATGATAGCGATATCCATTGGCTCAGGGCGGAGGAGTCTGCCGTATACAAAAAGAACTATAAGAGGGTACAACTTTGTACTCGCCAATGGTACAACGAACTCCATGCCTCTACTATGCTACGGGTTCAACCGGACCCCCCCCCATATTCTCCGGCGATATGCTGAGGGGCCGATATGACTCCCCTCCTCCGACCAAGTACGGAGGCAATAGGAATATAGTATTATGAGTGTCCAACATCCTTCCTAAAGAAGGAAAGGATAAGGCACAACATCCTATGTAGATACTTCTCGATGCACGCTTGTAACCCCCCTGCTCCCCTTGCTACTATAAAAGGAGAGCAGGGGGGACGACACAACGGGACTCAACTCTCGGACTCCTAGAGAAAGTGACCATCACAGACAGCTAGCCGATAGCTCACTCACTTACCGAATCAACCAGAGACCTGGGGCTCATACCCCCCCCCCCTCTCGAACCATCTTGTAAACCCCCTCGCAAGCAGAAATAAGGTTCACAAGCAGCTCCACACTGTACGTAGGGATTTCTTGCCCAAACCAGTATAAACCTCTTGTCTCTTTATCTCACCATTCGGAGCCCGACACGTGTAAAAATTTACTTGTTGGTAGTTTCTAAACACCGACACTCTGAGTATCCTGTAAAGGTTCTTGATTGAAAAGATCGAATTACTCGTCGTAGACCATCAAGTTCTATAAGGTTTAGTGGAACCGACTCTCAGAGGAAGAATCTACTCAGGAATTTGAAGATTATCTTTTAGAGTACTTCCCAGAGTTTTATGCTTCTGTAGTTTGAGCTGTTTTGTAAGACCTGGTCATATTTGTAATATAAAGGATGTGAGAAAGAAAAGTTCTTCATACGTTTCCTTTTCCATTACTTTGTTTACACTCCTAAATCTCGGGGCGAAATTTATTTAAGGGGGAAGGGTTGTAACACCCTCGTGTTTAAAGACTTAATTAAAAATTTGATCATGTCATCATATGCATTAAGAATCATTCACTTGATTGAGAACCTTGTTATGCATTGAACTAAAAAGAGTTTACATGGTTGTGTTTGATCATATGTGTGAATGTTGGTCATGTTTTCAAATTCAAAAGTTAAAATTTAATTCCAAACCCTAATTTTCTAGAGGGGGTGGATTAAACCCTAAACATGGTTTTCAAAATATAAAAATAATTTGCATATGGTTGTTAAAGAAAAGTTGTAGAGCTCTATTTCAATTGCATAACTCATGTTTGGCGTTTCTCAAGTTTTATTCAAAAATCTTGAGTAATTCAAAAGGGGGTAAATCTTTTAAAAAGGTTTTCAAATTTCAAAAATGTATTTTCATTTCTAGGCCGAATTTGAAAAAGTGCATATTGACAAAAATGTAGATCGTGAAATTTTGAGCAACTTTAGTATTCAAAGTTTTTCATGAAAACCCTTGGAAGCTTGAGCAATTTGCAAATTAGTACCAAGGGCAGTTCAGTCAATTCATCGAACACCATCATGCCGGTTGAGCTCACCAGTGCCGACACCTGGCCGGCTAGCTGCCGAGCTCGCCGTGCGACTTCTGGCTGCAACGCGCGTCCCATCGCGTGCGTGGTATTACCGTCTTCAAAACGGGACGCCACACTCTCCTTGCCTCTCTTTCCACGCCGCGTCGTCGCTCTGCTCACACCGCCGAGCACACCACCATCGTCATCGAGCTCGCGCGAGCTCTCCAGTCACCACCAATCGTCCAATCCACCCCATGGATTCCGCATTGACCTAGTACACCTTCCGCACTAGTCGGTTGAAGCTGCGAACGTGTGAATCGCCCGACGCGACGTCTTCTTCCTCGGCTCCGACGAGAGAGTTGTCGCTCTAGTTCGCAGTCGCACCAGCTACACAGGAGCCACATTGTTCTTCTGGTTATGATTTCATCTTCCTTGTTCTTCACTGATTTCGTTGTTCTCCTCTGTTTTGCAAATGGTGGACCGTAGCTCCGGGAACATCGAAGTTGCCGCTCGGCTCACCGTTTCCGCCGGCACGGTCTTCGTCGCCAGCACCCTCTGCTTCACCTCCGGCCAAGTTACCGCGAGCTTCGTGCCGGGGTAAGCACCTCGAACTCTTCACACGCTTGGTTGTCCTTGAATCGAGTCGTCGAGCTCTATCCACGACGCGCCGCCGTGGTCCATTGTCATCGCGATGGTGCGCTCGTCTGTAGAATGTGTTAGTTGATCTTTTTCGAGTCTGAGTCCTATGCTAGATTCGCCTAGCCGTCATGAGTCCAGTCGCATTGTTGGTTGTTCGAGCGCATGCATCGTTTGGCCGGTGTACGTCGCGCAGATCTCCGCCGTCCGCCATGACCGTCGGCGAGGTCATTGCGCTGAGCTTTCAGTTCGTTTTTCTTGCGCTACGCGTTGTTTGAGGGCCGCTGATTCCTTTGATGTGCTTGGTTTCTCCGACGCACGTCTATACTCACTGGCGCATGTGCGGCCGAGCTCGGGCTACCGCCATTACCGTCGGTGAGGCGTTTGCGAGGGATAGAGTTGGTCGTGTCGTACCTCGTTGGGTTCGGGAGGAGGTGTAGATTCTAGCGCATGAATCGGTTGTCTTTTTGGTTCACCGACGGTGACACGCCGCCATGTTTTGTGGTCGTCGGCGCCTCCGTGTCGCTGACACGCGGGACCCAGCTGTCAGCGGCTGTTTCAAAGAGTTTTCTTAATTTCCTGTTTTGCACAGTATTGTTTTTTGTTATTTTTGTATGTTTATTTTTGTGCATTTATAAATTCTGTTAAAATTTGTGTATGCTCTCTGTGATGTATAGTATTTAAGAAAAATATAATATGCACATGTTCAGTACATTTTGAATCCTGTAAAACTGCTCAAAATAATTGAAAAATGGATTTTCCATGTTTTTTCCTGCTCTGTGTGTTGCTCCAAAAATTCTGAAATTTTTTGTGTAACATTTATACACTTATACCTTGTTGTACAAAAAGTTTGGGAATTTTTGGATGATTATACATGGCTTTTTGTTTAATTAATTATAAAATGTTAAGAAGCCCTAATGACTTTAGTATTTGGGTGATTTTTGATTGTTTGATCCAAATGGTCATTGTCCAGTGACAAACATAGCAGGGACATGTATGTTGATGCTTTGTTGTTTGCTTAGTGCTTTTGGACATAATTATTAAACTAAATAATTAACTCATGAAAGCTTAATTAACTTACTTTATGATTTAGTTTAAATTTATTTTCATGAAGGAAAGTTGTACTCAAGCGTGTTAATCTGTTTTGTTCATCTCTTTAGTACATCATTGTGTGTTGCTAAGCCTTATGTCTAGTGTTTCAAGCATCATCTAAAGCATGTCATTGTCGTGTAGATATCTCGTTGGTTGGGTTGGATAATCCCTCTAGTGAAGGGGTTTTCTCTCTTGTTGAATATGAGCCCGAGTTTGTGTATCCCTCCAACCAAGGCAAGCCCCGGTGCATTCAAACCCTATCTTGTATTGAAAATCTTTTATTTAAACACTTATGGTTTATATTATTGCATTGTCTTACTTTATTAAATTCCTATTTGATGCATAGCCTTTATCCTTGTGCTATTGTACCTTATACCTTGATAATTGTTTAAAGATGCAAACTTTTGCTAAAATGCTTAGTATGCTTCGATCTTTACAGTAGGTGATTCCTGGTCACCTACACATAGCGTATTGCTTCGGCAAATGGTTATGCTCTTTTGAGACAGGCTTGTTGTTGGAAGTAATAATTCGGGACCGGGCGGACACAGTGTTTGGGAGCCACAAGATGTGGATATCTGGTGAGCGGGTTCTTTCCGCGTGTGTCATTAGGGCCTTGCCGTTGTAGAAAGTAGAAGGGTTGTGACTTTGGAGTACTTATCACATACTTTCGGGAAGCTGGACTATGGCTATTCCATTCTTAAGAACGGTTAACCCGCACTGGGAGTGGAGAGATGGCGAGGGTAGTGTGTACCCTCCAAGTTCGAGGAACTGGATGGAGGTGTACTGTGCTCTCAGGTGGCGGAACCCCGGTCTTGGCTGGAGGATCCAGGGAAAGCTAGTCAGGTGGCGGAACCCCGGTCTTCAGCAGCAGCTACAGAACCTACCATATAATGATGATTCTGTTGATAGCTGGGTACCAATGTGGGGACAGTTATACTCATCGCGAAAGATGTACTCTCATGCTTATAACTTTGTGACTGTTCATCCAATTTTCAAGGCTCTATGGAGGTCTAAGTGTACCCCAAGAATCAAATTCTTTGCATGGCTGGTAATGGTGGATTGGCTAAACACCAAGTCTATGCTACAGAGACGACATTTTGATATTCAGGACGATGTCATCTGTGTGATGTGCAATGATGGGCTTGAGGAAACCATTGATCACTTGTTTTTTGAATGTGCTTTTGCCAAGGAGTGCTGGAAGCGCATACATATGGATTGGGATGAAGCTCTACCAACTCTGGACAGATTGATGCAATCAAACGGCTCAGCGAGCACCACGTTCTATATGGAAGTAAAACGGATTGCGTCCTGGGAGTTATGGAATACATGCAATGACCGAGTGTTTGAGAGAAGGGCGCCGATGTCTCTAGGTTGGTTTCGTAATTTTAAGAGTCAATGTTTGTTGCAGTCTGTGCGTTTCAAGGAGGATCTGAGATCAGCCTTCTGTAGCTGGCTAGAAGCCTTTAGCTGAGTTTCTTTTGCTTTGTGTTTAGTATGTAATCCTTTTTGAACGCTGTAAGTCCCCCCCCCAAGTTCGTTTTAATACAAATGCATTGTGGGGATCTCCCCCACAGTATTTTTCCTAAAAAAATAAATAATTCGGGACCGGACGGATACGGTGTTTAGGAGCCACCAGATGTGGATATCTGGTGAGCGGGTTCTTTCCGCCTGTGTCATTAGGGCCTTGCCGTTGTAAAAAGTATAAGGGTTGTGACTTTGGAGTACTTATCACATACTTTGGGGAAGCTGGACTCTGGCTATTCCAGTCTTAAGAACGGTTAACCGGCACTAGGAGTGGAGAGATGGCGAGAGTAGTGTGTACCCTCTAAGTTCGAGGAACTGGATGGAGGTGTACTATGCTCTCGGGTGGCGGAACCCTGGTCTTGGCTGGAGGATCCAGGAAAAGGTAGTCATATGCGTGCTTTAGTGTTGTATATGTTGTGTGATTGGGAAGCCCTAGCTGGGTTTAACTGGTTCGAATCGTCGTGTTCCTCAGATATGGAAACATAACCCTACCTTTTATATCGTAGATAATTAAACTTAAATTGAATACTTGTTGGTCTCCTTTATGAATGGTTTATTACCTTGTTATCGATTATAAATCTAGGTCCATATTTGAGTAATCTTATAAACGAATTAAATGAATTTCAATTCTTTTATAAATGCTCATTTATGCAAAATGCTTGATTCTTGCCAACGACACCTTGAATCCTATGACTTGCATACCTTTTGTCCATCAAATATTTTTTTCTTTGTCGGATAAGTCTTGTTGAGTACTCACGTACATAGGGTTTGTTAACCCTTGTTGCAGATGAGGGTCCCAATCTGATCTGTGTGGCTTCATGTTGCATGACCGTTGTTTCAGTTGAGGATGATGAGGATTAAAATGTTTTTGCTTGACTCTTGGGCAAGAGTATCTTGGTTGTTTTGTTTATACTCTATCAGCAGCTTGATCTAATAATATCGTATGACACTTAAGTTATATTTAAAAAACTTATGGGTTGTAATATGACTTCAAATTTCCGTTACTTTGATGTATATTAAATTATTGTATTACTTCTGCAATGTTTGTAATGAAGAGATCCTGTTCGGAAAGAGGTAAATGACCCGCTGCAAAGTGGTGACACCTGATGGGCTAATTGAGACTTGGATCATTTGTCTTGGATTAAGTCGGATGGACATTAATCCTGATAAGTGGGCCCTGTTCTTAAGAGGTTCTGTCACAGCCTCCACCATAAGCCACTGTTCCTCAGCACCGTCCCCCACGGTGTGGGTGGGGGTGCCTGCTCATGCGCGCGCGATGTGGCCAGGGAGACCAGCTACAGGAGCAGTGGCAGCGCGCCGCCCTCGTCACGGAACGCCGGGAGGAGGTCCAGGAATGCAATGAGGTACCGGAGCACCCCTTAGCGCCATGGCCTACGGCGCCGGGGTGCCGCCGGCGTAGGCGGACAGGAGCGCCGCCACCCCGCTGTGTCCCGCGATGACGCCGTCTGCGGGAGCAGCTCCGCACACACGTGCTCCGCGGCGGACGCGATGGTCCCTCCACACCGTCCATGGAGTAGGTTGTCGCCCTCCGACCCACCGACGGCTCCATCGCACCGTCCATGGAGCAGTTCGTCATCTTGCTCCTCTGGTCTTAGGCTCCCAGTACCCAAGTCCTCTCCCATTTAATTTTACCGGATACTCTCTCCACTAGCTCACTGTACAATGTCAGATTCAATTTACCAATTACCTCTCTCTTCACCAGTTGTCTGCCATTCGACGGCTGGGCGATGGGGGTGTGGACGGCTGTCCAAATAGACGCATAGGCAAACAAGCACCGCATCGTCTCTTGCGCCCGCGCGACTCTTTAACCACTAGTCGTGGATTCTCTTTCCTCTCCATAGTAGACTGCGACCACAGGAAGTCGCAGGCAGCTGCGACGAGCAGGCACGTCCACAGTACGCATGTGAATGATAGGGGCTAGTATATGACAATATTTGAACTCTGAAGGTGATAAGCATTGGCATGACGACAATCGCATACTCCCTCTGTCCCTAAATGTTTGTCGCCATGGTTTATGTGTTGCCAAGTTTAACCCGATTTATAGAAAATATGTGTAACATTTGTATCTCCAAATAAATATATTAGAAAACTAGATTGAATAATCGTTTTTTAGATAAAGGACAGAAACTATCCGGCTTCATCTACCCGTGAGTAGAATCAGGCCAAACTATTACAACATTAAAAAGTAAAGAAAGAAATTGACTGAAGGAAATACATCCCCAACAAGGAGTTCGAGTAGTTCTACGCGACCTCTATCTTCCACTATGACGTGAATTCGACAAAATAAGATCACCAGCGTAAAGACGAAGCCGCCAAACACGTTTATCAGACCTAATGAAGGTACTAAAAACGTTGAACACTGACCACCATTGAAGATTGGATACTTTTTCCTTGGCAACAACATGAAGCACTTGGTGTAGATCTCCACCAAACGCCGAGCTGTTATGCCATCGAATGCCACCTCCGCCTTGAGTTGAACACTGAACAGGATAAGCACACGGGAGAACTGCCCGGCCTTGGCGATCAAGAACTTCGACGACGCGCCTACGCCATCGCCGCCGACCCGAAGAAACCAGGCTAGATTTTCACCCAGTTATTGAGCGCATGCAGACACAGCAGGGGACGGACTGAGTAACGGCTTCAACGGCGCCTTCAACAAGGTATGTGGCACTGATAGTTCCACCGCCGTCAGCCTGGTGTAACACGCCAAACAAGGTTTTCACCCAAGCTGTCGCCACCATCGTTGACTCTACGCTTGACCAACGTGGAAGACTGTCTTCACAGGAAGGTCACCATCAGGGACACTCAGAAGGCGGGCAGGCCAGGCGCTGACTGTGAACCGGATCCAGACCCAAGGGGCCTAAACCTGACCCACCATCGCCATACGAACGGCTCGTCGACCGCCGCCCGTGAGCCACCACCACACAGAGCACGGTACTGTCGGCAGAAGGACAACACCAGCCCAGACTGAGGACGCCATATCCAGACCCGCAGGGTCCAAATCCGTTTGTCTGCTGCCACAGTGACTGCACGCCGATAACAGAGAAGTCCGCCACTGCCGCACCGCCCCGCGCCTGCCTAGGCCACTGAATGGCGCCGCCGCGGTCTTGGTCGGTGACATCGTCGAGCCCCACGCGGCTCGGGTGAGTCGGCCCTGGGCTGCTTCATCCTGCGCCGCCACACCACTGGTTGAGAGGGCCCCGCCGCCGCCAACCCGGCCGGCCGCGCGGCCTTGCCAGCGGCCCGCTCCGGCGGCGGCGCGACTGGAGAATGGAGGTAAGGGAGAGGGCGCGGCGGCTAGGGTAGGCCGCCCGAGCCGCCCGCGTGGGGGCAACGCGGAGCGGGTCGCTCGCTAGTTTCTTTCCGTTCCAATGATACTTATCTATCCAATGATACTAATTAAGTACCCTAAATATCAATATATTTTAATATATATTGTCCCGGGAAACGAAAACAACAAACAAATAGGGACAGAGGGAATAGGTACGAATCTCCGTGGTTGCCCTACCTCCTATGATCTTTATTCCCTAATGATTTACGGCCAACCTTCAGATTCAGAGATCCGGACAGACTTGATTTGGGATTCATAAATTGTAATTTAATTAACTAAACAAATATTCAACATGCTAGACACTTGACTCCCTAAGGTAAAGTATAATTAATTAATTTTTATGATATTTTCTTTGTAGAATTATTTTAATCTTTGACTAATTCTTTCTCCCTATGCTTAAAAAAGCTTGTCAAAATTAAAATTGGTCAAAAACTATTTGAAATCTACATTGCCATAAGAAAAATTAAATAGATTAACATTATGCATTAAAAATCAATTGTTTGATGATATTGATATTGTTATCATCATTGATGACTTCACATCAAGGAATGTTAGCGGAAATTTTTTAGGCAAGTTAATATGTATACATATTTGCTTTTGCATTCAGTTAGTTGCTTATTAGTAACATTTTATATATGTATATACACTAGCAATGAGAAGTACTAGTAGTATTATCGTGTTCATATAGAGGTCCAAACATTTAGTTTTGTCCTAGGTCCAAAAATACAAAGCTCACCTAAACAAGCCTAGATTGTAAGGTCACACAAACTTAAAGAACTAGTACTCTAATCAAATCGGTCAGCTCCTCCACAAGTTAGTGATTACAAAGCGCATAAAGTTTAAATTCACTAGCAATGCTTCATAGCAAAGCTACACAAACCAAACTAGAGAGCTCAAATTACTTAACTATACAAACTAAACTGCGAACACATGGTGGATAGGTACCCATGTTGTTCAGTTTTGTGATGAGTGATTGCCCAACACTTGAGCGGTTCAGTTTTAGTGGATTGAACTAACCTCTTGCAAAGGAATTGTGTGTTTGTCCATCGGCTTGTGGTGTGGAGGTACTATGCCTAGTGACAGTGGTCAATGGCATGGAGAAGGTCGAGTAGAGGCTTGCCGTGCCGATGGACCTGAGAGCGGTGAAGGGCGGAAGTGGGGCTCGGACCGAGGGACCATGGGCGCCGGCGGACTAGCTGTGGTGGCTAGTGTTTGGCACCGGCGAGTGCGACAAGACATGGAGGTAGACCGAGTCGACCGAGTCGAGACGGCGGACGTGCGAGTCGAGCAAAGGCTCAGAGGACTCGGAGTCCGACCGAGCGAGGACATGGTGGCTCGAGTCGAGCAGTTTGGTGGTTTGGGCTGCAAAACCACCAGTGGACGGTTTCCGAGTTTGGGCCTCAAAACTTGGGGTTCGGTAGTTGAGCCCAAAGCTACCGGTGGAGGGTTTCCTGGGTTTGGGCCTCAAAACCTAGGCGGAGCTTCCGAGGAAGTGAGGATGGCACGTGGCGGAATCCTAGAGGTTGCGTCGAGGCGACGGCAACTCTTGGCCGGAAGCGGGGCCGTCCATTCAAACGAGTGGCTGAGAGTTATCGACTTGTATTATAACGTCTTAGGGCTAGGTAATTCGGTCATGTATCTAAGGGGGTCTTTGGGAAATAGCCAAAGCCCGTTAAATAGGGGATGAAGGGCTATCCCTCATTCCACCTCTTGAACCCTAGTTATTTTACATCACCTCTCTCTCTCTAGTTTATCTCTCTATTTCATGAGGTCCCTAGTGTAAGGATTTGCACTTTGATTTTAAGTGGGAATCGGAGGCCTTACCCTCCATAAAGCATGGTTAGTTCAATCTTTGGATTTGTGTCTCCGACTGTGCTTGTTCCTTGTGTTCTTGCTCTTGTTCCCCTTTTCCTGAAATTGTTCATGGCTTGAGATCCTTGGCTACGGGCCGTTTCAATCAATTCCGTTTGAATCATTTTGTGCGGGGACGTGAGAAGAATGTTTGCACCGAAGGGTTTCCCTTGATTCCTCACGAGCACATAGATCGGGCGTTTTGAAGTTCGTGTTCTTGTTCTGGAGCACTTTTTCCGAATTTCCTTTACCCCCATTGATTCGATCCAAATTTAGCCATGATCTCTTAGAGATAGCTCATCAATAGTACTGGGATCATGCCCACAAAATCTTGTCCCTAATGGTATTGGTAGAGTTATTGGGAGGATTTGGAGAAGAGGATTCAAAATCGCCTTGATTTTCGCCTCTGTCTAGGCGCTCCCGGACAGTTCGCGGGTCCTTGGCGGACAGTCCGCGGGTCGGGCTTCGGCAGAGGGACTTTGGCGGCCACTGTCTCAGGCTTTGCGGACAGTCCACGGTCACATGGCGGACAGTCCGCGACTGAACCTGTAGCTCTTCATTTTCTGTCCAGTGAAGTGTGGGTTTTCGTTTTTGCACGGCGGACAGTCTGGCACACTCGTGCGGATAGTCCGAGATCGGACCAGGGAGGTGTCCAGAAACTTGTTATTTCAGACAAGTGACCGGTGGATAGTCTGCCAATCCTCCCGGACAGCCTAGCCCGGACAGTCCAAGAAAACTCAGTTTTCTCCTGTTGGCTTGGTTCCTTCGAGGCTTGTTTTTCCGTCCGTCTCCGACCGCTTCGCTGCACCTGTAGGGTTTGTCCTAAGGTGTCCACCTACTTGTTACGTCGTGAGGTGTCATTTCTTCTGAGCTCTGTTTTTGGGTGTGATTTTGGGACAAGAGTCAAGCAATAGAAGTTTCCGAAAGGAATTTTTATTTGGCTCCCATTAACCCCCCCTCTGGTCGTCGTTCTTGGTCCTTCAATTAGTATCAGATCCGGTTAAGGATCAATCCACCTTACATGGTTCTTGATCCGCGAAGGAGACATGGAGCGAGGTGTTGGCAAACCTCCGTTTTTCGATGGAACGAACTTCTCCTACTGGAAGGTGCACATGTCCGCCTATCTACAAGGAGTTGATTCGAACATATGGGAGATTTGTGAGAATGAGGGCTATCGTGTTCTTGCAGCTCGTGTTGACCAACTCCAAACTTCTCAACACAACGCAAACAGTCGAGCACGGAGTATCCTCTTCTCGAGTTTGTCACTTCCTGAGTTTGAGCGAGTCTCGAACCTTACTATGGCACGAGAGATCTGGCAAACACTTGTGCGATATCGTGAGGGAAATCCTCAGATCAAGTCTAGACTCTTCGACACGTACTGTAGGGAGTACGAGAACTTTGTTTAGTTGGCCGGCGAATCTATTGACGGGATGTTCACTCGTTTCCAATCTATCGTCAACAAGATGCGTGCTAATCGAGCCAACTTGCCCTATGAAGATCATGAGATGGCTTTCAAGCTTTTGCATGCTCTTGATCGGAGGGTGTGGGAGATGAAGGTGACTGCCATTGAGGAGTCACCGAGCTATGATGCCCTGACCATGGACGAGCTGTTCAGCAAGCTCAAGTCCTCAGAGATTAACCACCAGACCCAGGCCAAGCTTGAGAACCCGTCGAACCCATCTATGGCGTTGGTTTCCGGCCCCGGCGGTGTGTCTTCTTCTTCCTCTCACCCTTCACACTTTTTATTCGCTTTGTCTTTGATCTCTGTGACAGAGGAACAAGTGGAGGCGCTTGGAGATGACGATCTGGCCTTGGTCATCACTAGGTTCTCACGGTTTCACAACAACCGTTTGAACCGATAACGTGGTGGCGCGGCCAAGGGGTGCTACCGTTGCGGTGATGAGGATCACTTCATCGCAAACTGCCCCAAGAAAGCTGCGGGGGACTTCACCAAGCGCAAGGAGAAGGGCGAGCACCGCTTCGACGGCAAGCACAAAGCCAAGGGCGGCTTTTGTCGGAGATCCACGAAGAAGGTGCTTGACAAGGTGAAGGCCGATCATCGAGCCTTCCTCGCCTCCCTGAGCGACATCGAGTTCTCCTCCGACGGAGGCTCTTCTTCGAGCAACGACAATGCGTCGAATGGAAAGGTTGAGGACAAGCTCAACGGCCTATGCTTCTACGCCGACGACAAGCACGGTGGCTTCTACACCATGGCGATTCAAGAAGGCAAGGTCGGCGAGCGCAAGGACGACTTCGACTCCGACTCCGACACTCCCGAGGTATCACCCACCCTCAAATCTCTCTCTCTCGAGCTTGAGACTTTGACCGCCACTTACATGAGTCAGGATGTTGTGCTCAAGCGTGCGATTAGAGAGAGGAATGATTTTAAGGCGAAGTTCCTTAGCGCACTTCATGAGCTAGATTTTGCTAAGGCGATTGTGGTGGTTACCGAGGAGCTAGAGTGTGATGCTTGCGCCATCCACATGTTTGATCTTGTCACTCTTCAGGACAAGTATGGCACTCTACTTGAGGAGGTCAGTGAGCTGAAGGCTAGGCCTAGCTTACTTGGTGCATGCAAGTCTTGCTTAGGCTTGCGTTCTGAGCTGCCACAAAGAGATGCTAGGATTGTTGTGCTAGACAAGGTCAGCTCAGATAGAACTAGAGAGTCGGATCGCTTTGAGGCTTTGGAGCTTGAGATCGCGTCGTGCAGACATGGCAAGATGCATACCGAGGAAGAAAACACATACCTTCGGTCCATCTTGAGTTGGGTGTCTTGCCGAGAGCCGCATTTGGGGATGATGCTTAGCCAATGCAAAAGGGCTGGCAGCACGGGAGTAGTCTTTGCTATAGGTGGGAAGGACGATAGCATGTTCGGTAAGATCGGTGAGAGCAGTGGTTTGAGAGAGAATGAGAAACCCACCAACACTCCCAAGCTTACCATGATCACACCACCTAAGCCTACCAACCCCTCTGAGTTTCCTATGAGAGACGGTGTGTTTGAAGAGCCACCCAAAACCACTCCACAGAAGCAAGTGTGGATTGCCAAACCGAACCATCTTCGCAACCCACTTGACACAATGGCAGACATCTCTAGTGATCCTCTTCCTAAGAAAGCTAGAGCCCAACCCAACAAGAGAGTGCCTACCAAGAGTGCGGTGAGGTACCATTGTGAGTATTGTGAGCCGGATGGGCATTTGGCTGAGGTTTTCTATAGGAGGAAGAGAGATGATCGGAGGCTGTTTGAGTTGAACAACCGGGACATGTACCACCCACGAGTTGGGGTGCGTGAACCGGAAGTTCAGAGGCACACTTCTAGGCCAAGAGGTACAATGCCTCAAGGTCCTAGGCCTGAGGAGGCGAGACCACATGGTGGTCGTGCCCGGCAGGGTACCGGTCATGACCCATACGACTATGGGCCTCGTGGCGGTGGCTTCACTCTACCCTTCTTTAGCGGATCACGTTTTCCCTATCGTGGTGGTCGCTATCTGTTGATGCCTTTTTTGTACGGGTCAATATTAAACCAAGTACATTGATCGGCAAGGGGGTAATCGCTATTCCTCATCGGCATCAAGATGCTGCAGGTCAAATTACCGATGGAGGCAGAGGAAATCGCCGATGGTGAATTTGATTGAAGAAGCATCAAGGGAGAAAGAAGATATGTTTGCCGATAATGAGGTATTGCCGATGGATACGGATTGATGTGGCCGACGTCAGCAGGAAGTTGACGATGGCAATAGAAGGAAATTGCAGATTGAAGGAATCTGCCAATGGAAAGTTTCATCGTAAGGAAAAAGAATAAGGAAACTGGTGATTTTTATACTAGTATTATTGTTATAGTTTGAGTCCGACACTTGCACGAGTTGCTTTATTTCCTTAAAAATAGGAGTTTTCTTTAGGTATGAGTCGTGTCCATGTATAACTCCTTTTACCGGAGTATAAATATGTACCCAGGGGTGGAGTAGAACAAGACAATCAATCAAATACAAATCTATTACTTGTATCTACTTTTCCAGCATCTATTTTTATCGCATTAGTTCTAGTTTACTTACGAGTTCTTACGATCTCGACGGGCTGCATCTACAAGATCTCCGTCTACCTCGCAAGTTCCGCTTTTTGAGCAATCTGAGCTTTGACGTCCGGGCACATCGCCGTCGTCTCGTTCATCATTGTTCTAGTTATCGTCCTTGTCGATTAACTGGTCAAATCGACTGGCGCACCTTGGATATCGAATTCGGGTATAAGCCCGAGGTGTTCGCAGATCCGACGCTTTTTGTGTCAACACCTCTTTTGGCACACCCGGTGGGACCCTAGATACATCTCTTGATCACGATCATGGGTGATTCTACTAACGTCAATCCAAGGAACGTCATTGAAGTCTCCGAAGTAGATCTGAAGGATGATCAGAAACAAGCTATGGAGCAGGCTATGGACGAATACAAGCAGTTATATCTGAAATCCTTCAGCCTAAACAGGAGCGTCGATGCAGTCCATAAGCAAGATCCGCCGTTGCAGCGGCAGGTCACTTTCGATGCCAATCCTGGTAAGTTGCAAGATATGGTTAATTCTACGTTAAATCAGGCATTGATTAGCCACTCGAATGTGCTGTCCGATACTGTATACAATGATTTCATGCAATCTTTCAAAGAAGGACAACCACCTAGGTATGTTGGTCCAGCGTATCATCAACTTGGATCGGCATCTGCCATGACTTCATCGGCGGCTCCAGTGTTCCAACCTGTGAATCCTTCTACCGATGAAGCTACACCACCAAGATCGAGCCCTACAAGCGTCATTCGGTTGAACACCAATCCGGTGGTGTCGGCAATGTCAGGACATATAGTCCAGAGTCAGCCAACTCCCGCTAACTAATGGGGATACGGTATGCCTCCGGATTCATCTACCGATGCTAAGTTGATCCAAGGCAATAGTGCAGTGGGAAAGGCCTCTATGGAATTGGTGATATCGGCACAGCCGATGAGCCCGATAGTACATTATACTACGTCTTCTCCAAATATGCAGTTGCCGCCAGGAAATCTTCAGATGGCGATACCCAAAGTGCCTTACGGGCAACCATCGACATGTTCTTTGGCAATGCAACAAGATTTGGCAGTGGTAAACCATCCCATAATCATGACGAATCCTCAAACTAGGGTATCAGTGCACCAAGGAGGCCAATTTGTTGATTATCCAGGGTGCAGGAGTAGCAGACGCCAGGTAATTATCAATTATCGGTAAATCATATGTCGATGACTTAAAATCCTGCATGGACTAGTCCAATTCAACAACAGGTGGTGCAACTTGGATACCAAATAGCGGGAGCGCAACAGTACCATTACCCGACGAACATTCAGAATGAAACATCGGTGTATCGATCGATGAATATCATGCTACAGTATACCCTAGTGGGTGCTCAAGTTTATACATCGGTAAATCAACTGGTGCATAATATTCAGCAAGGTGGTGCTGCGCCTGTGCCAATCCGATCAGCTTATTTGACGCAAAGGCAAGAAGGGGCGTATCCACTGGTCCAACCAGTTAATATTCAGCCGATCCACCAGCAGGATCAGGATGCATACTGGGCCGACAAAATTGCCGAAGTGATGAAAGAGCAGTTCGGTATCAAATCTAAGGTCAATATGTACTCTTATCGGACGTCGTACCCTCAGGCGTATGATTTGATTCCTCTCCCGAATCAGTATAAGGTGCTGGATTTCACCAAGTTTTCTGGTCAAGATGATACATCAACGATGGAGCACATCAATCGCTTCATTATTCAATGTGGAAAGGCAGCTAGCAAGGATGAGCTGAGGGTAAGATTGTTTTCATCATTTTTATCTGGATCGGCGTTTACATGGTTCATCTCGCTTCCTCCAAATTCTGTGATTACTTGGGCCGATCTGGAGAAACAGTTTCACAAATATTTCTTCTCTGGCATTCATGAGAAGAGGATTACCGATTTGGTCAAGCTGAAACAGCGCAATGACGAATCGGTAGAAAGCTTCGTCCAAAGGCTTCGGGATGTGAAGAATAAATGCTATAGCTTAGTGCTGGATGATCGGGAATTGGCAGATTTGGCTTTCCAGGGATTGCTTCCACACATCAAGGACAAGTACGCATCTCAAGAATTCGAGAGCCTGAGTCATCTCGTGCAGAAAGTTGTCGATTAGGAAGTTAAAGCTTTTGAGCCTAGGAAGACTTGGAACAAGAAGGTATCATTCATTGAACAAGAGGAAGATTGTGAGTCAGATGAAGGGACGGATATCGACGTTGCTGAGTGGGTGAAAGATAAAAAGCTGATATCCTGTCCGTTTGGTCAGAAGGAGGCTGAAAGATTCACTGTTGATACTACTAAGGCCGATAGAATATTTGATCTATTACTTCAAGAAGGGCGAATCAAGCTGGCGCCTAATCAAGTAATTCCATCGATTGAAGAGCTTAGAAGGATGAGGTATTGTAAGTGGCATGATGCAACCTCACACACTACCAATGATTGCAAAGTCTTTAGGCAGCAATTACAGTCAGAAATCGGATCTGGACGAATTAAATTTGAAAATTCTAAGACCCAGAAGCCGATGAAGATCGAACAACACCCGTTTCCAAATAACATGGTGGAAACTAGCGGAAACTAGCGGTAGATCCCGAGCATCAAATAGCTATGCGGGATGTAAAGGGGAAGAAGCTTGTCGATGAAAGAGAAGGTAAAAGAACTGCTGATGAAGGCACCGGCTCCAGGAGGCCTCAGAGACGTTCGTCGTATGGTGTTGTGATCACGCACAGAAGACCGCGGCAAGAATATGAGCGTTCGCAAAAAGAACAACATCGGTAGCGGGAAGAAGAGAGACACCAAGAGTGGTATCGGCATTATTTTAGTTTCACCCCGAGGGCAGAAGTATGAAATCTCATTGCCGGTTGTTGACACTTTGACAAATAATCAGGCTGAATACCAGGCATTACTGAAGAGTTTGGAATTGCTCAGGGATGTGCGTGCTGATGCCATTGAAGTCTTTGGCGATTCTATGTTAGTGATCAATCAGTTGATTGGTACATATGAGTGCCAAAGTGATATTTTAATTGCATATCATGGGAAGTGTTTGCAGTTATTAAAGGAATTTAAAGAATATCGTCTTGAGCACAAACCTAGGTTGCATAACAAAGAAGCCAATCGATTGGCACAACATGCTTCGGGGTATCAGCCGATTCAAGAAGTAATGACATCGGTGATTGTTGCCGATGACTGGAGAAAAGAGATTGCCGATTACTTAAGAGATCCATCTAGAAAGTTGAAAGGCGATTGAGGTTTTAGGCTACCAAGTATGTGCTCCTTGATGATGAGTTGTATTATCGTACAATTGATGGAGTTTTGCTCGGATGCCTTAATGGAGAGGAATCGAAGAGGTTGATGGGTGAAATTCTTGAGGGTGTATGTGGAGCGCACCAATCGACATTCAAGATGAAGTGGATGATTAGGCGAAGTGGATATTATTGGCCGACAATTCTTGAGGATTGTTTTGAGTTCTTCAAAGGGTGTCAAGATTGTCAGAAATTCGGTAATGTTCAGAGGGCACCTGCGTCGGCAATGAATCCTGTAATCAAGCCTTGGCCCTTTAGAGGATGGGCCATTGATCTTATCGGTCAAATTTACCCACCATCGAGCAAAGGGCATAAATTTATACTTGTTGCCACTGATTATTTTACGAAGTGGGTTGAAGCCATTCCTTTGAAGAATGTGACATTGACAAACATGATAGATTTCGTGAAGGAGCATATTGTTTACCGATTCGGAATTCCTCGGACTATTACAACTGATCAAGAGACCATGTTCACGTCGGGGAAGTTTGATGAATTTGCTATCGGTATGGGGTTCAAAATGTTGAATTCTTCTCCTTATTATGCTCAAGCTAATGGTCAGGCTCAAGCAACTAATAAGGGAATAATTAAGCTTATCAAGCGCAAGATTGAAGAGAACCCTAGAAGGTGGCATACAGTACTGAATGAAGCTTTGTGGTCGTGTCGGATAGCATGTCATGGTGCTACTAAGGTTTCGTCATATCAGTTGGTGTACGGACACGATGTTGTCCTACCTTGGGAAATTAAAACTGGTTCTAGACGATTGTTTTCCCAAGACCAATTAGCCGTCGATGAGTATGATATCCTTATGAAGGATGAGTTAGAAGATCTAGCGGGTCATCGGCTGAGAGCTCTAATCAGTATCGAGGAAAACAAGAAAAGGGTTGCCAGATGGTATAACAAGAAGGTGAAGGTAAAAGAATTTGTCGATGGTGATTTGGTGTGGAAACTGATTTTACCGATTGGAACTAAGAGTTCAAAGTTTGGAAAGTGGTCTCCTAATTGGGAAGGTCCTTTTCAGATAAATCAATCTATTCCTAGCAATGCTTATATTTTAGAAACCCTCGAAGGAGTTGCATTTTCCAGAGCAATCAATGGCAAATATTTAAATAAATATTATCCTAGTATCTGGATAGATGCATAGAGTAATACAGATGTAAATACCGATGATAGAGTCATTATACAAAACATCGATAAAAAGGGTGTGTTAACGTTATATTACAGGAGGAATCGGTCGTCAGATTCGCATACAACAAATTACAGCAGAGACTGAATAGATGAGATTGCACGACGGCGAATTTGATCTGCTTCCTCTATCTCCTTGGCGTCCTCATCGGCAAAGCCCTCAACTGGCTTGATCTTTCTCTTTAGCAGAAGGGCTTCACGAGCGCCGGCATCTCTCTCTTGTATGGCTTTGGTGGCGGCAGGGAGTTGAACTCGACTTTCTTTAGTTTCGCTAACAACTCCTCTTTTCGTGCCAATAGACGAACGATTTCTTGTTCAAGCTCAATACCAAAAGCTGCCAAACGACCGATGTCTTTGTGTTTTTCTTTGGCGGTTCGCTTGAATTTAAGCATTTCTTCTTCAAGTTTTGTTTGGGCGGTTCTATCGACAATGCGACATGAAGCTTTTTGATATTGGAGTTGTCGGCTCTCAAGGTACGCCGCTTGGAGAGTGCTTCTTGGATATCGGCAGGCAGTTGGCTCTAAATATCTTTGAAGGCTATTCCTACTGCATTGGAGTCTTGGACTAGTTGGGAAGTGTTTTGCTGCAATAAGAGTAGTATGGCTTCGAGTTTGGACTTTACTTCTGCCAATGTGATATTTGAGGCTGGAGTGGAGCTTTCGTCTTCGTCTGGCAGGTTGATGGCGAAGGAGAATAGACTATTGGGAGAATCTTGAGCCTGAAAAGAGAAGGATTAAGATTTGTCGGCTGCAAGCTTGTGTCTTGCAAGTTTATAATAAATGGTTAATTTACCTATTTGAGAGCGGTCTCCCGCCTTGGACTTGGCAGAGTAGTTGGACTTGCCTCGGCGGAAGGGATAGTTGGTACTGGTACTGATGCTGATGTCGGTGTTGTTTCTATTGTTGCGGCCAGCCCCTGCAGCGACGGTGCTATTTCTTGGTTAGGGATTTCGGCTGTTGATTGGTCAGGGATAGGTGTCGATGCTGGCTCCGGTGTTGGTGTATTGGTAGGACCTTGAAGAGATGCAGCTGGTGATGTGCTTGGAGCTCATGGCTTTGGGCGTTTTGGTTTGGGAGCAATACTTGATGAGCCTCGGCGTTTTGGTTGTTGCACTAACCTCTTGCGAAAGCAATTGTGTGCATGTCTATCGGCTTGTGGTGTGCAGGTACTATGCCTAGTGACAGTGGTCAATGGAGTGGAGAAGGTCGAGTAGAGGCTTGCCGTGCCGATGGACTGAGAGCGGTGAAGGGTGGAAGCGGGGCTCCGGCCGAGGGACCATGGGCGCCGACGGACTAGCTATGGTGGCTAGTGTTTGGCACCGGCGAGTGCGACAAGACTTGGAGGTAGACCGAGTCGACCGAGTTGAGACGGCAGACGCGCGAGTCGAGCAGAGGCTCAGGGGACTTGGAGTCCGACCGGGCGAGGACACGGTGGCTCGAGTCGAGCGGTTTGGTGGTTTGGGCCGCAAAACCACCGGTGGACGGTTTCCGAGTTTGGGCTTCTAAACTCAGGGTTCGGTAGTTGAGCCCAAAGCTACCGGTGGCGGGTTTCCTAGGTTTGGGCCTCAAAACCTAGGCAGAGCTTCCGAGGAAGCGGGGATGGAACGTGGCGGAATCCGGGAGGTTGCGTCGAGGCAACGGCAACTCCCGGCAGGAAGCGGGGTAGTCCATTCAAACGAGTGGTTGAGAGTTATCGACATGGATTACAATGTCTTAGGGCTAGGTAATTTGGTTATGTATCTAAGGGGGTCTTTGGGAAATATCCAAAGCCCGTTAAATAGGGGATGAAGGGGTATCCCTCATCCCACCTCTTGAACCCTAGTCATTTTGAACCACCTCTCTCTCTCTAGTTTATCTCTCTAGTTCATGAGGTCCCTAGTTCATGAGGTCATTTTGCACTTTGATTTTAAGTGGGAAACGGAGGCCTTACCCTCCGTAAAGCATGGTTAGTTCAATTTCGTGATTTGTGTCACCGATTGTGCTTGTTCCTTGTGTTCTTGCTCTTGTTCCCCTTTTCCCGAAATTGTTCATGGCTTGAGATCCTTTGCTACGGGCCGTTTCGATCGATTCTGTTTGAATCATTTTGTGCGGGGACGTGAGAAGAATGTTTGCACCGAATGGTTTCCCTTGATTCCTCACGAGCACATAGATCGGGCTTTTTGATGTTCGTGTTCTTGTTCTTGAGCACTTTTCCTGAATTTCTTTTACCCCCATTGATTCGATCCAAATTTAGCCATGATCTCTTAGACTTAGCTCACCAATAGTACTGGGATCATGCCCACAAAATCTTGTCCCTGTTGGTAAAGATTTGGTAGAGATATTGGGAGGATTTGGAGAAGGGGATTCAAAATCACCTTGATTTTCGCCTCTGTCCAAGTGCTCCCGGACAGTCCGCGGGTGCTTGGCTCAGAGTCCGCGGGTCGGGCTTCGGCAGAGGGACTTCGGCTGCCACTGTCTCAGGCTTCGCGGACAGTCCTCGGTCATATGGCGGACGGTCCACGACTGGACCTGTATCTCTTCATTTTCTGTCCAGTGAAGTGTGGGTTTTCGTTTTTGCACGGCGGACAGTCCGGCACACTCGTGCGGACAGTCCGAGATTGGACCAAGGAGGTGTCCAGAAACTTGTTGTTTCAGACAAGTGACCGGCGGACAGTCCGCCAATCCTCCCCGATAGTCCGTTGATGGGATTCTCTGTACGACGGACAGTCCGAGCTGCCTAGCCCGGACAGTCTGAGAAAACTCAGTTTTCTCCTTTTGGCTTGGTTCCTTCGAGGCTTGTTTTTCCGTCCGTCTCCGACCTCTTCGCTGCACCTCTAGGGTTCTTCCTAAGGTGTCCACCTACTTGTTAGGTTGTGAGCGTGTCATTTCTTCTGAGCTCGCTTTTTGGGTGTGATTTTGGGACAAGGGTCAAGCAATAGAAGTTTCCGAAAGGAATTTTTATTTGGCTCCCATTCACCCCCCTCTGGTCGTCGTTCTCGGTCCTTCATAAACAAAGTGAGTAACAAGGCTACCCGAGTCAATTAGTCACTAGCAACGCTCCATAGCAAAGCTACACAAACCAAACTAGAGAGATCAAATTACTTAACTATACAAACTAAACAAAGTGACTAACAAGGCTACACGAGCCAATAGTCACTCACCAAAGCTACTTCTATGCTACATAAGCTAGAAGGTAACTAGCAAGCTACACAAGCTAGAAGGTAACTAGCAAGCTACACAAGCTAAAGTAGTTACAAGACCAACAACTAATCACTAGCACAAGTATGAATAAGTAAGTACAACATAGTGAATGCAGAATGCAAACCACCGAAAGATAATGACAAAGTTGATCGGTGAATTTTTCTTCTGAGATTTACTTAGTCGTCACCAAGCTAGTCCCTGTTTTGTCAGCTTACTCACTTGGAGGTTTACAACTTCTTACAGGCTCCACTCGCCTAACCCAAAAAGGGCTATTGGTTAACAAACACAAGATAAGTGCACTCAACGACACACTCAACTAGATTTTATCTTCGCAATCTTCCATGGGACAAGCACAATGCCCCTCACAAGCTTTTTTCTATAGCACCGCATAATCTTCATGCGTGCTTCGACAAAGCCATAACCACCAAGCCATCTAGGTGGTGACAACCTCCAAGAGTAACAAGCACCTATGTCTTGTAATGTGATCACCTAGTGCCAATCACACTAGAATCACTCACACAATCAGATGATCAAAAATCAAGTATGAGAACGTAATCAGATGATCACACAATCAGATGATCACAAATCAAGTATGATCACAAAAAAGCACCTTGATAATTGAATCTTGAAGATTTATATCTATGAGGACGTAATGGTTGCTGCAATCACAAAGTCCATATTATTGAATGACATATTAAGAAAATAAACACTAAAATAAGGTTCGAGAACAAATACTCGCAGTTGTAGGGTAGGAGTATGTTTGTTTTCTGTTTTTGAACATACTTTCAAACTCAATCTTCAAACTTGTTCGTACATAGTCATCTTGAAGACCGGCGGTGCATGTTGTCTCATTTACAAATATGGGGTCCAAGAAGTCTATATTTCTCTATCACCTCTTTAGGCACCATTTTGCCATACTCCTGCATAATAAACATAGGATATATTCAAATGCAGATCACATAATTTATTATAACATTGTTAGGGTATGGTACTTACATAGTCCATAACATCAAAATCTGTGTATTGAGCGAGAGCGGTTGATAGAGATGAAAGAGGTCTTCATAATAAATAGTATGCACTGTTTCTTCATGAGGTCCTTAACTCACATTTCTAACCGCCAACTTTCTTATAAAATATGTTCAAACAAACACCAAACATAGAAATAGGGATTAAAATAAACCATTTCCATAAGTTTTGGTGTTTGACCATTTATATATAGGAGGGCATTTATAAAATAGGCTCAAAAGCGTACATGATACACATCAAAAGCATCACCCAGCATAAGCTCAAGGGGAGGAGGCCCAATGCTAGGCAAATTAGGGCCCAATTAGGAGAATAAAGAGTCCAAAACCAAAATCAAACCATCTCCAAATGAGCCCAAACTTTACAAGTGCATCCTAGGCATCCCAGAGACCCCCTAGAACAAAGAATGGGACAAGAGGAGGCCTGAAGAGCATGGTGAAAGCCCTATAGTTATTTTGGTAATAGATGAAAACTAGCTACTAATATCTACTCTAAGTGTTGAGTTAGGTTAGTACACAAAGTGATGGAGCAAGCTATGTGGCAAGGAGGTTGAAAAGCCACAAGATCATGAAGATCATCAAATGCTCACACTTGGACAAAGGTGAAGGAAAGGAACCCAAAAGGATCAAGGCAAAAGTATACTTGATAGGGTTTCCATTTAGTGATTAAGACACTTAGTGAGTGTGATCACATTTAGGATACACAACCGTACTATTAAGGGGGAAAAGCATATGTGATTGCAAGTGTCAAGTGCCACTAGGTGATGTCTTTCATGCATGTGCATTAGGAATTAGTGGGATAACCTTTGAAAATATCTTGAAAAATGCTAACACATTTGCACAAAGTAGTGAAACATGCCGAGGTAGTATCCCCAACAAGTCCCCGAGCACATTGCATTCTTCAGGCGAGCCTGCAGCGTCATCCTCGGAGGTGTTCAGCTGGTTGCCATCATGCGAGGCGATCATCGTGGAGCCCCGACCAGCATGGCTGGTCAAGGTCGTGCTCGGAGAAGTCTCCCGACCAGGTCGATCTGGTGGAGAGCATCGCGGCTTGATGGGCGAGCTGGTCGCCTCCTAGACGATGTGATTTCTTGTCGGATGAATGTGACGTGCTGAAGAAGAAAACTTTTGAAAGATCCTTCCCTGGTGAAGTGTACCCACTTAGGCACTGCGAAAACAACACAGAAAAAATAGTAGAGCTTTGCTGAGAAGAAAATTAGTACATTCACCGCAAGGTGAAGTGTACCCACTTAGTCCCCGAGCATGGTGGCATGTGAAGTATGCATGTGGTGCCATGCTTTATGAAACGGTGCAATAGGTATGTATTTGAAGCATCAGTTATGCAAAAAAACGACCGCAAATTCCTGCAGTCCCTAAGCCTGATGTAAGAAACTGTGGGCTTCTTGTATCAGGGGCATGTACGTAGAAAGGAAAAAATTGAAATACTAGTTGAGTAGGAAACGACTGCGAATACCGCTGGTCCCCGATCCTGATGTGGGGAGCTTGAAGATTTTCTTGTATCAGGGTCATTTGATTTTTATTTGCAGTCCCCGAGCGTGAGTCCCCGGGTGTTGTCCTTCTGGGCGCCGTTCTCGGGTGCCCTGGTCACAGTCCCCGAGCTTTGCTCGGTATGGTGCTAGACGAAGTCCTCGAGCTTGGTCAGAGATGCGACCATCGCTCAAGTCGTTGGTGCTATGGACGCAGTCCCCGAGTTTGTTTGTGCAGGCGGCCTTATCATCCTTATCGGCCAGGTTACTATAGTCATCTAGTGGCGTTGTATGAGAGTAATAAGTCTGTTCGCCTAGTCCCCGAGACTGTAGCGTTGTTTGGAATTACATAGAAAATTATTAGCCGTAAATCGAGGAATTTAGTTGTAATTGAAAATGCAAAGACAAAGCAGTAAGTGGGCCAAAATAATCTAGGCAGCAGCGACCCAAGTCATGGCGCAAAAAGTGTCGTGATGGTTCCATTTTTGGTCGTCGCGGTTTCCCAAAAACCCTTGAAGTCGAAGAGTTGCGCCCTTGCGTATAAAAAGGGGAAAGTGGCGGCGAGTGGTGGTTTCCACATTTATGTTTCCTGTTGATGCTTCTTGCGTTCCGTTATCCTCTTCTTCGAGATCTATTGCAATCTTTAGTCTTATCCTGCCAATGGCTCCGCGGAAGAGGCCGAATACTCGCTCGTCAGTGAAGAAGGGGGGGAAGAGTTCGAGGATGGTAGATGTGCTTCCAGATTAGGCCAAACACTAGGCTAAATGTACTTTGGAGGAAGAGGATATCTAGGTTCTTGTTATAGCTGGTGTTCTTCAAGATAAGTCCCTTGTGGGTTGAAGGGCGTCAGCCGGTGAGAAGTTTCCGACCCCTAACACTGGTGAGCTTGTTGTCTTCGAGCCCTTCTTTTGGCGTGGATTCGGGGTTCCGGTTCACCCTTTTCTCCGTGATCTCTTGGAGTTTTACAAAATTTCGTTGTGCAACCTCCATCCAAACTCGATATTGCACATCTCCTTTTTTGTGCATTTCTGTGAGGAGTATCTGGGGATCGAGCCGTATTTCGAGTTATTTCGTTACTTCTTCCGACTCAAGCCGAATGGGACCGCCGTATCGCGAGTTGTTGGTTATGTATATCTTCAGCTCCGAGAGGGTATGTCGGATGTGTACATTGCTACTCCGTTGCCTTCAAAGGTTGCGGAGTATAAGTCTCGTTGGTTCTATGTGACCTAGGAGAAACCATACGCGCGCGGCGACCCGGCAGACATCCCAGTGTCGCAACCTAACTGGTCAGCGACCCCTTCAAAGGTAGCGATGGACCAGGTAGAGGACCTGCTAATGTTGATGGCTCGGTCGTCGATTGATGGCGTTTCGGTTGGTTGGAACTTTGTGATGAGGCACTATCAGCCTTGTAAGGACCGGGTGAGAGATCACTAGTGTTTTGGATAATTGATGAAACCTAAAGTACTAACCTAGCTCTAAGTGATTGAGTAGGTATAGTACACTCATTGAAGATGATGACAAGTGGTGGAGCAAGCAAGGGTGGTGGAGACCTAGAGCTCAGACTTGGAGAAGAAGGAAAATGGAAAGACCCTAAGATAAACAAGGCAAAGGTATTTGCTAGGGCTTTTCTTTTTGGTGATCAAGACACCAAGTGGGTGTGATCACATTTAGGATAGACAGTCGTACTATGAAGAGGAGAAATTCAAAAGTGATTGCGGTTTGTCTAGTGCCACTAGGTGTTATCTATATTGCATGTGCATTTAGGACCTAGTGACATACACCATGCTCAAGTGACAAGTGAAACATGCCAAGAGTGCTCACTAAAATGGATATTTAGTACTTGGCAACTTTGGAGCAAAGGTGGAAGAAGCAGAGACAAAGAATAGGTGTCAGACGCTGCAGCTGAGGGCGTCGGACGCTGTCCGGCGCGTCGGACGATGGCGTCGGACGCTGAGGTCTTTGAGAAACAGCAGAAAAATTCCTGAAGGCGTCGGACGCTGTCCGTTGGATCGACGGAGCGTCCGGAAATATTTTCTCAAAATATTCTCAGAAACCCAAGAGCAAGGAGTTCGCACCAGACGCTGAGGTGCAGCGTCCGTCGCGAAACAATGGAGCGTCCATCGGGTTTCTAGAGAAGATCTGCAGAGAGGCAGTTTGAAGAAAGGCGCTAGACGCTGGAGGTCAAGGCGTCGGACACTGGCGACGGAGCGACCGTCGCCCGTGAAGCAGCCCAACGGCTAGTTCTTACAGTGCGTCGGACGCTGGCGACGGAGCGTCCGTCGCCCCCGTGAAGAGCGTCCGTTGCCAACTTAACAGGGCAACGGCTAGTGGACTTTGAGGGGTCTATAAATATGTGTTGGTCGGCTAGGGGATCTCTCTCTCGCACATTTGAACATCTTGAGACTCCTTTGAGCTGAGCAAACTCCCTCCCACTCATCTCCATCCTTGGTTAGTGAAAACCCAATAGAGATTGAGTGATCCAAGTGCATTTCGCATATAGCTTGCATCTAGTGGCACTTGGGAGGCGTTCTCACTGTGGATTTCTTGTTGCTCTTGGTGATTTCCATCACCTAGACGGTTTGGAGCAGCGGTGGTAGATCGAGAAGCTTGGTGATTGTGCCCCGTCGACTAAAAGTTGATTGTGAGGGGTTCTTGTGCCTTCCCCGCGGGAGATCGCAAAGGCAACTCTAGTGGATTGCTCGTGGCGTTTCAATAGCCTCATCTTGTGTTGGTTGTGCGGCACCCGGTGACGGGTTTGGCGTGTGAAGCCAATTAGCGCGTGAACCTCCAAGTGACTGTCTTGCCACAACGAGGACTAGCTAGTTGGCAAACTAGTGAACCTCGGAAGCAAATCAAGTGTCAATCATTGTCCCTTGTGATTGATAGACTTCATTAGTATTCACTTGATTGGTTCATCCCCTACTACTCCTCGGCGGTATAAACTCCTTTCCCATCTGAAAGGTCCTAGATGGCTAGAGGGGGGGGGTGAATAGCCTATAAAAATTTCTACAACTAACACTTAAGCAAGAGGTTAGTAAACTTGATGGCAATAAAGAAATGTTGCACTAGCTCTAGAAAGGATAAAGCCAGCCACCTATTCACAAGTCTAATAATCAAAGAATGTAAACCACACACAAACTAACACCCTAGCAAAAAGATAGAACAAGATGAACTTGCAAGGGTGCAGGAAATATCTGACCGGTATTACCAGTTTCTAAACGGTACTACCGGTACCTGTCGGGATTCTCCAATAAGCCAAGGAATTCAACTTGGATTTCAAATCCAAGCTTTTCCCCACACTCCTTGAGGTTGTGGATGTTGATGTTGATGTTCCCTTGGCTTGAACGCTTACCAATTTGTAGATCAGCCCTTCCAAACCTATGAATGAGTAGAGAGAAGAAGAACACGAAGAACAAGGATAGTCGAATCTATCTCCATATCAACAAGCACACGAGACTCACGATTTATACCGAGATTCGGCAACTCTACACAAGAGTTCCTACTCCTCGTTGTTGAGGTGACCGCGAAGGTCGGAGTCTCTTTCACCTCCTTGCCTCTTCCTTGAGGCCCACACAAAGAGTGCCCAAGGTTCTCACTAAGATCGAATGAGGATTACAAACACTTTGCGTGCCCTCACAAAGAAACAAACCAAGAATCAATATGGGCAACACAAAAAACACCTAGCCGGCTAGGTTTTCAAGAACCCAAGTAACAAATGCAAATCCAAACCGGCTAGATGAGGAACCAAGTGCTCAAGTCTTGAATCGATGTTCCTTACTCTCTAATCTCACTTCTCTAGCTCAAGTAATGCAAGGGATTGAAGCCTAGAGCATGGAGGGAGAGAGGGGAGGAGTGCCTGGTGCTTGGGAGCCTTTTTCTCACAATTGGGGCGAGCTAGAATGAGTGGCTCTCGACCAAAAGAGAAGGGGTGCGGCCTTTGTACTGGCTGCTCCAGAACACTACCGGTACTGCTGGTGTCTCACCGGTACTACCGGTCCAACAAATATGACTGTTGGAGCCTTCTGAACCTTGCGTAAAGAGAGTCTGCTCCTACTACCGGTGGCTGACTGGTACTACCGGTGGCACACCGGTACTACCAGTAGTTCAAAAGGGTGATGCCTTCGCATGCGAGAAAGTCCTACCGGTAGCTGACCGGTACTACCGGTCCTCCACCAGTAGTACAGGTGGGAGACTAGTACTACCGGTGGCACAACAGATAGCCACTAAGGAGCTCTTCAAAGTGCATGTGAGCGCAAGGTGTCTTCCAAACGCATAAGTTAAAGACATGAGAACTTTTATCCCATCTAACTAGATTAGAATGCACCCCTCTTGATAGTGCGGCATTCCCTATGACTCAAGTAAAAGTAAAAGCTATTTAACCAATGAGTCGAGCCGCTATCCATCAAATGACGCTTTGGAGTGCTATAATCACCGAATATCATCATTGAATCTTCCAATGGACTAACACCTTGCAAATTCCATTTTGTCTGCACACTTAGGCAAAAGGTTAGTCCAATAGGTTTCATCAATTGACCAAAACCAAACAAGGGCTTTCACCATCTTCGCATTACCTTATTCATACTTGTCCTAGTATATTAGGTTGTGCCAAGAGGGCTACTAGAATTGAGTAGGAATTGAGTGATCCTAGAGCTATTTAGGATAGAAATTGTGGTTAGGTGGCTTTGCATCCCCTAGTAGGCTAGTGCAAGTCAAGCTTCGCTTCATTGCTATCTAACTTGTTGTTGAGATTGTTTTTAGATTTCGATTTAGGTTATTCACCCCCCCTCTTGCCACCACTTAGGACCTTTCAAGTGGTATCAGAGCTAGTACACCGTTGATTTGAGGCTTAACAACCTACGGTGTGAAGATGGCTCATATAAACAACATAAAGAAACCACCCAAGTTTGATGGCTCAAACTATGGCTATTGGAAAGTGAAGATGATCGCTCATATCAAGTCAATTAGCCGGTAGGTTTGGCTTGTGGTGGACAAGAAGTTTGAGGTAGTAAGTGAGGCGGCTCCCACTCCTCAAGAGGAAGAAAAATTGCAACACAATGATATTGCTCTAAGTGCTATTCATGAAGCACTTGATGAAAAAGTGTTTGAGCAAATCAAGAATCTTGAGAGTGCTCATGAGGCTTGGAAGAAGCTACAAGAATCATTTGAGGGCACTCAAGCCGTCAAGAGTGCAAAGGCATACATCCTCAAAGAAAAATTTGAAGGATTCAAGATGGAGGATGATGAGAATGTTCCGGAGATGTTTCATAGGCTACAAGTGCTAGTCAATGATCTCACGGCTCTTGGTGAGAAGGTTAAGGACAAGGACTTCTCCCACAAGTTCTTGAGAAGTCTCCCATCTCGGTTTGAGACTCTTGTGACCCTGATTGTGAGAGGTGGATTGGACACCGTGACTCCCAACCAAGTCTTGGGAGATGTGATGACACAAGATGCTTACCGGGACAACAAAGAAAAAGATGTCAAGAAAGAAGAAAAGAAACATGAGAAGAAGAAGAGTATAGCTTTCAAAGCTACTTCATCTCACAAGAGCAAGGGCAAAGCTAAACTTGAAGAATCAAGTGAAGATGAAGGCTCAAGTTAGCGTGAGGTTGATGAAGAAGAAATGGCTCTATTTGTGAGAAAATTTGTGAGATTCTTGAAGAAGAAGGTCTATCATGCAAGAAGGAAGAGACCATCTTCCAAGAACTTTGATGAGCCAAGGTAGTGCTTCAAGTGTGGAAGCTTTGATCATCTCATTGCTCATTGTCCATACAATAGTGACAAGGATGATGATGATCACAAGAAGAGAGACAAGAAAGAGAAGAAGCCCACTTTCGACAAGAAGAAGAAGAAGGGGTATTCTCACATAGTGACATGGGATAGTGACTCTTCATGTGATGATGATGATCAAGAAAAGAAGACCACTACCAAGAATAAGGCTCTTGCAAGCATTGCAATGAGTGACAAGATCTCTCTATTTGACACTCCATCATCATGCTTCATGGCTAAGTCCACTAAGGTACTTTCTCATGATGAGATTGAGAGTGAGAGTGATAGTGATAGTGAGGAGCCCTCCAAGGAGGAACTCATGGACATGCTTGAGCAAGCTAAGGAATACATAGATAAAAAGAGGAAGGAATGCAAGGAATTGCGCAAGACCAATGTGGTTCTTGAGCAAAACCTTGATGAGGCCGTAGCATCTCATGAGAGGCTAATGGAAGCCCATGAAAAGTTAGTGAAGTCTCACACTAAGCTTGAAAGAGCTCATTCCTCTCTCTTAGATCAAAGTAAGAAAGATATTGTTCAAACATGTGACATGGGAGTTACTTGTGATATTCTTCATGAATCTTTTTATGCTCCTATCATTGTTGCTCCCACTAACCCCTCTTGTAGCACTACCACTTCTACTTCATCTACTATTGATGGTTTCACTTATGATGCCTCACTAATGGTTGAAAATGAAACCCTCCAGAAGGAGGTTACCAAGCTCAATCACTCCTTAGCTAAGGCTTATGGAGGTGAGGACCACTTGCTTATGTGCTTGGGTAGCCAAAGAGCTTCTCTTTACAAAGAGGGATTGGGCTATACCCCCAAGAAAGGCAAGGCCGCCTTTGTTCCTCACAAGACTCGTTTTGTGAAGAACACCGGTAGCTATTGCAAAAGTTGCAAGCAAGTTGGTCACAATGAGCAAGCATGCAAGAACAAGAAGGCCAAGCAAGACATATCCTCTATTAGAGTTGACTCATTATATGTTCTTTCCAAGGGTACTAATGGTGTTCATGCCAAGTTTGTTAGTGCACCTTGGATGGCTTCCAAGAAGTCCATTTTGGGTACCAAAATCCTTGGTAACTAACCTTGGAGGACCCAAGCAAGTTTGGGTACCTAAAAAGAATTGATCTCTCTTGTAGGTCAATTACAAAGTCGGATGGAGGCATTGGGTGCTTGATAGTGGGTGCACTCAACACATGATCGGAGATGGAAGGATGTTCAACTCAATCAACAAAGATAGTGATCATGGATTTGATAGGTGTTGACACAAAAAGCGTCGGATCTGCGAACACCTCGGGCTTATACCCGAATTCGATATCCAAGGTGTGCCAGTCGATTTGACCAGTTAATCGACAAGGACGATAACTAGAACAACGATGAACGAGACAATGACGATGCGCCCGGAAGTCAAAGCTCAGATTGCTCAAAAAGCGGAACTCGCAACGTAGACGGAGATCTTGTAGATGCAGCCTGTCGAGATCGTGAGAACTCGTAGATAAACTAGAACTAATGCAATAAAAGTAGATGCTGGAAAAGTAGATAAAAGTAATAGATATGTATTTGATTGATTGTCCCTTTCTACACCGCCCCTGGGTACATATTTATACTCCGGTAAAAGGAGTTATACATGGACACGACTCATACCTAAACAAAACTCCTATTTTTAAGGAAATAAATGACTCGTGCAAGAGTCGGACTCAAACTATAACAATAATACTAGTATAAAATCACTAGTTTCCTTATTCTTTTTCCTTACGATGAAACTTTCCATCGGCAGATTCCTTCAATCCGCAATTTCCTTCTATTGTCATCGGCAACTTCCTGCTCACATCAGCCACATCAACCCGTATCCATCGGCAATACCTCCTTATCAGCAAACATATCTTCTTTCTCCCACGACGCTTCTTCAATCAAATTCACCATCGGCGATTTCCTCTGCCTCCATCGGTAATTTTGACCAGGAGCATCTTGATGCCGATGAGGAACAACGATTACCCCCTTTCCGATCAATGCACTTAGTTTAAGATTGACCCGTACAAAAAACGGTGTAAACACATGCTCCCCAATTTTGGAGTATAAAATATCTTATGCACCGAAATTTGCTCTAATGTAATCTTTCCCTCCAAAAATGCCTACGCCATCATTTTGATTACCGCACACCATCATTGTAAATTACCAATAACTCCTGCAACTGTAGCGCAACAGTTACAACCCCTCGATCACCGCGCAAAATCATCGCGATATCCTTCCATATCTCTGCTCAGTCAAAAAGAAAACTCGAAAATGCCCCTTGACCCAGGCCTATAAAGATTACCGTATGTTCTCTTTTTCACCCTGAGCTCACATTTTCATCTTCATTCCAACGTCATCTCTGAAGAGCACTCTGGAAATCATTCCAACGACGGCTTCTTCTCTCATCAGGAGGCACGATCCCTTGCAAGAACTCCCGCTTCAATGGTGATCAACTTCACTGTCCCCGCGGTAATCTTTCTTCTTTCCTCGCTGTATATACTGCAGTTTTATCTTTCTGCACTGTTTTACAATCCCTTCTCTCTTTCTTTCTTCGCTTTCTGGATCTAGGAAATGTGCAACAAAATAGTGATCCCTACAGATCAAGCACATCTCTGTTGTTTGGGCCCGATGGGGAATACCGATCCGACCAACCTCATCAACGCAGAAACCAACCGCATCCCTTTTAGATCCGAGCATTTTGATCTAGGGTTATGGACAAACACCTTTTGCTCTTGGCCCAAACCTACCAAAGGGCGGAAGAACTAGTACCTAAGGATGGCTAGGTCACAACAACTCCATTGGTAGGAACGCAACATAGATCATTGCATCAGGTTGTCTATTGCCAATATGGCCAAGAACGAAAACATGATGATTGCTGCCTCTTATTTCTAGTCCGATACAATGAACGCATTTCTATTTAGACATGGACCAGCCACCCCCACACTTGCCGATGTACACATGCTTACCGGCCTCGACGTCTCCTCTACCAATCTTGCCACCCTTTTCCGTAGGAAGTCCGAACGTTGGGTAAGCACACGTAACATCAGCGGGTGGACTGGATACATCCAAGAGTATAAGAAGACCAGATCGGTAGGCCAAAGGGAGCATGACAACTTCCTTAACATGTGGTTGGACAAGTTCATTTTCTGTGGCAGAACAGTCGGACCCACCAACATGTATCTTCCTGCAGCAGATCTTTTGGCCGATGGAGGATTTCCCCTTGGCCGATACCTCCTCGGTTCAGTTTATCACCTCCTACACTAGGTATCGGGAAAATTACTACTAGGCGAGCCCATCGGCAACCTTGGAGGTCCTTGGTGGTTCATCAACTTATGGCTGAACGCCCATATATATAAATGTCTTCAATTTGATCTGTTTAGCCAGCAGTTCCCAAGAGACATATCTGAAGACTATGTATTTGATGATGATGAATCAACAACCGTTCCTCACTCAATTTTGGGGAAGCCATAATAGTGCTACCAGGAACTGATGCCAAAAAAGATCAATTCGGCATGTTCTTTTAGAGGCTCTACTGCGCAATTCCTGCTGTAGAACGAATCTGGTGGCCTTATATTGATGAAGATAACCGATTTCCACTCTCCTTCAACCTTACCGATGGGAATATACCACAAAGCGAAGGAATCATGAAGGCTACCCTCATTTCCCGGGCTATTCCAGTTAACATCTTCGGAATCGGGAAGAACTCTCATCCATCATATGAGTTTTATTATCCATCGGCAGCGGCAAGACAGTTACCATTCGGTCAATTGCCGATCAAACTCAGCTATGTCAACGTGATTAAACCAAGAGAGGTCATCTACAGTGCTATGGATTGGAATAAAATTGTCACTCTTTCTCCTCATGCCGATGTAGCCAACATCGACTTATCCTCTTGGGCACCGACATCCTTCATCACTGGATACATGTCCTGGTGGCAAGAGTGGAAGGTTCAACTATTCGCCGCATCATCACACTACTATCGGCACCTGATTGACGCCGATCACATTATACCTGATGATGCGGTAAGTTTATTTCCGATACTATTATTTCGTTAACTTTTCAAATGCATCGGTAACTAACCCACTGATGATTTGATCCCGAAAAAGAGCAAGAGCGGCAAACATTTTAACCTATGACCGATGAACCCTACATCGATAATCGGCAGCAAAGCCCCTTCGTTGGCTGCCCTCATGCATCACAAAGCAGTTCCTAAGGTCACCATCAGGTTCAAACCATTGCCAACCCATCACACTACTATCGGCACCTGATTGACGCCGATCACATTATACCTCATGATGCGGTAAGTTTATTTCCGATACTATTATTTCGTTAACTTTTCAAATGCATCGGTAACTAACCCACTGATGATTTGATCCTGAAAAAGAGCAAGAGCGGCAAACATTTTAACCTACGATCGATGAACCCTACATCGATAATCGGCAGCAAAGCCCCTTCGTTGGCTGCCCTCATGCATCACAAAGCAGTTCCTAAGGTCACCATCAGGTCCAAACCATTGCCAACCGATGATGCTACCGCCGATGTCGCCACCTTGGCGCAAGCTTTCACGGTAACAAATCTTCATTTATCTATGCCGATTATAATAATATTTTTAGTCGACAATTTTTATTCAATCTGCACCAAATTTTCCTCTGTAGCAGACAAGCTCGTCGGCGACCATTCCAAACGTGCAAATTTATACGGCTAAGCCTGCCGATGCCACCCAAGTGCAACAGCCAAAACGCCGAGGCTCATCAAGTACTGCTCCCAAACCGAAACGCCCAAAGCCATCAGCTCCAAGCACATGACCAGCTGCATCTCTTCAAGCTCCTACCGATACACCAACACCGGAGCCAGCATCGGCACCTATCCCTAACCAATCAACAGCCGAAATCCCTAACCAAGAAACAGCACCGGCGCCGCAAGGGCTGGCTGCAACAACACAAACGAGGCATCAGTACCAGCACCAACTATCCCTTCCGCCGAGGCAAGTTCATCGGCAACATTTGTCGATACACAAACTACTCTACCAAGTTCAAGGCGGGAGACCGCTCTCAAACAGGTAAATTAAACATTTATTATAAACTTGCAAGACACAAGCTTGCAGCCGACAAATCTTAATCCTTCTCATTTCAGGCTCAAGATTCTCCCAATAGTCTATTCTCCTTCGCCTCAAATATCATATCGGCAGAACTAAAGTCCAAACTCGAAGCCATACTACTCTTATTGCAGAAAAACACTTCCCAACTAGTCCAAGACTCCAATGCAGTACGAATAGCCTTCAAAGATATTCATAGCCAACTACCTGCCGATATCCAAGAAGCACTCTTCGAAGCGGCATACCTTGAGAGCCGACAAATCCAATATCAAAAAGCTTCACGTCGCATTGCCGATAGAACTGCCCAAACAGAACTTGAAGAAGAAATTCTTAAATTCAAGTGAACCGCCGAATTAAAGCACAAAGACATTGGCTGTTTGGCAACTTCTGGTATTGAGCTTGAACAAGAAATCGTTCGTCTATCGGCACGAAAAGAGGAGCTATTAGCGGAAATAAAGAAAGTCGATGAAGCTTTAGGTACAGCTAATCAAAAGAAGGTTCAACTCCCTGCCGCCACTAAAGCCATACAACAAGAGAGAGATGCCGACGCTCGTGAAGCCCTTCTGCTGAAGAGAAATATCAAGCCAGTTGAGGGCTCTGCTGATGAGGATGCAAAGGAGATAAAGGAAGCAGATCAAATTCGCCTTCGTGCGATCCCATCCATTCAGTCTCTGCTGTAATTTGTTGTATGCGAACCTGATGACCGATTCCTCCTGTAATATAACGTTAACACCCTTTTTACCGATGTTTTGTATAATGACTCTATCATCGGTATTTATATATGTATTACTCTATGCATCTATCTAGATACTAGGATAATATTTCTTTAAATATTTGCCATTGATTGCTCTGGAAAATGCAACTCCTTCGAGGGTTTCCAAAATATAAGCGTTGCCAGGAATAGATTGATTTATCTGATAAGGACCTTCCCAATTAGGAGACCACTTTCCAAACTTTGAACTCTTAGTTCCAATCGCTAAAATTAGTTTCCACACCAAATCACCATCGGCAAATTCTTTTACCTTCACCTTTTTGTTATACCATCTGGCAATCCTCTTCTTGTTTTCCTCGATACTGATTAGAGCTCTTAACCGATGACCCGCTAGATCTTCTAACTCATCCCTCATAAGGATGTCATAATTATCGGCTGCTAATTGGTCTTGGGAAAACAATCGCCTGGAACCAGTTTTAATTTCCCAAGGTAGAACAGCATCGTGTCCGTACACCAACTGATACGGAGAAACCTTAGTAGCACCATGACATGCTATCCGATATGCCCACAAAGCTTCATTTAATATCGTATGCCACCTCCTAGGGTTCTCTTCAATCTTGCGCTTGATAAGCTTGACTATTCCCTTATTAGTTGCCTCACCTGACCATTAGCTTGAGCATAATAAGGAGAAGAATTCAACACCTTGAACCCCATACCGGTAGCAAATTCATCAAACTCCCCCGACGTGAACATAGTTCCTTGACCAGTTGTAATAGTTTGAGGGATACCAAAACGATAAACAATATGCTCTTTAACAAAATCTATCATGTTTGCCGATGTCACGTTCTTCAGCGGAATAGCCTCAACCCACTTCGTGAAATAATCGGTGGCTACGAGTATAAACTTGTGCCCTTTACTCGATGGTGGATAAATCTGGCCGATAAGATCGATAGCCCATCCTCTAAACGGCCACGGTTTTATTATAGGATTCATTGCCGATGCGGGTGCTCTCTGCACATTACCGAACTTCTGATAATCCTGACACCCTTTGAAGTAGTTAAAACAATCCTCGAGAATTGTCGGCCAATAATACCCATTTCGCCTAATCATCCACTTCATCTTGAATGCTGATTGATGTGCTCCACATACTCCTTCATGGATTTCACCCATCAAGACCTTTGATTCTCCTTCACCAAGACATCTGAGAAAAACTCCATGAATTGTTCGATAATACAATTCATTATCAAGAAGCACATACTTGGTAGCCTGAAACCTCAAACGCCTTTCGACCTTCTTAGCCGGATCCTTCAAATAATCGGCAATCTCTTTTCTCTAGTCATCGGCGACCATTACCGATGTCATTACTTCTTGAATCGGCTGATATCCCGAGACATGTTGCGTTAATCGATTGGCTTGTTCATTATGCAACCTGGGAATGTGTTCAAGACGGTATTCTTTAAATTCCTTTAATAACTGCAAACAATCGGCAATGAGATTTCGTACTTCTTCCCTCGGGGTGAAACTAAAATAATGCCGATACCTGCTCCCTCCTTACACGTGGAACCGTCAAAGAACAAAGTCCAAGGAGCAATCTCCACGGAGTTCACTGTACCACAATGCTGAGTAACAAAATCAGCCATCACGTGCCCTTTAACTGCCTTAGTTGATTCATACCTCAGATCAAATTCTGACAGCGCCAAAATCCATTTGCCGATCCTTCCACTCAAAATCGGCATCGACAGCATATACTTGACCACATCATCTTTGCATATGACAGTACACTCGGCCAACAACAAATAATGCCTTAATTTGGTGTAGGAGAAATACAAGCATAAACACAACTTTTCAACGGCCAAATACCTGGTTTCAGCATCCACCAGCCTCCTACTCAAATAATAGATCACACGTTCCTTCCCTTCAAACTCCTGAATCAAGGCTGATCTGATAACGCCATCATTGGCAGATAAATACAACCTGAAGGGTTGCCCGTGTTGAGGTGGAATCAAAACTGGAGGATTTACCAAATATTTCATAATCTCTTCCAAGGCCGATTGCTGTTCTTCTTTCCATATAAATTCTTGACCGGCTTTCAGCTTCAGCAATGGGCTAAAAGATTTAATCTTCCCAGACAAATGAGATATAAATCTTGTCGATCAAAGATTGCAACTCAGTCTTGTTTGTAGGGGAAACCACTTTGTTAATTACATCAATGGATTTTCTGCCGATCTCTATACCCCTTTGATGCACCATGAACCCTAGGATTTGACCTGCCGATACGCCAAATGCGCACTTATTTGGCTTCATCTTTATCCCATGCTCCCTTGTGCACTCCAGAATCTTCCGCAGATCGGCAAGATGCTTCTTAAAGTCCCCGGACTTAACCACCACACATCGTCAATATAGATTTCAACCAATGTGCCGATGTACTTATGAAAAATAAAATTCATTGCTCTTTGATAAGTAGCACCGGCGTTCTTCAACCCAAAAGTTATCATGACCCACTCAAACAAATCGACGTGACTTGGACACCTAAAAGCTAGTTTTGGATATATCTTCTTCAGCCATGAATATTTGATTATATCCAGCATTACCATCCATAAAACTGGTAATTTTATGTCCATCAGAAGAATCAACTAGTAGATCGGCAACGGGCATTGGATAGTCGTCCATTGGCATAGCTTTATTGAGATTTCTGAAATCAATACAAACACAAAGTTTTCCATTCTTCTTATATACAGGAACCACATTAGAAATCCATTCAGCATATCGGCATTGCCGAATAAACCCAGCTTCAATTAACTTTATAATCTCAGCCTTAATATCAGGTAACACAATAGGATTGCACCGGCGTGCTGGCTGCTGATGTGGATGAAAACACGACTTAATAGGTAACCGATGTTCAACTATCGATCAGTCTAGACCAGACATCTCTATGTAATCCCATGCAAAACAATCTTTATATTCTTTTAATAAATCACTCAACTGTTGCTTACATCGGGAATCTAACTTAGCACTAATAAAAATTGGCCTAGGCTTGCTACCGTCGCCGATGTCTATTTCTAGCAAATCATTGGCTGATGTGAACCCCTGTCCAAGTTTTCCATCATTGGCGAACTGAACCATTAAACCTCTTCTTCAGAACCGACTGCTTGGATCGGTGTAATCCGGTAATCGGCCACCTTCACCAAGCTTCACAAGATATGCACTTGGTCTGCTCATAGGTTTCTGATTCTACCGATGCAACAATTGACGGGGCTTCACTTCAGATGACCTCAATGTTATCCCCGACCCATTGCACGAGGTTTTGGTGCATTGTGGAAGGTACACAACAATTAGAGTGGATCCAATCTCTTCCCAAGAGCAAGTTGTAGGATCCCTTACCACTAATCATGTAAAACGTCGTGGGCAAAGTTTTGCTACCGATGGTCAACTCGACACATACTGCCCCCATAGCTGGTGACACATTGCCTTCAAAGTCCTTTAGCTTCATGTCTAGTTTGACTAAGTCTTGGTTACCTTTTCCAAGCTTTCTGAACATGACATACGGCATTATATTGATTGACACTCCACCATCTACCAGCATCCTTAGTATTGGCTGCCCATCAACTTTGCCTTTGACAAACAACGCTCTCAAATGCTGTCTTTCATCATCGGTAGGCTTTTCAAAGACAACTGCCATCAGGTCCAGAACTAGCTGAACCATCTCAGCAGCCTCTTCCTCAGCCTCAGCAGGTGCCATAAATTCCATCAGCAACATAACAACCATGTTGACTTCTACCGATGGACTCCTCTCCTGGTGTTTTGGCCTCCACTCCCAAACTGGAGATTCTTCCTTCGAAGGGTTTTCACCATAATCCTCCTCTGAGTCTTCGTCAAGCCTTTGGGACACCATTGAGAAAACTTAGTCTTCCAAACAGGTTGGTACTGTTTCTCACTGTGTCGTCTTGTATTGCCTCTTATATTTGGATCCCTAGAGAATATTTCTTCATCGGGCACCCTTGCATTAGCCTTCTCTTCGAGCTCCTCTTGACGGATACGCTTGCCAAGCCTATCATGCACACTGAGCTTGCCCCCTAACCGATCATGTACTGATTCTTTTCCTCTGATCGGCTTAGCATAGCTTGATCCTTGATCTTCAAAGCGAGACTTCTTTTCTGACCGATCGGCAGGATAGTACCCATTGCATTCAGGACAATTATCGGTAGTAGGTAGCTTGATGCCTTCTTCCCAACAATGGACGAAGAAGGGGCACTTCCAATGATTTTTATGCCGATACCACTCTTGGCGTCTCTCTTCTTCCCGCTGCCGATGTTGTTCTTCTTGCGAACACTCATATTCTTGTCGCGGTTTTCTGTGCGTGATCACAACACCACATGACGCACGTCTCTGAGGCCTCCTGGAGCCTCTGCTTTCATCAGCAGTTCTTTTACCTTCTCTTTCATCGGCAAGCTTCTTCCCTTTTACATCATGCATAGCTATTTGATGCTCGGGGTCTACCGACGCATTTTTCCTGGCCACTTCCAATGTCAGTACTTTGACTTTCCCGCTAGTTTCCACCATATTATTTGGAAACGGATGCTGGTCAATCTTCATCGGCTTCTGAGCTTTAGAATTTTCAAATTTAATTCGTCAGGATCCGATTTCTGATTGCAATTGCTGCCTAAAGACTTTGCAATCATTGGTAGTATGTGAGGTTGCATCATGCCACTTACAATACCTCATCCTTCTAAGCTCTTCAGCGAATGGAATTACTTGATTAGGCGCCAGCTTGATTCGTCCTTCTTGAAGCAACAGATCAAATATTCTATCGGCCTTAGTAGTATCAAAAGTGAATCTTTGAGCCTCCTGCTAACCAAACGGACAGGATATTGACTTTTTATCTTTCACCCACTCAGCAACGCCGATATCCGTCCCTTCATCTGACTCAGAATCTTCCTCTTCAATGAAGGATACCTTCTTGTTCCAAGCCTTCCTAAGCTCGAAAGCTTTAACTTCCTGATCAGCAACTCTCTGCACGAGATGGCTCAGGCTCTCGAACTCTTGAGATGTATACTTATCCTTGATGTGTGGCAGTAATCCCTGGAAGGCTAAATCTGCCAATTGCCGATCATCCAGCACTAAGTTGTAGCATTTATTTTTCACGTCCTGAAGCCTTTGGACGAAGCTTTCTACCGATTCATCATTGCGCTGTTTCAGCTTGACCAAATCGGTAATCCTCTTCTCATGAACGCCAGAGAAGAAGTATTTGTGAAACTGCTTCTCCAGATCAGCCCAAGTAATCACAGAATTTGGAGGAAGCGAGATGAACCATATAAACGCCGATCCAGATAAAGATGATGAAAATAATCTTACCCTCAGCTCATCTCTGCTAGCTGCGTCTCCACATTGGATAATTAAGCGGTTGATGTGCTCCATTGTCGATGTATCGTCTTGGCTAGAAAACTTCGTAAAATCCGGCACCTTATACCGATTTGGGAGAGGAATAAAATCATACGCTTGAGGGTATGGCATCCGATAAGAGTATGTAATGACTTTAGGCTTGATACCGAATTGTTCTTTCATCACTTCGGCAATTTTGTCGGCCCAGTATGCATCCTGATCCTGCCGATAGATCGGCCGGACATTAACCGGCTGGATTGGTGGATACGCCCCTTCTTGCTTTTGTGGCAAATAAGCTGATCCGATTGGCACCGGCGCAGCACCACCTTGCTGAATATTATGCACCGGTTGATTTGCCGATGGATAACCTTGGGCACTCACTGGGGTATACTGCGGTATGATATTCATCGGTCGATACACCGATGTCTCATTCTGAGTGTTCATCGGGTAATGGTACTGTTGTGCTCCCGCTACTTGGTATCCAGGTTGCACCACCTATTGTTGAATTGGATCAGTCCATGCAGGATTATAAGTCATCGGTATATGATTTTCTGATAATTGATAGTTACCCGGCGCCTGCTGCTCCTGCACCCTGGAATAATCAACAAATTGGCCTCCTTGGTGCACTGATACCCCAGTTTGAGGATTCGTCATCATCATAGGATGGTTTACCACTGCCAAATCTTGTTCCATCGGCAAAGAACTTGTCGATGGTTGCCCGTAAGGCACTTTGGGTATCGCCATCTGAAGATCTCCTGGCGGCAACTGTACATTTGGAGAAGACGTAGCATAATGTACTATCGGACTCATCGGCTGTGCCGATATTACCGATTCCATAGAGGCCTTTCCCGCTACACTATTGCCTTGAATCAATTTAGCATCGGCAGATGAATCCAGAGGCATACCGTATCCCCACCAGTTAGCGGGAGTTGGCTGATTCTGGACTACACGTCCTGACATTGCCGATGCCACCGGATCGGTGTTCAACCGAACGACGCTTGCAGGGCTCGATCTTGGTGGTGTAGCTTCATCATTAGAAGGATTCACAGGTTGGAACACTGGAGCCGCCGATGAAGTCGTGGCAGATGCCGATCTAGGCTGATGATACGCTGGACCAGCATACCTAGGTGGTTGTACTTCTTTGAAAGATTGCATGATAGCATTGTATACAGTATTAGACAGCACATTGGAGTGGCTAATCAACGCCTAATTTAACGCAGAATTAATCATATCTTGCAACTTACCAGGATTGGCATCGAAAGTGACCTGTCGCGGCAACCGTGGATCTTGCTTCTGGACTACATCGCCGCTCCTGTTTAGGCTGAAGGATTTCAGATATAGCTGCTTGTATTCCTCCATAGCCTGCTCCATAGCTTGCTTCTGATCATCCTTCAGATTTGCTTCGGAGACTTCAATGACGTTCCTTGGATTGACGTTAGTAGAATCACCCATGATCGTGATCAAGAGATGTATCTAGGGTCCCACCGGGTGTGCCAAAAGAGGTGTTGACACAAAAAGCATCGGATCTGCAAACACCTCGGGCTTATACCCGAATTCTATATCCTAGGTGTGCCAGTTGATTTGACCAGTTAATCGACAAGGACGATAACTAGAACAACGATGAACGAGACAATGGCGATGCGCCCGGAAGTCAAAGCTCAGATTGCTCAAAAAGCGGAACTCGCAACGTAGACGGAGATCTTGTAGATGCAGCCCATCGAGATCGTGAGAACTCGTAGATAAACTAGAACTAATGCGATAAAAGTAGATGCTGGAAAAGTAGATAAAAGTAATAGATTTGTATTTGATTGATTGTCCCTTTCTACACCGCCCCTGGGTACATATTTATACTCCGGTAAAAGGAGTTATACATGGACACGACTCATACCTAAACAAAACTCCTATTTTTAAGGAAATAAAATGACTCGTGCAAGAGTCGGACTCAAACTATAACAATAATAATAGTATAAAAATCACCAATTTCCTTATTCTTTTTCCTTATGATGAAACTTTCCATCGGCAGATTCCTTCAATCCGCAATTTCCTTCTATTGCCATCGGCAACTTCCTTCTGACGTCAGCCACATCAACCCGTATCCATCGGCAATACCTCCTTATCGGCAAACATATCTTCTTTCTCTCTTGACGCTTCTTCAATCAAATTCACCATCGGCGATTTCCTCTGCCTCCATCGGTAATTTTGACTAGGAACATCTTGATGCCGATGAGGAACAACGATTACCCCCTTTCCGATCAATGCACTTGGTTTAACATTGACCCGTACAAAAAAAGCGTCAACAATAGTATAACTTTTGGTGACAATGGCAAAGGCAAGGTGAAAGGGCTTGGAAAGATTGCTATCTCCAATAATCTAAGCATTAGCAATGTGCTTCTAGTTGAAAGGCTTGAGTTCAACTTATTGTCGTTGGCACAATTATGTGATCTCGGTTTCAAATGCATATTTCGAGTGGAGGATGTGGAAATCATAGGTGTGGATGGTTCTAATATGATCTTCAAGGGTTTTTGGTATGAGAACCTATATCTTGTGGATTTCAATGCTAGTGAGACTCAACTCTCAACATGCCTCATTACCAAATCAAGCATGGGTTGTCTATGGCATAAAAGGCTTGGACATGTTGGAATGAAGCAATTAAACAAGCTAGTCAAGCATGATCTTGTGAGAGGCTTGAAAGATGTCTCATTTGAGAAGGACAAGCTATGTAGTGCATGCCAAGCCGGAAAGCAAGTTGGCAACACTCAACCAAAGAAGAGCATCATGAGTACAAGCAAAGCTTTTGAGTTATTGCACATGGATCTCTTTGGGCCAACTACATATGCAAGCTTTTGAGTGACACATTTGATATCTTCAAGTCATTTGTCAAGAGGTGCCAAAATGAGTTTGAAACAACTATCAAGAGAGTTAGAAGTGACAATGGGAGTGAGTTCAAGAACACAAGAATTGATGAACTTTGTGATGACTTTGGGATCAACCATCAATTCTCTCCAAAGTACACTCCACAATCAAATGGGATAGTTGAAAGAAAGAATAGAACTTTGATTGACATGGCAAGATCAATGTTGAGTGAATACAATGTTAGTCATTCCTTTTGGGCCGAAGCTCTCAACACGGCTTGCTACTCTAGCAACCGTCTCTATTGTCACGGGATGCTTGAGAAGACTTCATATGATCTATTGAATGGAAGAAAGCCAAACATTGCTTACTTTTGGGTATTTGGGTGCAAATGCTATATATTGAAGAAAGGCACAAGGCTAAGCAAGTTTGAAAAGAAATGTGATGAAGGCTTCCTACTTGGTTACTCTACATCAAGCAAGGCTTATAGAGTGTGGAACTTATCTAGTGGAATTCTTGAGGAAGTTCATGATGTGGAATTTGATGAAACTCAAGGTTCTCAAGATGAACAAGTAAACTTGGATGATGTGAGAGGTGACAAGTTGGTCAATGCAATGAAGGATATGGATATTGGTGACATTAGACCCAGATAAGTGCAAGATGAAGATGAAGATCAAGTGACCATTCCCTTACAAGAAGAAGCTAGTGGCTCTCCAACACAAGATCAAGCAAGTACTAGTGAAGCTCATGATCAAGATCAAAATCAAGCTAGTTCATCATCTCAACTGATTGCTCAAGATTCCCACATGCAAGTGCTCCAACCAACCAACATTGCAAGAGATCATCCTTTGGATCAAGTGATTGGAGGCATTCAAAGTGGTGTACAAACAAGATCAAGATTGGATTCATTTTGTGAGCATTACTCTTTTGTCTCATCATTTGAGCCAACCAAGATTGATGAAGCTTTGAAGGATGTGGATTGGATAAATGCTATGCATGAAGAGCTTAACAACTTCACAAGAAATCAAGTTTGGGAACTAGTGGATAGACCAAGAAATCACAATGTCATTGGAACCAAATGGGTATTCAAGAACAATCAAGATCAAGATGGAATAGTGGTGAGAAACAAAGCAAGACTAGTATCACAAGGGTGCACTCAAGTAGAGGGTCTTGACTTTGGGGAAACATATGCTCCGGTTGCAAGATTAGAGGCAATAAGGATTCTATTACCCTATGCTTGTGCACACAACATCAAGTTATAACAAATGGATGTCAAGAGTGCATTCTTGAATGGGTATATCAATGAGGAGGTATATGTTGAGCAACCACCCGAATTTGAAGATACAAAGAAGCCCGAACATGTATTCAAGCTCAAGAAGGCTCTTTATGGATTAAAGCAAGAACCTAGAGCATGGTATGAGAGGTTGAGAAGCTTTCTCCTCTCTAAGGGATTCAAGATTGGATTGGTTGACACCACCCTATTCACAAACAAGATTGGAAGTGGCTTGTTTGTCTTGCAAATCTATGTGGATGACATTATCTTTGGGTCTACAAATCAAGAATTTTGTGAAGAGTTTGGTGAAATGATGGAAAATGAATTTGAGATGACCATGATTGGTGAACATAGTTACTTCCTTGGACTTCAAATCAAGCAAATGAAGAATGGCACATTCATGAATCAAGGGAAATACATCAAGGACATGATGAAGAAGTTTGGATTAGAAGAGGCTAAAGGCATTAGTACTCCTATGGGGACTAATGGACACTTGGATAATGATACAAGTGGCATGATGGTGGATCAAACACTCTATCGGTCAATGATTGGAAGTCTACTCTATGTGACCGCATCAAGACCGGATGTCATGTTTAGTGTATGCATGTGTGCAAGATTTCAAGCATCTCCTAGAGAGAGTCATGTGAAGGCCACAAAAACAATCTTGAGATATTTGAAGCATACAGAAGATGTTGGATTATGGTTTCCCAAGGGGTCAAGATTTGAACTAGTTGGATATTCGAACTCCGATTATGTGGGATGCAAGGTTGATACGAAGAGCACTGGTGGAACATGTCAACTATTGGGAAGATCACTAGTCTCATGGTCATCCAAGAAACAAAATAATGTGGCACTCTCTACCGCCGAAGCTGAATACATTAGTGCGAGGAGTTGTTGTGCACAACTATTATGGATGAAGGCCACCTTGAATGATTATGGAATCAAATTCAAGAAGGTTCCCTTGCTATGTGACAATGAAAGTGCGGTGAAGCTTACAAGCAATCCCATCTAACACTCTAGAACCAAGCACATAGATGTGAGACACCATTTCATAAGAGATCATCAACAAAAGGGTGACATTTTCATTGACAATGTGGGCACCGATGATCAATTAGCCGACATATTCACCAAGCCACTTGATGAGAAGAGGTTTTGCAAGTTGAGGAATGAGTTGAATATCTTGGATTTCTCCAACATGAGTTGATGCATCACTTATGACATACCTCTACTCCAACATAGCAAGGTACAAATGATTGACATATGCATTCATCCTTTGCTAGACTTGTGTAGAGCATATATGCATCTTCTCTCATTAAATTAGGCTCATTCATGAAAATTAAGTGATTTCTATGGACATATGGTACCACTATAGTTTCTATGAGTTCTTTGATCTAGTGGTGGCATATGACATGTTGATAAGCTTGCAACCTCACATGTTTAGTCTAGAATGCTTATTCTTGTACTTAACCAACATGGCCAAGATAACCATTGCATGATGTGTGAAGCAGCTTGTCCATGGTTTAAATTGTGTTAAGTATATAGGACAAGTGATCTAGGTTGAACTATAAAAGATCATTAACCTCACTTTCTTTCTAAATTGACTTGATCAATAAAACTTTCCTATGTATCCTCAAGTGATACATGTTACTACAAGTGGTTTCCTTTGTGGTAATGTGTGACAAAGGGGGAGAAATTGTGATAAAATGATCATGTTGAAAAGGGGGAGAAATGGGAGAAATCTTAAAAGGGGAGAAAATAGAAAGAGGGGGAAAAATAAGATTTTGATAATTGAAAAATTAAAAATTGAGCACACAAGTAGGGGGAGCAAGCCTATGAACAAGTTGTTGCATTTGGATGTGCATTCACTCATATGTTTGCTTGCATTGTACTTCAATTCAATATGACTTGCTTATGTGGTACATGTCTAGTATAATCTTGATTGATGAATTAATCACTAGCATGTATAGAAGTTAGCTAGATCCTTAGAATATCTTGTGTATATCCAATTGGTATCGAGCTAACCATGTTGCTAAGGAAGGTATGATTGGCGCACTTCGAATGGTATCACGCTTCAAAGGTCCATTAAGAATACCTTAGCATCATGTCATAGTTTGCAAGTGGTTTACCCCTCCCAAAAGTCTATCTAGGTATATGTGCAAAACTTTGACTCATAATCATATCAAGTGGACATATGTAGGGGGAGTAAAACACTTTCAATCCCATTGTGAATTCAAAATCATATTTCATATCATTTATATCAGGTTGTCATCAATTACCAAAAAGGGAGAGATTGAGAGATCTCTAGTGTTTTGGATAATTGATGAAACCTAAAGTACTAACCTAGCTCTAAGTGATTGAGTAGGTATAGTACACTCATTGAAGATGATGACAAGTGGTGGAGCAAGCAAGGGTGGTGCAGACCTAGAGCTCACACGTGGAGAAGAAGGAAAATGGAAAGACCCTAAGCTAAACAAGGCAAAGGTATTTGCTAGGGATTTTATTTTTGGTGATCAAGACACCAAGTGGGTGTGATCACATTTAGGATAGACAACTATACTATTTAGAGGGGAAATTGAAAAGTGATTGCGGTTTGTCAAGTCCCACTAGGTGTTATCTATATTGCATGTGCATTTAGGACCTAGTGACATACACAATGCTCAAGTGACAAGTGAAACATGCCAAGAGTGCTCACTAAAATGGATATTTAGTACTTGGCAACTTTGGAGCAAAGGTGGAAGAAGCAGAGACAAAGAACAGCCATCGGACGCTGCAGCTGAGGGCGTTGGACGCTGTCCAGCGCATTGGACGATGGCGTCGTATGCTGAGGTCTTTGACTCAGCGCGTCCGTCGGCCTCAGCGAAACAGCAGAAAAATTCCTGAAGGCATCGGACGCTGTCCGTTGGATCGACGGAGCGTCCAGAAATATTTTCTCGAAATATTCTTAGAAACCCGAGAGCAAGGAGTTCGCGCCGGACGATGAGGCGCAGCGTCCGTCACGAAACAACGGAGCGTCCATCGGGCTTGCAGAGAAGCTCTGTAGAGAGGCAGTTTGAAGAAAGGCGTCGGACGCTGGAGGTCAAGGCATCGGACGCTAGCGATGGAGCGACCGTCGCCTATGAAGCAGCCCAATGGCTAGTTCTGACAGTGCGTCGGACGATGGCGACGGAGCGTCCGTCGCCCCCGTGAAGAGCGTCTGTCGCCAACTTAACAGGGCAACGGCTAGTCGACTTTGAGGGGGTCTATAAATATGTGTTGGCCGGCTAGGGGATCTCTCTCACGCACATTTGAACATCTTGAGACTCCTTTGAGCTGAGCAAACTCCCTCCCACTCATCTCCATGCTTGGTTAGTGAAAACCCAATAGAGATTGAGTGATCCAAGTACATTTCGCATATAGCTTGCATCTAGTGGCACTTGGGAGGCGTTCTCGCTGCGGATTTCTTGTTGCTCTTGGTGATTGCCATAACCTAGACGGTTTGGAGCAGCGGTGGTAGATCGAGAAGCTTGGTGATTGTTCTTCGTCGACTACAAGTTGATTGTGAGGGGTTCTTGTGCCTTCCCCGCGGGAGATCGCAAAGGTAACTCTAGTGGATTGCTCATGGAGTTTCAATAGCCTCATCTTGTGTTGGTTGTGCGGCACCCGGTGACGGGTTTGGCGTGTGAAGCCAATTAGCGCGTGAACCTCCAAGTGAGTGTCTTGCCACAACGAGGACTAGCTAGTTGACAAACTAGTGAACCTCGGAAGAAAATCAAGTGTCAACCATTGTCTCTTGTGATTGATTGACTTCATTGGTATTCACTTGATTGGTTCATCCCCTACTACTCCTCGGCGGTATAAACTCCTTTCCCATCTTCGCATTACCTTATTCATACTTTTCCTAGTATATTAGGTTGTGCCTAGAGGGCTACTAGAATTGAGTAATCATTGAGTAATCCTAGAGCTATTTAGGATAGAAATTGTGGTTAGGTGGCTTTGCATCCCCTAGTAGGCTAGTGCAAGTCAAGCTTCGCTTCATTGCTATCTAACTTGTTGAGATTGTTTTTAGATTTCGATTTAGGCTATTCACCCCCCCCCCCTCTAGCCATCACTTAGGACCTTTCACCGGGTTCATCCTGCCTTTCTTTACACTGGTCGTAGTGACCCGACCCGCGAAGTGCCCTACAGGTTGGAGCAAGAAGAAGGATTTGACCGTGTTGCTGCAATCTTTGATCTTTCCTTGCCCTATATGAAGAGTTCACGTGATGCATTTCGTGCTGGGTTACCGCCACCATTGGTGAGTTCTGATTTTGCTTTTGTAGCGTCCATCTAGCTTTTGAGTTTTTTTGCGATTTGACTCAAAAAGAATCTTTTGGTCAGGATCGTGTCGTCTTCATTTCTCGAGTTCCGTCGGCGGAGTGGCCTCTTGGTGTTGATCAGTCAAGGAATGTGGAAGATATAATGGGTGGGGGTGGTCGCGAGTCTTCTGGCGAGCGGGCAGTGCATAGTCCCCTAGACAAGAAGCGTCGAGTACGCGGTGATCGAGTCGGAAAGCGTCCGGCTAACTTGTTCCATAAAAAGCTGAAGTCGTCAGTAGAGACTAGTGGTATGTTTGTTATCAACGAGGGCGCCGCCCATCTGGATGTGTTGTCGTCTAATTCTTCTGAAGAGAGGTCAGGTGGGGGAGATGTGGCGACTGTGACCCTAGACGGAGAAGGGTGTTCTGGCTCAGATCCCAGAGTAGTTGTCGGGTGTTCTTTTTGAGTGGAGCATCCTGCTGTGTCGTTGGAACGTCCGCCTACGGTTGTTTCATCTGGCTCCGCAGAAGGGGCTCTGGGCCATAGGTTCGTGAGGGGTCGTCGAAACTCATATCTGTAAGTGCTATATTTTTATCTTAGTCCTGGTTGCCTTTGTCGACTTGCTTATGATGTTGTCTTTGGTAGAGAGCCGAATTCTGAGGATCCGGTGGAGTCTCGTGACAATAAGTCAGGTGTTGCCGGAGAAGCGCATGTCGGCTCGGAGAGAAGTGGTGTCCCTACGCCTGCTGGTGTCTCAACTTGTGAGGGTAATCCTGCTTCGAGTGAGGGGGTGGCGTTTGATAATGGTGTCGCTGGCTCTGCCACCGAAGATGCAGAGCCGGCTTGTGGCGCTGGATCCGAGGTCAGAGAAGAGGAAGAGGTTCACTGTGCTGCATGAAGGGCCGGAGGTAGTGGAGGAAATTCCTCGTGCCCAGAATGAGCCGAAGGCGGTGCCAGTTCGTACATTCTGTCATGATGGTGAGGATTTTATTGTTATCAAGGAGGGCGAGGCCGCGGAGGAAGCGGTTGCCCTTCTTAGTGATGCTAGCGATCTGCTCCGCCGATTCAAGGTAACTTTGGACTCTTGGCATAGCTGTGTGCTGTCTCGTCATGTTTTCTGTTGATTTGGTACCGTGTCATCGCAGGGATTGTTTAAGTCGGGGAGGGAGCGTAATATGATGGCCGACCACCTTGCGAAGCTGTCTGCTGAGAATGAGCGTCTTCGTGGTGACGTTGCTCGTCTTGAGGGTCAGTTTGCAAGGCTGAAGGAAAGTTTGGATGCAGCGCATTAGTGTGGAGGTGTTGTGAGCCAGAGTCCAAGATCGAGAGCGGGAGACCAGCAAGCTTCAATCGCATGTTGACGAACTTAGCGTTCGTAAGTCTTCGTTATTCTTGGCTTTAAATATTAGTGCACTGTCCTTGTGATAACTTCTTTTGCTTGTTGCGTAGAACTGCTTGATGCTCAGAAAGCAAAACGCCTTGCGGAGGAGAAGACTGATGCTGTCGAACGAGAGATGTACAAGATGCAGACAATGCACGAAGGTAGCCTCTTACTGCCTGTTGTTATGTTTGAATGACTCCCTTACTTGGTTTTTCCTACTTCCGCAGTTCATTGGGGCAATGTTCGTCTTCAATTTGCAGACCTACAGGCGGAGGTGGATTCTTATTATGACCACTTCTGGTCGCTGGCGCTGGAGATCGCCCCTGTGGTGAGCTGTGTTGATGGTCGGGAGCTCATCCCTGAACCTGAGGGACGAGTGACCATGGAGAGTGTGTTGACGAGGGTTCGAGGCCTATGGGGCAGACTTCAATTGTTTACGACTTCGGCGGTGCGGAGTGTGGTTGCACATGGTATGGCTATGTTGCAATCTAATTATCCAAAGGTCGAGCTTGATCGTGTGGAGACCGGGTTCGCGTTAGGGACGTCGGATGAGGATGCGGATCGTCGGGAGGCGGCTGCTGATCGTATCGCGGACTTTGTAACTAAAGACGTGGTTCTGTTTGCTGCTAGGCAGCAATAGTTTGTATCCAGATACATTAGTTTGAACGTGTAAGTGAAAACTACAAAGGTGTAAAATGTCCTGGCAGTGAGCTTTTGTTTCACTTGTATGTCCCTGTCGTGCCTCCTAAGTCGTGAGCCGTAGCAATGAATCATTCGGCCCTGGGTTCCCTGTGGCCCAGATCGTAGAGACCAGAGCTACTGCACACGTAGGCGCAACAGGGATTACCAGGGAGGTAGGCTGCTAGCAACCTTCTGCACAGAGGGCGAACAGCTCATGCGCTCTTGGGGTGGTGCTAGGGGCTGAACCTTTTTCCGAGGGGCTCGATCGTGGCGTGACTAGGGCCTGTGGAGACCGTTCCTACAGACGCTGGGCGCAAAGCCATGCTGCTTGTAGAGTCATCGACCGTACCGTGGTCGTATACAGATTCTGGGCACATATCCTCATGGCCTTCAACACAGGTGATGTTTCTCAGTTGTTGGAGACATTTCACCTGAGAGGTCTATCAATATGATCATAGCGCATAGGGTAGCTACTTCTATGCATTATGAAATTGATAGATCAGATTTGAAGGTTTCCGGTTATGGCCAGGCTGTTTGGAGAACGCCGTAATGCGTTTGGAGAAGTCGTCGAACACTGTGGAAGTGTTTTGGAGAGGTCGTCGAACGCCGTATGCGTTTTGTAGGAATCGTCGAAAGTCATCCGCATTTTTGCAGGAGTTTGATTGCACAGGTCGATAACAGAAAACATATTACTTTATTTATTGGGGGGTAAGGGAGTACAAACTTCATTGAACCTCTTTAAATATCTGGTCTACTTGTATTGCAGAAGCTTTAAGCCTTCACATGTATTTGCGAGAGGGGTCGGTGCTGATTGTTGGTGCTTCCATCTCCTCTGGTCTCTTGGTTGTAGGGTTGTCGTTAGCGCTGGAGCGGTACTTGTCGTGGGGGCGAGGCTTCCCGACGGCGTTGATTGTTTGTTGTTCTCATTCGTATGCGACTTTCATGTCGGTGTGGAGGCTGAGGATGCCTTGCTGCGTTGGGATCTTTAGCACCATGTAGGTATAGTGTGGTACAACCATGAGCTTTGCGAGTGCCGGGTGACCAAGGATCGCATGGTAGGCTGTTTGAAAGTCAGCGGCGATGAAGTTGATGTTCTCGATCCTAAAGTGGTTCTGGTCACCGAATTGCACGGGGAGTGTAATTTGTCCTACTTGTGTAGATTCCTTGTCTGGGATGATACCCCGGAAAGGAAAATTCGCCGGCAGTAGTTCCTTCTTTGAGGGATCGAGCTGGCAGAATGCGTCGATGAAGATAATATTTAGTGCACTGCCACCGTCGACTAGCACCTTCCTGAAGCAGCACGTGACAATGGTCGGGTCGATGAGGAGAGGAAAATGACCAAGGTACCTGTAGTCCGTCCATTCGTCTTCCCCTGAAAAACTGACAGGTTGCTCCGACCAATCTAGATAGCGAGCGTTGGCCGAGTCGTCACCTATAGCAGTGACGGAGTAGATGTCTTTTCGAACTTGGCGGCGTCGCCTTTCTCCTTCAATGACCATGCTACCCCGAAGATGGAGTACGTCGCTTAAAGTGGTCGGAATTTTGTTGTCGGTGGGTCTTGGTCTTCACTCCTTTTGGAGTTATCTTTCTTTGCCTTCCTGTTGCCTCTTTGCCCTATTGCTGCTGCGAGAAGGTCACAATCGCGCATGGAATGCCTGGAGTTTTGTTGTATGGGGCATGGGTGGTCGAGGATTTCGTCATAGGAGGCGTCATAGTCTGCGTTTGGTCCTCCGCTGGCGATATAGCGGTTGTCTAGCCTATGATCGTACCTCTGGGGGTAGCGCTTGGAGCTGCTTGACGGGTGGTCCCGGTGAGCACCGGTCCTTCCGTCGTTGTCTTAGTCTGGTCGGCGGTTCCTGTACCTCTCGTGTTCCGGGAGGCGGGAGTGACGTCGCCTGTTCTCCCTGCTTGGTGTGATGTGGTTCTGGTTGACGTGAGTATTCGCGACTGCCGTGGGCTCTTCCTCGGTTATTAATTTCCTTCGTGCTGATTTGTTTGTGAACTCGCTTGTTGACAGATTGCTAGGGAAGACGGAGATGAACTCTGTTTCGTTGTCGCGAGGGGCGCTCTTGGCAGAGGCTTGAAAAATTGTCCTCCTAGAGGCCGATGAGTACTCTTGGAAATCGCTGGTCGATCCGAGAGAGTCAGGAACCTCTGGCCTCATGATAACGACCGAGCCTAACGAGGCCGCGTTGTCGAGGGACATTGCCTGGTTGGAGTCGCTGATGATCGAAGAAGTGATGATGGTGCTCACAATGGGTGTTGGAGGGATCTGGTCGAAGACTGGTCGGGGCATCTGGCGTTGAAAAGTGTCGCCTGATTGCTGAGTTCATAAGCATAGTCGGAGGGGTGTGGACACCTCTAGTTGCTACGGTCATCGCCCTTGCGGCTCGGTGGTTGCGCGGTCCGTGACCGTGATGGCCGAGGAGCCAACGTCGTACCCCCTGAACGAGGTCGATGCACTCGGTGATGCTAGCGTTGGAGCGGTCGATGGCACCGACTAGGTCGTCGACGCTGATCTTCTTCCGTGGGCGACATGTCGACGTGATCGGACGACGCCAGAGCGACGGTGCGTCTGTCCTCCGAGGGGTAGATCCGACGGTCTAGGAGATAGATCCGATCTAAAGCACGGTGCCTACCGTCGGCAAGACCATCGAATCCGGGAATGTAACCGCTTGACGAGCCATGACGTCGATGCACACACCCCCTACCTGGCGTGCCAACTGTCGACGAAATACACGTCGCGGTCTACCTAGGGGATGACCTACGGTAGTAGATTGTAGGCGGAGGTGTGGCGACGTCGATCAAGCGTAACACAGAGAGCGTAGACATGGCGATTTAGACAGGTTCGGGCCGGTAAATCATCGTAATACCCTACGTCCTGTGTTTTGGTGGCTAGATTGATCTTGCGTATTAGGTTACAAGATCTGTAGTTGATCTGAGAGAGGTCTAAGAGATTCTTTTTGAGGGGGGTCCCTGCTCGCCTTATATAGCTGGGGAGTAGGGTTACAATTTCCATATCCTAACAGATTACGATCGGTCCCTTATGGCAAGGGATCCAAGTCTATCTACTAGAATATTCCTTAGCGAGCAAGGCTTCTCCGGAGTCCTTGGCAAGCACGGCGGGCTAGTCGCGTGCCGCAAGGCCTCGTGGCTGGGCCGTCTCCTGGTTGGTAGGCCCATAAGGTCCCTGGGGATAGGCCGAGGTAGTATCCCCAACAGAAAACATGTCCTTAAAAGGGCTTGCTAAGTGAGTGTTAATTATTCATATGGTATTAAGTATTTATTTAGCCAAGCCTTACTCTTAGTTGTTTGTGGGTTCGTCGTTGGCTCTCATAGTGGGTACTCTAATCAAGGGCCTTCATAAAGACGAATAATCTCGTGCGTGCTAGATAGTAGTTGATAGCATAGACATGGTGTCTAGGCTAAAGGCTACCTTCATTTGGGTTCTACGTAGAGCCATAGGCCAACCATGCTTGGCAGACCAAGTGTTATCTAGTGCCTGAATTAAGCAAGTAGAAGTAGAGTTTATCTATCCATAGATCCTATAATCATAGAAATCAATCTCAATCTCGCCAACTCTATCCTTGTGTTGTCCTTGGATGAACTATCTAGAAGAGTACCATCATTTCCTATGGAAAATACAATACCCTAAATACTTCTTGGTGAAATGCTACAACGGTAATTCTGTGCACTTGTAGATTATTTCTATATGCATTAAAAAATACCAACACTTGCCCCACCAAGGACTTGATTCAAGTGAAAGGCAAGACAAAGCAAACCCAACCTCATCAAGATAACACCATCAAGGGAGTGAAGAAGCTTGATGATGAAGAAACCATGGTTTGCTATGTATGCCACAAGAAAGGCCACAAGTCCTATGAGCATAAGGTGTGGAATGGGGAGGAGCTAAGAAAAAAGAGACAAACATAAAGCCAACAAGAAATCTCTCCAATACATACACCAACAAGGTGGAAAAGATGGCCTTCATACCTTATCTCTTGAAGAAGAAAACAATAATAAGGTGGTAGCCATCTAGATGAACAAGCAAGCCAACAATGGGTTCAAATGCTTTTGGGTGGCAAAGGAGATCATTTTAAACATGAAGAGCACCAACAAGGTTTAGATCCCAAAGGGAAAGTGAGGAGTTCGTTGGATGATGGGGAATTTGGAGACTTGGCAAAGTTGGGGTGCATTTCATGAGGTGCATCACATTGGATCATGCATCACCATTGTGGGTTAGTGAACACTATGGACCCAAATTCTCTTTCCCATGTTAGGTAACTAGATTTAAAATCTTAAAAATTTCAATTAGCATCTAGTTCCTTTCATGCATAGGTATTGCATTTACATGTTTAATATTTTTCATGCATACACTAAGTAATCATATGGTAGGGTTTCTTGGTATCACTCTTATGCTTGGAGCAAACCTACATGGTTTAAATTGTTTATGGGAAAGGCACATAGTTCATTTTTTAGTTGGTTTATCTTATACGTGCCAAAGTTCCAAATTATAGATGACTTACCCCAAATACCTATTTCATGTGATGTTCACCCTTCATGTGACATTATCTTTCAATTGGTATTTTGATCTTAAAATTCAATGTTCATGTCTCCTACAAATAGTCTATGCTTGTATGCACACTTTTAGGGAGGCCACTCTACAAGTTGGACGTTGTGAGACTAACACCCCTTTCAAGTTTATCATGTGTGTAGTAGTCTCATGCAAGGAAAATAGAGTCCCTAGAGATAAGAATGGATTATCTTCGATTGGTATCATTTTATTTCATTTTGGCATTCTTAAAATGCTTTCATTATGCATGATATAGATTAAACTCCTTTGTCCATTAATTTACCGATTATGCATATGATTTGCCATCCACTATATGTATGCAGGATTTTAGAGGGACCTTAGTTTATATAATGTGAGTCAATTTTTTTTATCAATTCCACTCCACATAAAAGGATAAAAAATAATTTAACCCTCCCTTGTGGTACTAATGTCTTCCTTTTCGGTGTTTGATTCCTAAAGGGGAGAATTTGTAGTACCAAAAGGAATCCCAAACCATAATAACACCAAATCCATAATTTTATTTTTTGAAAGATACCATGATACACGTAAAAACATTTTGTATCAAGCATAAAAGTGGCTTTGTCTATGGGTTGATCAAAGGGGAAGAACCTTATTTGGGAATGGTTCAAGATAGGGAGGAAAGTGGATGATGGAGTTAGGGGGACAATAATCCATAATACCACAACGTGACAAGTGCAATGGTAAGATAAGTTATAAAAGCATGTTTTATTCGATATCTTTTAGCCCTTAGAGACTTGCCTTTGTATTGCATCCTAGCAAGTAGATAGGGCTTCAATTCGGTATTTATTAGTATTTGCTTGTTTTGGTCATGCTGGCATCACGCATAAACAAGGGGAGATTCTAAGGAAAATGAACCCATTACCCATTTAGTTTAGATTTTGTTGTTTGAAGATCAACATGATCGAATTGGATTAATATATTTGCAAGTGTTTATTTTGTAGTCCAATTGGGTGCTAACGTGACTTAGACAAAGGCGACATTAAGTCCGGATGATCAACATGACCTTATAAGCATCATAGAACACCCGTAAAATCAAGCAAAATCCAAACATGAAGGATGAAACCAAGTCAGACGCTAGGATCATGAAAAAACAAGTCATATATGACCTGACCTTGACGTGATTATATAACACGAAGGATGGAACCAAGCCAGACGCTAGGATCATTAAAAAACAAGTCATACATGACCTGACCTTGACACGATTATATATGGCCTCATGACTGAATGCTATCATATATGACCGGATGCGTCCGATTCATATATGACTTGCACTGGACGCATTCATATATGATCGGACGCGTCCAATACATATATGACTAACAACAGCTACGTGTCCGGTGTATGTATTTTTTTTGTGCTATGAGACATCGAACACTAAAGTCATATATGACGAGACCACCTGACGCGTCTGGTCATATATAACCTTCACAAATGAATTCTAATGGCTAGTTTCATGTTGGGGACTATATATAGGTTATCAAACCCATCAAATGAGGTGTGGGGAAGTGAAGAAACATACCTGTTGACACAAAAAGCGTCAGATCCGTGAACACCTCGGGCTATTACCCAAAGCTCGATGTCGAGGGCGTGCCAGTCGATTTGACCAATCAATCGACAAGGATGATAACTAGAACAAACTGAACGAGACGACAGCGATGCGCCCGGACGTCAAGACTCAGATTGATCAAGGGTAACTAGAGCAGAGCTAGACGAGGCAAACAGCGATGCGCCCGGATTGCCAAAGCCTAGAGGTACTCCCACGCGGAACTAGCAAGGATTTGACGGAGATCAAGGTGATGCAGCCCGTCGAAAGCTTGAAGAACTCGTTGAAAGCTATAACTAATACATAAAAAGGGTAAATTGCGATAAAAGGTAGAATAAGATAAAATTGGTTTGTTTTTGAATTGGGTTGATTGTTTATTCCATAGCCCTTGGGCACATATTTATACTCCTGCATGGAGAGTTGTACAAAGACACGACACGTATCCTTCCTAAAACAAACTCCTACTTTAAAGGAAACTGACTCGCGCAGGAGCCGGATAACAATATTTATTTCCTAAACAAACACACCTATTTTAAAGGAAAATAAACGACCCATGCAAGAGTCGGACTCAAACTACTATAATAATACTGGTACAAAACACCAGTTTCCTTATACTCTTCCTCGATGGAAGCCTTCCATCGGCAGATCCCTGCAACTTCCTCCTTTGGCCACCTGTAGTCTTCTGCCGCCACCAAGTGCTAAGTCACGCCCATCGGCATCGGCAATACTTCCCCGATTGGCAATCGGTAGCATCTCTTCATCGGCAATCGGCAATGAGCCTTTATCGGCAATCGGCAAGGGCCCTTCATTGGCAATCGGCAATAGCAGCTCATTGGCAATCGGCAATGACTCTTCATCGGCCATCGGCAATGACTCTTCATCGGCAATCCGCTTCAGCAAGATTTCATCAATTAACCTTTGTCGGCGAAGATCATCCGACCTCCATCGGCAAAACACTTAGTCTTCCTGCAGCACCCTTCCATCGGCACTGTCGACTCCTGATACCGATGGAGAACGGCTGCTGACCAGTCAAGCCTCAGCCCATTTGACACGTGTCGAAAAACGGTGTCAACACATGCCCCCCAGTTTCGGAGCATATAACTTTACGTGCCGAAATTCTCTCTACTGTAGCCGTTGCTGTAGCCGTTGCTGTAGCCGTTACCCCCGAGATAGGCGTACGGTTTCCTCGATCCCCGCGTGTGGAACTGCAATTTAATAATTAAATCCCTTGATTGTAGCACAAATAGTTACAGACCACCTCGATCACCGCGCGTATCTACCGTGGGTTTCTCCATATTCCTGCACAATGTGAAACAGAACCCAAAAATGCACCTGAACAAGCTTATAAAAGTCACCGAGATTCACACGGCCTTTTTACCCCGAGCTCATTCTTACTTCCACCTTCCTGCCTTCGTCCTCAACCTCCAGCCGTCTCTGAAGAATACGTGCTCGAGCATCCTTCCTACAATCTGAAGACGAACTGCAAGCACTCCCTCGACTCCAATGGCGATCCAGGTCGACATCCCAAAGGTAAGACTTATCCTTTTCCCAATCCAGCCCTCTGCCAATTTTCGCACGAATCTGGATCTGTCTCTGCTCCTTTTTGACTGCTCTTCATCTTTCCTTTGAACCCTAGGAACTGTACAACAAGGTAGTGATTCCACTCACCGGTTCCACTTTTAGCTGCTTAGGCCCCATGGGCAATCCGGATCCCAGTTACATAATTAATGCAGAAACCAACCGAATTCCCTTCAGATCTGAATGTTTCGGTTTAGGGCTGTGGAAGGATGCTTTCCGGTCATGGCCCAAGCCCACTAAGGGGTGGAAAAATTGGTACCTCAGGGTTGCTGGGGCGCAGCAAATCTATTGGCAAGAACGCAATCTGGACCAGTGCATCCGGCTTTCCATTGCCGACATAGAGAGAAACGAGAACATGCTGATAGCCGCCTCCTATTTCTGGTCGGACACCATGAACGCCTTCTTATTCCAACATGGACCAGCCACCCCCACTCTTGTCGATGTCCACATGTTGACTGGTCTGGACATATCTTCTGCCGATACCTTCACCTTGTTCAACAGGAAAGCTGAGCACATAGTAAATACCCGGAACATCGGCGGTTGGACAGGTTACATTCAGGAATACCAGAAAACAGGATCGGTAAACCAGAGAGAGTACGCCACCTTCCTGAACATGTGGCTGGACAAATTTATCTTCTGTGGTAGGGCAGTTGGACCCACTACCATGTACCTTCCAGCAGCTAAGCTGCTTGCCGATGGGACAAGGCTTCCCTTGGGCAGATATCTTCTAGGATCCGTATATAGTCTCCTCCATCAAGTATCTCAGAAGTTACTGCTAGGCGAACACATCGGTAACCTTGGAGGCCCCTGGTGGTTTATCAACATGTGGCTGCACGCACACATGCAGAAAGTGCTCTAGCTTGACTTGTTTACTCAACATTTCCCGAGAGACATACCAGAAGACCACCAGTGTGGGGAAGATGAATCGGCAACTCGCCCTCCACTCAACTTTGGAGAGGCCACTATTGTGCTGCCAGGGACCGATGCCGATGCGGAGCAATTCTGTCTCTTCTTTCAGAAGTTTTACAATGGAATTCCTGCCACAGAACGGCTCTGGTGGCCATATGCCGATGTAGATAACCAGTTCCCATTGCTATTTAATCTTACCGATGGGAATGTTCCTGAAAACCAGATAATGATGAAGGCCAGCATCACTCCTCGAGCTATCCCAGTGAACATATTTGGATCGGGAAAGAACGCCCCTCCATCATTTGAGTTTTACTACCCATCGGTAGCGGCAAGACAACTCGCGTTTGGCCAACTGCCGATCAAGCTTTGTTACTCCAAGGTAGTGAAGCCCAGACAGACATTCTCCAGTGCTCTGGATTGGAACTAGATTGTCAACCTTCCTGCCGATGCCGATGTATCAAATCTTGACTTGTCCTCCTGGTCACCAACCTCCTTTATTACAAACGAGTACAAGTCTTGGTGGCAAGAATGGAGGTGTCAACTGTTCGCCAAATCATCGCACTACTATTGGCACATGATCGATGCCGATCATATCATCCCCGACGACGCAGTAAGTCCTCATTCCGATGCATTCCTTACTTTTATCTTCGCCATCGGTATTTTAACCTTCTTGCGTTTGACAGGTTGATGACCCAATTCCTCCGATGAGAAAGAGCGGCAAGCCCTTCAAGCTTCGAATAATGAGTCCCGTATCACTCATCGGCAATAAATCTCCCTCGTTAGCTGCTTCATCCCTCGACAGGTACCCACACCGACACCTGCAAAAGCCAAGGCTACATCGGCCGCTGCTGCTGCCCTGACGTGGGTGTTTACAGTAAACTCACCTTCACTCATACCAATTATATACTGTTTAATCGGCAACATTTACTTCGTGTAACTTGCATTGAATATTTTCAGGCCATGAGGTCATCGGCAACTGCCCCAAGCAAACAAGCATCTCCAAGTTCGACTGTCGATGCCCCCCAGTCTGCGTCAAAACGGGCTGGATCTTCTTCCGCTGCCGCGCCAAGGAAGAGGAGGCGTTTGAGGCTGGCTAGCCCATCTTCGCCATCGGCACAAGTCACACCACCAACTGTCGGCACGTCATCGGCAAAAACTCCAACAGCTCCTATCCCAGATCAGCCGATGGACGACGTCCTCGATCAAGAGGCAGTTCCATCCGCTGTAGCGGCAGAGGCGGAATCGGCATCGACACCGTCAGCCAAAGCTCCCAACGAAGAAACCCCCATAATGGCGGCGGTGGCATCGGCATCGGTACCATCAGCCGATGTCCCTGATGAGGCGGTTGTACCTACAGCAGCCGAAGCAACATTATCGGCGCCGTCAGCCCAAGTTGCTGATGAGACAGCTCCGCCCGTCGTAGCGGCAGAGGTAACATTGGCATCGGTACCAACCGAAGATCCCGACGAAAGAGCAGCATCACCGCCACAACCAAGTATCACGCCAGAAACAACGCCAGTGACAGCACCACCATTACCAACGGCGTCGACTGCTCCTCTGGCAGAAGCTCATTCATCGGCAACCGCTACCGATGTCCAAGATGAGGCTGGGCCATCTAGAATGCCAAGTCCTGGGCAAAAAATCCATTTCAAGATGGTAAGTTAATTACTTGAACATTCTAATATGATCCTTCGATCGGCATATTATAACCCCTCTGTTTTCAGGCCCAAGATTCTCCGGATAGTCTATTCTCCTTCAGCCTCAACCCGCAGGACGAAGATAGACGCCAAGACCCCCTCCAAGCAGACAGCTTATTTTCCTTCTCGGTTGACATACCCGATGACGAGGAGGAAGAAAGCTCTGTCCCAACTCTATCGGCAGAGATCAAGACCAAGCCTTAGGCACTGCTTTCCTTGCTACTGCAAGACACATCCCAGCTCATTCAAGACTCATGAGCAGCAAGGATCGCTTTCAAAGACATCCAAAGTCATCTCCCTGCCGATATGGCAGAAGTTCTTCTCCAGGCAGCCTCTATTGACATCAAACAGATCCAGTATCAGAGGCTTGCCCGTCGTATTGCTGATAGGGCCGCTCAAGCCAAGAGCGAAGAAGAGAAGCTTAAATTCAAACACATTGCCGATGAGAAGCACAAAGGCATCGGCCAAGCAGAAGTCTCCATCGGCAACCTTGATCAAGAAATTTCTTGACTGTCGGCAAAGAAGGAGGAGCTGCTTGCGGAGTTACAGAAGGTTGAGGGGGATCTAACTGCAGCCAACCAGCAAAGAGCTCAACTATCCGACTCCATCAAGGCCCTACGGCAAGAAAGGGACCAGAATGCACGACAGGCTATATGATTGAAGAAGAAAATCAAGCCTGTTGAGGGTTCTGCCGATGCCGATGCCAAGGAGATGGATGACATAGAGCGAATCCGCCTGCGTGCGATATCAGTTATCCACTCCTTGCTGTAATGTCTGTTGTATCGGCAAAAACTGTAACCTGATACTTGATTTTGACTTGCAATATAATGCCGGTTTGTTTTTTACCGATGTTTATATTTTCCTTTTCCTCAGCACCCAAACGAGCACGTCATGTGTCAACTCCTTCGAGAGTTTCCGGAATGTATGCTTTGCTGGAGGCAGCCTGCATTATCCAATAGGAACTTGATTAGGAAACCGCTCCAGGCCTAGAGTTCAATCCTGATCGGTAAAATCAATTTCCACACCAGAGTACCATCGGCGAACTCGCTCACCCAGTCATCGGCAACCATCACCGATACCATAACTCATCAAGTCGGCTAAAATCCTGAGTAGTCCCAACTTACTAACAGACCCTGGCAGTTAGCCCGACTGTAACAATAATTGGCAATGAAGCTCCACACTTCCATTGGATCAGAACTAGAACAATGCCGACAGACCCATCAAAGAGCACGAGGAGTAACTTCTAGAATACGTGCAACACACACTGAGTTATCACGCGCAAGCGCAGCATAATCATTCTTACAACCATCTTCCGACAGTTAACGAACCTATCGGCAGTACCACGTCCCATACACAAACCATCGGTAGGTGTCCCCAAGTATAATAATTGAAATTGCCAATTTGCCGATTGCAGCCCCCAAGCCCGCGGGTCCAAGATTGACCTCGATTAGACCATCGGCACAATATTGCTGTCTGTCGATGGATCTCCATCCTTGTGCTTTGGCCTCCACTGCTTCTCCCTTGAGAGTTCTGCATCACCGTACAGGTCATTGCGGCGTTGGCGCTGAATTCTTCTTTTCTGGGTTTTTGTTAAACCCTTAGGGCACCACTGAGAGAGTTTGGTTTTCCAGACAGGCTGGTGCTGCCTTTCATTACTTACATCGACATTTCTTCCGATGTTTGAGTTTCTGGAGAGCACTTCATCAGGTATTTTTACCTTGGTCTGTTCCTTGCTCTCCCCTTGATCAACCTGCCCGCCAAGCCTGCTATGGGGATTAAGCCTGCCCCCCAGTTGGTCATGTACCGATCTCCTCTCTCTAAGCGGCTTGGCGCACCTAGATGCCCGATCATCCAAACAAGGCTTACTTGACTGATCGGCAGTGTGATACCTGTTGCATTCAGGACAGTCATCGGCAGTGGGTAGCTTAATGCCTTCTTCCCAACAGTGAATGAAGAAGGGACACTTCCAATGATTTTTCCGACGAAGCCACTCCCGATGTTCTCTCTCTTCCTGCCGATATCGTTTATCTCGTGATTGCCGATAGTTCCGCCTTGGTACCTTGTGCGTGATTACCATGCCAGGAGCCCTACTGACACAGGCACCTTTATCGGCAATTCTTTTCCTGTCATCGGCAAACTTTCCGACGTCACGCTCAGCCACTTGATGATCAGGATCTACCGATGCATTCTTTCTAGCAGCGTCCGATGTCAGCACCTTAGTTTTTCCACCGGCTTCCACCATATTATTTGGAAATGGGTGTTGATCAATTTTCATCGGTTCTTGGACTTTAGGATTTTCAAATTGGATTCGTCCACAGTTAATTTCTGACTGCAGCTGCTACCTGAACACTTTGCAGTCGTCGATACTGTGAGAAGTTGTATTGTGCCACTTGTAGTACCTGGTATCCTTGAGCTCCTCGGCCGATAGAATTACCTGATTAGGGGTTAGCTTAATCCGCCCTTCCTGAAGCAATAAGTCAAATATCCCATCGGCCTTCGTGACATCGAAGGTGAACTTTCCAGTCCTTTTCTGGTCGGGCACGCAAGGCACCGGCTCCTCATCGTTCACCCATTCAACAGTGCCGACGTTCGTCTCCTCGTCTGACCTGGAGTCCCCTTGTTCAACAAAGAGTACTCTTGCGCTCCAAGTCTTCTTGGGTTCAAATGACTTGACATCCTGATCGGCTTCGATGATATCAAAGACGAATTCCTACAATTCGGCAGCATCAAGGCTTGGCTCTTCGTCCAGCTCTGAGTGTTCTATCTTTTCGGTCGAAAACGCCTTTGTGTCCGGACCTCGCCGATGCGCAGATTCGTTCTCTAGTGGGGCAGACGGATGTGCTCCTTCATGTTTCCGTGGTGAGCAAGTCGGAGCCGTTGATGCATCAGCAGCATCAATCTGTTGAACACCATGCACCGGCTGCCTAACCGATGAGCAATCCTGGACGCCTACTGTCTGGGTAGATTGGTGCATCTCTCCAGGTCTTTGCATTAAGCAGGCCGGGACGATTAGCTCATCGACAGTACCAACCTGTTGAATACTGTGCATCGGTTGATTGACCGATGGGCCACTCTGGATGTCCACTAGTTGATGTACTTCATGTCCCTATGGCGAGCAAATCGGGGCAACCGATATATCAGTAACACCAATCTGCTGAATATTGTACATCGGCTGATTAACCGATGAGCAATTCTGGACGCCTTTCGGCTGAGTATGCTGATCTATCTCTCCAGATCTTGACGTCAAAGAACTTAGGGTGATTGGCGCGTGCACAGCACCAGTCATGATAACACCATGCATCGGCTGCAGTGCCGATGAGTAATTTTGCGCCGTTGCTAGCTTGTGCCATGGCGTTATATTTATTGCGTTCATCGGTTGCTGTACCGATGTCTCATTGTACACTCTTTCCTGCGAGCATTGCAGTGTAGCACTTATCGGTTGATGTACCGATACTTCATTCGGAAGACTCGCTGGACGATGCTGTGGGACCCCTGTCATTTGGTGTTCAGGCTGCACATATCGCTGCTGAATCAATGATTGACTGATCCAACCTGCATTAGGTGTCATCGGTACGTGATTTACCGATGGCTGATAACCAGCTGACTCTTGCAACCCTTGTACCTTCGGATGATAGTGTTGATCTGCAAGTACCATAGGCTGAGCAACTATTGCCGATGTAGGTTGATTGGCATTTAACACACTTTGCATCGGCCAGGAATTCACCATCGGTTGATCGCCCGCTAAGATCCGTCGCTCATGTACCCTTGAATGATCGCTTTGACCCGCGGGTACCACAACTTGAGCGGTCATTGCCGCTACAGACAGGTTGCCAATCGGCACACCTTGTTGCTTCGACCAAGCAGTTGCTGGTGACTGATAGCCAGCTGAGGCTTGCAACTCTTGTATCCTGGGAAGATAGTTTTGATTTGTAGCCACCGTGGGTTGAACAGCTACGGCCGATGCGGGCTGACTAACACTCGACATACCTTGTTGCATCGGCCAAGAGTTTGCCGATATAGGCTGATTAACAGTTGGCACGTCTTGTCGCATTGGCCAAACATTTGCCGATAGCTGATAACCGGCTGACGCTTGTCCTTGTTCTACCCTTGGATGATTGCTTGGACTCACGGGTACCATGATTTGAGCAGTGTTTGCCGATACAGGTTGATTGGCAATCGGCACACCTTGCTGCACCGGCCAAGCGGCTGCCAACGACTGATAGCCAGCTGAGGCTTGTTCTTGTGGCGCCAGATAATTCATTGCCACCATGGGCGGACTGACAGCAGCAGGACTTTGTTGTACCAGCAAGTAATTTGCCGATGGTTGGGCGTATGGTACTTTGGGTGTCGCCGTTTGCAGATTTCCTGTCGGCAACTGCACCGTTGGAGAAGATGTAGCATAATGCATCACTGGAACCATCGGCTGTACAGATGTCGCTGATGCCATGGGAGCCTTCCACCCTGCATGGTTACCTTGGACCGATCCGGAATCAGTAGATGGATTCAGAGACATACCATATCCCCACCAGCTGGCAGAAGTTGACTGACTCTGGATGACAGGTCCGGACATTGCTGAGGCCACCAGATTTGTATTCACCTGAGTAAAGTTTGCTGGGCTCGATCTTGGTGGCATGATCTCATCGGCAGATTGGTTCATAATCGGTGAAGACACCCTTGGAACCGCCGATGGAGTCGCAACAGATGCCGATCCGAGTTGACGATGCTCTAGACCAACATAATATGGTGCCTGCCCCTTGAAAGTTTGCTTGACGGCATTGCATACAGCATCGGACAGCACATTGGATTGGCTAATTAATACATTATTGAATGCAGAATTAACCATCTCTTGTATTTTACCAGGATCGGCGTTGAAAGTGATCTGCCGCGGCGACGGCGGATCTTGCTTCTGTACTGCTTCGCCGATCCCGTTTAGGCTAAAGGATCTAAGATATGAGCGCCTCTATTCCTCCATTGCCTGCTCCAGAGCCTGTTTTTGATGACCTGTCAGATCTGCTGTGGAGACTTCAATGACACTCCTTGGATTAGTCATGATAAACATATTTATATAATCTGTCCCACCGAGCGTGCCAAAAGAGGTGTTGACACAAAAAGCGTCAGATCCGTGAACACCTCGGGCTATTACCCAAAGCTCGATGTCGAGGGCGTGCCAGTCGATTTGACAAATCAATCGACAAGGATGATAACTAGAACAAACTGAACGAGACGATAGCGATGCGCCCGGACGTCAAGACTCAGATTGATCAAGGGTAACTAGAGCAGAGCTAGATGAGACAAACAACGATGCGCCTGGATTGCCAAAGCCTAGAGGTACTCCCACGCGGAACTAGCAAGGATTTGATGGAGATCAAGGTGATGCAGCCCATCGAAAGCTTGAAGAACTCGTTGAAAGCTATAACTAATACATAAAAAGGGTAAATTGCGATAAAAGGTAGAATAAGATAAAATTGGTTTGTTTTTGAATTGGGTTGATTGTTTATTCCATAGCCCTTGGGCACATATTTATACTCCCGCATGGAGAGTTGTACAAAGACACGACACGTATCCTTCCTAAAACAAACTCCTACTTTAAAGGAAACTGACTCGCGCAGGAGCCGGATAACAATATTTATTTCCTAAACAAACACACTTTTTTTAAAGGAAAATAAACGACCCATGCAAGAGTCGGACTCAAACTACTATAATAATACTGGTACAAAACACCAGTTTCCTTATACTCTTCCTCGATGGAAGCCTTCCATCGGCAGATCCCTGCAACTTCCTCCTTTGGCCACCTGTAGTCTTCTGCCGCCACCAAGTGCTAAGTCACGCCCATCGGCATCGGCAATACTTCCCCGATCGGCAATCGGTAGCATCTCTTCATCGGCAATCGGCAATGAGTCTTTATCGGCAATCGGCAAGGGCCCTTCATTGGCAATCGGCAATAGCAGCTCATCGGCAATCGGCAATGACTCTTCATCGGCCATCGGCAATGACTCTTCATCGGCAATCCGCTTCAGCAAGACTTCATCAATTAACCTTTGTCGGCGAAGATCATCCGACCTCCATCGGCAAAACACTTAGTCTTCCCGCAGCACCCTTCCATCGGCACTGTCGACTCCTGATACCGATGGAGAATGGCTGCTGACCAGTCAAGCCTCAGCCCATTTGACACGTGTCGAAAAACGGTGTCAACAATACCAAGAATGTTGATACATCATTTTAGTGTTCTCCAAATGCATAGTGCTTAATGATACACATATGGTGATTAGTATAGGTAATTTGCAAAGTGCATAGCTTAATTAGACCACGACTTATGTGCTTGCTCTAGGCTTAGGCCTAGTTTTAGTGAGGTTTGCATAGCTCTTACCACTTGGTGCTTGTAGGCACCATTGTTGTATTTGAGAGGCTTATAGTCTAGCAAGATCACACCAACCACATTTGTGACGTGTCCACCACCGTGTACCAAAGGGAACAAGGCTCGTGACATTTCGGCTGGAAGCTTGATAGTGAAGATAGCGGGAAGCATCTATGAGACTTGTTGAATGGCATGTCTGAGATTCACTTGCATGTGGGAAAGACTCAAGGCTATCTACAGAATTACCTCACCGGGAGCTTGGCTCTTGCGAGGGATTCCTTGAGAGGGGGGTCGACGAGGACTAGGGAGAACTTGTGCGCTTTTTGGTACTTGAGTAAAAGATACCAGGATCGTCGATTAGAGTTTACATCTCTACCTTACTCTTTAGCTTCCGTATTTATATTGCATATTTAGGTTTGAGCTTTAACTTTTCTAGTTTAGTTTATATGCTAGTTGGTTGGATTATAAAATAGGTTGCATAATTTTTTTCCGATAATAAAGATTGCAATATAGTAGCAAAACTGTAGTTTCATATGTAGATAGGTTATCTTACTACATAGGTTTTGTCAAAGATAAAAAAAAGATTATAGATTAGATTTAAAATTTTAAGGTGCCTAATTCACTTTTCACATCCACGTCACGGCTCTTTCACCGTTGTAGTTTCCGGGATCGAAGTCCAGGGGTCGTGTGATCGTTGATTTTTCTAGACCTCCATATGGCTCCATCATTAAAGAGACCGCCGCCCGGTTGGTTCGATGGGGATCGGTTGGCGTTCGTTTGTCTCTGCATGAGTATGAGTCGCCGCACCTGTTTTCCTCGCTGGCTTCCAACTCCCACAAAAATTGCATGCTCCCGACACGTATATGGAAACAAACGGTTAGATAAAAAGAGGGACCGAGATAGAGCTTTTATATATATATATACTCCCTCGGTATCATAATTAGATGACGTTTTGGACAAGCTTTGAGTCAAACATTAGGAATATAAATCATCAATAACTTTTAAGTTGTTGAGATTCGAAATGTGAAAATTATATGAATAGATTTGTCTTGAAAAATATTTTCATAAAAATATACATATAACCTTATTCTATAATTATTTTTATAAAAATAAGAGGTCAAAGTTGTGTTTAGAAAACCATATCGCTGTCCAAAACGTCATCTAATTAGGATATGTAGGAAGTACGGCCTATATATAAAAACTGCTGTAATAAATACGTCCTCCGAGATGACAGTTTTAGCAACAGCCAGCAGTCAAAACGCAATACCACACGCGTGGCCATATGAGGGTGCCGCGTGCAGGATGCATTTCGTGCTGGCCTGCTGGCCAGTGTTCCGGCATGGTCAGGCCAAACGCATTGACCTGTTGCTGCCGTGCTCCCGCCGTCGCACCACACGTTTCCTAACGACGCAGACGCTATGATGGCAGCCGAACTCAGACTCTCTCTCTCTCTATATTATCTCATTTGGCTCCATGCAGCCGGCACGCAACCTGCCATGCTAAGTGGAGGCGTCAGGCAGATCACTCCTGCTCCCTGAAACGTACGATTTCTCAGTGACCGATCTCCCGCCCCATACGGCGGACGGCGCTAGTGTCTCCTTATCCTTTCCCTCGGCAAGGACTGGACGGCCCTGCTCCTCCCGCACATCAAGTTTGATTGTACTCTATCAAGGATTCATCATTCACGGCGCCATTATTTTATCTTTTTTTGCACACTTTGCCGGGAACTGAGAGTGACACGCCCCATATATAGATATGTCCATGGTTGAAAGGTTGAAGCCATTAATATTGACTAGCACTAATACATATATAGGCTTCGCACTTCGCAGCGTTGCTCGTGATACATGGAAAAGAAGTAAACGAAAAACATAAAAGGTGCCCATGATACTTAGAAAAGAAGTAAGGAAAAAACATAAGAGAAAAAAAGAAAAAAAATGATTTCTTCTCCACTGCTTGCACACACACACACACCCAATGTAAAAAGAAAATGAAGAAAAATATATGAGAGAACGAAAATAAAAAAAAATTAAAATAAAAAATAAGAATAGTAGAAATAAAAAGTCATGTCCATGGACAGTAGCACGCAGTGCCAAAGCCTGAGACAATGAGGGTTCATGCACGGTTTAATATATTGTATGTCGTATATTCACCGTATCTCATCTCGCTTTTATATTATTACTCCCTTTCCTGTTTGCTTCGTAATCCTCACGTCATATGTTAACGATGATATTGTTATTTTGGTAGCTATTTGGCAATATTACACAGCTGTACTATAGCGGCGGTAAAAACGTATTTCTACATGTGTTTTCGTAACCACCTGCGTGAAAGGCCAGTAGAAATGAGGGATTTCTACAGGCGATTTCTGTAGAAGCGCATGTGAAAATCTATTTTCACAGGCAGAACCGTCTGTGAAAATTGATTTCCACAGACGGTTTGTTTAAGTGAGCCGCATGTGGAAACAGATTTCCACAGACGGTTTGTTTAAGTCAGCCGTCTGTGCAAATAGTTCCTACCCTGCCAAATTTTTCAATTTTTAAATTTAAATCAGACCCTATGTTTTACCCTAAACCTATTCGATGATGTTCAATTATACCCATATAGTATTTAACTATTTCATACAAGTGGTTTCATGCTCATAAACATAAAGTCACACTTATTTACAACATCAAAGTTTCATGCTCACAAACATAAAGTAAATGTATTTACAACAAAGTTCTCACTAGTGCTCTAGTGCTCACAAACACTATATATATACATCAAAGTTTTCACTAGGGCTCTAATTAATAACCATTTCGACTAAGTTGTAGACCACTGATCTCTGTGAGCTGTCTATACTTTGGGTCACTTAAGGTGGCCGACTCGTCGTGATAATTCCCCTCGTGAGGAATGACATCTCTCATGATGAATGAGCACAAGTCCTCAACTGTGGCGTACAAAGTTCGTTCGCTCCTCATGTTAGTCGTCTTTTGTTGATAAGCTTCCTGGGAGAAAAGTTTATAAACATTAATATATACACTTGACAATACATTTATAACTTTAATGTGAGAACTAAAATTATGACTACTACTTATATTACCTTAGAAGGGTTCCTGTTGTATCGTCCGTTCTACCTCATGAACTCGCACATGTAGAATCCACACAGGACCGATCCAGGTGGTTGCTTGTGGCACTATATAAGAAGAAAGTGGTCATGTATATACTTACAACATCGTGTATGATATGTATTCATAACTTTTCATACATACCAGCCAATGATGATATATGTTCAATGGCTGCACTGGATTGTCGCAGTTTCCTTTTTTCAATTTGTAATACCTATATTCCCTATAATCTTGAATAGAATCACCATGTTATTCTCAAACTTTTTTATCAATAAAAGTATGCAAGCATATCTCAACTTACAGTTCCAAGTTGTTTAAGAACTTTGCATAGCTCGTAGTCGGATAATCTGCGGAGTCTAATACCAATACCCTTCCTTGCCTAGGATAAATGACAAAGCAGATCCAGTGGTCTCTACACGAAGCAAATTTGTGATGCAAGTGTGTATTAAAATTATTAATTTGAACTATGCAAAATCACACTTACCCAAAGTTATATGGGGACATTATGCATTTTCTGTCTTGATATATAAGCAACGATGTTGCCAGGTAGTAGGAGTATTCAGTTTCAAACTTTTTCTTCAGCTTCTTTTTCATGTCCTCTCGTTCTTTACCTTCTAACCTCTTTAAATCTTTATCGTCCTCTCCGATTCTGAAGTTGTGTCGGTCCTCAGATATTTTTATTGGGTTCATATACGCAACCCTTTCATTTTCCCTGTGACAAGGATCGTTACCGTAACGCATGACCTGCTCCTCATATTGCATTCTGCAAGGCGCATGTTCATGTAAGATATGGAATTAGAATGGATACAACTCACAAATAAAAACACATGCATATTTATTCATCATCAACCACATGTCCTCGAATGTAATAATGCATGTCTGTCTTTCACATGCAAATACAGGTGGTGGTATAGACACGTTGATGGTGTCAATGCCAACAGAAGCTGCTCTCATGTACAAATCATGCAGCCTTTTTATACCACTAGGGATCTTGATCAATTTATCCCACCGTAGTAGTGGCCTCCCCGAGTGATAACAATCAGGAACATGTTTGTAATCTTCCTTTATTGGCTTCCTGATATTTACGCTAATTACCTCAGGCTTTTTGGCTGACTTCTCATGCTCATCCAAGTCAAGAGTACGAGTAGTGCGTTGACGTCCAATTCCTGCCAAAAATCTGCCCACACCAGCATTATTCTTTTTCGTTGGCTCCTAGGGGGATATCAATTTGGGTATTCGAAATTTCTTCTTTGGTTGCGGTGGAGTCACCTTTGTTTGTTCTGGGTCCTTTGGTTCAGGTGCTGGGCAAGGTGGAGAACTTAATGATGCATCCTTTGGTTCAGGAGGAGCCATGATCGGTGGGTCTAGAAGAGTTTGGGCAGGTGGTGATGGTGGGTCTGGAAGAGTTTGGGCAGGTGGTGATGGTGGGTCTTGAAGAGACTGGTCGGGTGGTGACGGTGGGTCTAGAAGAGAATGTGAAGAACCGGACGACCCCTGAGTGAGTGGCAGGGCTTCAGAGGATCGTGTTGGCGGCTCACTCAATTAGACATTTCGCTGTGGCCAAAGGATGAAGTTCTTGATAGCCTGTCCGAGTCTCTCAATGCCCTCGGGACCGGCAATGTCTAGCATGTCATCTTTGTATCCTTGGACAACCGTCACCACTTCAACCTTGCAGTAGTCCTCTGGAATGTCATCACCATGATACTTGCGTCCTGGGATCGCAAATCCTGTGCCTACTACCCTTGTACGATGATTGACTATACCATATCTTATGACGAGGGAGCAAGGCGTGGGCATATCAATGTCATCAACTGCATAGTGAGTCTTGTTTCCCGTTGACGCAACACTGCTTGGAATTGTTCCTAGACTGTGTGTCACCGCAAGCTGTTGTGATGTTGGGACTAGCTGAATCTTGGGACCCTGACCTGGCGTATGTTGTTGACCAGACACCGCACTAGCCAATTTTTGCATCAACTCAGGAGGAGGATTGGCCAACATTTGGGACATAATCTCTTGGAAGTCGTTTTTTTGCCTCTTCCTTAAAATACGAAGACATCTCTTCCTTGTATCGATCACGCTTCTTGTACTCACCTTGTCACTCTGGTCCGAATCCTTGTTTCCATCCTTCTTTTGAAGATATTCCTCGAACATGACCAGGATGCTCGGGGTTACCCAAACCAGCAGTTAGGATGTCCTTGTCTCTTCGCGGATTAAATAATCCTTTCTCATGTTCTGCTGCTACCTCTAATATGCTCTTAAGTGCTTCATCGATAGCTGGGTCTTCAAAGGACATACCGGTCTCGGTTTGCATTGGTTTCCGAGCCATTAACCAATTTGCGGTCCTTTCTCCAAGTTTCTCGGATAGCACTGGAAACCCTGTCGCCTTCTTGGTAGCCTCTTCTTCCCTCCATTTTGGAATCTGTCGTTGGTAACCACCAGAGCCTAAGTGGTGGAGGTACTTGTTCTTTTTTGCGAGCGTAGAATTGGATTCGCTCCGAGCTAAGAACTCTGCTTCTTGCCTCTGCTCTAGGAAAACCGCCCACTGACCGGCCGAAATCTGGTACTTTTTTGTTGGGTCAGTCTTTGCCCACTTGGTATTCAAGTCGCATCTCCATTTGCGGAATATGACCGCACATTGCTTCAGTGCAAACTCCTTTACCAGTGCTTCTGAGCCCTGAGGAAAAATAAACCTTGTCAACATCTTGGCCGAAAGCATGTTCCTAACATCGACTGACACATTTTTCCAATGTTGGATTGTGACGTCAAGATTGTCCCTAACTACGAAACCAAGTGTGTTTCGAAACTTAGCTACGACGGCCACAGGAGCGAGGGGCTGTTCTTTAGGGCTCACTTCTGAGATTCTATATGTCTCATCTGGCCACCTATTCATTCCTCTATCACCTCGTTTCCGGTCACTCGTCTTCCTTTTCCTTGAACTATTGGTGGTGGTGGTGGTCTCGGTCATTTCTGGTGCATCTTCTTGTGTCATTTCATCTTGAGTTAATATTTCTCTGAACTCAGATAACACATCCTATTCATGTCAAAACATATACTCATCAGATTACGAAGGCTAATCCATTGTGGCAGACTAGTCATGAAATTAGGTACAACCATGACATCCTATATGCAAAAATTACCTCATCTACTTCTGGATTGTAATCAGGGTCACATTCATATTCACGAAGGGCCATCCTCTCTATGCGAGGATCAATGCCAGCGCTTGGTGATTCGTATTCAGGAGTAGATTCTCGGGACCCCGTTGCTTAGGACCCTATTGCTTGCTCCGCGGGGTGGGGCCCCGTTGCTTGCTCCGTAGGATTGGACCCTGGTGCTTGCTCCATAGGGTGGGACCCCGGTGTTTGCTCTGTGGGGTGGGACCCGGTTGCTTGGTCTGTGGGGTGGGACCTCGCTGCTTGCTCCGTGGGGAGGGACCCCGCTGCTTGCTCCATGGGGTGGGACCCCGCTGCTTGCTCCGTGGGGTGGGACCTCGCTGCTTGGTCCTTGGGTGGAGAACTCATCGTAAAATTCTATACACTTATATTTATACAATTAGTATATGCCTTTTGCGAAAAACTATACAAGTAATCTACTATTCTAAATAAGCATACAATTACTCTAATATGATTTGAGTGGTACACTACTATTATATAAGTACTACTACAAGTATATACATACAAGTACACTACTAGTATATACAAGTATACTAAAATTGATTATATAAGCATTTAATTTCTCTATTATACTCTACTCTACCCTACTCTACTCCAACATATAAGTCGGAATAAACATGAATAAGCAAGTACTCTACTCCACTCTACTCTATTATATAAGTACTATTCTATACAAGTACTCTCTCTCTGTTCTAAATAAGCATGAAAATATACAAGTACTCTCACTACTATTCTAAATAAACATGCTTTGGGCCATTATATACAAAAAACAAAATGAAAAAAGAATAGTAATATCCTCTCTCTGTCTTCCTCTCTTTAGGCCCAGCAGTGTTAGCCCAGAAGTGGCGGCCCAGCAGTGGTGGGGCCACCCTGTCAGCTACGTCTTCAACCCCGGCCCCCTCCTCACCGCCGCCAGTCGCCACCGCGCGCCACCGCCCCGCCCTGCCCCACCACCAGCCGTGCGCGCGCGCCACCGCAACCGCGCGACACCACCACCACTACCACCGCCACCGCCACTCCGCCACCGCGCGGAACGGCACCACCGCCACCGGCACTGCGCGGCCATGCTCCACCACATGCCCCACCACCAGCCGTGCGCGCGCCACCGCAACCGCACGACACCACCACCGCCACCGCCTCGCGGCACACAGCAACCGCCACCGGTCGGCACTGCCCCGCCGCACACAGAGAGAGAAGAAGAGGGGGCTCTCGACTTACCAAGAGTGCGGAGGACGCCGGCGTGTCGAGAGAGAGGGTTCAGTGGCGGGGAGGGCGACATGGCGATGAGCTTAGTCGGCGGCGTGGAAAATTTGGGCAGCCTAATGGCGCTTCTTTGAAATCTGCTGGCGCCAAGGGACTTAGAAAATTTCAAGCTGAGAGCGCGGGCTATATAAGGGGATGATTTCTACAGGCAGTTGTGTTATGTGAACCGCCCGTAGAAATCATTTATACAGGCGGTTGACTATACCAACCGCCTGTAGAAATGATTTCTACAGGCGGTTCACATAACAGAACCGCCTGTAGAAAACATTTGCATATAGTTAGGGTTTATGTATTGTTTATGTATTGTTAATTTATAGTTAGTTAAGGGTTAGTTAAGCTAGGTTCTATGATTAGTTAAGCTGGGGTTGATCGTAACACAACCGCCTGTAGAAAACATTTGCATATAGCTAGGGTTGATCGTAACAAAAATAATTTCTCTCAGCGTGAAAGATTCTTTGCAGTACTCATCCCACATTTGAACACCTGTTTTCCACAACATCTTCATGTCTTCCATTAAGGGCTCCAAGAAAACATCTATGTTCACTCCAGGTTGTGTAGGTCCAGAGATAAGGATGGTTAGTATGAGGTACTTTCGCTTTTGCATCAACCATTGGGGAAGGTTGTAGATGGTGAAGATCACCGGCCATGTGCTATGTGTGCTGCTCCTCTAGCAAATGGATTCATTCCATCAGTACTCAGTGCAAATCTAACATTTCTTGTTTCCTTTGCAAAGTCTTCATGGTTGTTATTGAAATCTCTCCACTGCGTGCCATCAGCCGGATGACGAAGCTTCCCATCATTTTTGTGCTCATTTAAAGCATGATAGGTCATAAGTTTGGCATCCTCTGGGTTAGCGAACAAACACGTCAATCGATCAACCGCAGGAAGGTACCACATCACTAAAGCAGGAATCTTTTTCTGAGTATAATAGTCTACTTCGTCTTTTTCTTTGCTTGTGAGGGGTTTTGTTGCTCTCTGTTGGGTCTTCTTTCTCTTATTTCCTTTACACTTGGAGGCAACTCATTCTTCTTCTTGAAAGTCTTTATTTGTCTTGTACCTACTTGCACCATAGTTTGGACAGCTGACCATGTCCTTATACTTATCACCTCGATATAGGATACAATGATTTCTACATGCGTGGATCCTCTCAACACCCATAGTGAGCGGACTGGTTAACTTCTTTGCATAGTACGTGTTAGCCGGCACATTGTTCTCCTTTGGAAGCAAGTCTGCGATAATACTCAAGAACGCATCAAAGCCAGCATCAAATAAACCATATCTAGCTTTGAACACCAAAAACTTAAGCACAGACCGCAGTGTCGTGAACTCTTGGGTACAACCCTTAGACTCATCATACAAAGGCTCTTTTGCTGCATTCATCAGGGAATCCATACCTTTCATGAACAACATTGAAGGGTCATCTAAATGACGATGCAACAGTGCCTCTAACAATTCTGCATCTTCCGCAGCCATATCTGGCAGGACCTCATGAGATTCATTTCCTCCATCAACACCATGATCAGGATCAAGAGGTTGTTGTGTCTTGTGTATGAATGGGAACTCATCAACAAGCATATGTAGATCAACATCAATATCTGCAGTGTTTGCCGTTGTATAATGCGCAGAACTACCCTCTCCATGTTTTGTCCAAATCAAGTAATCCTTCATAAACCCTCGACAGACTAGATGAGAAAGGATTGTTTGAGTGTCATCAAATACAACAACATTTTTGCAGTCTATGCATGGACAATGTATTTGCTTCATCTTTGTTCTCGAAGCATGGTTCTTAGCAGCATCAACAAACTATGCACTTCTGATAAGTATGATGGATCTAGTCTTGACAACTCATACATCCATAATGACCTCTCCATCGTACCTGTATAGAAATATAATGAATTAATTGTATGCTAAAAGTTGAAACCATATGCCTAGCTCGAAAAAGTTACTCAAACTGAGTAAAAATGAATAAAAGGATGCAAGAGAGAGATAAACTACTTTATTAACCTACTTTATTAGAGAACTAACAAAAAAACTATATTGCTCTCTACATATAAAAACACTTCATGAACACAATCCATTGCTAGCTACAACTAAAAAATCCATTTCATAAGGTACATTTTTTAAACCTATATTTGTCTCTCCATTTCATAAGGTACATTTTTTAAACCTATATTTCATGGAACAATTTATGAATATAAAGATAAAAATACTAAGTAAATGGACCTATATGGCTCTCTACATGAACATAACATTCATTGCTATAGGTGTATACATACAACTAAAAAAATCTTGGATAAACTAAATTGACAATAAAACATGAGTAGGGAGAGTGTAGAGAGGCATCATCTAACCATCTTAAGCATAAACATTTCACAAAATCTTGCTCATAACCTAGCTACCCTTCTCTCTCACTCATGGTGAAACCCTAGATCCAAAAGGGACTCAAATTGAGCAAGGAATGGACAAAATGAGGCAAGAGAGGTATAATATAACCTTTCTTATCAACCTCCTTCCGAAAATGAAGATCAAAACCTCCCCCTTGTATTTGAAGAAATATGGACCTCCAAAATCGCTTTAAATGGAAGTTGGCTGCGAGCTACAGTATTTCTCAGGGAGGAAGAAGGGTATATATAGCTACAGGAACACCACTGGCGGTTGCTTAAGTCAACCTCCTGTGAAAATAGCGCATTTGCACAGGCGGTTCACCTAAGTCAGCCGCCAGTGTAAATCTATTTATTACACTAGCGGCTGACTTAGCTGAACCGCCGGTGGAAATGCGCCATTTCCACATGCGGTCATTTTAAGACAGCCGCCAGTGTAAATAGGTTTACACTGGCGGTTCTTAGCTTGTCCGTACGCAACTATTTTCACTGGCGCATGATAAGTGAAATCGCCAATAGAAATAAAATGCCACCGCAGGCTTAGAGCTGCTTTGTACTATAGTGGTTTGCCGCTATAACTACAGATGTTACAGTTTCTTAGTATCATGCCCGATACATCATAAACTTATTTTTTGTCTAACTTTGCTACAATTTTAGGTTTAATTTTGTTTGTCGAATTTTTTTAGCAGCTACATTTTACCAAAGGTGTGGCGCGACATGAACCAAACATGCTCTAAATGACTGTCGTTTTTTTAGAAATAACTTTAACTAAATATACATAAAAAATATTATTATTTATGATACATAATAATTACTATCGCCGAGTAGATATTTATGACTTTTTTCTCTATCGACCCGTTTGTAACCCTTATTACAGTTTGTGCATTTAACATGAGCAACCTTGAACCGAAAGGTAAGAATGTTTTTGACGTAAGAAACCTAACAATGTTATGCGAACAAATATAAATCTTTATCTCCTCAAGCACACCATCTGTCCTAGGCACGTGATTCGAAACACCGGTGAAATGCATGCTACTAGGATGACATTTATTTACGTTTGTCTTGCCTGCTAGTATTATTTATAAAAAAATATTTCCTCCATATCTATATTAGTTGACGTTTAGGATAGAGACACAGTCTCCAAAGCATAATTTTGAATGCTTATATTTTCAAAAATATTTTTTGTAATATAATATATGTATATTTTTATCATAGTATTTTTTAAGACAAATCTTGATATAGTTTTCATTTTTCCAAACTTAAGAACTTTAAAGTTATTCATAATTTATATTCCGAATATTTGACTCAAATCTTATCCAAAACGTCAACTAATATGAGTATAGATGGAGTACTTTATTCCGACATCTCTGACTATAAAATTGATGTTCCAATGTTTTTGATCACTAACGAAATGGTGAAGGTGTCTTAGCATTTTTATAAGTAGTAATAAAACACTACTACTAATCATAGCACATTAGAGTTATTACCTTATATTGTTTCTGTCCCTATGTAAGTGTCATCTTTAGTGTGCATGCCACAAGTTTTATCCGATTTGTAGAAAATACATGCAATATTTATATCTTCAGATAAGTTTATTAAAAAATCTTTCTAATTATAATAATTATGTACGATAAATATTAATAATTTTTAACATATATTTAGTCAGTTTTTTTGCTAAATGTAAACGACAGATATTCAGAGGTACGTAGAGGGAGTATTTGCTAGGAAAAAAATATACTAAATATTGAACGTTAAAACACTACAAAATCCTTTGTCGTCACCACGGAGAAGTTACATACTCCCTCCGTCCCAAATTAACTGTGGTTTTAGGTTTCTGTGTCACAACTTTAATTAGATTTATATAAAATATGTGCAACATTTATGTTTTCAAATAAATTTATTAAAAAACTAGATCAAACGATCTATCTAATGATATCAATTATGTATCATAACTATTATTATTTTTTTATATAAAATTAATTTAAATTATTTCTTGAAAAGTGAGAAAGACATATATTTTGGGACATCAGAGGCAGTAGCTATGAATTTACACATTAGGCTTTGTTGTGGTCGTTAGTTTGCATTGAGATTTTTTTGGATGAATAGGCCGGCAAGGAGGAAAATAAATCAAATGTGGAGTTTGGACCGACGACAATGCTGGGAGGTACATACAGATACAGATGTGTGCAAACACCCTTCGTTGAAACTGGGAATCACTGCATTAAAAATCGTAAACGTACAAGAGAAATACTTTTTGTTTTTTTTATAAATATCTCTCTTCTACTGTACTAGAAAGTACTCTTGTTTTAGGGTAAGAAAAGTAAACGCTTCACATCAAAACCCAAAGGATTTGAATAGAAAATTACGAAACCCAAATGATTTGAACAGAACATTAGGAAGACTCCCAGTTAGCCACAAAGCCACAGCAGGATAGGAGGTTTTCATCAGTGCTCAAGCTAGGAGAGGAGCACCTCGTCGATGAGCTTGTCCAATGTCCATCAGGCCTCGCCGCGGCCACGGCGCTGTCTCTGAGTTCGGTCACACGTCGGCGCATCTCCTGCCCTTTCTCTCCCTCCATGGCCTCCCGTATGAGCGCCTCTACCTCGCTCCTGCGCACGTCATCACCGATCTCCATCCCGATGCCCCACTCGGTGCGTTTGTACCGGCAGTTGGTCTGCTGCTCGGTGAAGAAGGGCCAGCACACCATGGGCACGCCGCCGCAGATGCTCTCTAGCGTGGAGTTCCAGCCCGAGTGCGTCAGAAACACCCCCACAGCCTCATGTTCCAGCACCGCCGCCTGCGGGCACCACGTCGACAGCATGCTCTGTCCCTCCGTCGCGGCTACGAACTCCGGTGGCAATCCGGCGGAGTCGTCACCCTTGACAAGGTCCGGGCGCACGTTCCACAGGAAGGCGTACGTAGCCGGTGTTGGCCAGCCCCCACGCGAACTCGACCAGCTGCTCGTTGGACATCACCGTGATGCTCCCAAAGTTGACATACACAACGGAGCCCGGCGGGTGGCCGTCGAGCCAGCGCAACGGCGCCTCCTGCTCCTTCCACAGGTTGGATCCAATGGCCACGACAGGCCTGTCCGTAGGCACGCTGTTCCGCACTGTCAGCGAGAGAGGGCCTACGGTGTAGATGGGCGGAAGGAGCTTCGCCATGGCGTCGAGCAGCGTCGCGTCAAGCTCATCAAAGGTGTTGATGACCACCGCCGACGCCTGCGACATGCCCGCCGTCTCGTGGATGAAGAAGTTGAACATGATGTCGTTGGGATCCGTGGTGCGCAAGAAGGTCGGGAAGTCCCGGAGCCGCAGGTCCTTGGGCGCGCCAGGGATCCAGTCGACGACGGTATCCAGGTACCCGTCAGTGAGCTGCGCCTCGTTCTTGAGCGGGACGATGCCACGCTCCACGAGGTGACGGTAGTGGTAGTAGCCGATGAAGCCGCAGGCGCTGGCGGTCCAGAGCGTAACGCAGGGGAGGCCGAGCTCCCGCGCGGCGCGGAGCGCGAAGGTCATGGTGGTGTCGCCGACGACGCACGTCACGGTGGGTCGTCCCTCGGTGTCGGCGTCGGCGTTGATCCTGGCGATGAGGTCCTTGAACCGGGGCAGGCAGGTGGTCATGGTGGAGTGGCAGAGCGCGGGGATGTCCTGGGTTGCGTCCGCTTCGAAGGGCGGGAGGCCGTCGTCGATGGCTGCGAAGCGAAACCCCTCCGTGCCGTCGAGCGCGTTGGGCCCTCGAGCGCGCAGGTGGCGGCGGTGGTTGAACTCGTTGTTGATGAAGGTGACCTGGAAGCCGCGAGTATGGAGGAACTTGGCGAGCTGCAGCATCGGCGTGACATGGCCCTGCGCCGGGTACGGGATCATCACCACATGCGGCTGCCGTCTCTGCCTGTCCACCGGCGGCAGCGAACCCATAATGATGATTGCTCTTGGTACTGCCTACTGCCTCTAGCTAGTATTTGCTAGTTGCTACTTGTAGTGACCAGCAGGCTACCACTACCACTCCAATGTCCAAGGCTCCAAGAAGGTCGCCACAAAAAGCTATTGTGCTGCTTCGCTAGAACTGGTGTGCTAGAACTAGGAGTATTCGTGTTCCACTTGAGCTCTTGGCCGGCGGCATTATTTTGTACGTGCACTGAGATGGTCCGTGTGCATTATTGCACCTTGTCACCACGTGGTGACGCTAGAGATATGTGCCCGGCACGTGCGCTGCACACCAGTGATTATCGTGACAATTTTAAATATATATTCAAAAATATTAACATTATAGTACATAATTAATATTATTAAATCAATCTTTAAAATTATTTTAATAAATTTATTTATAAATATAAATGTTACATACTTTTTTTATAAATGAAGTTAAAATTTATAACATATAACAAATAATAATAGTGGTTATTTATAATAGGCAAACGGAGTACATACAATTTAGAGCAAATATAATAGTGGGCTGCAAGAAGGCTAAATGCTGAGGTGAAGAAGAGAGGGAAGAAGAGAGAGAATGAGTGGGCTATAAGCTTACAACTAGCTTGGACACAAGAACCAAAAAAATATGTGATATAGACATGTGGGTCATCCACCTCTCCTCTCTCTCTTCCACCTCAGTATTTAGCATGTTTACACCTCATTACTATATTTGCTCTTGGGTTGTCATGACACTATTTATGAGAGATGATAAAAGTTTCATGAAAATAGAGAGAATTCCGTCCCCATAAAATTATTCAACACTATGCGAACATTACAAACTGGGCCGATATGAAACTCCCATTGAGGATGGCTTAAGAGTTCCTAAATCTCTTCTTACTTTTAGGTAGATTGGAAAAAATCTCTCTCCAATAACTCTTAATCTTTTAGACCTTGAGAAAAGTTACCCTATTCCGTGAAAAGTTACACACTTTCAAGTCATACGTATTCTTCTCTCCCTTCGATGTTTTTGTTGGACAATCCAAAGGTAGAAGAGAGTGAAAAGAATAAAGAGTAGAATATGGTTCCATATGTAAATATTATAGAAAAAGAATATATAAAAGTGACTAGGATAATTTTAAAAAAGTACAGGATTATTGATGTAAAATCGTCATCTATATTTTTGTAGGGGGCGAAATGTACTAGGGTACCATAAAAGGGCCATTCCTCAGATAGACCAAAGGCCAAAATAAAGCACCAGGCCAACATGAGCCATCATGCACAGTTGGGCCGGGGGACTAGGCCTCCCCAGGCAACACTTCGTCCCTTGTCGCCTCATCCACCCAGGCGTCCGCCTCGCCCGACCCCTAGGGAAGAGGAGTATGCAACAGTGGTACCCAACCCTCCGAAGGGTCAGAATTGTGGCTCCGCCCATAATTATTGAAGGACCGGAAACAACAACCAGAGGGGGTGAATGGGAGCCAAATAAAAATTCCTTTCGGAAGATCTTGACCCTTGTCCCAAACAATACCCAAAGCAGGAACTAGGCTCATGACCCAAAAGTGGGTGGATGTTCTAGGAGATGGCTTAGGAACACAGCGGAGCTAGCCACGAACTCGGAGAAACAAACCGCAAAACAAACTGTTGACACCGTTTTTTTGGCACGGGTCAATATGAACCTAGGCTTGTGTCAATCGGCAAAAGATAGATGTCATTCTTTATCAGCGTCGGGATATTACCAATCAGGTTGCTGATGGGAGTAGAGAAGATGTTGCCGATGAAGGCAGGGAGGACATTGCCGATGAGAACAAAAGCTCATTACCGATGTGATGAAGTCAGCAATGTTGCTGATGGAGGCAAGACGTTGCCAATGAAGACAAGAAAGCAATGCCGATGAGAGCCAAAGCCTGTTGCTGATAGAGGGAATATTACCGATGAAGATAGAAAGCTGCCGATGAATGGTAGATGATGCCGACGGAAGCAGGATGACGTGGCTGGCGTCAGCAGAAAGCTGCCGATGGCGATAGAAGGTTGCAGATTGGAAGAAGTCTACCGGTGGAAGGTTTCTTCGCAAGGGAGACGGATAAGGAAGCTGGTGCTTTACGCCAGTATTATTATTATAGATTATTTTGAGTCCGACTCTTGCACGAGTCGTTTATTTCCTTTAAAATAGGAGTTTTGTTTAGGAAAGGTACGAGTCGTGTCTATCTACAACTCCCCTGGCCGGAGTATAAATATGTATCTAGAGGTCGTGAAAAATATATCCAAGCATATCAAACAAACCTATTATTTTTATCTATCTACTTTTTCAGTAATTTACCCTTTTATCGCATTAGTCCTAGTCTATCTACGAGTTCTTCAAGTCTCGATGGGCTGCATCTCATCGATCTCCGTCAACCCTTGGAAGTTCCGCGTTTGAGCTACTTGAGCCTTGACGTCCGGGCGTATCGCTGTCGTCTCGTTCAGCTCTACTCTAGTTATCCTGATCAAGTCTGAGCTTTGACATCCGAGCGCATCGCCGTTGTCTCATTCAGATCTTGTTCTAGTTATCATCCTTGTCGATTAACTGATCAAATCGACTGGCACACCTTTGGATATCGAATTCGGGTATAAGCTTGAGGTGTTCGCAGATCCTGACGCTTTTTGTGTCAACACCTCTTTTGGCACACCCGGTGGGACATATCACATCTTTTGATCACGGTTTAGCCCATTACAAGTTTAATGGACAATACTGCTGGGATCAATCCGAAGAGTGTCATTGAAGTCTCCGAAGCAAATCTGAGAGATGATCAGAAGCAAGCTATGGAGCGGGCTATGGAGGAGTACAAACAGTTGTATCGGAAGTCCTTCAGCCTAAACAGGAGCGGTGAAGCTATCCAGAAGTAAGATCCACGGCAGGTCACCTTCGACGCCAATCCTGGTAAATTACAAGAGATGGTTAATTCTGCATTAAATCATGTGTTAATTAGCCAATCCAATGTGTTGTCCAATACTATATACAATGCTATCAAGCAAACTTTCAAGGAAAGACAAGCACCATATTATGTTGGTCCGGCGTATCATCAACTCGGATCGGCATCTGTTACGATCCCATCGGTGGTTCCAAGGGTGTCTTCACCGATTATGAACCGATCTGCCGATGAGATCATGTCGCCAAGATCGAGCCCAGCAAACATTACTCAATTGAATGCAAATCTGGTGGCGTCAACAATGTCTGGACCTGTGACCCAGAGTCAGCCAGCTTTCGCCAACTGGTGGGGATACGGTATGCCTCCAGATTCATTTGCTGCTAATCCTAGATTGTCCCTAAGGCAAGATGCAGCATGGAAGGCTCCCATGACATCGGTAGCACCCGTACAACCGATGATCCTGGTGACGCATTATACTGCAACGCCTTCAAATATGCAATTGCCGTCAGGAGGGTTTCAGATGACGGTACATGAAGTTTCCTACGCGAGGCCATCGGCAAATTCTTGGCCGATGCAACAAGACATTGCGATTGGGAACCAGCCCGTATCGACAATGGTTCCTCAAGCTATGGTACCCGCAAATCAAGGCAATCATCCAAGGGTACAAAAGCAGCAAGCGCTAGCTGGTTATCAGCCATCGCCAAGTCATATGCCGATGACATCTAATGTAAGTTGGATCGGTCAATCACCGATTCAGCAGCAAGTTGTGCAGCCTGGATACCAAGTGGCAAGAGCTCCGCAGTATCATCCACCAGCGAGTCTTCAGAATGAAATATCGGTACATCAGCCAATAAGTACTACTTCGCCGCAGTACTCGCAAGTGAACGTGCACAATGAGACATCGACATATCAGCTGATGAATACAATGCCACAATACAACCCAGTGGACGTTCAAAATTGCCCATCGGCAACTCAGCCGATGCATAATGTTCAACAACAGGTGACGCAACCTAGATATCAAGTGGCAGGGGTCCAGCACCATCACTTACCATCGGGATTATATAATGATACATCAGCGTGCCAGCCGACAAACCCTCTATTCCCGCAATACATTCCAGAAGGCATTCAAGGTGGCCCATCGGCAAATCAGCCGATGTATGATGTTCAGCGAATTGATGTTGCTTCTGCACCAACCGGTTCGGCCTATTTACTACAAAGAGATGAGAAGGTACATCAACCTGTTCAACCAGTCAACATCCAGCCAGTGCATCGGCAGGATCAAGATGCGTACTGGGCCGATAAGATTACCAGCATCAAGTGATGAAAGAACATCCAGCCAGTGCATCGGCAGGATCAAGTGATGAAAGAACAATTCAGTATCAAGCCTAAGGTTAATACATATCCTTATCGGATGTCGTACCCTCCTACGTATGATCTGATCCTTCTCCCAAATCGGTACAAAGTGCCAGATTTCACCAAATTTTCTGGTCAAGATGATATATCAACAATAGAGCACATTAACCGATTAATTATCCAATGTGGAGAGGCAGCCAGCAGGGATGAACTGAGGGTGAGATTGTTCTCGTTATCGTTATCTGGATCGGCATTTACATGGTTTATTTCACTACCTCCAAATTTTGTGATCACTTGGGCCGATCTAGAAAAACAGTTTCATAAATACTTCTTTACTGGCGCACATGAAAAGAAAATTACCGATTTGGTCAAATTGAGGGAGTGTGATGATGAATCGGTAGAAAGCTTCATGCAAAGACTGCGAGACATGAAGAACAAGTGCTATATCTTGGTACTTGATGATCGGCAATTGGCGGACTTGGCCTTCCAGGGATTACTGCCACACATCAGGAACAAATACGCGTCTCAAGAGTTCGAAAGCTTAAGCCATCTTGTGCAAAGGGTTGCCGATCAAGACACCAAGGTTTTCGAGCCTAGAGGAAATTAGGATAAAGAGGTGTCTTTGACTAAGAAAACAGATTCGGACGAAGAAGCAAGTATCGATTTAGTTGAATGGGTAGAGAATAAAAAGTTGGTATCTTGTCCGTTCGACCAGAAAGAAGCTGAGAGATTTACCTTTGATATCACCAAGGCCGATAGGATGTTTGACCTATTGCTTCAAGAAGGGAGGATTAAGCTGGCGCCTAACCAGGTAATTCCATCGGCGGAAGAGCTCAGAAGGATCAGGTATTGCAAGTGGCACAATGCGACTTTGTACAGTACCAATGATTGCAAAGCATTTAGGCAGCAGTTGCAATCAGAAATCTAATCTGGGCAAATTAAGTTTGAAAATTCTAAGGCCCAGAAGCCGATGAAGATCGACCAACACCCGTTTCCAAGTAACATGGTGGAAACTAGTGAAAAGACTAAGGTGTTGACATTGGAAGCTTCCAAGAAAAGCGCATCGATAGACCCTGAACATCAGATAGCTGCGCATGAAGTAACAAGGAGGATGCTTGCCGATGACAGAAAGGATAGGAGAATTGCCGATGAGAGCAGCAGCAGGAAGCCTTACGGATGTGCATCATATGGTGTCATGATCACGCATAGGCGACTACGACAAGATTATCGGCAATCGCAGGAGGAGCGATATCGACAGCAGGAGGAGGAAAACCGCCAGGAGTGGCATCAGCATAAAGATCATTGGAGATGCCCCTTCTTTGTTCACTGTTGAGAAGAAGGCATCAAGCTACCCACTGCTGATAGTTTCCCTGAATGCAATGGGTACTACCCTATCGATCAGTTAGAAAAGAAACCTTGTTTTGACGATCGGACATCAAGCTATGATGGGCCGATCAGAGAAAAGGGATCAACGCTTGATTGGCTGGGGGGCAAGCTCAATATGCATGATAAACTTGGCAAGTATGGCCATTATTTTCCAAGGAACCAGGAGGAGCTTGAAGGAATGGCCAATGCAAAGGTACCCGACAAAGATATACTTTATAGATATCCGAATATACGGAGTTACCCAGATACAACCAATGAAGGCAAGAAAGCATTGCCGATGAGGGCCAAAGCCTGTTGCTGATAGAGGGAATATTGCCGATGAAGATAGAAAGCTGCCGATGAATGGTAGATGATGCCGACGGAAGCAGGATGACGTGGCTGGCGTCAGCAGAAAGCTGCCGATGGCGATAGAAGGTTACAGATTGGAAGAAGTCTACCGATGGAAGGTTTCTTCGCAAGGGAGACGGATAAGGAAGCTGGTGCTTTATGCCAGTATTATTATTATTATAGATTATTTTGAGTCCGACTCTTGCACAAGTCGTTTATTTCCTTTAAAATAGGAGTTTTGTTTAGGAAAGGTACGAGTCGTGTCTATCTACAACTCCCCTGGCCGGAGTATAAATATGTATCTACAGGTCGTGAAAAATATATCCAAGCATATCAAACAAACCTATTATTTTTATCTATCTACTTTTCCAGTAATTTACCCTTTTATCGCATTAGTTCTAGTCTATCTACGAGTTCTTTAGGTCTCGACGGGCTGCATCTCATCGATCTCCGTCAACCCTTGTAAGTTCCGCGTTTGAGCAACCTGAGCCTTGACGTCCGAGCGTATCGCTGTCCTGATCAAGTCTGAGCTTTGACATCCGGGGCGCATCGCCGTTGTCTCGTTCAGATCTTGTTCTAGTTATCATCCTTGTCGATTAACTGGTCAAATCGACTGGCACACCTTTGGATATCGAATTCGGGTATAAGCCCGAGGTGTTCGCAGATCCTAACGCTTTTTGTGTCAACACAAACAAACAAACACAACAACCACAGAGGTCGACGGACGCTGAGAAGCGAGGTGTCGGACGGTCTGACATAGTGCGAAGGACACTGGCGTCGGACGCTTGGACGAGTGTCCATCGCCCTTCCAGAGAGCAATGCAGAGAGAAGAGCAGACGACTGAACGTCGAACGCGTCTGGCGCAGAACTGATGGACACTGAGGAGCGTCCGACGCAAATCACACAGAGAGCATGTAAAATGCAAATACCAAGAGACGCGTCCGGTGGGTGGGCGACGGACTCTGGCGATCGTCCGACGCAACTTGATCTGCAGAGACAGAAATCGCGACGGACGCTGATGTCAGCACGCCCCAGCGTCCGACGCAAAAGCGCAGAGCATCCGACGCAGCGTCCGACGCTCACGATCAGAACGTAGGAACGCGAAACCCTCGGTTTTCTTTGCCAAATCTCTCCAAAACCAAACAAAAAGATCACCAAGTGCAACCAAACTTTCTAGGCATGATCCTAGTGCAGTTGGGGAGCTATCCTGAAGAAATCACGTCAAAGAGAAAACGCCCGATCTGTGTGCTCGTGAGGTTTTCGGAGAATTCCTTTGGTGCAAAGATGCTCCTCATGAGTACGAAGAACTTGGTTCAAACGTATTTGCAAGAAATACTCCCTACAAAGGGATCTCACCATGGGATCAAACAGGGGCAAAAAGCAAAACGCAAAGAACACAAGCAAAACGGGGACATGATCATGAACCCAAAGGCACCATGGCCTACAGAGGTTACAGCCTCCGATTCCTCACAACAATCTCAAGTTTTTACACGGGAGACTCCGTGGATCTCAAGCAAGAAGAGCTAGCGGAAGGAAAACGTAGGAGTTGGGAGGTGGAAGAAGGAATGCAAGAGATAGAATGAGGGATACCCCTTCATCCCTTATTTAACGGGCTTTGGCTATTTCCCAAAGACCCCCCTAGATACATGAGTGAACTTCCTAGCCTAAGCATTGCAGTCCAAAGCTCCAAAAAATACCTTCCTCGATTTGAATGGATGGCCCCGCTTCTTGCCAGGAGTTGCCGTCGCCTCGACGCAACCTCCAGGACTCCTCCACGTGCCTCCCCCGCTTCCTTGGAAGTTATGCCCAGGTTTTGAGGCCCAAACCCGTGAAACCCGGCACCGGTAGCTTTGGGCTCAACTACCGAACCCCGAGTTTTGAGGCCCAAACTCGGAAACCGTCCTCCGATGGTTTTGAGGCCCAAACCACCAAACCGCTGGACTTGAGCCACCTTTTCCTCGCCTGATCGGACTCCGAGTCCCATGAGCCTCCGCTCGACCCGCTGGTCCGCCGTCTTGACTTGGTTGACTCGGTCTACCTCCATGTCTTGTCGCACTTGCCGATACCAAGTACTAGCCACCACAGCTAGTGCGCCGGCGCCCTTGGTCCCTCAGTCCGAGCCCCGCTTCCGCCCTTCACCGCTCTCAGTCCATCGGCACGACAAGCCTCTACTCAACCTTTTCCACGCCATTGACCACTGTCTCCGGGCATAGCACCTGCACACCACAAGCCGATAGATAGACACACACATGCTTTCGCAAGGGTTAGAATAAACCGCTCAAACTGAAATACTCACATGTTGATCAATCACTCAGCGTCAAAACTGAACAAACATGGGCACATATCAACCATGTGTTCGCAATCTCCCCCTTGATGAGTGCATTGTCAACACAAGTGCATTTCATATTTGAGCCAACATGGTAAAGCTCTCCAAATGACCAAAAGCTAAGAAAGCCAAAACGGGGTCACTTGAGAGAAGCAGATCACATCCAAAACTTGGTTCTCAAAGACATGCGAAACGGCTCGTGCAACCGAGCAAAATAATGCTAGCTCTCAAGAAGAGGCAAAAACGGGCTCAACACCGCTAGCAAGCCAAAGGTACCAAACTTCTTATGACAAGAAACTCTCCAATATACCAATTAAAACACATAAAGTTCAAAAGGCCATTCGAAACCTGTCGGAGCCAACAAAGCAAGCTAGACCCTCCAGAAGAGGCAAAAGTTCAACACAACTAGCAAAAGCTCCCCCTGGGCAAAAGCACACTCGATATACCAAGAAGGATGAAAAGATCCAAAAATGCAAGATTTTCACACCAAGAAGGATGAAAAGAGCAAAAAATGCAAGATTTTCACAAAAGGCACAATTTCTCCCCCTTGACCAATGAAGGTATGAAATGCATGCTTTCTCCTCCTTGAAAGTAGATGGAGTGAAATGCACATCTCTCCCCCTTGTTGACACATGTAGCTCATCAAAGCTCAAAACTCAAGATTTTTGCCACAAACGCCATGAAATGCAAAATGAGTGCAAAAGCTTCATACATAGAGCTAAGACAATGAAACGATGCTATAAGTGATGTGATCCTGAGAAAATAGGAAAAGCTCTAAGTGCCCAACAAAGACTCTAGTTGAGCTAAAGATCACTCTAGAAGCTAGTTTAGAGAAGATTACATGCGTGAGCAAAGAAAGGGTATCACCTCCTAAGAAAACTAAACATGGCATGAAAGATAAGATCAACCCTAAAGCTATCTTATGTATAGCGAGTAGACTATCCCTAACAGAGTTCATACAACAAGCCAATGACCCAAACTGAAACATTTTTTTTCTTTTTTCAGAGTTTTGCAGAAAAAATCAGTTTTAGGCACAATGTAAGTGTATGCGAGTGGTTGTAAGCAAAGGGATGCCACTTATCAACCGGGCGAAGCCAAAGAGCTTAAACACACCGGTTTCGGGCATACACGACACCGCTCAAGTTCAATCCATATGGGAAGCAGTCTCGAACAAACGGTGAAGTGCTCACAAATGTGAACCCAACTCGTTCTTTTCAATTCACTATTCGGAGAGCTACTTTATTTTAGATCAAGTTTAAACATGGTGCTCCATGGAAGTGAATGAAACAATGAAGAGCCATAGTTACGAGCTATATACAAAACAACCAAAAGGGATCATCAACAAGCCTACACATGCTAGCCAAAAGGTGACATAGGGAATTAAGTTCAGTTTTAAAGCTTTTCTAACTTAGCTCTATTGCATATCAAAAGATCAAAGAGAGTCTAAGTTAATCAACACCATAGACAGATAAAGCAACTCAAATAGAGCATAGTCTCATTATATCGGCTATAGGTATGAAGCTCAAAAAGAACTATGTCACAAATGCAATGAGATGCAAAATGCAAACTAACACCAAAGAAAAACTAAGAAACAAAAAGAAAGGTCAAATAAAAACCAAAATAAGAAGTATGATACAAAAGGGCTTCCCTCAACTAAAAAGGGAAGCAAACACCCAACTCGCCCCGAAGGCGAGAAAACACAGCTTGATCCAAAGGTTTTGTGAGAATGTCCGCAAGCTGGTTGTGGGTCTCGACATGCCGGAGGTCAATGTCGCCCTTCTCGTAGTACTCTCTCAAGAAGTGAAAACGAACATCATTGTGCTTGGTCTTAGAATGAAGCACGAGATTTTTAGCCACACTAATGGCACTCGTGCTATCACAAAGGAGAGGCACTTTAGTAAGCACAAGGCCAAAATCCTTCAAAGTCGCAATCATCCAAAGCAACTGAGAACAACAGCTAGCGGCGGCAACGTATTCAGCTTCGCAGGTTGTCTGGGCCATGCTAGACTATTTATGAGAAGACCAAGACAAAAGAGAAGACCCAAGAAACTGGCAAGTCCCAGAAGTGGACTTCCGATCAAGGCGACAACCAGCGAAATTGGCATCGGAATAACCGCAAAGCACAAGAGAGGAGGAGGCCGAAAACAACAATCCGAACTCGGGCTTCAAGCATAAGTACCTCATGATCCATTTCACCGCCTGTTTGTGCAAAGTGCGCGGCAACGCCTGAAAGCGCGCACACAAGCAGACGGTGAACTGTATGTCCGGTCGGGTCACTGTTAAGTACAAAAGCGACCTGATCATGCTTTGGTACTTCGTCTAATCCACCGCCTCTCCTTCTTCGTCTGCATCCAAGGCAGTCATAGTAGACATGGGCGTTGAGAGGGGCTTTGCCTCGCCCATGTCAAACTTCTTCAGGATGTCCTTCATGTACTTGCCTTGGTGCACAAATGTTCCTTCTCGGGTTTGCTTGATTTGCAACCCAAGAAAGAAAGTTAGCTCGCCCATCATGCTCATCTCGAACTCCCTGCTCATCAAATCTGCAAACTTGGCAACAAGAGCATGAGAAGAGCCACCAAAGATGATATCATCCACGTAAATCTGGACTAGGAGAGTGTCTTTGCTTTGCTTAAGGAGAAAAAGCGTCTTATCTACCGATCCCATTTTAAAACCCTTAGAAAGCAAAGACATTTTCATCCTATCATACCATGCTCTAGGGGCTTGTTTCAAACCCTACAAAGCTTTGTGAAGTTTAAAAACATGGTTTGGAAACTTGGGATTTTCGAAACCGGGAGGTTGTCTAACATACACTTCCTCCTCTATGTAGCCGTTTAAGAAAGCACTTTTAATGTCCATTTGAAAAAGTTTAAAACCTTTAGAAGCCGCAAAAGCTAGAAGGATTCTAATTGCTTCTAAACGAGCTACGAGAGCAAAGGTTTCCTCATAGTCTATTCCCTCCTTTTGACAAAAGCCTTGCGCTACCAACCTAGCCTTGTTCCGCACTAGCACCCCATCCTCACTTTGTTTGTTTTTGAAAACCCACTTGGTTCCTATAGGGTGGAAACTTGGTGGAGGTGGCACTAAGACCCAAACGTGGTTTCGCTCAAAGTTTTCTAACTCCTCATGCATGGCATTAACCCAATCCGGATCCATCAAAGCGTGTCCAACATCTCGGGGCTCAAAAGAAGCGACAAAAGCCGAATGAGCAAAGTGAGAGAGATAGGACCTAGACCGCGTGACTCGACGGTCGATGTCACCGATGATGTTCTCCGGAGGGTGCTGCTTCTGGATGAGTGGGGAGCTTGTCTAGAAGAAGTAGCCTTCCCCTCAACAGCAGCTGGAGCTCCCTCAGGTGCAACGGGCACTGACTGCGGAAACTCCTCGAATGACCCCCATGTAGAGGAAGTAGACCATGAGCCGAAGTGGACGTCGCAGGGTCGACGGTGGCAGCCGGTGGAGTCGACTCGGGATCACCCCAATCGGCAGAGTCAGTTTCTCAGTAGTAGCCTCTTGATTGGACTCATTCATTTATGGTGCTTTTTATCCTACATGGTTATACTCCGACAAGAACAAACAAAACTCGAGGCTCCATTATGATAAGAGGTTAGCAGTCAGCCAAAGAGTAATTGAATATTCTTATGAGCTAATTTAAACTTTAATAGGTTATAGCAGGAATTAAACATCTCATCTCTTTTTAGGATTTTCTATTTTATAATGCAACAGAAATAAAATTATTTTTATGCCACCACGGTAAATTCCCTTATGGTGTTACCATAAGTTTTCTCACATGGGGCATTATATATTTTTTATGATGTAGATGACTAATGCAATATTTTTATGCCTCCACAGTAAACAGTTGGAAAACTTATTCACATGGGGCTTAAAGATTTTTTTCTTTTTATAATGCAGTGCAGAAATGTAGTTATGCTATGATTAAGATGCTTATGCAATGGAGGATATGAGGAATAAGAACAATGCTAGGAATACCTATAAGCGATATGCAACTAATGCAATGCAGAAGTAAATATGCAGATAACTTACCGAGTTTACCTTTCGGCCAAGATTCAGAGATTTAGGTCCGTCGAACTGGACATCTCTTCTAGTTCAAATATCTTCAGGAGCGTTATCCAATCCTGATGGGGACTTGGATGTTTGCTCACCTTGTGATGAAGTCTCTTTCCTCTTCTCCCCTTTCTTGGTCTGAGGTTTCACTTCCTGTGATTCACTGTTTTGAGGTTTTGCTTCTGCTTTGCTCTCTATAGCAAGTGATACATCCTCTGTGGTGGTACAACTTTCTTCCTCAGGAGATCTTTTATCATCATTATTGGATTAGTATTCATATCTTGACTTTCTCCTAAATAGTCTGCCCCTCCATCCTTGGTGACTTGTTGAGAGCGATGCTTATTGAATTAATAATATGTCTTCTCTTCAGGAAATTGGAAGTGGTCCTCTCTTGATTTCATGTAGATGATTGCGCTAGTGGTGTTGAAGAAAGGTCTTACTTGAATGAGGTGGACTCCATATTCATTTACCATAAACAGAACCATGAAGTCGGTGGGAACAGTGATCTCTGATGGAGTTATTCCCTCCGAAAATCAGAATGATTGGTCTGCCAGCTGTAGATGCACATATGTATGGTACAGAGGTCTATTCCCATATGAATGTTGATATGTTATCTCAGACATTACGTTGTATCTTGATCCCATATTGCACAATATTGTGTGGAATGTACTTTCCTTGATCTTGAAATCAATGGTAGGTACTCCTGGATCATTCAACTTAGCGAGATATTGTGATAGAAGGAGTTGGCCATACCCTGAATCAATAGTGCTGATCATCTAGGTCTTCTCTTGGTTCTTGGGCTTTACTCTTCCTCCTTCTATTGTTGATGTTATTCTTTATTATAGCAACAGTTGTATCCTCATAGATGTACAACCTCTAAGGATGAGTAAGAGCCTTGAGTGTATGCTTCATGAAAGTGAACCTCTCCTTCTCATCCTTGATTGTGAAACAGATCTTGGCGCTATCCGTGTAGATGATGGCATTAGTTGTTCTTAAGAATGGGGTCCCAAGATAATGAGTGATTTCTCATCTTTGCCTGTTTCTTCAACCATAAGGTTTAGCAGTACGAATGAGTGTCCAACTCGTATGCTGATATATCAAGGAACTCCTTGGGGTGGCATAGTGTCTAATCTGCAAGCTTGGCATGATGTTGACACTTGCTCCAAGGTCCTAGACAACTTCTTCAAAAGTGTAAGCTCCAATGGAGATTGGGATGATAGGTCTTTTGAATCTCCTATTTTCATTGGCATGTTGAAGAAGTGTCCTGCTCATATAAACAAGGCAGTGATCAAGTGGATGGGCTCTACTGGTGGGAAAACACCAACAGAACCAAAACTTTATTTATTCTTCATTAACCTAAACATATTGAGCAAATTTGAGTATTTTCTTTAACCATAACATGGGTGATAAGATCAAAAGATAAGTAGCATTTCAACAACACTTAGCAAATCAGATGGCTTAATCACATGGAAGGATTTCTCTATGAATAATGTATAAATTTTATATGATTGAGATCATCATCTTCCAAGGTTGGATGTGCAACATTTCAGCCCATATGGTTAAATTTGTGAGAACAAGAATGTGGTACTAGGGACAAGTTTTAAAGAACTAACATGTTGAGTTTATGAGGTTGGTTCAAGTAGGCTGTAGCTCAAACATGTTTAGATTTTTTTTAATGTAAATGCAAGAATCAAATTAATGCTTTTAGAGTTGCAAACACGTGGTGGATAAGTACCCATGTATGTTCAGTTTTATGATGAGTGATTGTCCAACACTTGAGTGTTTCAGTTTGAGTGGCTTACCCTAACCTCTTTGCGAAAGCAAATGTGTGCCTGTCTATCAGCTTGTGGTGTGCAGGTGCTAAGCCTAGTGACAGTGGTCAATGGCGTGGAGAAGAATGAGTAGAGGCTTGCCGTGCCGATGGACTGAGAGCAGTGAAGGGCGGAAGCGGGGCTCGGACTAAGGGACCATGGGCGCTGACGGACTAGCTGTCATGGCTAGTACTTGGCACCGGCGAGTGCGAGAAGACATGGAGGTAGACCGAGTCGACCAAATCAAGACGGTGGACGAGCAAGTCGAGCGGAGGCTCATGGGACTCAATGTCCGACCGGGCGAGGACAAGGTGGCTCCAGTCGAGCGGTTTGGTGGTTTGGGCCTCAAAACCATCCGAGGACAGTTTCCAAGTTTGGGCCTCAAAACTCGGGTTCGGTAGTTGAGCCCAAAGCTACCGGTGGCGGGTTTCCTGAGATTGGGCCTCGAAACCTTGGCGGAGATTCCGAGGAAGCGGGGATGGCACATGATGGAATCCTAGAGGTTGCGTCGAGACGACGACAACTCCTGGCAAGAAGCGGGGCCGTCAATTCCAAATGCGGGAGATATTTTCCGGAGCTTGGACTGCAATGCTTAGGCTAGATAGATCACTCAATGTATCTAGGGGTTTCTTTGGGAAATAGCCAAAGCCCGTTAAATAAGGGATGAAGGGTATCCCTCATCCCACCTCTTGAACCCTAATCATTTGCACCACCTCTCTCTCTCTAACCTCTCTCTAGTTCATGAGGGCCCTAGGTTGAACTCTTCAACCTTTGTAAGAGATCAAGGATCTTTTGTTGGGAATCAGAGGCCTTACCCTCATAAGCCATGGTTTGTTTGATTACTTGATCGTATTTCTCGTTTGCTTGGGTTCTTCGCGTTTTCCTCTTGCCTCTCTTTTGATTCCGAGATGAGAACTCTTGTTTGAGAGAAGCTTTGCAAAATCTGTTTGAATCAAGTTCTTCGTACTTCTGAGGAGTGTTGACATCTCTTATGACACTTAAGCTAGGTTGTCATCCCCAGCATTCCAGAGAGATGTGGTATTGAAATATGCAATTGCTCTAAGTAAATATAAATTTGGTTCTGCAAGCGCACAGATAATACTGATGTAGCATTTTAACTAGGAGTATTCCACGTATCGTTATTTATATTTTTACCACTGGGAAGGGATACTAAGGAATAAATGAGGAATGAATAAAGATGATTAATGAGTATCACTGCATGTGTAATGGAGAGTTTTAATCTATCTCACTCAGTACAAGACAAGTGTCACATAAGATATAGATAATAAATGAATAGTGACAAAATATAAATACTGATCAACATATATGTAGCCACATAAGATAATCATAAGTACCTCAACAGATATTCTAGCAAGTCATTAGCATGGAATTAGGACGAACTACAAAGATATTTCCTAAGTCATTCTTAACTATACAGTCTAGCATATTATGATTAGTGCAATTACACTTGGCAATCACTTCCCCGTAATAGTACTGCTCTGCCTGCCCTACAAACGGGGGGAGGACTACAAAGGACTCAACAGGACTATCACTCCTGCGAACTACCTCACGATCCGGAATGTAGGGTACAATTGTAGATAAATACGGTCTAGGCACCATGCCTACACAATATCTATCATTTACCCACGGCGCTAATGGATAAACGTTATACGATCCTAAACATGCGTATGATTTAGATCTAACTATTCATGTATATAATCATAATAGACTAAGAACAATATAATTAAGAACATAAACGAATATATTAAAGTCATAAACAATATAATGAAGTAGAACAAAGTCATGTTCATAATATTGAAGAACAAATGAATAACAAGGAAGAACTAGAGAGAGAATTACCAATAATCCTCTTGATAGATCTGGAAACCAACCGAAGATTGACTCCTTCTAGTTCTAATCCTATATAGCTATGCTAATCTAGAGATCTAGTTGATGTGGTGGCTCTAGGGCTTGATCAGAGGCTTCTCCTCTTGAGATGGATGATGAATAATGAATTAGGTCAGAGAGGCTCTCCTCCTCAGGGTCAGGAGGCCTTCCTTATATAGGCTCCTCAAATGAATGTCGACCGTCGGATCAAACCGACCTTGATGGAGGGCCTAGATGTGATCTCAAAGGTGGTGGAGAGATGGTCCCACAGGCAGGGGCCCATTGGGCTTAACCCTAGGGCGGCCGCTCCCAAGGGGTAGGGCGGGCGCCCTGCCCCTGGGCCCGCTCGACTTCTGGTTCCTTCCTGCGCCTTCTTGACTCTTCTAGAGTATTGTTTGTACGAATGATGTTTATCTCTAGGTAATCATGACATGTGGGCCTTTCCTCCATATTTCCTGATATCCCCCTGCAGAAATAGACATTCACCAAAACTCGTGGAATTCTGTCAGTATAAACCTTATTTCTATGTGTTGGTTTCATATAGATCCTTTTCCTTGTCTAGTTGACGGTTGGATTTGATACTTAAGAACCGTCAACAAGATCCCCCAAGCTTACCTCTTGCTCGTCCCTGAGCAAAGATAGACTCAGTGATGGATCAGGAGTTGCTACAATGCTTTCACGCCTTAAAGGTACACATGCTCAAATAAGATCTCGTCTCCGGGTTAGATCAAACATTAAGATAGAAAAATTACTCATTTTACCTTCCACCATGGGGCTTGTAACTGTCACCTTTGTCTTTGGTAGTTGAAAGACAGAACGGTCTAGTCAAGCACCATGTACCTGCTCTTTGATCAACTATAGCTCCAGAGTTTTTGTAGGTTTTCAAAATAAAACTCAGAGATTCCTTGTATGACTCTCTCAGTCGCTCTTTTGTAGTATTTCTAGATCCTTACCTAGGCATTGATGGTGTATGCCTTTCTCTCAAATATATGGTATTTGTGGTATAAGGCATTGTGGTACTGCCTTCTCTCTCTCACCCTACTTCTAATAGGCTAATATCTGGAGCTCATAGGTGGGAGATAGTGTATACATACTTACAAGACATATGTTGCATAGCTAAACCGTGCATCCCAAGGAACCAATCAATAAGTCAAATCAAGATGTGGATGTGTGGCGAATGAATGGTGGGTGATGATGATGGTAAAGATGATAATGGTGATGATGATGATAACAGAGGTGAAAATCTAATTCTACTTTTGCTCCCTTTTGATGGATATACCTTTCCTTGTATTTGAAACCTTTCGAAGGGAATGAGATGCTCGATACTATATATATGTATTTTTTTCAGGTGGGTATCTTGTACCCCTAATTCTATTGTCGGACACTTGCCCATTTTTACCTCTCGTCTCACTTTTTTATTTTTATTTTTCGAGGTTGGCCGACATTTTGCCCTTTTTATTTCCTCGTATCTCTCTTCTTTTTTTTCAAGAGCACTCATCCTTGTAGAGCTATAAAGCGAATGCAGACTGGAGCCTTTATTTCACAGGGATAAAACCGAAATCCGAGAATATTTATGTGTTTCTATTCTCTCCCGGATTAGGAGTAGAATGTTTTTATGAGGTAGAGGCAGTGTGTGTGGGTGTATATATGTGGATGCATACTTCTGAGGCAGAAGCAGCATGTTTGGATGTGTGTGAATCTTGATTCAAACCGCATGACTAGTTCCCGAGGGTCACACAGCTTGACCACACTCAATGCTCATAACCAGTATATAAAAATGTGTGGTTTCCTAATCTAGTAAGCATATATATATGGATGTGGTTGGAATTTAAATTCTCGTCATACAAGAACTCATCATGTAGTATTTTTAATGTTTTCAAAAGATAAAATTCTCCAGAATTTTAGTGTCTCTAGGAACAGATAAATAACACTCAAACCTTTCCATATCATATCCGTCAACGACTTAGACTTTAGATCAGGTACTCTTCCCACAAGTTTTAGGTTCAGAGAAAATTTCAAATCATAACAATTATGCCTAATCTTGAGAGAGAGATCAAATTTGAAAACTAGATACTTGAAAGGTATTACGACAGAGCAACTATTCATCATTTCCATGTTAAGAGTTTATTACTGGAGTTCATTTTAGCATAGCTATTTTATTTTATTCTCCCTTATTATTTATTTAGCAAACTCTTAACTAATCAAAAACATATATATATAAATGGGAAAATATTTATTGGGTTTCTATAATTATGCATCTTTTTATATTTTAGTATGGTATAGATATAAAAACTGATAGGTAGTAATACTTAGCTGAGTACGTGGGGGTGCTCTCCCCCAAGCTGGATTTTGACATAATTTCTTCTGATGTAGTTGGTACGTGGGAGTGCTCTCCCCCAAGCTGGATTTTGACGTAATTTCTTCTGATGCAGTTGACAGGTAGTAGAGGTGTCCTCTAGTTGCTGTCCTCCGTTGATCCTTGAATTCTGTAAAAACTCAAATAGACAACAAAGCTTGTGGAACTGATTAAGTGTTAGTCATAAATCTCTAGCTTTGATCATGTCGAGTTTCCTCTAATGGATGTCAGTATTTAGCAGGATCATAAACTCAATATTTTTATATTTTTATTTTATAAGATAAAAAGTTATTTATTTATTTTTTATGCCACCACAGCGAATACACTTATGGGTCTTATGCCACGAGTCTATTCACATGGGGCTTAACAGTTTTAAACATTTTTTTTGTTTTCTTTTTAAGATAGAGTAAACATGATTAACTATTTTGGAAAAGTAAATAACTAAGGGAAAAGATAAATACCAAGTGTTACCTCTTGGCACAGCGTTCGGTGGTTTAAGTCCTCCGAACAGGACTCCTTACGTCCTTAGTTGCCCTGGGGCTCATTGGATGGCGTAGCTGGCGCCTCCGGTTGTGCTTCTTCTTCTGGTATTATTTCTTTTTGTCTCCCCACTTGTGTTGGTGCGGTGGCCTCCAGAGGATAAGTTCTCTTTTCTGGATATTCATTGTAATTGAAGGGACGTACCTCTCCTTTTTCTCAAGATTCTTTGCTCTCGTGTCTGGAGTAGTCATAGAATGATCTTTCATTTCCAAACCTTGGGGTTGGTGGTGTGTTCGGCCTCGAGAGTGGAGTTGCATATATTGACTCTTCTTCTTCTTCGGGGTATCTCTCTTCATATCTTGATACTTCTCCTTTATATATAGGTTTCCCATCCATCCTTGGTATTCTGCTTCTTCTAGTTGCGGTAGCGACGTCTTCTTCTCGTTCTATTATGCTTAGCTTCTTCAGTAATGTAGTTAGAATTAAAGTAACGATGTACCTTCTCAGAGGGGAAGTATAGGTGCACTTCTCCTGTTCTGATATAGATGATAGCTTTGGTGGTGCTTAGGAATGGCCTTCCAAGGATGATAGGTGGATCATAATCATCTTCTCCCATATAAACGACTAGAAGTCGGTAGGGATGAAGTGGTCATCAATCTGGATGGGAACATCTGTTGACGCCCGATCTGATGTCACAGATTGCTTTCTAGAATGAGCATCTGTTGATTGTGCATTTTATGGTTGGGACACCTAGGTCGTCCTTCTTGATCAAATGAGGGGATCTGATTTGGTGATCTTGATTATTGTGGAGTGTTGTGACCATCTTCGCTGATTCTGTCCGTACTTGCTTCTTGTTCTTCTTCTGCTTGTTCTGCTTGTTCCTCCCATTGGTCCTCTTCTTTGGTTCATCTTGGGGATGTTCAGGAGCTTATATGGTTTTGTTCTTGAAGGTAAATGTCTCCTTCTTTCCTTTGATGTAGAAACTAATCTTGGCGGTGCTAGCATAGATGACAGCTCCAGCAGTGTTCAAGAGTGGCCTCCCAAGGATGATGGGTGACTTCTCATCAACACCGGTTTCTATCACCATGAAGTCTGCTGGAACATATGAGGTACCAATTCGGACACGGATATCTTTTAATATTCCTCTTGGGTAGCATAGTGTCCGATCTGCAAGCTGCAAACACAGGGTTGTTTCTGATAAAGGATAATTAAAGATTTTTTCATAGATTACCCTGGGCATGACACTGATGCTTGCGCCAAAGTCGCAAAGTGCTTCAGGAAACTCTATGACGCCAATGGAGATTGGGATGACTGGTCGTCCTGGATCTCCTTTCTTGGTTGGCATAGAGTCGCCACACCACTCTTCTGTGGGGTTGTTCCAGTAAGCACCTGCATCAAATATGTCTACAAGATTTGCAGATTCTAGTCCTTCTGGTTGTGATGGAATACCGGGGTTAGTGATAGGAACAGCAGCAGCTATTTGGGTTAGCAGAGATTCAATCATTTTATTAGAGCAGATTTGATTCTTGATGGCAACAGAACAATTATCCATCCTATTATTTGTAGTTTCTAGTATTTTATCATTGGATGCTAATTTCTTAGACATGTTATCCATTAACTTTCCTTGATTAGACACTCACTCTCTCAAAGGTGGAAAACTAGGATTATTGAAAGAATTATTACCTTGATAATTACCTGAGTAGTTAGGCCTTTGTTGTTGTTGTTGATTCCAACCTTGATTTTTCTGAGGACAGTTGTAGTAGTTGTTGTTGTTGTTGATGTAGTTCACGTCCTCTTGCAATTCTGGACAATGATTTCCTGAGTGTCCAGTGTCTCCACACTCCTCACAGGTCATGTGGGAGTTGTAGATGTTTAGAACTTCTTTCTTCTCTCCATCTTTCTCATCGAGTCTCTTCATGAGCAGGTCTAGCTTTGCTGACAGCATGTCTACCTCTTTGAGTTGGTGCATACCTCCACTTTTCTTGCGAGGTTGAGTTCTTTCTTCACTCCAACCTTGGTTGGATGCCATCTTCTCCACAAGAGATGTGGCTTGTGGTATTGTAAGTGATAGGAATGATCCTCCGGCAGCAGCATCCATGGCCTCACGAGTACTGTTGTTGAGCCCATGATAGAAGGTCTGCATAAGTAACCAACTCTCCATTCCATGATGGGGACATTATAGGATGTAATCTTGGAAGCGCTCCCATGCTTCTGGAACGGACTCGTCATGTTGTTGCTGAAAACTTGAAATCTTTCCACAGAGATCATTGGTCTTCCCCATGGGAAAGAACTTTGCTAGGAAATTGGTGGAACATAGTGCCCACATGGTATTCTTCTCCTTGGTTGCATAGAACCACTGCTTTGCTCTTCCCAAGAGTGACAATGGGAAAAGGCGAAGTAGTATTGCGTCTTTGGGGATATCCTTGATAGTGAATGTGCTGCAAATCTCCAAGAAGTGTTGGAGATGAGCACTAGCATCTTCGTGTGCTTTCCCATAGAACTGGCTTGCTTGCGCCATGTTGATGAGCGCCATATTGCGTCTCAATGTTCGCAGCGGATCAAGTGCGGATGTTGTCCGTGGTGGGGGCTGAGAACACGGATTGACTTGTCTGCCATGGCTTCGAACTCTGGTGTCAAATCTTGAACAATGTTTCGATGATCTTCTTGACTGGATGAAGCTTCAAGCTGAGATGATGATGATTCTATTACTTTCCTGAGCTTGTCTTTTGTCCTTCTGAATAATGCTTCAGGATTTTCAACAACATTGTTTGTAAGATCAAATCTATTCATACATTACCCTGTATAAAGATGATAGGAAAAATATGCAAAGATCAAGGGTAAGGTTGTACGAGTAGAGAATTGATGTTTTCTCAATCACATTAGTGATGCAAGTGATAACTCATTTATTCCTTTTGACATCTTTATAATCAAGATTTGGCAACGACGCCAAAAATTCTTGTTGACATCTCTTATGACACTTAAGCTAGGTTGTCATCCCCAGCATGCCAGAGAGATGTGGTATTGAAATATGCAATTGCTCTAAGTAAATATAAATGTGGTTCTGCAAGCGCACAGATAATACCGATGTAGCATTTTAACCAGGAGTATTTTAGGTATCATTATTTATAATTTTACCACTGGGAAGGGATACTAAGGAATAAATGAGGAATGAATAAAGATGATTAATGAGTATCACTGCATGTATAATGGAGAGTTTTCATCTATCTCACTTAGTACAAGATAAGTGTCACATAAGATATAGATAATGAATGAATAGTGACAAGAGATAAATACTGATCAACATATATATAGCCACATAAGATAATGATAAGCACCTCAACAGATATTCTAGCAAGTCATTAGCATGGAATTAGGACGAACTACAAAGATATTTCCTAAGTCATTCTTAACTATACAGTCTAGCATATTATGATTAGTGCAATTACACTTGGCAATCATGGAAAGATAAGAGATATTCATGTGTAGTGAGTATTACTAAGGAATATGAAGAACATAGCAATCACTTCCCCGTAATAGTACTGCTCTGCCTGCCCTACAAACGGGAGGAGGACTACAAAGGACTCAACATGACTGTCACTCCCGCGAACTACCTCACGATCCGGAATGTATGGTACAATCGCAGATAAATACAGTCTAGGCACCACGCCTACACAATATCTATCATTTACCCACAACGCTAATGGATAAACGCTATACGATCCTAAACATGCATATGATTCAGATCTAACTATACCAATTATATAATCATAATAGACTAAGAACAATATAACTAAGAACATAAACGAATATAGTAAAGTCATAAACAATATAATGAAGTAGAACAAAGTCATGTTCATAATATTAAAGAACAAATGAATAACAAGGAAGAACTAGAGAGAGAATTACCAATAATCCTCTTGATAGATCTGGAAACCAACCGAAGATTGACTCCTTCTACTTCTAATCCTATATAGCTATGCTAAACTAGATATCTAATTGATGTGGTGGCTCTAGGGCTTGATCAGGGCTTCTCCTCTTGAGATGGATGATGAATAATGAATTAGGTCAGAGAGGATCTCCTCCTCAGGGTCAGGGGGCCTTCCTTATATAGGCTCCTCAAATGAACGTCGACCGTCGGATCAAACCGACCTTGATGGAGGGACTAGATGTGATCTCAAAGGCGGTGGAGAGATGGTCCCATAGGTAGAGGCCCATTGGGCTTAACCCTAGGGCGGCCGCCCTGCCCCTGGGCCCGCTCGACTTCTGGCTCCTTTCCGCGCCTTCTTGACTCTTCTAGAGTATTCTTGTTTGTACGAATGATATTTATCTCTATGGAATCATGACATGTGGGCCTTTCCTCCATATTTCCTGATATCCCCCTGCAGAAATAGTCATTCGCCAAAACTCGTGGAATTCTGTCAGTATAAACCTTATTTCTAAGTGGTTGTTTCATATAGATCCTTTTCCTTGTCTAGTTGACGGTTGGATTTGATACTTAAGGACCGTCAACAAGGAGGAACTTTGCACCAAAGGAATTCTCCTAAAACCTCACGAGTACACAGATCGGGCGATTTCTTTGCGGCGTTCTTCGTTGTGGGTTTTTCTCCCGAAATCCTCTTACGCCCGTTTAACCGAGCCAAGTTGAGCGATGATTTCTTTGGGATAGCTCCCCAACTGCACTAGGATCATGTCTACAAAGTTTGGTAGCAGTTGGTAATCATTTGGTTCGGATTTGGAAAGTCTTGGGGAAGAGAAAAATGATTTTTGCGTTTTTGCGCTCTGCTCAAGGGCGCCGGACGCTCCGGTAGTTTGCATCAGACGCTAGGGCTCACCCAAGCCAGCGTCCGTCGCGTCATGTGTTAGTGTCCTTCGGTTTTGGCATCGGACGCTCTTTGGAGTCTGTCGCCAAGCATCCGTCGCGTCTGGTGCACTTTGTTGGTAGCGTCGGACGCTCGCCTGAGTCCGTCGGGTAGGCGTCGGACTCGTCCGTCGGTTTTAGCGTTTTACACGCTCTCTATGTGATTTGCGTCGGACGCTCCTCAGCGTCCATCGGTTTTGCGTCAGATGCGTCCGACGCTCAGTTGAATGTTTCCCTCTCTGTAGTGCTCTCTGGAAGGGCGACAGACGCTCCTCCAAGCGTCCGATTCCAGCGTCCGTCGCACTGCAACAGACCGTTCGACGCCTAGCTTCTCAGCGTCCGTCGGTGTCTGTGTCTGCTGCGTTTTCCGTTTGTGTCGCGGTTTGTTTCTCCTGGTTCGTAGCTAGCTCCGCTTTGTTCCTAGGACATCTCCTATAACATCCACCCACTTGTGGGTCATGAGCCTAGTTCTTTCTTTGGGTCGTGTTTGAGACAAGGGTCAAGATCTTCAGAAAGAAATTTTTATTTGGCTCCCATTCACCCCCCGCCGGTTGCCGTTTTCAGTCCTTCAATTGGTATCAGAGCCGGTTAAGGATCATTCCACCTTACACGGTTCTTGATCTGCGAAGGCAACATGGAGTGAGGTGCTGGTAAACCTCCTTACTTTGATGGAACCAACTTTGCCTATTGGAAGGTGCGCATGTCCGCTTACCTTCAAGGGCTTGATACGAAGTTTTGGGAGATTTGTGAAAATGAGGACTACGTGGTTCTTGGCGCTCGGATCACCGATCTCCAAGTCACGCAACATGCATCAAACGCAAGAGCCCGTAGCATTCTCTTCTCTTGTTTGTCTCTTCCTGAGTTTGAGCGAGTTTCGAGTGTCATTACGGCGCGGGAGATCTAGCAAACACTCTTGAGGACTATGTGGCTGGCGAATCTATTGACGGGATGTTCACTCGCTTCCAATCTATCGTCAACAAGATCAGTGCTAATCGAGCCAACTTGCCTTATGATGATCATGAGATGGCTATCAAGCTTTTCCATGCTCTTGATCGGAAGGAGTGGGAGATGAAGGTGGCTGCTATTCAGGAGTCACCGGGCTATGATGCCCTGACCGTAGATAAGCTGTTCAACAAGCTCAAGTCCTCAGAGATTGACTACCAGACCCGGGCCAAGCTTGAAAACCCGTCAAAACCATCTACGGCGTTGGTTTCTGGCCCCAACGGTATGTCTTCTTCCTCCTCTGACCCTTCACACTCTTTGTTCACTTTGTCTTTGATTTATGTGACAGAGGAGCAAGTGGAGGCTCTTGGAGATGATGAGCTGGCTTTGGTCATCACTAGGTTCTCATTGTTTCACAACACCCGTTTGAACCGACGACGTGGTGGCTCATCCAAGGGGTGCTACCATTGCGGTGATGAGGATTACTTCATCGCAAACTGCCCCAAGAAAGTTGCGGGTTACTTCACCAAGGCAAGGACAAGCGCGAGCACCACTTCGAGGACAAGCACAAGCCCAAGGGCGGCTACAGCCGAAGGTCTTCAAAGAAGGTTATCGACAAGGTGAAGGCCAAGCACCGAGCCTTCCTCGCCTCCCTCAGCGACATAGATGCCTCCTCCGACGGAGGTTGTCGATGTTTTACCACCGATAGCCTGCCATGGGGTTACCCGAGATAGTAGTTCGTGCCTCGGCGAATAGTGAAACCTTGATGGTTGGACACACAGGGACACACGGTTTATACTGGTTCAGTCCCTCGACAAGGTCGAGTAATAACCCTACGTCCAGTTGAGTCATCTCTTATTGCTCTTGATCGTAATATAGGGTGTTGTGTGTCGCTCTACGTATCGGGTGTTGTGTAGTATGTAGGGAACTGTTTTTGGGTGATGCCCTTACCAACCCTTTATAGTCCAGGAACTAGCCGAGGTTATCCTAATCCTACTCGGTTACAAACATAGAGTCCTAAGTTGTGCTTCGGTCTTGCTGTCCTTACCGAGTAGAATTCGGTCTATTCTATTCGTCTTCCTTCGTGGCCTGAGAAAAGGAGGCCTAGAGCTTAGGTAAGCCGGTCTCTGGGTACCCTATAGGATATCCCATCGACAAGCCCCTGAGTATCTCAAGATTTTTCTTCAATGTACCGGGTTGTTTCAAAAGCGAGCCGAGTTCTTTTTGGATTAAAATCATGAAATGATCTTCTATGTTCTTCGCCTTGTAATCTTTTGTGCACCTTCGGTGCACTCATTGAGTGTAGCCCCCGAGCCTTTGCATACTTGGTACAAATATTCGGAGGATCTAAGGAATGTCTTAGTCTTCTATGTTTGATCGTCTTGTACTTTTTTGTGCACCTTTGGTGCACTCATTGAGTGTAGCCCCCGAGCCTCTGGATACTTGGTACAAGTATTCAGAGCATCTAAGGAAAAAGTCTTGGAAGGTAGGTATTTCCAGCCCCCGAGCCTTTCTCCGAGTTCTTTTATCGGAAGAGAGCTTGGTGGAAGGATCTGAAATAACGTGCTCTTGTCTTCTTCTTATTCACGGGTGGGTACTATGTCTTCACGGGTATGTAGAATCTTGCTTTCACTATTTGCTTTGGTCAGGTTTTTGTCTTTTTCTTCCTTTATCTTTCTCGTGACCCTTGGCTCATGGTGGTCCTTCCTTGCTATAAATTTTGTTGTGCTTGCACTAATGCCTTGACCCTTAGGGTGCTCCTCCTTCGTCTGATGAATATGCTGCTGAGTGAAACTGAGCAGCCCCCGGGCTTATGCCCACATTTTGATAGTTGAGTGGGTAGAAGAATTCTTGTGAATGGAGTTAGAGGTAGACTAACTCTTTGGTTAGATTTTCCTTGGAAGTTTGGTGTGGAAGGCAGAACAAGTCTTGTGATGTAGCTTCCATGTCTTCTCTGTCTAACTGCTGAACTCCAGGCTGTCACCGTTGTCGCTCCCGAGTTGATCTTGGCTATGCATGTTTGTATCGAACTCCTGTCGGAAAGCCTAGAGTCGGAGCTATCCAATCTCATTTGTTGGGAGTGGTTTTCTGCCTATGGTCCGGCACGTCTTTACTCTTTGTGAGGATTGCGGGTTGTTTTTACTTGTAAGGTTTCCGCTCGGGTGTCAGGCCTTCTTTGGTGGTAGACCTGGTATAACCCTGACTAAGGCCTTTATATCTTGTCACTTGTGGTGTTTTGTTGTAGATGTAGCTTAGCTTGATCTTATCTGGTTGTTGTAATGTTATCGGCCGAGTTGTTCTTGTGGCCTGCAAAGTTGTTACTGGTTGTATGATTGTCCTTGGAATATTCTTCCAAATATTTTGTATAGTACCTTCATGTACTGCCTTTATTGTAGTTGTTATCATTGTAGTCCTTGTGGAATCTTTTGTATTTACTGCTCCCTTTATGTTTTATTGTTGTTGCTGCCCTTTCTTCATGGACCTGGTGTATGTGTACCCCTCATTCTTCTATAAATATCTATAGTGTGGTTGCCTTGTCATATACCTCCTTCCTTTTTGTGAAGATCCTTGTTGTATCATGGACATTGTAGTTGGCGAGCTTGACGAGCCCCCGAGCTTTTTTCTTCCCTTTCCTGAGTTGTAATCTGGTGAATGTTGTAGTTCTTGTGATAGAAATTAGCATGTTGCTAGTTTCAAGGTAGTGCCATGCTGTGGACAGCTTTGAGGCAAATGGTCTAGTTCTTGTGATGAGGCTATTGCATGTTGCGCTGCTTGATCTTCCAGTGTTCTAGTTCCATGCCTCTGGCTGATTTCGCGGCATTGGTTGAAGAAGTATTCCTTGGCCGGTCCTGTGCCATGTCATTTTGGCGCATGCTGTTGTTGATCCGCCTTCTCTCTGTCGAGGACCTGGCGGAACTGTGAATCTTGAATGTCTTCTGGGCTCTGCTTCTACTACCTTTGGCAGACAGGGGCGTCTTAGCACGTCTAAATTATTTGGCTCTGTTTGTATCTTGATTAGCCTTGTATTCGACTGTGTTCCTTATTACTGACTTGTACTAGTTCCTTTTGGCACTATATCCTTTGTATCTTGTCTGTACTTTCAAAAATGTGTATGATGAAGTATCAAGGACTTGTAATATGTATTTTCCGAGTTCTTGTACATGCTGAGTTCTTTATGTTCTGCGAGTTGTCTGTATTCTTTGAAAAAAGATGTGGTCTAACTGTTTTGTGCTGTGTTCCGTGATTGGTGGGACTTTTCACCTTCTGTATTTTCCGCTACGGGTAAATTTCCTTATGAGTCTGCCCTTCTGTTATCCCCTCTTTTTTACCTCATGGTAAGAAACGTTTTCCCTTTCTTTCGCCAACCCTAACTGTCGCCACTACTCTGATCGTCTTTGCGTCGCCTGGAATGGTGAAGAAGAACAAGATCAAGAGCAAGGGCAAGGGCAAGGCTGAATTCATGGATGAAGATACTGTTCTAGAGAGAATAGACAATCTTGAATTCGTCAAGATGTCGCGCTAGATGAAGCAGTCTCCCAAACCTTCTACTCAGGAGGCGGACTTGGATCTCCTTGTTGAGCACGGGCTGCTTCAAGGGCCGTTGTATTCTAGTTACTCTGTTCCTGGTGAGCATATGATTCCCAGTCCTTCCCTTGATCAATACATTCTTTTTGTTTCCTTTGTCCGTGCCGGACTTTTCTTCCCTCCATCGGCCTTCTTGATGAAGTTCCTTTATTTTTGTGGCATCCAACTTCATCATTTGACCCCTACCGGGTTCTTTTCCTTGCCTCTTTCGCACATCTGTGTGAGGCCTTCATTGGCATCCCTCCCTGTCTTCTTCTTTTCCGCCATTTCTTTCGTGTTCGATTTCACGAGGGCAAACCCAGCCATTTTGGCTATTGCGCAGTTCAATTTTGTCAGGGTATGAAGGCTACTTACTTTGCTTTCACCCTCTATGAATCTGTCAAGGATTGGGTGGAAAAGTGGTTCTATATTGCAAAGCCTGGTGCCTACTGCTCCTCTGACCTTGTTACTCTTCCGACTCCTCTTTCTTGTTGGAATGATGGTTTATCTTCTTCTGAGTCCTCGGCTATTAAGTCTCTGTTGATCCGGATTAGTTACTTAAAACAATCCGGGTTGACTGGTAATGGATTGGTTGCTAGTTACTATCGTCGCCGGATTCAACCTCTCATGCAGAGGGAGAATCTTAGTTTTGAGTACACTGGTCCTTCTGATCCTTCTCAGATTATCACTGATTCCGATTTGTCTGAAGAATGCATGTTCGATCGTTTGGGGAGGGTCCTGAGTGGTGTGTCTGCTATGCCTCCACAGATTTCTGAGTATCATGCTAGAAATCCACCTCCTCCGGTGAGGGACCGAGAATGGCAACCAGAGGGGGGTGAATGGGAGCCTCAAATTTCTCTCGAAATATTCGAGCCACTCTTCCCAAAACCAAACCCAGTTGCTCAGACGAAATCGGAGAAATGAAAGCTCACCGGCAGTGGAGGAAAACTCACCGGAAACCCCAAAAACCAAGTTCTCAACCCCTATGGAAAAGAGGCAAGAACCTAGGCAAAACAGGCGAAAACTAGCAACCAAACAGAGGCTCCGAACCAGTTGGGACAAAGCCACCAGACTATAGCGAGTAGTCCGGAGCTCAGGTCCGACACCTTCACCCGCTGAGACAGAAGAACACAGTGAGCACCCTGGCTCCGGACCAGAGGCTCCGGACTAGTCCAATGCCACCTCCGGACCAAGGAAGGTGGTCCGGTGCTCACTCGCCAGACAATCCAGTAAGCACTTTGCCTCTGGACCTGACCACCAAACTAACTCGTCGGACCAATGAGAGAGGTCCGACGTGTGGTAGCGTTTGTCAGCAGAGCCACCGGACCACTCGTCAAAGGTCCAGAGCTCAAAAACCGAGAGGTCCAGAGGGTGGTCCGACGCCCCTTGCTGCTTGACACGTGAAAGGTCAAGACTACCGGACCACTCGCTGTGGTCCGGAGCTTGGAGGTCAGGAGGTCCGACGCTCACAGGCAGAAAACTGATCTTCGCGAGAACGAACTTCTCTCCGCCAAATCTTCCTAAAACTCAACCAAATGATCACCAACTGCAACCAAACTTGGTAGGCATGATCCTAGTGCAGTTGGGGAGCTATCCCGCAGAAATCATCGCTCAATTTGGAGAGGATAAACAGGAACACTCGGATTTGGGGGAGAAGAGAGCAAAATGAAGAACGCCACAAAGAAATCGCCCGATCTACACACTCGTGAGGTTTGAGGGAAATTCCTTAGGTGCAAAGATGCTCCTCACGGTTACGAACAACTTTGTTCAAACGGATTTCGCAAAGCTACTCCCTACAAAGAGAAATCATCTCGGGAAAAAGAGAGAGCAAAAGCAAAACGCGAAGAACACAAGCAAAACGGGGACACAATCACGAGATCTAAGCCACCATGGCTTACAGAGTTTACGGCCGCCGATACCTCTCAACAAACTCAAGTTCTTACAAAGGTTGGTGGAAACAACCTAGGGACCTCATGAACTAGAGAGAGGTTAGAGAGAGAGAGAGTTGGGGCAAGTGATTAGGGTTCAAGAGGTGGGATGAGGGATACCCCTTCACCCCATACTTATCGGGCTTTGGCTATTTCCCAAAGACCCCCCTAGATACATTGAGTGAACTACCTAGCCTAAGCATTGCAGTCCAAGCTCTGGAAAATATCTCCCGCATTTTGAATGGACGGCCCCGCTTCTTGTCGGGAGTTGCTGTCGCCTTGACGCAACCTCCAGGATTCCACACATGCCATCCCCGCTTCCTCGGAAGCTCCGCCTAGGTTTTGAGGCCCAAACCCAGGAAACCCGCCACCGGTAGCTTTGGGCTCAACTAATGAACCCCGAGTTTTGCGGCCCAAACTCGGAAACTGACGCGGATGGTTTTGAGGCCCAAGCCACCAAACCATTCGACGCGAGCCACCTTGTCTTCGCCCGGTCGGACTCCGAGTCCCCTGAGCCTCTGCTCGACTCGCGCGTTCACCGTCTTGACTTGGCCGACCATGTCTACCTCTATGTCTTCTCGCACTCGTAGGTGCCAAGTACTAGCCACCACAGCTAGTCCGCCGGCGCCCGTGGCCCCTCAGTCCGAGCCCTGCTTCCGTCCTTCACCGCCCTCAGTCCATCGGCACGGCAAGCCTCTACTCGACCTTCTCCACGCCATTGACCACTGTCACTAGGCATAGCACCTGCACACCACAAGCCGATAGACAAGCACATGTTTCTGCTTTCGCAGAGGTTAGGTTAAGCCACTCAAACTGAAACACTCATGTGTTGGTCAATCACTCATCATCCAAGCTGAACATACATGGGTACTTATCCACCATGTGTTCACAATCTCCCCCTTGATGAGTGCATTGTCAACACAAGTGCATTTCAGATATGAGCCACAAGGTAAAGCTCTCCAAATGACAAAAAAGCTAAGAAAGCGAAAACGGGGTCACTTGAGAGAAGCAAAACGATACCAATTGAAACACCCTCAAACACCTTATGACAAAGCCACTTACTGATGCCAAACAAAAGCACATGGGCAACGGCTCGACGCAACCAAGCAAAACAAAGCTAGCCCTCAAGAAGAGGCAGAAAACGGGCTCAACACCGCTAGCAAAACAAGATACCAATTGAAACCTACCAAAGCTCAAAAAGCCAATTGAAAACACCAAGGGGACTCCAAAGATACCAATTAAAACACTTAACGCTCAAGAAGCACTCGAAACCTGTCGAATACAACAAAGCAAGCTAGACCCTCCAGAAGAGGCAAAGGCTCAACACATCTAGCAAAAGCTCCCCCTGGGCAAAAGCACACTCAAGATACCAAAATGAGCTCCTTAGGGCAAAAGAAGCACACAAAACTCCCCCTTGACCAAAGAAGCTCTAAACCAATGAAACCAATGAGAAGCACTCTTTCTCCCCCCTTGGAAGTAGATGGCTGAAAATGGAATGAAATGCACATCTCTCCCCCTTGTTGACACATGTAGCTCATCAAACATCAACAACTAAAGATCCGGCTACAAATGCCATGAAATGCAAAATGAGTGCAAAAGCTTCATACTTAGAGCTAAGACAATGAATAAATACTCTAAGTGATGTGATCCTGTGAGAATAGAAAAAGCTCTACGTGCCCAACAAAGACTCAAGTTGAGCTTAAGATCACTTTAGAAGCTATTTTAGAGAGCATATCATGTGAGAGCAGAAAAAGGGTATCACCTCCTAGAGACAGCTAGACATGGCAAACAAGATAGGATCTATCTCAAAGAAGTATCATGTATAGCAAGTAAAACTATCCCTTAGCAAATTTCATACAACAAGTCAATGACCCAACTGAATGAATTTTCCAAATTTCAGAGTTTTGCAGCCAATTTTCAGTTTTAGGCACATTTAAGTTGTATGCGAGTGGTTGTAAGCAAAGTGATGCCACTGCTTACCAATCGGGCAAAGTCAAAGGACTTGACACACCGGTTTTGGTCATACACGACACCGCTCAAGTATCGACCCATATGGGAAGCAGTCTCGAACACACGGTGAAGTGCTCACAATGCAGACCCAACTCGATCTTTCCAATTCACAAAACAGAGAGCAATTTCATTTTAGATATTAATCATGGTGCTCAAAGGTAGTGAATGAAACAATGAAGAGCCATAGTTACAAGCTATATACAAGGCAGCCAAGAAGGATCTTCAAAAGCCTACACATGCTAGTGCCATTTCAGAGGTGACATGGGGAATTAAATTCAGTTTTAAAGCTTTGCTAACTTAGCTCTATTGCATATCTAGAGATCAAAAAGAGTCTAAGTTAGGCAACACCATAGACACATAAAGCACCTCAAAACAGAGCATAGATTCAATATATCGGCTATAAGTATGAAGCTTGAAATGAACTATGTCACAAATACAAATGAGATGCACAATGCAATGACACCAACTAACACTAACAAGACACCAATTGAGAAGAAGGACAAAGAAAAGACAAAAAGAACCAAAAAGAACTATGATACACAAAACTTTCCTCCTCTAAAAAGGAAAGCAAACACCCAACTCGCCCTGAAGGCGAGAAAACGCAGCTTGATCCAAAGGCTTTGGGAGAATATCCGCAAGCTGGTTGTGGGTCTCGACATGCCGGAGGTCAATGTCGCCCTTCTCGTAATGATCTCGCAAGAAATGAAAGCAGACCTCAATGTGCTTGGTCTTTGAATGAAGCACAAGATTTTTGGCCACACTAATTGCACTCATGCTATCACAAAGTAGAGGCACCTTAGTAAGCTCAAGACCAAAATCTTTCAAAGTGGCAATCATCCAAATCAACTGCGAGCAACAGCTAGCCGCGACAACGTACTCAGCTTCACACGTCGACTGTGCCATGCTAGACTGCTTGCGAGAAGACCAAGAAACCAAAGAAGACACGAGAAACTAGAAAGTCCCAGAAGTGGACTTCCAATCAAGACGACAACCGGCAAAGTCGGCATCAGAAAAACCACAAAGCTCAAGAGAAGAAGAGGTGGAAGACCAAAGTCCAAAGCAGACGGCGAACTGAATGTCCGACCGAGTCGTTGTCAAGTATAGAAGCGACCCGATCATGCTTCGGTACTCCGTCTGATCCACCGCCTCTCCTTCCTCGTCTGCATCCAAGGCAGTCGTAGTCGACATGGGCATCAAGAGGGGCTTTGCCTCGCCCATGTCAAACTTCTTCAAGATATCCTTTGTGTACTTGCCTTGGTGCACAAACGTCCCTTCCCGGGTTTGTTTGATTTGCAACCCGAGAAAGAAAGTCAACTCTCCCATCATGCTCATCTCAAATTCCCTGCTCCTAAGATCTGCAAACTTGGCAACAAGAGCATGAGAGGAACCACCAAAGATGATATCATCCACGTATATTTTGACAAGGAGAGTGTCTTTGCCTTGCTTGAGGAGAAACAACATCTTATCTATCGATCCCATTATAAAGCCCTTAGCAAGCAAAAAGGTTTTTAGCCTATCATACCATGCTCTAGGTGCTTGTTTCAAACCATACAAAGCTTTGTGAAGTTTAAAAACATGATTTGGAAACTTGGGATTTCCTCAAACCGGGAGCTTTCCTCTATGTAGCCGTTTAAGAAAGCACTTTTAACGTCCATTTGAAATAGTTTAAAACCCTTAGAAGCCGCAAAAGCTAGAAGGATTCTAATTCCTTCTAAACAAGCTACGAGAGCAAAGGTTTCCTCATAGTCTATTCCCTTCTTTTGACAAAATCCTTGAGCTACCAACCTAGCCTTGTTGCGCACTACCACCCCATCTTCACTTTGTTTATTTTTGAAAACCCATTTGGTACCTATGGGGTGGCAACTATGTGGTGGAGGAACTAAGACCCAAACGCGGTTTGGCTCAAAGTTTTCTAACTCCTCATGCATGGCATTAACCCAATTTGGATCCATCAAAGCGTGTCCAACATCTCGAGGCTCAAAAGAAGCGACAAAAGCCGAATGAGCAAAGTGAGAGAGATAGGACCTGGACCGCGTGACTCGACGGTCAATGTCACCGATGATGTTCTCCAGCGGGTGCTGCCGCTGGATGTGGTGGGGAGCCTACCTGGACGAAGTGGCCTCCCCCTCGACAGCAGCTGGAGCTCCTTCAGGTGCAACGGGCACCGACTGAGGAAGCTGCTCGAACGGCCCCCATGTAGAGGAAGTAGTCGGAATGGGACCGTGAGCCGAAGTGGATGTCGCAGGGTCAATGAGGGCAGCCGGTGGAGTCGGCTAGGGATCACCCCAATCGGCATTGTCCTGCTCCTCCTCCACAAAGATGCTGATGTTCACCTCATCATCACCTGCAAGCTGAAACACAGGGCATAGTCTCATCGAAGGTAATTTCACAAGTCTCCATCACTCCGTTAGTCTCAAGGTTAAGTGCACGATAAGCACGAGAGTGAGTAGAATAACCAAGAAAGATACCGTCAGAAGACCGTGCTACAAATTTGTCCAACTTACTGCCCTTTTTGAGGATGAAGCACCTGCACCCAAACACCCATAGGTGACTTACCTTGGGTGGTCTCCCAAATCGCAGCTCATAAGAAGCCTTCTACTTGAAAGCTCGGAGGAAAATGCAATTGGAAACATAGCAAGCAGAACTGAGTGCTTTGCCCCAATACCGCCTAGGAGTCCTATGCTCATCGAGCATCGTCCTGGCCATCTCAACAAGGGTCTGATTCTTGCGCTCAACAACACTGTTCTGCTAGGGAGTGTGAGGTGAGGAAAACCGGCGATCAAGACCTAAAGAAGAGCAAAGAGTTGCAAATTGAGTATTCTTGAATTTTGTGCCATTGTCACTGCGGATAGCTCTCATGGCATTCTTAGGTAGCTCATTTTGCAATCTCAAAATCAGATCTTGAACAAGTGGAAAAGCCTCATCCTTACTCTCCAAAAAGAGCACCCAAGAGTACCTCGAGTAGTCATCAATGACTACAACAACATACCACTTCCCTCCTTCCGACCTGACCCGAGCTAGACCAACTGTGTCCATGTGTAAGAGCTCGCCAGGTCGAGTGGTCATGATCTCAGTCATAGGAGGATGGGAAGCAGCAACCACCTTGCCATGTCTGCAAGGATGGCAAACAAAATCCTTCTCGAACTTCAGCTTTGACAATCCTTGGATAAGGTCCATTGAGCTAAGCCTTACAAGCAAGTCAAAACTCAAATGTCCCAATCTCCTATGCCACTTCCAAAGCTCGGAAGAAGAACCGGAAAGAAGACAACGAGAAGGTCCGGAAGAGATAGAAAAAACCACACGAAAAACCTTCCCGAAAGGTAAAATCCGGCAAACAAGCTCACCACGAGAGTCCAAATCCGAGAGAGATTAGGCTTGAAACTCACTTCAAAACCGTCATCAAGGAGTTGTGAAACCGAAAGAAGGTAAAAATGCAGATTCGCAACCAAAGCAACATCCTTGAGGACAAAAGAAGAGTTCACTCGGATGGACCCTCGGGAGACAACTTTACCTTTACTCTTGTCCCCAAATGTGATATACTCGGTGTGGTGCACGGGGTCAAGGCTGGAGAACCACTTGGCACTTCCGGTCATATGGCGTGAGCATCCGGAATCCACAAGCCAAGTCTCCTCCAGTCCTCTTTCCTACATCAATAAAAATTCATAGGGTGAGCAAACGGACCAACACTGGGGTTAGTAAACTGTGAGGGATACCAGTGTTGTCCCACTTGCCCAAAGAATGGGTTAGGAGAAAAACCAAACATCTCCTGCCCCACGGGGGGATAGCGATCACCACGATAGGGAAAACGTGGTCCGCTAGAGAAAGGTGGAGTAAAGCCACCGCCACGAGGCCCGTAGTCGTATGGGTCACGACCAGTACCACGCCGGGCATGACCACCACGTGGTCTCGCCTCCTGAGCCCTAGCACCTTGAGGCATTGTACCTCTAGGTCTAGAAGTGCACCTCTGAACTTCCGGTTCACGCACCCCAACTCGTGGGTGGTACATGTCCCGGTTGTCCAACTCAACCTTCCTCCGATCATCTCTCTTCCTCCTAAAGCAAAACTCAGCCAAATGCCCATCCTGCTCACAATACTCACAATCACACTCTTGGTAGGCACTCTCTTGTTGGGTTTGGTGGCTCTAGCTTTCTTAGGAAGGGGGTCACTAGAGATGTCTAGCAGTGTGTCAAGTGGGTTGCGAAGATGGTTCGATTTTGCAATCCACACTTGCTTCTGTGGAATGGTTTTGGGTGGATCTTCAAACACACCATCTCTCACAGGAGACTCAGAGGGTTGGTAGGCTTAGGTGGAGTGATCTTGTTAAGCATGAGAGTTGTGGTGGATTTCTCATTCTTGCTCAAACCACTGCACTCACCGATCTTACCAAACATGCTATCGTCCTTCCCACCTATAGCAAAGCCTACTCCCATGCTGCCAACCCTTTTGCATTAACTAAGCATCATCCCAACCTGCGGCTCACGACAAGACACCCAGCTCAAGATGGACCGAAGGTATGTGTTTTCTTCCTCGGTACGCATCTTGTCGTGTCTGCACGACGTGATCTCAAGCTCCAAAGCCTCAAAGCAATCTGACTCTCTAGTGCTATCTGAGCTGACCTTCTCTAACACAACGATCCTAGCATCCTTCTGTGTCAGCTCAGAACGCAAGCCTAAGCAGGACTTGCATGCACCAAGTAAGCTAGGCCTAGCCTTCAGCTCACTGACCTCCTCAAGTAGAGTGCCATACTTGTCCTGTAGTGTGACAAGATCAGACATGTGAATGGCGCAAGCATCACACTCTACCTCTTCGGTAACCACCACAGATGCCTTAGCAAAATCTAGCTCATGAAGTGCGCTAAGGTACTTCACCTTAAAGTAGTTCCTCTCACAAGCGGCACACTTGAGCAAAGCATCTTGACTCATCAAGGTGTCGTTCAGAGACTCAATATCGAGAGAGAGGGACTCTACGGTGGGTGATACCTCGGATGTGTCGGAGTCGTAGTCGTAGTCGGGGCCTTCCTTGCGCTTGCTGACCTTGCCTTCTTCAATCGCCATGGTGCAAAAGCCACCATGCTTGGTGTCGGCGTAGAAGCATAGGTCGTTGAGCTTGTCCTCAACCATCCCCTTGGACTCATCATCGCTCAAAGAAGCACCTCTGTCGGAGGAGGCATCGATGTTGCCGAGGGAGGCGAGGAAGGCTCGATGCTTGGCCTTCACCTTGTCGATCACCTTCTTGGAGGACCTTCGGTGGTATCCGCCCTTGGGGTTGTGCTTGTCCTCGAAGTTGTGCTCGCGCTTGTCCTTGCGCTTGGTGAAGTCACCTGCAGCTTTCTTGGGGCAGTTTGTGATGAAGTGATCCTCATCACCGCAACGGTAGCACCCCTTGGCTGAGCCACCACGCCGATGGTTCAAACGGTTGTTGTGAAACTGTGAGAACTTGGTGATGACCAAAGCTAGCTCATTATATCCAAGAGCCTCCACTTGATCCTCTATTACATAAATCAAAGACAAAGCGAACAAAGAGTGTGAAGGGTCAGAGCAGGAAGAAGACGTACCGCCGGGGCCAGAAACCAACACCATAGATAGTCTTGACGGGTTTTCAAGCTTGGCCCGGGTCTGGTAGTCAATCTCCGAGGACTTGAGCTTACTGAACAGCTCATCCATGGTCAAGGCATCATAGCCCGGTGACTCCTGAATGGCAGCCACCTTCATCTCCCAGACCTTCTGATCAAGTGCATGCAAAAGCTTGATAGCCATCTCATGATCATCATAAGGCAAGTTGGCTCGATTAGCACGCATCTTGTTGACGATAGATCGGAAGCGAGTGAACATCCCGTCAATAGATTCGCTGGCCAACTGAGCAAAGTTCTCGTACTCTCTACGGTACGTGTCGAAGAGTCTGGACTTGATCTGAGGGTTGCCCTCATGATATCTCAAGAGTGTTTTCTAGATCTCCCGTGCCGTAGTGAGACTCGAAACCCGCTCAAACTCCGGAAGAGACAGACAAGAGAAGAGAATGCTACAGGCTCTTGCGTTTGACGCATGTTGCGTAACCTGGGCATCGGTGATCCAAGCCTCAAGAACCACACAGTTCTCATTCTCACAAATATCCCAAAACTTTGTGTCAAGCCCTTGGAGGTAAGCCGACATGCGCACCTTCCAATAGGCAAAGTTGGTTTCATCGATGCAGGGAGGTTTACCAGCACCTCACTCCATGTCGCCTTCGCGGATCACGAACCGTGTAAGGTAGATTGATCCTTAACCTGGCTTTGATACCAATTGAAGGACCGAGAATGGGGACTAGACGGGGGGGTGAATGGGAGCCTCAAATTTCTCTCGAAATATTTGAGCCACTCTTCCCAAAACCAAACCCAGTTGCTGGGTGCTCAACCTAACGGGAACACTCGGATTTGGGGGAGAAGTGAGAAAAACGAAGAACGCCACAAAGAAATCGCCCGATCTACGCACTCGTGAGGTTTGAGGGAAATTCCTTAGGTGCAAAGATGCTCCTCACGGTTACGAAAAATTGGTTCAAACAGATTTCGCAAAGCTACTCCCTACAAAGACAAATCATCTCGGGAAAAAGAGAGAGCAAAAGCAAAATGCGAAGAACACAAGCAAAACGGGGACACAATCACGAGATCGAAGCCACCATGGCTTACAGAGGTTACGGTCTCCGATTCCTCGCAACCAACTCATGTTCTTACAAAGGTTGGTGGAAACAACCTAGGGATCTCATGAACTATAGAGAGGGTAGAGATAGAGAGAGAGTTAGGGCAAATGATTCAGGTTAAAGAGATGGGATGAGGGATACCCCTTCACCCCCTACTTATCGGGCTTTGGTTATTTCCCAAAGACCCCCCTAGATACATTGAGTGAACTACCTAGCCTAAGCATTGCAGTCCAAGCTCTAGAAAATATCTCCCGCATTTTGAATGGACGGCCCCGCTTCCTGCCGGGAGTTGCCGTCGCCTCGACGCAACCTCCAGGATTCCGCCATGTGCCATCCCCGCTTCCTCGAATGCTTCGCCTAGGTTTTGAGGCCCAAACCCAGGAAACCCGCCACCGGTAGCTTTGGGCTCAACTACCAAACCCCGAGTTTTGCGGCCAAAACTCGGAAACCGACGCGGATGGTTTTGACACCCAAACCACCAAAACACTCGACGCGAGCCACCTTGTCTTCGCTCGGTCGGACTCCGAGTCCCCTGAGCCTCCGCTTGACTCGCGCATCCACCGTCTTGACTCGGCCGACTTCGGCCTACCTCCATGTCTTCTCGCACTCGCCGGTGCCAAGTACTAGCCACCACAGCTAGTCCGCCGACGCCCATGGTCCCTCAGTCCGAGCCCCGCTTGCGCACTTCACGGCTCTCAGTCCATCGGCACGGCAAGCCTCTACTCGACCTTCTCCATGCCATTGACTACTGTCACAAGGCATAGCACCTGCACACCACAAGCCGATAGACAAACACATGTTTCTGCTTTCGCAGAGGTTAGGTTAAGCCACTCAAACTAAAACAGTCATGTGTTGGTCAATCACTCATCATCAAAGCTGAACATACATGGGTACTTATCCACCATGTGTTCGCATCCGGTTAGTACTCTACTCGTTTTTTATTTCTTGTTGCCTGAGTTCTTGTCTGCTGATGGCTTCTTTTGTGTTTCCGGATCATGGTCACTGTTTTAGGCTAAACTTGCCTTTTAGGCCGGATCCCTTTGTTCCTGAGGAGCCTACTGCTGAAGTTACTGTGGCCTCGACTTCTTCATCCAGGTTTCTTACTAGATTTTGCCTTACTGATGGGTATGTGCCTTATACCCCAGATCCTCGGATTGCTCAAGTCTTAATGGTTTCTACGAAAAGGAAAGTTGAATCTTCTGCTCAGCCTGTTCAACTTCCTCCTACTACTCGCTGCCGCTCTTCTCGACCGCGCACTCTCACAGGTAACATTATTGTAGGTGAGCGTTTGTATTTGTTATCCGAGTTGTTTTGTATGGAACTCTTCTTTATTCTTCTGCTTTGTTCTTTTTCAGATGGCCAGTCTGTCCTTCTGCTTGAGGAGTATTCGGATGATGACCCTCCTCTTACCCATCCTCCGTGAGATGTTCTTCTTGATGTTTTTGTTATTTTTGTTCAGAGATCTTGTCCTTATTGCTAGTTTTTTGTTTTAGTCGTAGATCATCTGCTGGCCAATCTTTTGTTGAAGCTGCTCCTATTCCCTCGGCTACTCCAATTTCTTCTTCGTTGTTTGATGAAGATTTCTCTTTCGATATCCCTGACCTTTCCTTTGCTTATGTTGCTGCTACCTTTAGCAAGTCGGCCAAGTAAGTTATCTTTGCTATGTGATGTTTGTACTTTTTATCCTATCTTTGCCTGATTTGCTTTTGAATGTTTTAGGCCTTCTTCTGAAACTCCTGATTCTTCTCGCGATGGTAAGGCCTTTTTTTCTATGTTGATGGAGATTCCTGCTTTTTATTTCTATTTTAACTCTTCTTTCTTGTAGGAATTTGTACTCCTAATGCTACCAAGGTTACCAATGCTTCTCAATTTGTTGGTGCACATCCTCCCAAAGGTGTGCCTCTTCTTGAGGTGCCTTAGTTGAGCCTCCAAGCCATAGCTCCGACTTCTTCCAAGCCTTTGCTTATTCAAGGGTCAGAGGTTCAATTTAGCCGAGTTGAACGGGTTCAAAAACTTTTTTGTTATTGGACGAATCTATCCTTGTCCTTTGGAACTGAATTGAAGGTATTTATTATTGTCTCTCTCTTTTGGTCTTGTTCATTTGTGTTTTATTTTGACTTATGTCTCTTCCAGGATGTTTGTCGGGAGTTAACTGCTTCTTCCTCAGAAAGTCAGTCTACTGTTACTCTTCAAGCTAAACTTGACAAAGTTCAACTTGAGCTGTCTCAGACTCGTGCTGCTTTGGAGCAAGAAAAGGCTCTCCGAGTAGCTGCTGCTTCTGATTTGGAAGAACAAATTCCTGGTAACTATTTTCTCTTTTTTCTCTGTTGTGAATTTTCTTGCTTGATATCTGACGTACTTGCTTTCTTGTAGCTGTTGAACAAGCTTCAGTTGCTTGGAATGAGGAAAACAGGATTTGTCTCTTCGTCTTGTGAATTCAAAGAAGAAAGCTGAAGCTATAAGTTGACTACTTATTGTTTTCTTATTTTTTTGTTGTTTTTCTTGTGGTTTTTTCTGACTTCTTTTGCCCTTTTAGTCATTGAAATCTGAGGAAGTTTTGAAAACCCAGCTCTCGAAAGTTCATGATCGATACAAGATTTTGTATGCTGCTGTGAAGCCTGTCATTGCTGCTGTTTGTCATGAAGCTGATGCAAAAGGAGGCCTGAAGACTCTGATTCGTGCATTGCCTCTTTGCTTTAAGGCATTTGTTGAAAATGGCTTTGAGCGTTGTATAAACAATGTTGTTTCTTTTGTTTGAGCCCTTGCTCCCGATGTGCCTATGGACCTGATTCTCGAGGATCCAATGGATGTCGATCTTTTGGCAAGGTGGGAACAATCGAAGCCCGAGGTCAAAGAGCTTTGTCGTCAAATATTTAGCCAGCTTAATATACTGCCGTCTTGTCCTTGATAACATCTATTTGTCTCTGGTGATGATTTTGTAATATACTCTTGATTATATATTATCAGGCCTTGTCCTGATATTGTGATGCTCTTATCTTTGTTTGATAGTGTTGTATAGTATTGCTTTTCTGAAGAATACCTTGTTTTCCAATCTTTCACCGAGTTCTTTTGACTACTGTCTGAAGTTGTGCGCCTTTGCAGTAGGCTAAAAAATGTTTCTACAAATCCCGAGTTTTTTCTTGGGTAGTATTATTGGCCTTTGAGCCTTGATGATTATACTAATAGTGTTGCCTGTAGAATGACTTGTGCCTCTTAGTTTAGGCTTTGCGTTGTAAAAGACTTCCGAGTAGTTTCGGGGTGATGTTGTTGTTATTGTTTTGCGAGTAGTTCTTGACGAGTAGTTCTTTCTGTTGATCTTTTGCTCCTTGATGTGAGAGTACTAGACATGCATTCCTTTTGCGCCAAATTCATTCTGCTCTTCAAGCACTTGTTGTGTCACTTTTTACGAGTGATTGATGTCATGCCATCTCTCGAAACGGTAGACTTGTATATATAAGGACCAGACTGTGCCGCTCATGGTGCAAAGCAGTAGGTTTGTCAGATTGTCCGGTCACCTATAGGCTTTATATATTTACTGGACTGTGCCGCTCATGGTGCCAAGCAGTCGGTTTGTCGATTTGTTTCTTGAAACAATCATCCTGAAGATGCTAGACGGTGCCACTCATGGTGCAAAGCTGTTGATTAGTCATGCCACCTCACGAATGGTAGACTTTTTATATGAACCAGACTGTGTCACTCATGGTGCCAAGCAGTCGGTTAGTCAAGTTGCCTCACGAAACAACTGACTCCAGGCAAAGCCTCTCATTGTGCAAAGTCGCTAAATTTTAGATATATGAACCAGACTATGCCGCTTATGGTGCAAAGAAGTCGGTTAGTCAAGTTGCCTCACGAAACAACTGACTCCGGGTAGTGCCTCTCATTGTGCAAAGCCAATAATTTTTTAGATATAAGAACCAGACTGTGCCGCTCATGGTGCAAAGCAGTCGGTTTAGTCAAGTTGCCTCACGAAACAACTGACTCCGGGCAGTGCCTCTCTTTGTGCAAAGCCGGTAAATTTTTAGATATAAGAACCAGATGGTGCCGCTCATGGTGCAAAGCAGTCGGTTTAGCCAAGTTGCCTCACAAAACAACTGACTCCGGGCAGTGCCTCTCATTGTGCAAAGCCGGTAATTGCCGCTCATGGTGCAAAGCAGTCGGTTAGTCAAGTTGCCTCACGAAACAACTGACTCTGGGCAGTGCCTCTCTTTGTGCAAAGCCGGTAATCTTCAAATATAGGAACCAGACTGTGCCGCTCATTGTGCAAAGCAGTCGGTTTGTCGAGTTGCCTCACGAAACAACTCAACTCCAGACAGTGTCTCTTATTGTGCAACTGCCAGTTTGTTCTTTGATGTCTTTGTATCTTGCACTTTTAGTTGTAGAATTTCTTGAGTTGGCTGATATGCCAAGTATTATTTAGTTGAACTCCTTCTATCATTAGCTCATAAGTTTCGGGTTGTATTGCGGTCTTGATGATAAAAGGACCCTCCCATGGGCTGAGTAATTTGAGTCTTCCATCTTTTTTCTAGATCAGTCGTAGTACCAGATCTCCTGGTTTTAACGTTCTTGGGTGCATATTTTTGTCGTAATGTCTTCGCAAGCCTTGTAAATATCTTGCATTTAGTATTACTGAACTATCTCTTATTTCTTCGATTGAGTCGATCTCTAGTCGTCTTGTTTCTTCAGCTTCTCCTTCATCATATTGCTCAATTCTTGGTCATTGCCAAATTAAGTCAATTGGTAATACAACTTCTGATCCGTATACCAAGAAGAAAGGTGAATATCCCATCGCTTTGCTGATTTGAGTTCTTAAACCCCATACCACTTTTGGTAATTCCTCTATCCATTTACCTCCATAGTCTTTAAGGTCTTCATGTAGTCTTGGTTTTAGGTCTTGTAATAATAGCCCATTGGCTCTTTTAACCTGTCTATTTGCTTGGGGGTGAGCTACCGACGCATAGTCTATTTCTATTCCACAATCTCTTGCCCAATAATGGAATTCCTTGCTGTAAACGGTGATCCAAGGTCTGTGATTATTCTGTTTGACATCCCAAATTTGTGCATGATTTCTTGTATGAACTCTGTCGCCTTTTCTACGCTGTATTTGACTAGTGGTTTGTACTCAATCCATTTGGTGATTTTTTCTACTGCCACGAATATGTACTTGAATCCTCCCTTTGCCTTTTTAAGAGGTCCGACTTGATCTAGCCCCCAACATGAGAAGGGTTAGGCTGGTGGTATGCATATTAGGTTATGTGCTGGAACATGTGATTGTCTTGCAAACATCTGGCAATTCTTACATGTTTTGACTAATTGTTCTGCATCCTTGAGTGCTGTTGGCCAATAAAATCCGCTTTTGAATGCTTTACCGATTAGTGTTCTAGATGCTGCATGATTTCCACAGCATCCCGAGTGGATTTCTTCCAATATTTCTTTTCCTTCTTGTGTAGATACGCATTTTGATAATATTCCAAAGGATGCTGCTCTTTTGTATAATTTATCCTTTACAAGAACGTATGCTTTGCTTTTCCTTATAACCCTTACTGCTTCTGCTTTATCTCCGGGTAGTTTGTTTTCACTTTTATGATCAATGTATGGTTGTCTCCAATCACTTTCTATGTTGAGGAACTGTCTTGAGCTATCGGGTTCTTTTGCTTCGTCTATATCCATTGGGTATTCTTTTGGTTTATTAACCTCTTGGATTGATGGCTTTGTGAGTTCTTCCACGAATACTCCAAGTGGTACCTTTGCTCCATCTGACCCTAGTTTGGACAAGATATCTGCTGCTACGTTTGAATCTCTTAAGACGTGGTGAATTTCTAGTCCTTCAAAATTCTTCTCAAGTTTTTGTACTGCTGCACAGTATGCGTCCATGTTGTTTTTTGTGCAGTCCCATTCCTTTTTTACTTGGTTCATCACTACCGCTGAATCTCCGTAAGCTAGAACTCTTTTGATTCCGAGTGTAGTTACTACTCTTAAGCCATGTATAAGTGCTTCATATTCTGCCTCATGATTTTTTGCTCGCCATAGTATCTGTAGTACGTATTTTAACTGTCTTCCTTCTAGGGGAAATTAGTAACACGCCTGGTCCTGCTCCTCCGAATTTTAGTGACCCATCGAACTACATCTCCCAATGATCTCGTATTGGTTCAGGTTCTTTTTGGGCTATTTCCGTCCATTCCGCGATGAAGTCGGGTAGTATCTGTGACTTGATTGTTGTTCTTCGTTTGAAGTCTATATTCAGGGATCCGAGTTCTACTGCCCATTTTGCAATTTGACCTGTAGCATCTTTGTTTCTGAGTATGTCTTGTAGCGGGAAATTGGTTGCTACTGTTACTTTGTGTTTATGGAAATAATGCCTCAACTTTCTTGATGATATAAGTACTATGTATAGTAATTTCTGCACGTGTGGGTATCTGAATTTTGATTCTGTGAGTACTTTGCTGATGTAGTATACTAGTCTCTGTACTTTGTAGACGTGTCTAGGTTCCTCTCTTTCCACGATGATTGCTGCACTGACTACGTTTTTTGTTGCGGTAATGTATAGCATCATGTCCTCCTTATTTCTTGGTGGTGTCATTACTGGGGATGATGATAAGTATTTTTTCAATTTGATAAAAGCTTGATTTGCTTCCTCTGTCCATTCGAAGTTCTCTTTTCTCTTCAGAAGTTTGAAGAAGGGTAGTCCCTTTTCTCCTAATTTCGATATGAATCTGTTGAGAGTTATCATACATCCTATCAGTTTTTGTATGTCCTTGACCTTTTTAGGTGGCTTCATATCCATTATTGCCTTGACATGTTTGGTGCTAGCCTCGATCCCTCTATTGCTGACCAAAAAGCCGAGTAGTTGTCCTAATGGTACGCCAAAGACACACTTTGTGGGATTGAGTTTCCACTTCCACTCTTTTAAGTTCTTGAAGGTCTCTTCTAGGTCTTCTAACAGTGATTCTGGTTCTTTTGTTTTGACTACTACATCATCTATGTAGGCTTGGGCGTTTCTTCCGATTTGATCTCCATGGCAGGTTTGTATTGCTCTTTGATATGTTGCTCCCGCGTTCTTTAGTCCAAAAGACATTGATTTGTAGCAGTATGCTCCGAAAGGTGTTATGAAGGATGTTTTTCTTTGGTCTTCTTCTCTTAATGATATTTGGTGATATCCTGAGTAGTAGTCAAGAAATGATAGCAGTGATGATCCAGCTGTTAAGTCTATGACTTGATCAATTCTGGGTGGCCCATATGGGTCCTTTGAGCAGTGTTTGTTGAGATTTGCGTAGTCTACGCACATATGCCATTCCTTCGAATTATTTTTCTCTATGAGTACCGAGTTAGCTAACCAATCTGGGTTAATTATCTCCCTGATGAACCCAGCTGCTAAAAGTTTTGTGATTTCCTTTTTGATTGCTGCTTTCCTGTCTGGTGCAAATCTGCGTAGCTTCTGTTTTATTGGTCTTGATACTTTGTTTGTATCGATTTTGTGCTCAGCGAACTCCTTTGGGACTTCTGGCATATCTGCTGGTTTCCATGCGAATATGTCTTTGTTATCCCTCAGAAAGTTGGTGAGCGCGAGTTCCTATTTAGGTTCTAGGTTTGCACTGATTATCGCCGTCTTCTCTGGTTCTCCAGTTAGTAGGTCGATTGTCTTTGTGGCTGCTTCTTTAGGAGGTGCGAAGGTGCTTGGCTTCTTTGCCGGTATCTGGATTTCATCTGGGTTCATTTTCTCGACTTTCCTCGCAATATCTTCTTTCTCCTTGTAATCTTGCAGTTTTTCTGATATTTGTATAGCTTGTACATCGCAATCATATGCTCTCTTTAGATCTCCTTTTAGTGAAAGAACACCTTTTGTTGTTGGCATCTTGAGTAGTAGATATGGGTAGTGAGGATTTGCCATATATCTTGTGAGTGCTGGTCTTCCAAGGATTGCATGATAGCATGATTCGAAGTCGGCTACTTCGAATTTGATGAACTCAGTTCGATATTTGTCGGATGTCCCAAAGGTGACTGGTAGGGTGATTTGTCCCAAAGGTATGGAAGTTTTTCCGGGTACTATTCTGTAAAAAGGAATACTGGTTGGTGTGATCATACCTTCATAGTCCAAATTCATCTTTCTTAGAGTATTGCGAACACATGGTGGATAAGTACCCATGTAGTTCAGTTTTGTGATGAGTGATTTCCCAACACTTGAGCGGTTCCGTTTGAGTGGCTTGATTCTAACCCTTTGTGAAAGCAAATGTGTGCCTGCCTATCGGCTTGTGGTGTGCAGGTGCTATGCCTAGTGACAGTGGTCAATGGCGTGGAGAAGGTCGAGTAGAGGCTTGCCGTGCCGATGGACTGAGAGCGGTGAAGGGCGGAAGCGGGGCTCGGACTGAGGGACCATGGGCGGCGGTGGACTAGCTGTGGTGGCCAGTACTTGACACCGGCGAGTGCGAGAAGACATGGAGCTAGACCGAGTCGGCCGAGTCAAGACGGTGGACGCGCGAGTCGAGCGGAGGCTCAGGGGACTCGGAGTCCGACCGGGCGAAGACAAGGTGGCTCGCGTCGAGTGGTTTGGTGGTTTGGGCCTCAAAACCATCCCCGTCAGTTTCCGAGTTTGGGCCGCAAAACTCGGGGTTCAGTAGTTGAGCCCAAAGCTACCGGTGGCGGGTTTTCTGGGTTTGGGCCTCAAAACCTAGGCGGAGCTTCCGAGGAAGCGGGGATGGCACGTGGCGGAATCCTGGAGTTTGCGTTGAGGCGACGGCAACTCCCGACAGGAAGCGGGGCCGTCCATTCAAAATGCGGGAGATATTTTCCGGAGCTTGGACTGCAATGCTTAGGCTAGGTAGTTCACTCAATGTATCTAGGGGGGTCTTTGGGAAATAGCCAAAGCCTGATAAGTAGGGGGTGAAGGGGTATCCCTCATCCCATCTCTTTAACCCGAACCATTTGCCCCAACTCTCTCTCTCTCTCTCTCTACCCTCTCTCTAGTTCATGAGATCCCTAGGTTGTTTCCACCAACCTTTGTAAGAACTTGAGTTTGTTGCGAGGTATCGGCGGCCGTAAACTCCGTAAGCCATGGTGGCTTAGATCTCGTGATCGTGTCCCCGTTTTGCTTGTGTTCTTCGCGTATTGCTTTTGCTCCCTCTTTTTCCCGAGATGATTTCTCTTTGTAGGGAGTAACTCTTGCAAATCCTTTTGAACCAAGTTGTTCGTATTCATGAGGAGCATCTTTGAACCAAAGGAATTCCCCTCAAACCTCACGAGTGCGTAGATCGGGCGATTTCTTTGCGGTGTTCTTCGTTCTTGCCCCTTTTCCCCCAAATCCTCGTTTCCCTTTAATTCTCACCAAATTGAGCGATGATTTCTTAGGATTAGCTCCCCAACTGTACAAGGATCATGCCTACAAAGTTTGGTTGCAGTTGGATTTCATTTGGTTGAGTTTTGGGAAGATTTGGAGGAGAGAAAATGATTTTCGGGATTGCTGTGCAGATTTCGGGGGCGTAGGACGCTCCAGAGTTTGGCATCGGACGGTCCGTCGGAGGCGCCGAATGCTATGTAGTGCTGACGATAGCGTCCGTCGCTGTTGCTGTTTTTGGACTGTTTTTTGACCGTCGGACGCTCCTGACAGAGTAGCGTACGTCGCCCGTCGGACTCAGTCCGTCGCCCTCTACAGCGTCCGTCGCCCTTCCATCAAGGTTTTTAGGATTTTCTTCGTCGCTGTTTTGGCCGTTCCTCTCTCGTTCGAACTCCGAATCAAGTTCCGTTTTTGCATTGGATTCATATTCACGTAAGGAACCCGATTAGGTACTTTTGAGACCAGTTCTCCTAAGTATTTTTGGGTGTGCTCTTGCCTCTTCTCTCTAGGGGTTGAGAGTAGCACTCTCGGTGTATCGGTTTCGAGTTCGTGGCTTTGATCGTTCTCCATCTTCTCCGACTGCTCCGCTGCACCTTTAGGGGTCTTTTTAAGGTGTCCACCTACTTGTTAGGTCGTGTGTGAGTCGGTTCTTCCGAGGTCAAGTTTTGGGTGTGAGTTTGGGACAAGGGCCAAGTCTTTGAGTTGAATTTTATTTGGCTCCCATTCACCCCCCCTCTGGTCGCCGTTCTTGGTCCTTCAAGTATCTATGAAGATTATGTTTAGTCCTGCTCCTCCATCGATGAGTACTATGGAAACTTCTACTCCTGCTATTGTTGGTCCCATTACTAGAGGGTAATATCTAGTGTTTACTGCGCTTGTCCATTGATCTTCTCTTGTGAACTGAATTGGGTATTCTGACCAATCCAGATATCTTGGGGTGGCTGGCTCTGCTGCCATGATGGTTCTATGTGCCAACTTTTCCTGTCTCTTGTTTCTTGTATATGATGCTCCTGAGAAGATTACCACTATTTGTCGTTGGGGTTCTTGATAATTCCCTTCTGCTTTCTTTGTGTCTTTCCTTGATTCATCTGTTCTTTGCTCTGAGTTGTTTGATCGTTTGTCTTCCTTCTTCACGAATCTTCGTTGGAAAACATCACATTCGATTAGCTTGTGATTTGAATTAGGATGTATGTAGCAGGGTAGGTCTTCTATTCTTTCTGCTGGTCTCTTCGTGTAATTGTTGCCCTGATAATTGTTGTTTGAATATCTGTTATTCGTGTTCCTGTTGTTGTTGTAGTTGTTGTTATTGTTGTTGTACCCTCCTTTGTCGTTATCGTTGTATCTTCTTTTGTTGAATGTCACTGCTACCATATTGTCTTGTCTTGGTCTCTTGTCATTTGGCCTGTAATCTGGTCTTTTATTTTCATGAAAATCGTGGGCGAACCTGTGTCTGGTTCTTTCCTCTGATGATATCATTTTCTCAACAGCCCTTTTGAAGTCTTCGTTGGATCTTGGGTTTTCGTTGAAATAGTCTTTGAACTGCCAATTTGCAACTATCCCATCCGTAAATGTTTCTATTACTTCTCTATCAGTGATGTCGTGTATCTGAGCTCTGAGTTCTCCAAACCTTCTGTAATATTCCCTTAGGGTTTCCCCCCTTCTTTGTTTTACATTCTTCAATTCTGCTGCTGTCATGGGGTGTGTTATTATTCCTACAAAGTTGTTGCAGAATGCCTCTTGTAAATCCTCCCAATATTTAATTGATCTTGGCTTTAGCTTATCAAACCATTGTAATGGCATGGCTTCGAGTGCCATCGGAAAGTATAGGACTTTGATGTCGTTGTTTCCTCCTGCGAGTTCCATGGATTAAGAATATACTCTTGTCCATTGTCTGGGTTCTACTTTTCCGTTATCCTTGGAGTGATTTGCTGGTTTGAATTTATGTGGTAGCTTCAATGTTTGTAGCCTTCCTGCAAAGCATGGAAATCTGTCGTATTGTTCTATCCTATTGAAGTCTGGTGATTCATCTCTTCTATAATAATCTCTGTCTCCTCGATATTCAAATTCACCATAGTCTTCGGGGTAGCGTTGATCCCAATCTAGGTTGTTTTGTCTTATCAGTTCGAAGTGTTGTTCTTGTCTTTCCGATTGCTGTGGTACTCCTGTTTTCCCTAGTCTATGAAATATCGACTTCTTGGGTAGTTGCTCTTCTTGTCCTTCCTGAGGTATATTGTCTTCGGGTTGTTTGTTTGGGTCTCTGCCTTCTTTTATCGGCTCATCTGTAATTATTTCTTCATTAGTGAGGATATTCAGTTCTTTTGTTAATTCCTCAATTCTTTCTCTCTTTGTGCTCTTCATAGATTCTCTTTCTGCCTTCTTTTTATTGTATTCCGTCAATTCTGCTTTATAGTTGTTCTAGATTTTCCTTCTCTGAGTGGTTCGATTTCTTCTTCCTGCTCTAGCCTTGTTCTTTTTCAACCTTGCAGCTCTGTGATCGTTTGTTTCATTGTCTTCTCCTTCTTCATCGTCCGATATATCTCTTTCTGATTCATCTGATGATTTCAAATCGGGTATTTGTGGTGGCTCTAAATAAGGCTCCAACTCTGCCATGTATACTGTATGTATTCTCTGAGTTCCTCTCACTCCTTGGCTTCTTTTCTTGGTCTTGTATGATGACTCTCGATGAAGTCCGAGTTCTTTTCCTACTTGGAAGGGTAGTTCAGTAGCCTGGCCGTATGTCTTTGAGGGTTGGTTTGGCTAGTGCACGATGCATCCTCCTAGAGTTGTTGACATGATCAACCCTTCTTGGGCACCTTTCAGGATTTTTCTTCTCATCACCTTCCTCCGAAGGAAACTTCCGTAAGTGTATGCCGAATTATGCATTCCATATAAATGCGAGTTCTTGATGGTTTCCGAGTTGTTTTCGCTTCTGACTGAAGTCTGGTTGTATACTCCGACTTGATTTGTGTTTGCTTTTGTCGTGTTGGACTCGGGGTTAGCGTGTGGTAGTGTCTCCTTTTCCGAGTCGGTTTCGTATCCTTCTTCGTCTGCTAGTCTGGTTAGTTCCAAAATTTTCATATTTTGAATTCCTTGATTCAGTTCTTGAAGATCTTGATCCGCTCCTTCTTCTTCTCAGAGTCGGCTTTAAATTTTTCCGTCGTCGTCAATCTTGCAGATCCATGATCCGAAGAAAAATGTGGATTCTGTCGGTTTCATCATCTTGAGGTCGTGGTCCACCAAGCTTTCGAGAAAAAATTCACCGAAAGCCCCTACTTGGCGCGCCAGCTGTCGATGTTTTACCACCGATAGCCTGCCACGGGGTTACTCGAGACAGTAGTTCGTGCCTCGGCGAATAGTGAAACTTGATGGTTGGACACGCAGGGACACACTGTTTATACTGGTTCATGCCCTCGACAAGGTCGAGTAATAACCATACGTCCAATTGAGTCGTCTCTTATTGCTCTTGATCGTAATACAAGGTGTTGTGTGTCGCTCTATGTATCGGGTGTTGTGTAGTATGTAGGGAACTGTTTTTGGGTGATGCCCTCATCAGCCCTTTAGAGTCCAGGAACTGGCCGAGGTTATCCTAATCCTACTCGGTTACAAACTTAGAGTCCTAAGTTGTGCTTCGGTCTTGCTGTCCTTACCGAGTAGAATTCGGTCTCTTCTATTCGTCTTCCTTCGTGGGCCGAGAAAAGGAGGCCCAGAGCTTAGGTAAGCCGGTCTCTGGGTACCCTATATGATATCCCATCAACAGAGGTGCTTCCTCAAGCGATGATGAGTCGAAGGGAAAGGTTGAGGACAAGTTCAACGACCTATGCTTCTACGCCGACGCCAAGCACGATGGCTTTTGCACCATGGCGATTGAAGAAGGCAAGGTCGGCAAGCGCAAGGATGACTCTGACTACGACTCCGACACACCCGAGGTATCACCCACCATCGAATCCCTCTCTCTCGAGCTTGAGTCCTTGAACGACACCTTGATGAGTCAGGATGCTTTGCTTAAGCGTGCCTCCTGTGAGAGGAACGATTTTAAGGCGAAGTACCTTAGCGCGCTTCATGAGCTAGATTTTGCTAAGGCGTCGGTGGTGGTTACCGAGGAGGTAGAGTGTGATGGTTGCGCCATTCACATGTCTGATCTTATCACTCTCCAGGACAAGTATGACACTCTATTTGAGGAGGTCAGTGACCTGAAGGCTAGGCCTAGCTTACTTGGTGCGTGCAAGTCTTGCTTAGGCTTGTGTTCTGAGCTGGCACAAAAGGATGATAGGATCACTGTGTTAGAGAAGGTCAGCTCAGATAGCACTAGAGAGTCATATCGCTTTGAGGCTTTGGAGCTTGAGATCGCATCGTGCAGACACGACAGGATGCGTACCGAGGAGGAAAACACATACCTTCGGTCCATCTTGAGCTGGGTGTCTTGCCGAGAGTCGCAGTTGGGAATGTTTCCTAGCCGATGCAAAAGGGCTGGCAGCACGGGAGTAGGCTTTGCTATAGGTGGGAAGTAAGATAGCTTGTTTCGGTAAGATCGGGGAGTGCAGTGGTTTGAGAGAGAGAGAAAAACCCACCACAACACCCAATCTTACCAAGATCACACTACCTAAGCCTACCGACCCCTCCAAGTTTCCTATGAGAGATGGTGTGTTTGAAGAGCCACCCAAAACCACTCCACAAAAGCAAGTGTGGATTGTCAAACCGAACCATCTTTGCAACCCACTTGACACACTGCTAGACATCTCTAGTGCTCCCCTTCCCAAGAAAGCTAGAGCCACCCAACCGAACAAAAGAGTGCCTACCAAGAGTGCGGTGAGGTACCATTGTGAGTATTGTGAGTGGGATGGGCACTTAGCTGAATTTTTCTTTAGGAGGAAGAGAGATGATCGGAGGCAGATGGAGTTGAAGAACCAGGACATGTACCACCCACTAGTTGGGGTGCGTGAAGCGGAAGTTCAGAGGCACACTTCTAGGCCTAGAGGTACAATGCCTCAAGGTGCTACGCTTCAGGAGGCGAGACCACGTGGTGGTCGTGCCCGGCGGGGTACCGGTCGTGACCCATACGACTATGGGCCTCGTGGCGGTGGCTTCTCTCCACCCCTGTTTAGTGGACCACGTTTTCCCTATCATGGTGATCACTATCCCTCTATGGGGCAGGAAATGTTTGGTTTTTCTCCTAACCGATTCTTTGGGCAAATGGGACAACACTGGTATCCTTCACAGTTTACTAACACCAGTGTTGCACCTTTTGCTCACCCTATGTCTTTTTATTGATGTAGGAAGGAGGACTGGAGGAGACTTGGCTTGTGGATTTCGGACGTTAAGTGCCAAGTGGTTCTCCAGCCTCGACCCCGTGCACCACACCGAGTAAATTACATCCGGGGACAAGAGTAAAGGTAAGGTTGTCTCCCGAGGGTCGATTCGAGTGAACTCTTCTTTTGTCCTCAAGGATGTTGCTTTGGTTGCGAATTTGCATTTTAACCTTCTTTCGGTTTCGCAACTCCTTGATGACGGTTTTGATGTGAGTTTCAAGCCTAAACTCTCTCGTATTTTGGACTCCCGTGGTGAGCTTGTTTGCCAGATTTTACCCTTCGGGAAGTTTTTTCGTGCAGATTTTTCTATATCTTCTGGACCTTCTCATTGTCTTCTTGTCAGTTCTTCTTCCAAGCTTTGGAAGTGGCATAGGAGATTGGGACATCTTAGCTTCGAGTTGCTGGCAAGGCTTAGCTCGATGGACCTTATCCAAGGATTGCCAAAGCTGAAGTTCAAGAAGGATTTGGTTTGCCATCCTTATAGGCATGGCAAGATGGTTGTAGCTTCCCATCCTCCTGTGACCGAGATCATGACCACTCGACCCGTCGAGCTCTTACACATGGACATAGTTGGTCCAGCTCGGGTCAGGTCGGAAGGAGGGAAGTGGTATGTGGTTGTAGTCGTTGATGACTACTCGAGATACTCTTGGTTGTTCTTTTTGGAGAGTAAGGATGAGGCTTTTCCACTTGTTCGAGATCTAATTTTGAGATTGCAAAATGAGCTACCTAAGAATGTCACGAGAGCTATCCGCAGTGACAATGGCACAAAATTCAAGAATGCTCACTTTGCAACTCTTTGTTCTTCTTTGGGTCTCGATCACCAGTTTTCGTCACCTCACACTCCTCAGCTGAACGGTGTTGTTGAGCGTAAGAATCGGACCCTTGTTGAGATGGCCAGGACGATGCTCGATGAGCATAGGACTCCTAGGCGGTATTGGGTCGAAGCGATCAATTCTTCTTGCTATGTCTCCAATCGCATTTTTCTCCGACCTTTCAAGAAGAAGACGTCTTATGAGCTGTGATTTGGGAGACCACCCGAGGTAAGTTATCTATGGGTGGTGGGATGCAGGTACTTCATCCTAAAATTGGGCAGTAAGTTGGACAAATTTGAGTCACGGTCTTCTGACGGTAACTTTCTTGGTTATTCTACTCACTCTCGTGCTTATCGTGCTCTTACCCTTGAGACTAACCGAGTGATGGAGACTTGTGAGATTACCTTCGATGAAACTATGCCCTGTATTTCCACCGCTTTTGAGCTTGCAAGTGATGATGAAGTGAACACTAGCATCTTTGTGGAGGAGGAGCAGGACGATGCCGATTGGGGTGATCCCGAGCCGACTCTACCGGCTGCCCCTGTAACAGAACCGTCCAAATTATAAGAGATCAGGTACTAAAGTAGCCAAATTAACTGCCACTTAATAGCACTTGAGCCCATATAGTCCCGGTAGTACGTGAAATCTCGAAGGATTTCAAACATTTCCACAATACAGCCAAGATCGAGATAGTTCAGTAGCACCATTCACATGATATAAAGTTCAACATAATAAAATAGTATCGGAGTGCAAAGACTCAACAGTTATTACAAACCATTGTTCAAATTAAAAGAGGGAAGCGGAAGTCCTTTAACACGATAATCTCCAAAGTAGTTCTTAATAGAGTGCCAGACTAGGGACATATCCCGCAACAGCAAAAGAAGAGTCTGGAAGTGACCAAGCCCATGGTCTAGAAGTCATCCCCAACGGGGTAGAGACAGTTAACACAATAACCATGCAGGAGCTGACCATCTGCAAAACAACATGGGATAAAACCCTGAGTACAAGAAGGTACTCAGCGAGACTTACCCGCCATAAATGAAAATAAAGACTCCAATGAGGATGAGGGCTTATGGTGGTTTAGCTGACTCTTTTGCGAAAAGCATGCGACTAACCTTTCAAGTTTTAGTAAAGATATAGCAACAAGCTTTTAGTAATATTACCTGTCATCTACATTAGCCACTAGTCTATGCCAGACATGTTGGATTTAAGCATACAAGAGGATCCATTATCATTCCAGGATTTCCATAAACCGGATCACCAAAATTAGTTTCATAGTCATGTAAATGTTGTCATCACCCTAGTCAAGTGCTCTCTAACCAGAAGCGATGGCGATTCGAATCGGATTCCTACTCAGGTGAGGGGGTATTCCCTACACAAACCACACTCACGTAACCCCTATGTCCGAACCCTGCCTCGCACCAGCACGATGCGTCGCCATCCAAACCCCACCCGAATAATGTACCGGCTTCACGGTCGGAACGAGTTATCCTTCCAGTTAAGTGTAGGGCATGCGTTCAACATGACCAGACGAACGATAACAAAAACAGTCCTTAGTTGACACAGTCGAGTCACCCCCTTCCAAAGTATAGGGAGTTCCCCGCCGATCTTAGTTCCATTTACCATTCCGGCTATAATTCCGAGATAACCCATATCATGTGATGAGGATATAACCTATATCTCGCGGGTAATGAAATCACCCGACTTCTGCCGAACTAAGCCAACTAAGCAAGACTGCCTAATCATAGCCTTCCTAATCATAGCAAGATAACAATTGAAATATAGTTGCATTTTGAAAAGCATCAAACAGTTCAACACATATTTTTATTAAATACTACTAAATACCACGATACCTCAAAAAAAGTATCAAATATTTATATTGTGTAAAAATATTATTAAAATTCATTAACTTAGTCATTTATCACATTATAAACCCTACAGAAATTTGCTAAACAGAACATAGGGTAGTTCATATTTTTATTAGATAGATCTCTGTTATAGAAACCTAACAAAACCAGTTTCACATTTTTCGGAGCTATAAATAATTAATTATGCATTTTCCAAGTTTTAAACTTAAACAAGATTAAATAAATCTTCACAGAAAACTTATATAATAAATCATGCAAAATACATCAAACTGCAGATCTGGATAAAAGAAACCTAAGAAAACTATTTTGGATTTTTAGCATTTTTTAGTGATTTGATATGGATGTTACAAGATTCAAAAGAAATAAAGGAAACACACAGAGACACACTCACGGTGGTCAGCAAGTGGGGCCTTGGGCCCACACGTTAGCTACACACACGCACACATGCAGTGCACACCGCGACGGCGCTGCTCGCCGTCGGCGAGGACTCCGGCGGCGCGGGAGCCCGTGCCGGCTCCGCCTTTGCGAGGCGAAGGCGACGGTGGGCCTCATGAGGTGTGAGGGAGCTCGTGGCGACCTCCATGCCGGCCATGCGGTGTGGTGACGACGGTGCGCGACGGCCAGGCGACTCCGACCGTGGCGCAGCGCGAGAAGTGGCGGTCGAGACCCGCGGGCTCTCCGCGGAGCTCGACGAGCGCAGAATGGAGAAGGAGGAGGAAGCGGCGCGGAACGGTGGGAAGTGCGCAGAACATAGCTCCGGCGGCCGTGGCGCAGCGGCGCACGATTGGCGCTGGGCGAAGCCTTATCGAGGTCGTGGAGTTGCGTCGCGGAGTCAGAATGGCGAGGCGGAGCTTTGGGCACGCTCGGCGGTCGACGACGTTGAGCGGAGTGGTGGGAATGGCGCGGCGACGATGGCGGCGCGGGGCTGCTGTCCTGCGCTGCTGCTGCTAGGCGAGGGCGAGAGAGCGAGAGGGAGCGAGAGTGAGGAAGCGCTAGGGTGGAGCGGGGGCGGAGCGGGGTTTTTGGGGCTCGGTCGACACGGCCACCGCCCCGGCCGACCGTACGCCAGCGGCCACATGGCGCTTGCGGGCTAGGCAGCGTCGCGGCGCGGCGCAGGCGCAGCGCGGTCGCGCTCGGCGCGCAGGCAACGTGCGGGCTTAGGCCGGCTTCGGCCGTTGGGCCAGAAGTGGAGCGCCGGCCCAGTAAGCAAGGTAAGGGTTTTTTTCATTTTTCTTTTTCATTTTATTTTTCCAAATTTGTTAATAAAACAATTTTTGACCAATTTAAATTATTTTTCAGGTTTTGGTGAAAACATAAAGTTGCTCAGAATTTTAAACTGCACAAAATTGCTTTAGACAACATATCCAAAATCTGTTTACTTTTCAAGTTAGAAAATCAAACTCAATTTAAAGCCTAAAGGTTATTATTTCAAACAAAGCTAAATCAATTCAAATATCAAGAATTTAAACTTATTTTCATAACTCAATTAAAGCATGATATTCTAGGTTGCAATTGACATGATGGTTCAAGATTAAACATATTAAACAATCAAAGATTAAAGCAAAGGAATAACACATGAAATGATGATGCTATGCATGAATGCTTCATGTGATGAATGCTTTAGGTTTAATTAAGAATGATTTAATTATGCTTAACACTCGCGGTGTTACAGCCCTTCCCCCCTTAAAGAAATCTCGTCCCGAGATTTGAGTTACCAACCATTCATCATAGAAGTCTTTGTAGCCCTCTTGAGATACTCTGCTGTTTCCCAAGTAGCATCTCTCTCATCATGGTGATCCCACTGAACTTTGTAGGTTCTTACTACTCTGTTTCTTGTCTCCCGATCCTTTGTGTCCAAAACTTTTACCGGTTGTTCCTTATAGGTCAAGCTTGGCTTAAGCGTGACTCCGGGACTTCGTAGTCCTTCCTCTGGTACCCTTAAGCACTTCTTAAGTTGAGACACATGGAACACAGGGAAGATCGAACTCATGCTTTCTGGTAACCACAACTCATATGCAACTGGACCCTTCTTTTCAATGATCTCATAAGGACCAACATAATGAGGAGATAACTTCTTTTTGCTCCCAAAACTCTTTCCCCTTCTCATAGGACTGACTTTGAGATAAACATAGTCCCCGACTTCAAACTCAAGCGGTCTTCTCCGCTTATCTGCGTAACTCTTCTGCCTTGACTGCGCTGCAACCATATGCTATTGAATGGTTTTGATTTTTGTCTCTGCTTCACTTACAAAATCAGTACCATAGAACCTTCTTTTGCCAGGTTCGACCCAATTCAAGGGCGTTCTGCACTTGCGACCATACAAAGCCTCAAAAGGTGCCATTTTGATGCTCTCTTGATAGCTGTTATTATATGCAAACTCTGCTAGAGGTAACCATGATTCCCACGAACCTTTGGAAGACAACACACAAGCTCTCAACATATCTTCTAAAGTTTGGTTTAACCGTTCTATTTGTCCTGAGGTCTGAGGGTGATAAGCTGTACTATGAATCAACTTTGTTCCCAAACTTTCTTGCATACATTCCCAAAAGTGAGTTGTGAACTGCCGACCTCTGTCGGGCACGATAGTCTTTGGTATACCATGCAACTTGACAATCTCTCATAGGTATTTCTCTGCACAGTCTGGAGCTCGGTCTGCGCTATGAGCAGGTAGAAAGTGAGCAGATTTTGTCAACTGATCGACAATCACCCAAATTGCATCATGACCCTTCTTGGTTAACGGTAGACCGGTGATAAAATCCATACTTATGTCGTCCCATTTCCACTCGGGTACAGATAACGGATTCAACAAACCTGTTGGTCTCATGTGGATAGCTTTAACTCTACAACAGGTGTCGCATCTAACCACATAAGCTACTACTTCCTTTTTCGTCTTAGTCCACCAAAAGTGACTCCTCAAGTCATGGTACATCTTACTACTTCCAGGATGAATTGATAGCTTGGACTTATGTGCTTCATCCATTATCTTATTACGGAGATCGTGATCCTTAGGCACGACTAGAAGATTGTTAAACCACAACACGCCTTGCTCATCAATCCGAAAGTGCAGAATTTCTTCCTTTTTTATTCTCTCCTTTAGATAGAATAGACCCTTGTCTGTTTTTTGTTTCTCTATAATCTGATCTCTCAAGAGACATTTCACTTCAATATTCAACATCACTTCTGCGTGAATTAGCTTGTTCTCACTTGTTACAAAACCTTGAAGCACATTACAATGTGACTTTCTGCTCAAGGCATCTGCGACAACATTTGCCTTGCCTGGATGGTAGTGTATTTGTAAATCATAGTCCTTTATCAACTCTAACCATCTCCTCTGCCTCATATTCAAGTCTGACTATGTAAAGATGTACTTTAAGCTTTTATGATCAGTGTACATGTTGCACAAATTCCCAAGAAGATAATGACGCCATATTTTCAAGGCATGTACCACTACTGCTAACTTAAGATCATGAGTCAGATAGTTGACCTCATGTTTCTTTAACTGGCATGAAGCATAAGCGATGACTTTACTATTCTGCATCATGACACACCCCAAACCGTTCTTGGAAGCATCACAAAACACGTCAAAAGGTTCCTCTATATTAGGTTGCGCTAGAACAGGGGTTGTGGTCAACAACTTCCGCAAAGTACGGAAAGCTGTGTCACATGCCTCGGTCCAAGCGAACTTCTTTTCCTTGTGTAACAAAGTTGTCATGGGTTTGGCTATCTTAGAAAAGTCCGGAATGAACTGTCGATAGTAACCTGCCAAACCCAGAAAACTGTGGATCTCGCCAACCGTGGTTGGCGCCTTCCATTCCATTACTTCCTTCACTTTGCTTGGGTCAACTGATATGCCGTTCTCCGAGAGAATATGACCAAGGAAAGGGACTTCCTTTAGCCAAAACTCACACTTACTGAACTTGGCATACAATGTGTGATCTCTCAACCTTTGCAAAACAACTCGAAGATGTTTCTCGTGGTCTTGTTCATTTTCCGAATATACTAGGATGTCATCTATGAACACGATAACAAACTTGTCTAGATCGGGCATGAACACTGAATTCATTAACTGCATGAAGTGCGCTGGGGCATTGGTCAACCCAAAAGATATGACCAGATACTCAAACAACCCATATCTGGTGGAGAAAGCTATTTTCGGGATATCCTTTGGTCTGATTTTTATCTGATGATAGCCTGACCTTGATTCGATCTTAGAGAACACTCTAGCTTTGGCTAACTGGTCAAAGAGGATATCAATCCTTGGCAAAGGACACTTATTCTTTATTGTTACTGCATTAAGAGGTCTATAGTCCACGCACATTCGTAAGGAATTATCCCTCTTTCTCTTTACGAAAAGTGCTAGACAACCCCATTCTAAGGTACTGGGTTGAATTAACCCTTTCTTTAACAGATCTTGCAGTTGTTTCTTTAGTTCTGCTAACTCATTAGGGGGCATCCGATATGGTCTCCTTGATATCGGTGCTGTGTCGGGTGCAAGCTCTATAGCGAACTCATCATCCCTATCATGGGGAAGACCTGGTAACTCCTCAGGGAACACATCTGGGAACTCACATACTACAGGTATGTATTGAAGAGAAGTAACATGTGTAGCACAAGACAAGCTTAACAGATCAGACTGACGTGGGAGCGGTAGTTGGAAACTACCCGTTCCCGTTGGATCCTTAATGGTTATTACCCTCTTAGATGTATCGATCACCACGTTCCACTGTTTCATCCAATTCATTCCCAAGATAACATCCAAAACTAGACCTGGCAAAACTACCAAGTCTATTTGGTATTTCTTAACACCCAGGCTAAGGATTGCTCCTCGTACCACATGGTTAGTCAACGTATCAGCCCTTGCCGAGCTGATCCGATAAGCATACCCCAACTCATCCATTTTAAACTCATATTTATGTGCAAAAGCTTGACTCATGAAAGAATGCGATAAACCAGAATCGAACAACACAATTGCAGGGTGCTGGTTTATAGAGAACTTACCAGCTGTCACCGGTTCTCCATCAGGGACCTCATCCATAGTGGTGTGATGCACACGAGCGGGGTAGGTGTTCTGCCTCTTCTTCTGGGGAAGTGGGCAACTCCTGGAGAAATGCCCTTCCTAACCACAATTATAACACGGACCCCTGACATAGCTGACACCACTGTTGTTGTTATTATTGCCTTTCCCTGTCTGGCCAGCCCTTGCAGGTGCCCTGTTAGCTTGGAAAGGAGCCTTGAAGTTCCCCTGCTGATTCCTGGGAAACTGGTTCCCTGGGCTCCTCCTTGGTGGCGGCCTGAGCCTAGCACCAGACACTGGGGGACGATAGGGAGGTCGCCCACCCATGGGTGCCCGGGGCTATGACGGACCAGAAGCAAAGGCCCTCTTCTTGCTTTCAGCTGCAGCAAAGCACTAATTGTTGCTCTCCTACGTCAGGCAGTCACTGATAAAGGCATGGAACGTTGACTTGCTGTTAGTGCCCAAGAACTTTTTCAGTTCGGGGTTAAGTCCCCTGTTAAAGCTAGTGATCTTCTTGACATCAGAGTCCACAAACTCTGGGCAGTAGCATGATAGACTGGTGAACTGGTGAAGGTAGTCCTTCATGCTCTTAGTGCCCAGGGAAAGAGTCATGAATTCCTCAACTATGAGAGCTGTCAGACCTGGAGGTATGTAGTTGTTGTGGAACGCTATTGTGAACCTGTCCCAAATGATAGGAGCATTGGTAGGGAAGGTGGTACAAAAGTGCCTCCACCAAGTCCTTGCAAGAGCCTGTAGCTGATATGCTGCATACTCCACCTTCAGAGTTTCTGTCAACCTTAGAAGACGAAACTTTTCCTCAATGGTACCAATCCATTCCTCAACATCCAAGGGCTCCACTGCATCCTTGAAGACCAGGGGATTAGTTTTCTAGAACTCCTTGAACTGACTGTACCTGTTAGCATCCTCTGTAGGTTGGCGAACATTTCCGCCATGCCCTTGAGCGATGTTGCGGAGTAGATCCTCCATATTCCTCTGAGCCTCCTCTGTGTTCCGTTGACTACCAAGCATGGCATTCATGAACATTCTAGCGAATAGTGGAGGTGGCGGGGGTGGTTCTTGCTCATTGTGATCACCTGCATTCTCACCCATGGTATTGTCTCCACCACCAAGTGCACTCGCGGAGGAAGTGGCGGTCGGAACGCGATTACAGTTATTGTTGCCACGGGTGTAGGTTGCCATCTGCATAACAGGGTTGAACACGATCATAAAGGTTGGTGTGAAAGTTGTAACTGATACACAAGGTAACAAGGAATTTATAACCAAATAAATTCTTGCAAGCTCAACGAGATCCAACATGAAACAACACGAGTACTTTAATTAATGCAACAAGCATAAATTCGTCCATACATCCATGATTGCCAGCATACATACACTGGACTTTCGATGTTCAGATCCCATGAACAACAAAAGATCCAACACATCGGACCTCCATGAAAGAAGACGGCGCGTACGCAATAGAACACAAAAGAGGCGCCCTACTGCTAACGAAGCTAGCTATCCTGTGACTACTCGTCAGTGTCGTCGTCAGCACCAGAAGCGTCTCAAACTGAGGATGCATCTCCCATCTCGACGTCGGCATCGGGGGCAGAGACGTCATTGACGCTGGATACCTCGCCGTTGTCGCCGACGATGCCTCCAAGCTCCATCTCCACAGCACCAGGGGGCACATAGGGAGGCACCACATGGTACAAGGCGTGGAACTCCTTGTGCAGGTTGGCGTTGGATGCCTCTAGCGCTGTCACCTGCTGCTGTAGAAGGTTCCTCTCGTCCCAGGCTTCATTCCTCTCCTGCACCAGCTGGGAGATTAGCTCGTCTGGCTCACCTGCAGCCTGAGTCATGTTCTGCACCAGGGCTGTGGCCTCCTCCTCTCTCCCCACAACCTAGTCCCTCTGCAGAACCATGTTCTCCAGCTGCTCCAGAAGCCTTTCAACTGAGCGCACAAGCCTCTTCTACTTCCTTGCTACCCTCCTCTGGTCATCACCTCACAGGATGTCTAGCCTCATGTTGGTGAACTCCAGGCCATCATAGGCCCTCAGCATCGCGAACATCGCGCTCATGGCATGACTGTCACTGGTCTGGCCCTCCTGTGGTCCTCTGACCAATGCACTCTCCTCGGGCTGAACCCAGACGGAGTCCCTGGGGTCATCCCTAGGAAAAACACCTGCCAGTGCAGCTGCCACCTCCTGGGGAAGTCAGCCATCAGGCTCCTGACAATCTGAAGAGCTGCTCCCTCTGCTGCCTCTGCTGGGGACCGACCCTCGTACTCCAACTCCCATCCATCCCAGCCACGTGCACCCTCTAGTGGCTGCACAGAGATCTGCACATCCGCCAGGTGCTCCTCCTGTAGCTGGCGCTCACTCCGAGTGTATACCAGCTTGTGGCCCTCAACGTACCCCACGTCGTGGAGCACCCTCTAGAGCAAGGTGGGCATGCCAAACTCGCCGAAGGTGTCCGAAAGACGGCGGTGCCTTGGGGCCAACTGGTGACGTGGTACTCTGCCGGTGGACTTGCGAGCGGTGGTCTTGGTGCGGGTCATCTGTTACAAGGTGATTTCTATGAGAACAGTGTCATAACTCAATTAAACGGGGAAGGAATTTAATTTAAATTGTAATTAAGGAAAGGGTAGAATTTATGCAATGATATGTTATGACAGGATAAAATAATGCATGCACGTTCTTACGTTCTCATAACCTATGAAGGATCCCATAGGAACCCTTTCTACCATTAGTTCGTTGGCATACATCGATCTCTCATTAAACGTAACTATGCGTACTACACGATAGCGCTGTTATGTACCTACAGAAGAACCATTTCAGCCCAAAAGAACAATCCCAATGTATAAAAATCACCAGGCACTTCCCAATATGCACGAGGTACATATTAGTTAGTTACCAAAGTCTTGTGCACCAAGCTCGGAAAACCCACCCAGCAATTCATAATTGCAGATATGTTTGCATAGAGCTTGCATATCCTTAAGTAACAATATCACTCCCTAGACCAATGGTTGGAAGGTCGTACTCTCACAACTCACAAATAGTTTTAATGCAATTTTCGAAACTGGTATCTTTCTTCCAAAGATTGATACCCATGCAGCTTTTAAAGATCCAGCATGAGCAAACCCCCGAACCAAGTTAGTACTTAAATAAGCCACCTGAACTAATAACTGGGCATAAGGGATATGACCTAAGCACACTTATAGTTTTGCTTTTCGAAATGGAAACGCACACGAAAACTTTTGTCAATTAGTTTGTATAAGAAAACTAAGTTTTTCTGGTTTGGAAATACAATGCAAATAGTAATCTACTGAACCATGCTCCGATACCAGCTGTAACAGAACCGTCCGAATTATAAGAGATCAGGTACTAAAGTAGCCAAATTAACTACCACTTAATAACACTTGAGCCCATATAGTCCCGGTAGTACGTGAAATCTCGAAGGATTTCAAACATTTCCACAATACAGCCAAGATCGAGATAGTTCAGTAGCACCATTCACATGATATAAAGTTCAACATAATAAAATAGTATCGGAGTGCAAAGACTCAACAGTTATTACAAACCATTGTTCAAATTAAAAGAGAAGCGGAAGTCCTTTAACACGATAATCTCCAAAGTAGTTCTTAATAGAGTGCCAGACTAGGGACATATCCCGCAACAGCAAAAGAAGAGTCTGGAAGTGACCAAGCCCATGGTCTAGAAGTCATCCCCAACGGGGTAGAGACAGTTAACACAATAACCATGCAGGAGCTGACCATCTGCAAAACAACATGGGATAAAACCCTGAGTACAAGAAGGTACTCAGCGAGACTTACCCGCCATAAATGAAAATAAAGACTCCAATGAGGATGAGGGCTTATGGTGGTTTAGCTGACTCTTTTGCGAAAAGCATGCGACTAACCTTTCAAGTTTTAGTAAAGATATAGCAACAAGCTTTTAGTAATATTACCTGTCATCTACATTAGCCACTAGTCTATGCCAGACATGTTGGATTTAAGCATACAAGAGGATCCATTATCATTCCAGGATTTCCATAAACCGGATCACCAAACTTAGTTTCATAGTCATGTAAATGTTGCCATCACCCTAGTCAAGTGCTCTCTAACCAGGAGCGATGGCGATTCGAATCGGATTCCTACTCAGCTGAGGGTGTATTCCCTACACAAACCACACTCACGCGCGTAGTGAGCTACAGGTCACCGAAGACACTATTCGGGTAAAGTCGCGGGATGAACATGGACCACCGACACCCAAGGGCCGCTCGAAAGCCAGCAGCTGTGAAGGTCTTAGATCGCGCCCCTGTGTCCGAACCCCGCCTCGCACCAACACGATGCGTGGCCATCCAATCCCGGCCCGACTAATGTACTGGCTTCACGGTCGGAACGAGTTATCCTTCCATTTAAGTGTAGGGCATGCGTTTGACATGACCAGACAAACGACAACAAAAACAGTCCTTAGTTGACACGGTCGAGTCACCTCCGTCCAAAGTATAGGGAGTTCCCCATCGATCTTAGTTCCATTTACCATTCTGGCTATCATTCCGAGATAACCCATATCATGTGATAAGGAAATAACCTATATCTCGCGGGTAATGAAATCACCCGACTTCTACCGAACTAAGCCAACTAAGCAAGATTACCACGATCGAACTTTAGGTAACAAGGTAAAGGTATAGATAGGATAACAAGGTAATATGCATCAACGGTTGCGCTCAACTCCTAAACTTAATGCAACAATAAAGTGCGAATAATAAATGTTAGACTTTTGCAAACCGGGAGAATGCTCTGGGGCTTGCCTTTCTCAAAGATGCTAGCGACGTGGTTCGGGCACTCCTGCAGCTGGTCCTCCTCACCGGGATCCTCGGGCTGCACCTCCTGAGTGGCTGGCTCCTGCTTCTTCGGGTTCTCGTCCTGCAATCCTGTATGATGCGATGCGAGCATGTACAAGCGTATATGAAGAACTGAGAACATGATGAGATGATACGAATGCGAAGTGCTGCATATAACAATTAATAAATATCCATCCATCTAATCAACTTAAGCAAGCAAGGTTACACTAATAGCCTTCCTAATCATAGGAAGATAACAATTGAAATATAGTTGCATTTTGAAAAGCATCAAACAGTTCAGCACATATTTTTATTAAATACTACTAAATACCAGAATACCTCAGAAAAAGTATCAAATATTTATATTGCGTAAAACAATTATTAAAATTCATTCACCTAGTCATTTATCACATTATAAACCCTACAGAAATTTGCTAAATAGAACATATGGTAGTTCATATTTTTAGTAGATAGATCTCTGTTATAGAAACCTAACATAACCAGTTTCACATTTTTCGGAGCTATAAATAATTAATTATGCATTTCCCAAGTTTCCGCTTTAAATAAGATTAAATAAATCTACACAGAAAACTTATACAATAAATCATGCAAAATACACCAAAATGCAGATCTGGATAAAAGAAACCTAACAAAAACTATTTTGGCATTTTTAGCATTTTTCTGTGATTTGATATGGATTTTACAAGATTCAAAAGAAATAAAGGAAATCAATTTCTTTTCTGTTTTAGACCTAAAACGCTACGCGCACCCGCATACACACACAGACACACTCACGGTTGTCGACAAGTGTGGCCTTGGGCCCACACGTCAGCTACACACACGCACACATGCAGTGCACACCGCGGCGGCGCAGCTCGCCGTCGGCGAGGACTTTGGTGGCGCGGGAGCCCGTGCTGGCTCCGCCTTTGCGAGGCGAAGGAGATGGTGGGCCTCATGAGGCATGAGGGAGCTCGTGGCGAGCTCCCCGTCGGCCATTGTGGCGTGGTGACGACGGTGCACGACGGCCAGGCGACTCCGACCGTGGCGCAGCGCGAGAAATGGCGGTCGAGACTCGCGGGCTCTCCGCGGAGCTCGACGAAACACCGCGGAACGGCGCGAAGTGCGCGGAGCAGAGCTCCGACGGCCGTGGCGCGGCGGCGCACGATTGGCGCCGGGCGAAGCCTTACCGAGGCAGTGGAGCTGTGTCGCGGAGGCGGGATGGCGAGGCAGAGCTTTGGGCGCGCTTGGCGGTCGACGGCGTTGAGCGGAGTGGTGGGAATGGCACGCGGACGGCGCGGCGACGATGGCGGCGCGAGGCTGTTGTGCTGCGCTGCTGCTGCTAGGCGAGGGCGAGAGAGCGAGAGGGAGCGAGAGTGAGGAAGCACTTGGGCAGAGCAGGGGCGGAGCGGGGTTTTTGGGGCTCGGTCGGCGCGACCACCTCCCCGGCAGACCGTACGCCGGCGGCCACGTGGCGCTGGCGCGGCTGGGCAGCGTCGCGATGCGGCGCAGGGGCAGCGCGTTCTACGGGCTTAGGTCGGCTTAGGCCGTTGGACCAGAAGTGGAGCGCTGGCCCAGAAAGCAAGGTAAGGGTTTGTTTTTCATTTTATTTTTCCAAATTTGTTAATAAAACGATTTTTGACTAATTTAAATTATTTTTCAGGTTTTGGTGAAAACATAAAAGTTGCTCAGAATTTTAAACTGCACAAAATTGCTGTAGACAACATATCCAAAATCTGTTTACTGTTCAAGTTAGAAAATCATACTCAATTTAAAGCCTAAAGGTTATTATTTCAAACAAAGCTAAATCAATTCAAATATCAGGAATTTAAACTTATTTTCATAACTCAATTAAATCATGATATTCTAGGTTGCAATTAACATGATGGTTAAAGATTAAACATATTAAACAATCAAAGATTAAAGCAAAGGAATAACACATGAAATGATGATGCTATGCATGAATGCTTCATGTGATGAATGCTTTAGGTTTAATTAAGAATGATTTAATTATGTTTAACACTCGAGGTGTTACAGCCCCCATTGACCCTGCGACGTCCACTTCGGCTCACGGCCCCGACCCGACTACTTCCTCTACATGGGAGCCGTTCGAGCAGCTTCGTCAGTCCGTGCCCGTTGCACCTGAGGGAGCTCCAGCTGCTGTCGAGAGGGAGGCCACTTCATCCAGGAAGGCTCCCTGGCACATCCAGTTCCAGCACCCGCCAGAGAACATCATCGACGATATCGACCATCGAGTCACGCGGTCTAGGTCATATCTCTCTCACTTTACTCATTCGGCTTTTGTCGCTTCTTTTGAGCCCCGAGATGTTGGACACACTTTGATGGTTCCGGATTGGGTCAATGCCATGCATGAGAAGTTATAAAACTTTGAGCGAAACCGTGTTTGGGTCTTAGTGCCACCACCACCAAGTTGCCACCCCATAGGTACCAAATGGGTTTTCAAAAATAAACAAAGTGAAGATGGGGTGGTAGTGCGTAACAAGGCTAGGTTGGTAGCGCAAGGCTTTTGTCAAAAGGAGGGGATAGATTATGAGGAAACCCTTGCTCCTGTAGCTCGTTTACAAGCAATTAGAATCCTTCTAGCTTTTGCGGCTTCTATGGGTTTTAAACTTTTTTAAATGGACGTTAAAAGTGCTTTCCTAAATGGCTACATAGAGGAGGAAGTGTATGTTAGACAACCTCCCGGTTTCGAAAATCCCAAGTTTCCAAACCATGTTTTTAAACTTCACAAATCCTTGTATGGTTTGAAACAAGACCCTAGAGCATGGTATGATAGATTGCGAACCTTCTTGCTTGCTAAGGGTTTTTAAATGGGATCGGTAGATAAGACGCTTTTTCTCCTTAAGCAAGGCAAAGACTGGCTCTTGGTCCAAATATACGTGGATGATATCATCTTTGGTGGTTCTTCTCATGCTCTTGTTGCCAAGTTTGTAGATCTTATGAGTAGGGAATTTGAGATGAGCATGATGGGCGAGTTGACTTTCTTTCTCGGGTTGCAAATAAAGCAAACCTGGGAAGGAACGTTTGTGCATCAAGGTAAGTACACGAAAGACATTCTGAAGAAGTTTGACATGGGTGAGGCAAAGCCTCTTTCGACGCCCATGTCGACTATGACTGCCTTGGATGCAGATGAGGAAGGAGAGGCGGTGGATTAGATGGAGTACCGAAGCATGATCGGATCGTCGTCTGCTTGTGTGCTCGCTTTCAGATGTCACCAAGGACTTCGCACAAGCAGGCTGTGAAACGCATCATGAGGTACTTGCGATTCACTCCCAAATTTGGTCTTTGGTTTTCCACCTCCTTCTCTCTTGTGCTTTGTGGTTATTCTGATGCTGACTTTGCCAGTTGCCATCTTGATCGGAAGTCAACTTCTGGGACTTGCCAGTTTCTCGGGTCTTCTCTTGTGTCTTGGTCTTCTCGTAAACGGTCTAGCATGGCACAGTCGACGTGCGAAGCTGAGTAGTTGTCGTGGCTAGCTGTTGTTCGCAGTTGATTTGGATGATTGCAACTTTGAAGGATTTCGGTCTTGAGCTTTCTAAGGTGCCTCTGCTTTGCGATAGCACGAGTGCAATTAGTGTGGCCAAAAATCCCGTGCTTCACTCTAAGACCAAACACATTGACATTCGCTTTCACTTCTTGTGAGATCACTACGAGAAGGGCGAAATTGACCTCCAGCATGTCGAGACCCACAACCAGCTTGCGGACATTCTCACAAAACCTTTGGATCAAGCTGCGTTTTCTTGCCTTTAGGGCGAGTTGGGGTGTGCTTCCCTTTTTAGTTGAGGGGAGCTCTCTTTGTGTATCATAGTTCTTTTTGGTTCTTATTTGTCTTTTCTTTCTTTTCTTTGGTGTCTTCTTAGTGTTAATTGGTGTCAATGCATTTGCATCTCATTTGCATTTGTGACATAGTTAATTTTTAAGCTTCATACCTATAGCCGATATAATGAATCTATGCTCTGTTTGAGGTGCTTTATGTGTCTATGGTGTGGCCTAACTTAGACTCTCTTTGATCTCATGATAAGCAATAGATCTAAGTTAGAAAAGCTTTTAAACTGGACTTAATTCCACATGTCACCTCTGAAATGACACTAGCATGTGTAGGCTTTTGAAGATCCTTCTTGGTTGCCTTATATATATCTTGTAACTATGGCTCTTCATTGCTTCATTCACTACCTTTGAGCACCATGATTAAAATTGATCTAAAATGAAATTGCTCTCTCAATTGTGAATTGCAAAGATCGAGTTGGGTCTGCATTGTGAGCACTTCACCGTGTGTTCGAGACTGCTTCCCATATGGGTTGAACTTGAGCAGTGTCGTGTATGACCGAAACCGGTGTGTCAAGTCCTTTAACTTCGCCCGGTTGGTAAGTCGCATCACCTTGCTCACAACCACTCGCATACAACTTGAAATGTGCCTAAAACTGAAAGTTGGCTGCAAAACTCTGAAACTTGATAAATTTATTCAGTTGGGTCATTGGCTTGTTGTATGAACTTTGCTAGGGATAGTTTTACTTGCTATACATGAGATTTCTTTGAGATAGATCCTATCTTGTTTGCCATGTCTAGATGTCTATAGGAGGTGATACCCTTTCTCTGCTCTCACATGTAATGCTCTCTAAAATAGCTTCTAAAGTGATCTTAAGCTCAACTTGAGTCTTTGTTGGGCACATAGAGCTTTTCCTATTCTCACATGATCACATCACTTAGAGCATCCATTCATTGTCTTAGCTCTAAGTATGAAGCTTTTTCACTCATTTTTCTTTTGATGGCTTTGTGGTACAAATCTTGAGTTTCGAGCTTTGATGAGCTGCATGTGTCACCAAGGGGGAGAGATGTGCATTTCACTCCATTTTCAGCCATCTACTTCAAAGGGGGAGAAAGAGTGCATCTCATTGGTTTCATTGGTTTAGAGCTTCTTTGGTCAAGGGGGAGTTTTTGTGCTTCTTTTGCCCTAAGGCGCTTAGTTGGTATCTTGAGGGTGTTTTTGCCCAAGGGGAGCTTTTGCTAGATGTGTTGAGCCCTTGCCTCTTCTGGAGGGTCTAGCTTGCTTTGTTGGCTTCGACAGGCTTCGATTGCTTCTTGAGCTTTAGTTGATTTAATTGGTATCTTTTGAGCTCCCTTAGTGTTTCAATTGGTATTCTGAGCTTTGAGAGCTGTGATTGGTATCTTGGACTTGCTAGCGGTGTTGAGCCCGTTTTCTGCCTCTTCTTGAGGGCTAGCTTTGATTTGCTTGGTTGCGTCGAGCCGTTGCCCATGGCTTTGGTAACCAAGTTTTGGACTCGTTTTTCTTCTCTGAAGTGACCCCGTTTTGTCTTTCTTAGCTTTTTGGTCATTTGGGGAGCTTTACCTTGTGGCTCAAATCTGAAATGCACTTGTGTTGACAATGCACTCATCAAGGTGGAGATTGCGAACACATGGTGGATAAGTACCCATGTGAAAGGTCTAGGAATGGCTAGAGGGGGGGTGAATAGCCTAATTAAATTTTCTACAACAACACTTAGCAAACTTGTTAGAATAAAGCACGGTGATAAGCAAGTTTGCTCTAGCTGTAAGGTTATGCAAGCCACCTACCAATTCTAGTCACTAGCAAGATAACTAATAGCACACAACTTAGCTAGCAACTTAGAAAGCTCTAACAAAGCTACACAAGCTAGAGAGCTACTCTACTTTGCAAGTATGAAAGAATGTAATACAAAGCTAGAGATAGGAGGGTTATACCAATGCGAAGGGATGAACCAATCGATAGCCAATCAAAATATGAAATCCATGGAGAGACAAGTTGACACAAGATTTTTCTCCGAGGTTCACTTGTTTGCCAACAAGCTAGTCCCTGTTGTAGCGATACACCCACTTGAAGGTTCACGCACTAATTGGCAATCAAAGCCAAACCCGTCAAGGGTGCCGCACAACCAACACAAGATGGGGATACCCAAGCTACGAGCAATCCAATACATATACCTTTCGCGAACTCCCGCGGGGTAGGTTCAAGAATCCCTCACAATCACCGATCAGAGCCGGAGACAATCACCTTCCTCCGATCAACGATCTTCGTCGCACCAAGCCGTCTAGGAGGTGGCAACCTCCAAGAATAACAAGAGCTCCGCGATGACGACAATCACCAAGTGCCACTAGTATGCAATCAACAAAGAAATGCACTTGGATTCACTCAATCTCTCTAGAATATTTCAAATATGTTTAGAGGATGAGTGGTGGAAGCTTCTCAAGCAAGCACAAATGTATGAGTGATGTGAATGTGCAAGAGATGCCCCAAAGGGCCGGCCATATCACTTATATAGCCCTCACTCAACAACTAGCCGTTTTGCCCTCAAAACAGGCTCACTGTGCCACCTCCGGACGCAAGCAACAGTGGGGGGTCCGGACCATCAACACCGTTTGGATGCCCCCACTCAGCTGAGAAAGCTCCTTTGTTCTTCACTCCGGATGCGGCCTCCGGTCGCGCACACCGCACGGTCCGGACCAACGCGCCTATGTCCGGTCGCATGCCGATTCAAACGGCTTCTTTCCTGCTCGCGCCTCAGCGCACCACAGAGCGTCACGTTGATAACAATGCGAGTCTGGACCAACACCTCCCGGTCCGGAAATAAATCCCAGAGAACCCGAGAGCTCCACCGTGCAGCCAGTAGCTCTGGACTCAAGTCCGGTTCAAAGTCCGGACCATCACCCTGTGTCCGGACCTTCTCAGCAGAGAGCAACAGAGAGGTCCAAGCCTCCGGACCCGCGTCCGGACTGCAACCAGCGTCCGGATCCTCTCTTCAGCCGAGCCAGCAAGGGTTTGCCACCGAACGCACATGCGTTGGTCTGGTCGGCTAGAACCCTTGCGTCCGGACCCTGAGTCCGGACTGCTTCCAGCTGCCCAAACAACTCTTCCAACTTCTCCAAGCTTCCAAGACACAACACTAAGTGATCCCAACACTTGTGCACGTGTGTTAGCTTTTAGTTCACAATTATCATGGATTTAGTTGGTTGTTTCACTAGTTCAATTGACTTTAATGCAATGCATATGAACCTAGTGGCACATGATAACCGTAATCATACTTAAGAGCTCCCTCCTTGATAGTACGGCTATCTATCCTAAACGTGATCACATCCTCTATGATGTCTTGATCACCAAACAGAAAATGGTTCCTAGCAATCACCTTTGCCTTCACACCATTTTCCTTTCCACCACCATGCTAGAGCTTGTGCCATCCTCACTTGATCACCCTGCTCCATCACATGGTATGTACCAACCTTTCTCATGATTGACACTTAGAGATCCAAGGTTAGTACCTAAGTGGGTTTCATCAATTACACAAAACCAAAACACATGGGAGACTCTCAATCTCCCCCTTTTTGGTAATTGATGACAACCCTTCCAAAGAGATATAAAATATAATCATTTTGAACTTGAGTTGCTTGTCCAAGCATTTTAATCAAAGATTTAAGATTTGGACAAGTTGCTCAATTTCGGTTTTGGTAGTTATTTGCTCCCCCTACATATGTGCTTCATGAGTTTGGTTCAAGTTTTGCACATATGTATAGATAGGCATTGTGGGAGAGGAAATAGCTACCAAATGATGCTAAGGTGTAAGAGTAGACCTTTGAAGCGTGATACCATCAGAGTGCAGAATTTAGAATCACCCTTAGCACCATGATTAGCTAGACACCACTTGAAACAACAATTACTTGAAAGTTTATGGGTAATCAACCTATGCATGCTAGTTGATCAATCATCATTCATTTTGGATCACTAGCAAACACCACACAAGCATGAATATTGAATTTAAGTACTTGTGCAACAATACATATGAGGATGCAAGCATTCAAATGCAACAAGGTGTTCATGAGCTTGCTCGCCCTATTTGTATGTTCTCATTTCAAAAAAGTTTTTCATTTTCTCCCTTTTCTTATTTCTCCCCTTGTTCATGTCTTTTCATAATTTCTCCCCCTTTGTCATCCAATTGACACAAAAAGGTGGGACCAATTATAGATATTCAAGTTTTACTCCCCTAAGTGTGAGATAGGGTGAAAGATTGTTTTCAACTTTGATTTGAACTAAGCTATTTGCCCAAGATATTTAATTCGGTTTAAACCATAGACAAGCTTGTTCACACATGCTAAGATGGTTATCTTGCCTATGTTGAATTAAATACTTTGAGTTCATAAACATAGATCAAACACTAGGATTGCAAGCACATCAACATGTCATATGCCACCACTAGATCATATGAACTTTTAGAAGCTATAGTGGCACCATATAAGCATCAAAGACATTTTAGTTTTCATGAATGAACCTAGAAGCATGTGTGATGACTATATGCTCTATACAAGTCCTAACAAGGTATGCTTGAATGCTCTCATATCAAATTTTACTTTGCATTGTTGGAGTAGAGGCATGTCATATAAGTGGGGGTGCATCAACTCATGTTGGAGAAATCAAGTATGTTCAACTCATTCCTTAGCTTGCAAAACCTCTTTTCATCTAGTGGCTTGGTAAAGATATCGGCCAATTGATCTTCGGTGCCAACACTAGTGATAGAAATGTCCCCTTTCAATTGATGATCTCTAATGAAATGGTGGCGGATATCAATATGCTTTGTTCTTGAGTGTTGAACCGGATTTTTGGTGAGCTTAATTGCACTTTCATTGTCACATAGAAAAGGCACTTGCTTGAATTTGACTCCAAAGTCATTCAATGTAGCTCTCATCCAAAGGATTTGTGCACAACAACTCCCCGCACTAATGTACTCGGCTTCGGCGGTAGAGAGTGCCACACTATTTTGCTTCTTTGATGACCATGAGACTAGTGATCTTCCAAGCAATTGACAAGTGCCCGATTTGCTTTTCCTTTCTATCTTGCAACCCGCATAGTCCGAGTCGAAGTATCCAAGTAACTCAAAGTTTGATCCTTTAGGATACCACAACCCAACATTAGGTGTATGCTTCAAATATCTCAATATCCACTTTGTGGATTTCAAATGACTATCTTGGAGAAGCTTGAAATCTCGCACACATGCATACACTAAACATGACATCCGATCTTGATGCGGTCACATAGAGCAAACTACCAATCATTAATCTATATAGCTTTTGATCTACCATGTTGCCACTAGCATCACCATTCAAATTTCCATTTGTTCCCATTGGTGTACTGTCACACCCGGTTTTAAGAACAAAACCAGATATACACCATATGTGAGCCCAGGAAGTCAAATCTCACATATAGACACAGAAAAAGATAATATTAAAAGACAATACTTAAATACATAACATATAAGGTCAAGAAAATAACCTTCAAGCAACAAATAGCGGAAAGACACTCCGATCTTCAGGTGAAGACTCCAATCACAGGGACACAACTGACAGGTTGATCACAAGCCTAACTTCTCCAAACTCTTGCAATCTGGTACCCATCCGGGATTTTTATCCAAATATTGAAGAGTAAACAAGCGTAAGTACATCTCGTACTCAATAAGTAAACATGGGTTCATGAGGCTCAAAAGGTATGACACTGGTTTAACTGCATCAACTTTTATGTTATCACAATTTTAGCATAAGGGTAGCATCAATATAATCAAAAAGCCCAATAACCATATGATCAAGTAAACATGTATAATGAATAGAAAATGAGTAAATGGTAGATTAAAGTCATTCTATTCCATAAGAATTCTAGGTCGCTCGTATATGTGAGCACGGCTAATATATTAGTTTTAAGACACTCTGCAGAGGTTGTACATCTTTACCAACGAGTCGTGATTTACCCTTTTGTCCGAGGGGATCAGCCTCTTAACCCACTTCCAAGGAAGGTTGGCAGGGTTCACTATGAAGTTTTTGAAAGGGGCACACTAACAAACAATAGACATTACGGATCCACGAACAAGGGGTATACGGGGTCTCCTCGATGGTACACACACGCAACGGTAGCCACTCTGGCCATACCCCGCAACCAGCTCGTCAATGGCAAATTTCATGAACTATCACATGCGAGAGAGTGACCCTCATACTTGACTAAAGCCAGAGCCATGTAGCTCTCATGGTTGTACTGTAAATCCCGGGTGATCGCTTACAGAGGTTCTAGAGCATCTCAAAAACTGTACTCTAGATCACCTTAATCCATGTTGCTAAAAAGCATCTTTTAATGTCCGTTGCATAAGTCATTAGTCAATGTTACATGATCATAGTTATTTTTTTTAAGAGCACTAGCTTGATCTACCCAATGCATAAATCCCAGGGTAACAAGGTATAAGGTACAAAACTAAAGTATAACCTTATAGGATATCAAGGAGACACATGCATATGATGAATTAGTGCTTAAAGTGATTAGGACAACAAGGATAATTCCATGTATACTTGCCTTAAAAACAGATCCTTCTTCTAGTTCTAGTCTTCAAAAGATCTTCTAGAAAACCAACTTCTTCTTGATCTCCAACGTAAACTCACTGATTGGACAAGTTCATAAACACCACTCAAGCATCTGATCACACATACAAAACAATACAAACATATATATTTAGAACAATACACCAATCAATTAAAACAATTTGAAAAACAAACTACGCATTTCTATGATCACACAATCGCAAAGAACACGCTAATCGAAGCTACGATGAGAAAGATACATCTATCGAAAGGCTTGCTTATATAACATAGAACTATAAGCTTTATTATTTTTAAATATATAAAAGAGTGGATAAGGTATTTTAGAGAAACACCTTGATTAGATTAGGTCAAACTTGTATTTGGTTCTGAAAACTAAAGTAGAAACTATTCATGTATAAAGTAAATTGCATAGTTGTTAATCAAGTTAGGAGTTTAACCATGAAAATACATTACTATTAACATGTTATTAAAGATCACTAATGCCAAGATTTATTCGTTACGAGATCAACGCATCTGGAACGGATCAAATCGAAGCTAAAACGTGAAAGTTATTGATAAAACAAGATTTAGAGATTAAACTTGGATTTTAAAAGACATTAAATAAATCTAACTTTTCAAGGTTTGAAAAACATTATTATTAGGGTTCCATAAGGTAGATCTTGTCTCTACGATTCTAACGCAACTTGAATGGATAAAAACGGAGTTAAAACAGATATTTTATGAGCAAAAGAAAAGAAGTGGCATTTTTGTAATTTTTGAGAAAGAGCATTTTGAATGGACAGAGAAGGATTACGTTTTCAAAATGAGAAAGAGCGAATAGAAAATCCACTTTGGGACCGTGGGTTTATCATTAAAAAGTTGAGGGGCTCTTCTGCAAAAACGTGGGCCGAAGAGGTATGGGGCGCTGAGACCCGTTCGATCGGATTTGGACGAGCGAGATTAGACAGGGGGGAGGCACTGCTCTCGGCCAGAGCAGGAAAGGGGCACGGCGACGCCATGGCCGGAGACGGGCGGCGCTAGCCAATCTGCCGATGCGGAGCACAATTCACGATGGTAAAAAGACAGGGAGAGAGAGGAGGTGATGGCGAACGCGATGGCGGGGTCGGTGGTTCCTTATTCGCAAGTGAGAGAGCTGTCTGCGCGGTGGGGCGGCTCAGGACGCATGGCGGACACCGGGAGATACTGTGCGAGCGAAACAGAGAGGACAGAGATGGGAAAAGAGCTCATGGGGCTCTCCTTACCCTAACCCGAAGCTTGAGGGGGAGCTTGGAGCGGTGAGGCGCTCGGCGGTGTCGGGACGTCGACTGCGGCGGCGGTGCTAGGGTTTGGGCGCAACTACTGCTGCTAGTGCTCGGAAAGGAGGTGGAGGGGTGCGGGCTCGCTTCTTATAGCCCGGAGGCACTGCAGAGAAGGAATGGGAGCAATCTCGTGCGCCATTCGCGCTTCGGCCGCAGGAAGGAGCCGACGCGGTAGAAAGGAAAGGAGCAGGGAGGAAGAAAGGAAAGCGGGGCGTGTGGCTGACGTGCGGGGTCCGCTTGCCAGTGAGGGAGAGGCGCTGAGCGCGTCTGCTATGCGGGCTAGGGAGCCGAGCTGGCCTGCTGGGTTAGGCGGCCGAAGAGGGAAGGCGGTGGGGAGGAGAAGTAGGCCAGTGGGGCCTGTGGTGCGGCAAAAGGAGAGGGCCAAGCTGGTCTGGACCTGCGGGCAGAGAGGAGGGGGCAGGCCGAGCTGGGCCAGAAGGGAGTGGGAGGAGGGAAGGGGGGTTTTGTTTTATTTCTTTTCCCAAAAACCTTTTTGAAATCTTATTTGAAATTTTAACAACTACTCAAACCGATAATCCAAATGCACCAGCATGAATGCAACAACAATGTTTCTACCTCCTAATAAAACTTAATTTCAAGAAAAAAATTATTTCCTATGTTTTCATGAGCACCAAAAATTGTAATTAAATCATTTTATTACTATTTTTCTAGAAAGCAAATTTTAGGGTGTTACATGTACTAATAGACTTTGCTTCATATAGATTGAACTTCTTGAGCATGTCCTTGATGTACTTGCCTTGACTAACAAAAGTCCCATTCTTCAATTGTTTTACTTGAAGACCAAGGAAGTAACTAAGCTCTCCAAGCATAGACATCTCAAACTCTTTGGCCATCATGTTGCCAAACTCTTCACAAAACTCTTGATTGGTTGACCCAAAGATAATGTCATCCACATAGATTTGCAACACAAACAAGTCCTTCCCAATCTTCTTGGTGAATAGGGTAGTATCAACCTTGCCCATAATGAATCCCTTAGAGGAGAAAGTCCCTCAACCTCTCATACCATGCTCTTGGAGCTTGCTTCAAGCCATATAATGCCTTCCTTAGCTTCTACACATGGTTGGGTTTCTTGTCATCTTCAAAACCGGATGGTTGCTCAACAAATACCGATTCATTGATGTACCCATTGAGAAATGCACTCTTCACATCCATTTGATAGAGCTTGATGTTATGAGCACAAGCATAAGCCAATAGAATCCTTATTGCTTCTAGCCTTGCCACCAGTGCATATGTTTCCCCAAAGTCAAGACCCTCTACTTGAGTGTTGCCTTGTGCAACTAGTCTTGCTTTGTTTCTCACCACTATTCCATCTTGATCTTGTTTGTTGTGAAAGACCCATCTAGTGCCAATAACATTGTGGTTCTTTGGTCTCTCAACTAGCTCCCAAACTTGATTTCTTGTGAAGTTGTTGTAACACCCTAAAATTTACTTTATGGAAATAGAAATAAAATGTCTTAATTTTGAATTTTGGTGTTCATGAAATCAGAGGAAATAAAAACTTTTATGAAACTAAAATTTTGTTTTGGTAGAAAAGTGGTTGAGCATACATGCCCTTGCATTTGTTACTTATTTTGTTTGGCAAGTTTCAAAGTTCAAAGTTGGTTTTCAAAATGGGTTTGAAAGTGTGTTTGAAAATTTAGAAAATAAAAAGGAAAAAAGACAAAATCCTTCCCTCCTACATCTGGCCGCAGGCCCACCTCCCCTTTCCCCCCCCGGCCTGCCCTCTCTCTGTCCAGCCCAAACGGCCGCAGGCCTGCTCTCACTCGGCCCACACTGCCCCGGCCCACTCAGCTCTCCCCCCTCTCTCTGGCTCACTGACGGCCCGACCCCGCCTGTCTGCTCGTTTGGAAGCGCCGACATGTGGACCCCACCCGTCAGCCAGCCAAGCCAGACGACACGCCCCTCCCTTCTCCTCCCTCTGACCGACAACCCGACCCCACCTGTCAGCTTCATCACTTTCCCTTCTCCCTCTTTCCTTCCCTGCTCGCTCACGCCGTTGATCTGCTCCGCCGAACACG